>OY282527.1:14801666-15429333 GCA_958296335.1 Urtica urens
GGAAAATATCTCCTAATTGGAGACAGATTCATACCGTGGATGTTGAAGTTTATGAGTTATAATTACAATAATTCGGCCCCTTAACTCCCTGCGGCATTTCATGAAATTTCACGCTTTGATTTATGGGACAAACACTAAGTTTATAAATTGCAACATCAAGTACGCATTGCATGACATCTAATTCTTAAAGCTCCACATCAAGAAACCATGGCTGTTGCACTTGGACTTAGCCTAGATAGTTACTAGTTTTGGTGGAAATGTAGTTTCATGGCATTTTATAAAATTAAATAAAAAATAGTCAATTAATGCTTATTATTTTAAGTGGAAACTGCGATATTATTAGGCTAGCTTTTGTTGTTTAAATCCTCATCTACAAAATCTCATCATGATACACTCGGAACTAATACATTCGGATTAATTTAAGTTCACCAGACGTTAGGATTGTGTTTCTTACTTAGTTTAAGTCAATTAATTAAACCGTCATTTGATTCCCAGAAGTTATTAAATAAGTGTCAATTCACACCAAATGATCCACAAAATGCGTGAATGAAAAAGAGCATGTTCACAACCAAACCCTAGAACACAAAAACTACGAATTTGCGAAAGAAAAAAATCAAGCTCACGCCGGGAATTCATAAACAAGCAAGCATTATCTAAAGAAAAAAACGAATAAAAAGAAACAAACCAGTTTTTTCCATCCCTCAGGAGCTGAGAGCTCTCCGATGGAAGCTTTGTTGTCGTCTCCGCTCTCCACCAAGGAAGCCATGTATTCGGTTTTAGAGCTCTCCAATTCCCGCTCTTCTCTCTCTCTACTTCTCTCTAGAAGACTCGCACAACTATAAAAAGTCTCACAGGATACTCGTGCGAATTAGACAGTAATGGGGACACGAGACGATATTTATGTGCATATATCAATATCTCGTACACGCGCGGACGTCACGCGCAGTGGTGTTGTGATTCCAAGTCCTGGCTGTGTCCGCTGGATCTGCTTAACTACTCCTGATGGCGTTGTCGACTCGGCCGATTCTGGGCTTTTACGACCTCAATCGGCCCTGTCTGCCACTTGAACGGGATCAATATTTTGTAAATGGACTAAGCCCTTTTTTTACTGCATTAATTCTAGAAAAAACATTATAAAAAAAAAATTAAACCTACAATATTGACAATTTTACTAGTAAAAAAAGATAAACTATTTATTTATCAAATTTTACCATCTTATATTTTATCAGACTCCCTGAAATCTGTTATTTTTTATTTGACATGTATGCCATAAAGTTTTGCTATATGTACATTAAGATAGGTGAAGAAGAAGCATATTAAAATAGGTGAAGAAGAAAAAGCAGATCTCTGAGAAGAAGCGAGTCGGAGGAAAGACGAAGAGGTGAACCGTATATGTAGAATAGATCCACTAGTATTTGTGTGCAAATTACATCGCACAAAAATGGTTCATTCTATGATATATCCATATAAACATATGTATTTTGAGATATCCAAAGTTTGAGTACACTAGGAGAAAAAAGGTTTTTAGAAGCCACAAAAGTTGCTTTTAAAGGCCAAAAAGTCACTTCTAATTTGGCTTTAGAAGCGACATTAGAAGCGACAAAGTCGCTTCTAATGTTTCGCCTCTAAAGTTTAGTCGCTTCTAATGTTTTGAAGCGACGAAATTAGAAGCGACTAGTCGCTTCTAAAGTCGCTTCTAAAGGCCCTTAACACCGACCAAAAAAGCGTGCGAAGAGGTGGCGGGTAACAATTAGAAGCGACTAGTCGCTTCTAATTGTTACCCGCCATATTTTAGAAGCGACTTTAGATGCGATTAGTCGCTTCTAATTGTTACCCGCTATATTTTAGAAGCGACTTTAGATGCGACTAGTCGCTTCTAAAACTGTAAAATCTAATTTTCAAAAATTTATTTCCGGTTTAAAATATTAATTAAATATTATTATCAGTAATTAAATTTAATAATATTAAAATTTACTAATTTAAATTAGATTAAACATAAACTGAATATAATCAAAAGTCAATAGTAATATAATCAAACGTCGACAATATATAAAGTCCATAATAACATAAGTTCAACTAATTAGAAAATCGCAAGAAGATAATAACATAAGTTCAACTACTTAGAAAACCGAAAGTCGATATGTAAACAAACGGAAACCAATAAGTCTAAAACGTTGAATAAATTACAATCATCGTCATCCTTGTCCTCGTCGTCCTCGTCCTGCGCGTCGTCCGCTGGGTCCGTGTGGAGGCTCTTCTGGTTCGGTGTCGGTGGGAGTCGAAGGTCGATCTAGTCTCTGCTCTGAACCCGAAGCGCCTGCATTGCCCGAATCGCCTACACGAGGTCCGAACTGGGTCATGTAGTGGTCCAAAGTCGCCCTAAACACGGGAGTCGGAGTGAAGTCTGGGGTCTGACTCAAACCAGCAGCCATGCCAAACACAGCTTGTTGGAGAGCCGCTAGCTTCTCTTCCATATCAGATGAGGACTTCGAACTCACATTCCCTACGGAAGACGATGAGCTGTCGTGGGCTTGAGCTTCTAGCATGTAGGAGCGCGGAATTAGAGACCCAATTCCCGTAGCCCAATCACGTCGCGTCCCGAGGATTTCGCTCATAGCAGTCTCCTCCAAAGATGGCAAGCTCACCTCACGTCCCGACTCTCGAGCTTGTTCTTGTAGATCAGCCACCCGAGCAACTATCCGAGCCTACATACACAATACAAATTAAAGTAATTATTAATAACAACAATTATAAGGAAACTTAATTAATAACCTATATACTTACATGATACTCTCCAGTAGCAGGCGTAGTCCACTGACCATTGGGAGTCGTGTGCATCCTCTCCCACGCACCGAGCGGTCCTAGCATCTGCATGCCTTCTCCTACCCGCTGCATATGCATATAACACATTATAACTATAATATATAACTTATGTAATTTGAAATTGAATGAAAATATACTTACGTGACTATGACGATACTCATAAATTGAGATCGTGCCCTGTCGACTCTTCGTGGTCTTCTTCTTTTGATTCGCCGTATTCCGTTTGGACATGTCCTAGAGAATAACATTGGTTAGGAAATTATTTTTAAGAATAATTGATTAATATGGTTAATCTAATTTATATCTGGAACGTTTCTGTGGTCATTCTATCAATCATCTCGGACCACTGTTGTTTCGTCAGACCCTTGGGCATTCTCTGGAGCGCCTCCTCTTTGTCTCCGCCGCACTCAATCCGGTAAAATCGACTATATTTCGACTTTCCGTCTCGCAGACGCTTCTTCGCGTCGCGGATAATAGTCTTCTCGATAAGACTCGAGTGGCACGTTGTTGGAATAATGTCTCCCGACTCGTCCTCGTACACAAAGTCATACTCTGCGTTTATACCAGACAAAATGGCTGCTACTTGTTGCGCCGGAGACGTCATTCCAGCTCGGCGTCGTCGGAGGGATGTGCTCTTGCACCAAAACTCCAAGACTATTTGCAAACGTGCCAATGTGCTCTCCTTTTTTGACTCTCTCGTCATCACCTCTGCTGAGAGGCGGAAAAAATTGGAGACGGACGGGGTCGAATATAATCTTGACTTTCTTCCCTTTTCTAGCTCTTTGCGAGCTTTGACCCTTAGTCGAACCTCGTCCGGACAAAGGCGGCGGAGGCTCATCTCTGCTAGTCGACATACTGCAAAGCAAAAAAGATAAATTAGATTTTTAGTTTATGAAATACATTAAATTTACTTTATATTAAATATAGTTAAACAATTTACTCAATCTTGCTCATCGTCACTTAAGAGGTCAATTTGATCTATTTCAAGATCATCATCAACATTATCTCCAAGGAAATGGTCAACATCAACGTCATGATCATCGTCGTCTATGAAGTCGTCGATAGGCTCATCTTCGGACCAGGAATCAAGAGAGCCAACATCAAGTATTCGGACTTCATACACAACCAAGGTGGCAAATTGTACGCCGTCAACACAACCGGCCACATGCTATATGATAGGCTCATTTCTCCGAAGGGATTGAAACCATCTGCAGCAAGTCCAAGTCGTACATTCCTCGGCTCAATGGCAAAGTCTGGATATGTTTCATCTAACTTCTTCCACGCTTTCCCATCAGCAGGATGACGTAAAACACCTTCTTCAACCACACGTTCTTTCGCGTGCCACTGCATTTCAACAGCTGTATGTCGAGAAGCGTACAACCGCTTGAGACGATCTTTTACAGGAAAGTACCGTAAAACTTTACGTGGTACTTTTTTTCCAACAACCCATCTACTTTCGTTGCACACCGGACAAACATCTGCATCTTTCAAATCCTTCCAAAACAAGACACAGTCGTTCGAGCAGACGTCAATCATCTTGTAGCCCATGCCAAATCGGTTCAGCTTTGACTTTGCCTCGTAATGTTTATCAGGAATTCTATTCCCAACAGGATGAGATTTTTTCAAGAGTTGCAAAAGTTCTGTAAATGACTTGTTCGTCCAATGATTCGTCATTTTAATGTGCATTAATTGAACCAAAAAAGATAATGACGAGAACTCTTTACAACTAGGATACAATTCTGCATTCAACTTGGCAAATAGATCGGCGATCTGCTCTTCGTCAGCCACATCTTCAGCAGTTGGATCATTATAAAAATCAGGATCATTCCTAATATCGTCGACTGCGTCATGGATTCCACCAACACAGTCTTGATCGTTTGAATCATCGAGAATTGCTGGTACATGAACGACTTCTTCACGTGACTCACCGTGATGATACCATCGAGTGTAATACGGAGTAAATCCTTTGTGCATGAGATGCGCTCGAACAACTCATATGTGTTGTCTTAACGCATTATTGCAACTACGACAATAGAATTTTACTTTGTGCTCGTTTTTCATTTGGAATCGTGCAACTCGAATAAACTCGTTCACGCCCAATTCGAATTCAAGCCCACAACGATTATTTTCAATAATCCAATTTCGACTTGGGTTTGACATGACGCTGATTGTTGAAAATTAGGACAACGAAAGTTAGGATATTTGTGACATTGTGATGATCATTTAGAAGACGAATAAGGATTTGATCTAAGAAAGTTTAGAGATTCAAATAACTAAGAGATTACAATTGTTTTATTTGTTCACTTAATTATTTAGAAATTTACAGAAATTTGGGCAGAGTTCCCCCTAAAATATGAACAAACCAAAAATCTGCAATTCACAAAATCTATATATATATACCAGCCAGAACTATCCTAAACATTTAATAACTTTCAAATAACATATTTAAATTAACAAATTAAGTAACTACTTATCACATTCAAATTAATATAACTAAATAAATTATATATCTATATTTAAGAAATTAAGTAATTCAAATTATTAATATCGTACATTCATAACAAATTACTTTATTTAACAAATTCATTGATTTAACATATTAATTATTCAATTACATACTTACATGAGCAAATTAAATACATAACAAAATTACTAATTTCAATTGCATACCTACATTACTAATTCAAATTATTAAACATAAATTTCAAGTAAACATAAATATCTAACCTTGTAGATAACAATACGAGCGAGACGGGACGAGCAAAGTCTACACTCAACGAGACGACGCGACGAACAACAAACGCACAAATGTCTAAATACAAATAAAACATAAAATTAAAACCGTAAAACAAAATATAACTAGAATAATTTTTAAAACAAACATATACCTTAAGAAGCAACGATCCGAGTTGAGGAGTTAGGTTACAACGAGGCGCGGGTGCAGCGACAAACGAGCGGTGACGAGGCTGCGACGACAATAATAAATTAAAAGTAACAAAATATTTATAAAACAATATTAGACTAACCTATAACAATATTAGACTAATTATAAACTAAACATACCTTGGCGGAGGAGGAGGGGAGTCGGAGCTCGGCGGTGGAGGCGCATGGGAGGAGCACGGCGGAGGAGGGGCGGAGAGCGAGAGGGAGGGCACGGAGGCGGCAGCCAGGGGAGGAGGGCAGGGACGCAGCGGCCGGGGGAGGAGGGTGGGGAGGCGGCGGCCGGGGGAGGAGGCCGGGGGAAGAGGGCGGGGAGGCGGCGACCGGGGGTGGGGTAGGGAGAGGAGGAGAAGATGAGAAGGGGAGGAGGGGGAGGGACGGAGGCGGGGGAAGAGGAGGGACGGCGGCGGGAAAGGGGTACGGGTAGGGAGGACGGCGGCGGGGGAGGAGTAGGGAGGACGGCGGCGGCGGAGGAGGGGGTGGCTGGTCGGAGGGAGAGGGGAGAAGGGGAGGGACGGAGCTGGGAGAGAGGAGAAGGGGAGGGGAGGGACGGCGGCAACGACGGGAGAGGGACGGCGGCGGGAGGGAGTAGGGCGGCGGCGGCGAGGGAGGGGGGAAGGCGGAGGCTGGCCGGAGAGTGAGAGGGAGAGTGAGAGGGAGTGAGGTGATAAAATGAGGGAGAAAGGGAGGCTCACGCGATTTAAAGCCCTAGGAACATTAGAAGCGACATTAGAAGCGATTAGTCGCTTCTAATGTCACTTAACAACGAAAACGACACCGTTTAAATAAGTTGGGGCATTAGAAGCGATATTAGAAGCGACATTAGAAGCGACTAGTCGCTTCTAATGTCCGAACTTCTGCACTGCCGAAATTTTTGGCGGAGGAGATTTGGAGCCAAAATTTTGGGGCATTAGAAGCGACTTTAGAATTTGTTTACGAATTTATTTTAAATTATTATACCCAAAAATTAAATTTCTGACGAAACTAATATGGATTGAATTATAATAACGTCATCATGGGATGAACATTTACAATCTGTTTGCAGAAATTTAGGTATTTAAAAATATGTAAGTAATTTAGTGTTTATCAAAAAATTGGCTCTTTAACCAACATAAATATAAAAATTTAAAAATAATCAACATTTTGTAAATATATTAAAAAATAGTCATCGTGTTTATATCACAATGAGATTATGAATCGAACTACCCTTTTAAATTTGAATAACTTTAAGATTTATTCGAGATAAATTAGTCCAAATAATCTTGTACACAAATTAGGCTTTGTGAGGGCCTTCCGTTTGGGGCCCACTATGCCAAAAGAGAGAGAAACCCCATCACTCTCTTTCCTTTTCTACACTCCCACGTCCCTCATGTGTGGCAACGTGGGGGCGTAAAAACAGTGATTCTATCAACTTGTTCCGAACTAGGATAATATGCTCATGAGCGTAGTCTTACTTCACCGTTGAGAACCGAAAGAAGCCTTCTATCTCCAAGTTTAACTCAGACGTAGCTCCTTTTTTTGAAGTAATTTCTAACAAGCTTTAGCTCTCTCTGAAAAAGAGGTGATCCAGCCACACCTTCCAGTATGGCTACCTTCACTAGGACAACAAAGGCTTTTAGAAGCGACAAAAGTCGCTTTTAAAGGCCAAAATGTCGCTAAAGTATTGCTTCTAAAGATAAGTCGCTTCTAATGTTTTGAAACGACGAATTTAGAAGCGACTAGTTGCTTCCAGTATCACTTTTAAAGGTCCAGAAAAACGCGAAAAAGCGTGGGAAACTCGTCATATTTTTAGAAGCTACTTTAGAAGCGATTAGTCGCTTCTAAATGGCCTAAAAATTTATTTACATGGCATTAGAAGGGTGTTTTGCAGTGGAGCAACGAGAAACGAAAAAAAAGAGTTCAAACTAAAACTCACCGGCCGGAGGGAGAGAGGCGACCAGAGGCGGGCGGAGGCGACCGGAGGTGGGTGAAAGTCGGAGGAGAAAGGCACGCAGAGGTCAAGGAAGGAGGGTGGAGGTCGGGGAAGAGACAGAGGTCGGAGAAATGCTGGGCGGAGGCAGGTCGGACGGGGAAGGGGAGAGACGAGAGAGCATTTAGAAGGTTTAGGGTAAATGGGGGAGGGAGGGGGAGGCTCAATTGATTTAAAGCCCTAGCAGCATTAGTGAAAATTTGATTAATGGGGACATTAGAAGCGACATTGGAAATGATTAGTCGTTTCTAATGTACCCAAAAATGAAAATTTGGCAGAAGAGTTTTGGAGCCCAAAATTTAGGATAGTCGCTTCTAATACCTCAATTTCCATATTTAATGAAATTTTGGCGGAAAAGTTTTCTAGCCAAATAATTGGGGAATTAGAAGCGACATTACTTCTAATTCCCCAATTTCTAAACTTAGTGAAATTTTGACGTAGAAATTTTTTAGCCAAATAATTGGGGAATTATAAACGACATTAGAAGCGGCTAGTCGATTCTAATTCCCTCATTTACTGAAAAAATTGGTGGGGAACAAGTGAACCAAAGATTTTGGGCATTAGAAGCGACTAGTCACTTCTAAAGGTCGTATTAGAAACGACTAGTCGCTTCTAATTGTAAAAAAAATTCATTTTTTTTTGGAAAAATCAAGGTGTTTACCTTAGAAACGACTAATCGCTTATAAAGGTAAATTATTGCTTATAATTAGAAGCGACTAGTCGCTTCTAGTTTTGAGGGACATTAGAAGCAACTTGTCGCTTATGATGTCCCTAGGTCTTTAAATAACTCGACCCTCCCCTCCCTCCCCCATTCCCTTCTCTTCCCTCACTCCCCACTCTCTCTTCTTTCCTCACTGCCTCTCTGACCAGCCTCCGCCCTAACTCCGACCGCCGCCCTTTCCCCGAACTCCCTCCGCCCTCCTTTGACGTCCTCCTCCGGCCCTCCTCCCCTCCGCCGCCCCTGCACCACCCTCCCTCCTCCCCTCCCCCGAACTCTGCCCCTCATTCGCCCCTCCTCCGGAATCCGCCCCTCCGCCTCCCCTCCCCCTCTGCCACTGCCTTACGCCGAGCTCCGCTGCCACCCACACCTCCCCCTCCGCCTTCTGTCCTCCAGCCGGCCTGCCCCTCAGCCTCAGCCCCTCCTCCGGCAAGGACTCCGATCTCCGCCCCGTCGTCAACCAGCGAGTTAATTTCAAATGTTGTTTGTAATATGTTAAGTTGTGAGGTAATTAGTTTGTTTATTTAGATATGTAAGTTGAATTAGTTAATTTAGTTAATAATTTAGTTAATTTGTAAAGTAATTGGTCATTAGTAATTTCAAATGTTATAGTACTTTAGATAATATGTGAAGTTTTGACGTAATTAATTTGTTAATTTAGTAATAACTTAAATATTGTTCATTTGACGTAATTATGAATTGGGATAAAGAGCTATATATCCTTCTATAGTATTGAGTTTGCAAAATACTCAATTTTTTGTAAGTTTTGGTTAATACCCAGTTGTAGAAATTAACGCAAATTATCGGACTATTATACCCTTTTCGGTTTTGTAATTTTTGGAAATTAATTTCCGAAAATTAAATAAATTATGGCCAGATTTTATGTATAAAGATAGACTTAATTTCACTCTCCAATTAATAGCCGGATATGTTGGAAATTAATAAAAATTAATGAAGACTTTTAATTTTTGGAGGGAGAAATTGTTTTGGAAAGTTGTTATATACCCCATCAAATCTCTTAAACTCTAACCCCCTTCAACACTCATCTCTCTCTCATTCCCACCGAAACACAAACGCACATAACTATTCTCTCTCTTGAATCCGAATTGTCACTTTCTCTCACTCTAAACCAATACTACTCTCTCATCTCTTCTCTCTCTACGAAGAAAAATCTACGATTTCAATGGCCTCGAAAGAAGATAAGAAGCCAGCGAAGAAGAAGTCGGTGGAGGAGAAGAAGACTCCGGCGACCGAGAAAGCTCCAAAGCAATAGAATCCGAAATAATGAAAGAAACTTCCCCCGGAGAGAAGAAGAAGAAGATGATGAAGAAGTAGGCGGCTGACGAAAAGAAAAAGAGTATGACGAAGAAGAACGTTCATATAGTTTTTATTTTATTGTAATTACATCTGTAGTTTGTTTCCCCCTTAAATATTTCAATTAGATCTGTATTTTCTTTTCCCCTAGAACCATTATGAACTTTTTCGTTACAGAAATTAACGAAAATTAATAGTTACTGTACAACACGTTATTAACAGAGGCACAAATTAACCAAAATTAATACGAAAATCATATAGATTTTGGGAATCAGTAAGCATAACTGAATTATAAAATAAATTTTTAAATTTCAAAATCTCAAGATTATATTCGACTGATATAAATTTCATTTATTAGTAATAGATACCGAATATTTGGTCACTATTTTTGGAAATAAAAAGATATGATTTTATTTTTTAAATAAAAATAGATTTTAGACTAAACATTTTCGGAAAGAATATATCTTAATATCAATTTGGAATTATTTGAATTAATAGTTTAAACTATAAACAGAATGGAATAAAAATTATATCAATTAAAATTGCCAAAATAAAGGCTACAAAACAGGAAATTCGTAACTATACACCACAAATTAACCAAAATTAACACGTAAAATAGTGCTCTTTTCCATAACAGTTACCATATTTTAAGTAGCAAAATCAAAAATTAAATTTCAAAATTCAAGATTATATTCGACTGATTCAAAATTCAATTATTGACTATATGAATTATAGATAAAAAAGGGAAATATCAATTAAGTTTATAATCAATAACAATTTCAAAATAGGATATTCGTAACTGTACAACATACTAGCAGTAGAGGCACAAATTAACCAAAATTAATACGAAAATCATATAGATTTTGGGAATCAGTAAGCATAGGTGAATTACAAAATCAATTTTTAAATTTCAAATTCTCAATATTATATTCGATTGATATTAATTTCATTTATTAGTAATAGATACCAAATATTTGGGCATCATTTTAGGAAAGAAAAAGATAAGGTTTTATTTTTTAAATCAAACAAGATTTTAGGCTAAATATATTCAGAAAGAATATATCTTAATTGGAATTATTCAAATCAATAGTTAAAATTAAAAACAGAATGGAATATATCAATTAAAACTACCAAAATAAAGGCTATAAAACAGAAAATTCGTAGCTGTACACCAGAAATTAACCAAAACTAACACGTAAAGCAGTGTCTGTTTAAAATAGCCATTAATGACAGAAATGAACTAAATCGATTGTAAATTAAAGAAGATAGTTGACTATATCAAAAAGATATTAAAACCATTAAATAACGATTTCAAATCTGAAAGTTGAAAATTAACGTCGAAATCCCGTGATCTAAGGTAAATATGCGTTAATTGAGTCCCATGAAATCAGGTGGATAGATAATATTAAAATGTGCGTGTGTATAAATTAACGCAAATTAACTAGTACTTCATGCATGTAATTTGTAACCGATGGTAAATATAGCAATTAATGAAATATATCTGAATAAAATTAAAGAAAAAACAAAATGGTTTATGCATTTATTAGTTGACTAATTAAAAAATATCCGGAATTAACTAAAAAACGAATTCGCTGTTTAAAATAAGAAAATTAAACAAGATTTCCCTAAAAATCAGGTTAATTTACGTTAATATAAAAAAACTGGAAATAAAAAAAAACACACAGAAATTAAAATAAAAAGGGCAAAAATGGAAATGCAATTGCCTAATAATATGCCATGTAGGACTAATTGGGTATTTTTTAAACGTTTGCAAAAGTTTGGGTATTTTACAATTGCAACGTTTCATGTGGCTTAGTTAGAGCAATTCTTCTTATGAATTTGGAAATGTTAAAAAAATAATTTAATCTCGATTTGATAATATTAATTTGAATGTGATAATAAATTACTTAATTTGATAATTTAAGTATGGAAGTTAATTAGTAATTTGTTATAGTAGTTAAGTTATTTAACTTGAATATGTTATTTGAAAGTTATTGATTGTGTAGGATAATTCTGGCTGATATATATATATATATATATATATATATATATATATATATATATATATATATATATATATATATACGTTTTTGTGAATTGCAGATTTTTGGTTTGTTCATATTTTAAGGGAAACTTTGCCCAAATTTTCGTAAATTTTTAAATAATTAAGTCAATCCTAATCTCTAATAGTTATCCAAATCTCAAAACTTATCTAAATCAAATCCTTATCCTAATCTCTAATTGTCCTAATTTTCAACATTCAACGTCATGTCAAACCCAATTAAAAATTGGATTATTGAGAATAATCGGTGCGGTCTTGTATTATAATTGGGCGTGAACGCGTTTATTCGAGTTGTACGATTCCAAATGAACATGGAGCACAAAGTTAAATGTTCTTGTCGTAGCTGCAATAATTCTATAAGAGAACACATAGGTGTTGTTGGAGCGCATTTCATGCACAAAGGATTTACTCCGTATTATACTCGATGGTATCATCACGACGAGTCACATGAAGAAATCGTTCATGTACCAGAAATCTTCGATGATTCAAACGATCAAGACGATGTTGGTAGAATCCATGATGCAGTCGACGATATTAAAAATGATCCTGATTTTTATAATGATCAACTATTGAAGACGTGGCTGACAAAGAGCAGACCGCGGATCTATTTGCCGAGTGGAATGCAGAATTGTATCCCGCTTGTAAGGAGTTTTCGTCATTATCTTTCTTAGTTCAGTTAATGCACATTAAAGTGACGAACTATTGGACGAACAAATCATTTACTGAACTTCTGCAACTCTTGAAAATGTCTCATACTGTTGGGAATAGAATTCCTGAAAAACATTACGAGGCAAATTCAAAACTTAAGCGATTTGGCATGGGCTACGAGATGATTGACGTTTGCCTCCAATTTTATCCACCTCTCAACAGAGGTGATGAAGAGAGAGTAAAAAAAGGAGAGGGCGTTGGCACGTTTTCCAATAGTCTTGTAGTTTTGTGAGAGCACATTCCTCCGACGATGCCGAGCTGGAATGACGTCTCGACTCAATAAGTAGCAGCCATTTTGTCAGGTATATACGCACAATACGACTTTGTGTACGAGGACGAGTTGGGAGACCTTATTCCGGCAGCGTGCTACTCGAGCCTTATCGAGAAGACTATTATCCACGACGCAAAAAAGCATATGCGTGACGGAAAGAAAAATTATAGTCGGTTTTCTCGGATCACGTGCAATGGAGATAGAGAGGAGGCGCTCGAGAAAATGCCCAAGAGTTTGACGCGACAACAGTGGTCTGCGATGATTGATAGGATGAACACAGAGACGTTTCGGGTATAAATTAGATTAAACGTATAAATCTAATTGTTTTATTCTTAAAAATAATTTTTTTACTCTAACAAATGTTGTTTTCTAGGAGAGATACAAACAGAATAAGGAGAATCAAAAGAAGAAGACCACGAAGAGTCGACAAGGCACAATCTCATTTTTTGAGTATCGTCATGGTCACGTAAGTATATTTTCATTCAATTTCAAATTACATAAGTTATATATAGTTATAATGTGTTAAATGCAGCGGTGTGAGAAGGCAGACATATGCTAGGGCCGCTCGGTGCGTGGGAGAGGATGCACACGACTCCCAATGGTTAGTGGACCGCGACTGCTGCTGGAGAGTATCATGTAAGTATATATGTTATTGTAAATTTACCTTATATTTGTTGTTATTAATAATTAATTTAATTTGTGTTGTGTATGTAGGCTCACTACTACAAATGATACTTTTAGAAGCGACAGGGTGAATTAGAAGCGACTAGTCGCTTCTAATTAGAAGCGACTTTTGACAATTAGAAGCGACTAGTCGCTTCTAACTTCAATACCCCGATTTTTACAAAATTATCAATATTTTGACAATTAGAAGCGACTAGTCGCTTCTAATAGTCATAATTATTGAATTGGGGCATTAGAAGCGACTTGTCGCTTCTAATGTCGCTTCTAATGTCCCAATATTTTGGCTCCAAATTTTCTCCGCCAAAAATTTCGCTAAGTATAGAAATTGGGGCATTAGAAGCGACTAGTCGCTTCTAAAGTCGCTTCTATTGCCCCAAAATTTTGGCTCCAAATTCACTCCGCCAAAAATTTCACTAAGTGTAGATATTGGGGCATTAGAAGCGACTAGTCGCTTCTAAAGTCGCTTCTAATGCCCCAAAATTTTGGCTCCAAATCTCCTGCGCCAAAAATTTTGGCAGGTGCAGAAGTTGGGGCATTAGAAGCGACTAGTCGCTTCTAATGTCGCTTCTAATGCCCCAACTTATTTAAACGGTATCGTTTTGGTTATTAAGCGACATTAGAAGCGAATAGTCGCTTCTAATGTCGCTTCTAATGTTCCTAGGGCTTTAAATCGCGTGAGCCTCCCTTTCTCCCTCATTTTCTCACCTCACTCCCTCTCACTCTTCCTCTCACTCTCCGGCCAGCCTCCGCCTTCCCCCCTCCCCCGCCGCCGCCCTTCTCCCTCCCGCCGCCGTCCCTTTCCCGCCGTTGCCGCTCCGTCCCCTCCCCTTCTCCTCTCTCCCAACTTCGTCCCTCCCTTCTCCCCTCTCCCTCCGACCAGCCACCCCCTCCTCCGCCGCCGTCGTCCCTCCCCTTCTCCCCACCCTATTCCTCCCCCGCCGCCGTCCTCCCTACCCGTACCCCCTTCCCGCCGCCGTCCCTCCTCCTCCCCCGCCTCCGTCCCACCCCCTCCTCCCCTTCTCATCTTCTCCTCCTCTCCCTACCCCACCCCCGGTCGCCTCCGTCCCTCCGTGCCCTCCTCCGCCCTCCCTCTCGCTCTCCGCCCCTCCTCCGCCGTGCTCCTCCCCTGCGCCTCCACCGCCGAGCTCCGACTCCCCTCCTCCTTCATCAAGGTATGTTTAGTTTATAATTAGTCTAATATTGTTATAGGTTAGTCTAATATTGTTTTATAAATATTTTGTTACTTTTAATTTATTATTGTCGTCGCAGCCTCGTCACCGCTCGTTTGTCGCTGCACCCGCGCCTCGTTGTAACCTAACTCCTCAACTCGGATCGTTGCTTCTTAAGGTATATGTTTGTTTTAAAATTATTGTAGTTATAATGTTTTAATGTTTTAATTTTATGTTTTATTTGTATTTAGGCATTTGTGCGTTTGTTGTTCGTATCGTCGTCTCGTTGAGTGTAGACTTTGCTCGTCCAGTCCCGCCAAGGTTAGATATTTATGTTTACTTGAAATTTATGTTTAATAATTTGAATTAGTAATGTAGGTATGCAATTGGTAATTAGCAATCTCAAATGTTATAGTCCTTTAGATAATATGTGAAGTTTTAACTTAATTAATTTGTTAATTTATTAACTTAATTGTTGTTCATTGACGTAATTATGAATTTAGTTTGATAATTTTGACGACGTTAATTTGTTTGTTAATATGTTTTAGTTAGTTTAATTGTCGTTTCAATAGTTAGTTTTGTTTGTTTATTTTTGTAATTTGATTATTTTGTTTTGAAATTATTTTTCAAACTGTTAATTTTTAGGTCGTCGGAGTCTCGTATCAATCACCGTATCTCTCCGTCGATTGCAACATAAACCGGTAAATTTGTAACTTTTTTTAGTTTATTTGGTTTGGTTTAGTTTTTTTGTTAGAGGTTGGTTTATATGTAGTTAATTTTTTAGTTTTTTAATTTCTTAGTTTTAATTATACATTTTGTTAATATGTTTTAATAAGTATTGATAATGTTTTTAAGAAGTTTGTTAATATAGTTTAGCTCTATTGAAATTGTTAGTTTTAACTTAATTAATTTTAATTTATTAAGTAATAATTTTAATTAATATATTTTTTTTTGGCTGTTTGGGCATTAGAAGCGACTAGTCGCTTCTAATGTCGCTTCTAATGCCCAAATAGCCATATTTTCGTAAGCTTTTTTTTTAGGTTTTTAAAACATTAGAAGCGACTATAGAAGCGACTAGTCGCTTCTAATTTCGTCGCTTCAAAACATTAGAAGCGACTTTAGAAGCGACTCGGCTTTAGAGGCGAAACATTAGAAGCGACAATGTCGCTTCTAATGTCGCTTCTAAAGCCAAATTAGAAGCGACTTTTTGGCCTTTAGAAGCGACTTTTGTCGCTTCTAAAGGCCTTTTTTCTCCTAGTGGCTAGGATAGTAGCTCCGGTGGGTGATCTACAAGAACAAGCTCGGGAGTCGGGACGTGAGGTGAACTTGACTGGTTTGGAGGAGTTTGCTATGAGCGAAATCCTCGGGACGCGACGTGATTGGGCTATAAAAATTGGGCCACTAATTCCATGCTCGGACATGCTTGAAGCCCAAGCCCACGACAGCTCATCGTCTTCCGTAGGGAACACCAGTTCGAAGTCATCCTCTAACATGGAAGAGAAGTTGGCGGCTCTCCAAGGAGCTGTGTTTGGCATGGCCGCTGGATTGAGCCAGACCCCGAACTTCAATCTGGATCCCGTGTTTAGGGAAACTTTGGACCAATACATGACCTAGTTCGGACCAAATGTAGGCGCTTCGGGCAATGCAAGCGCTTCAGATTTGCAGCAGAGACCAGATCGACCTTTGACTCCCACCAACACCGAACCAGATGAGCCTCCATACGGACCTAGCTACAGACCCACAGGACGAGGACGAAGACGTGGACGAGGATTATTGTAATTTATTCCATGTTTTAGACTTATCAGTTTACGTTTATTAACTTATCGACTTTTGTTTATCTTATTATCGGTTTACGCTTATGTTATTACCGACTTTAGACTTTTTTTATGCTATTATCGACTTTCGATTATGTTATTATCGACTTTATATTATATATATTTTATGTTTAATTTGATTTCAATTAGTAAATTTCAATATTATTAAATTTAATTACATTTTATAATAATTTTAAGTAATTAATAATATTATTTAATTAATTAATAAAAATAAATCGGATAATAAATTTTAAAAAAATAAATTTTAAATCTTTAGAAGCGACAATTCGCTTCTAAAGTTGCTTCTACAACTATGACGGCTAACAATTAGAAGCGACTAATCGCTTCTAAACTCGCTTCTAAAAATATGGCGGGTAACATTTAGAAGCGACTAGTCGCTTCTAACGTCGCTTCTAAATGTTACCCGCCATATATTCCCACGCTTTATTTGGAGATTTTCGGGACACTTAGAAGCGATATTAGAGGGGACAAGTTGCTTCTAAGTTCGTCACTTCAAAACATTAGAAGCGAGTTATCTTTAGAAGCAATACTTGAGAAGAGACAATGTTGCTTTTAAAGTCTAATTAGAAGCGACTTTTTGGCCTTTATAAGCGACTTTTAAAGGCTTTTTTTCTCCTAGTGAATGTTTTTAATTTATAATATGTTCACGTACTTTGCCTAGGTTAGTAAAATTGTTACTGGTAAAAAAATTTTATATTCCGCCATTAATATGATTAATGATAATTTTTCTTAACCCTAGACCCATTCGAACACACTTATGGTTTACCTGGATGGGAAAGAACAGTTTCAGATTCAAGAATTATTAATAATGCTCTAAGAAGAGAGGATAGACTAATAATTCCCAAAGGTAGTTCAAAATAGATACGCATTTATGTGTAGTTATATACATTCATATGCTAACAAAAATGAAGAAAAATTATTTTGTATATAGGAAAATATTATATAGTGGATGCAGGCTATATGTTACGGAGTGGACTTATTACCCAATTTAGAGGAGTGCGCTATCATTTGAAAAAATACTTGCAACGTGGTCCGAAAAATCAAGAAGAGTTGTTTAATCTTCGACATACATCATTGTGCAATATCATTGGGAGAGCCTTTGGTGTGCGAAAAAAATGCTTTCCTATCATATTGAGTGGAACCAAACCTCAATATCCTATCAAAACACTCACAGAAATAGTAATAGTTTATTTTATCTTGTACAACTATTAAGGTGAAACTCCTGATAATGAACTACTTAGACAAGTAGATCAAGAACTACTCAACCAGGAATCGGAAGTAGATGAGTACCTCAATGTAGCCAATGATGGACAAGATGCAGAAAATGGAGCAGCCTTGGGGGATAATCTAGCACAAGCCATGTGGCAAGACTATTTAATGACTAGAGAATAACTTTTTTGCATATATATGCTAGCTTTTTGTAGTCATATTCATGTTTTGCTTGTTTTATGACTTTTATTTTGTAGTCATGCATGCTAGCTTTTGTAATCTAATTTACAGTTATATTGCTGTCTAATAATACTTTTTTTTTTTTTTGAAACTTGTCTAATAACTTCTTTTTTTTGCGTTTTGAAACTTGTCTAATAATACTATTATATTTTTTGTTTTCAATGTCTATCAATCATATTGTAGCCATGAGCAACAAAAGAAAGAGGGCCATTGATGTTGAGCAAACAAAAAGAGAATCGGTGAAATGGACATAACATATGGATGTTGAATTCATCGATGCTTTGTTGGAGCAACAAGTTAACGGAAACATGATTGATGGAACTTTCACAGCAACATCATATAATAATGTTCTCAAAATTTGTCAAGAGGAGCTTAGTTATCCGTTTGATAAAGATCACCTAAAAACAGAATCAAAATCTTAAAAAACATTTTTAATGGCATTCATGATCTTTTAAAGTTGATTTTCGTGGAACCCAATAACAAAGTTATTCGAGATGGAATATGAGGTTTGAAACACTCATATAGAGTTAATCCTAAATTTATTCCATTTTTGTTGTTATTGTGTTGAAATGGATATTACGAAGTAATATTTATTATGTTATTGTGCATGTGTAGAAAAATCATAAGGCAAACAAGTGGAGATATTGTGCAATTCAAAACTATGACAAACTATATGAGTTATTTTCCAAAGATAGACCTACCAGAGAACATGCAATGAGTGGCAAAGAGAGAGTTCAAAAATGACAAAATGAAGATGAAGGCCATCAATTTGTTGACCTTGAGGTTGATGAGAATACCACAACTAATATCACCAAATCAAAGCCTTCAGAACAAGTCTTTCAAACTCCAAACTCCAAACTCATCTAAAGGTACAAAAAGAAAATTTACTATGATGGATTCCTTTGATAAGCATATGGACGCTATGCAATCAAGTATAACTGGCGTTGTTGATGCGATAGAAGAAGATAATCTTGTAATCCAAAAAAGTAACGTTATAGCTGAAAAAGGAGTCGATGAAATAGAGAGGAGACGACCAAAAGTTTATGCGGAAGAGGAAGTCTATGCAGAATTATTGAAGATTGAAGTTCCGGATAATATTCAACTCGGTACTTTTCTATTTTTAATCAAAGATTCCTCTCAAATTCGAGCATTTTTTGCGGTACCATGAACATCGTTTTGAGCTTCTTACGAAGATGATGTCTCGAAACAGCTACGAGTAACACATTTTTTTATATAGCTTGATTATTAATATTTTTCATGTTTATATTACATAGAAGTTGTAATATTTAGAATTCTTCTAAAATATTTGCTTTTGTTAGAACAGTGATTTTGCTATTGATATGAAAATATTATATGTACCTCATTTGCATGTTTTGTATCACAGTTCGCGATTTCTATCATATATATTATTTATATATATTGCATGTTTTATATAACAGTATGTATTTTTATATATGTACTTTATGTATATTTTTTTATATCACATTGTACACCGTTTCTTTCATATGTATTATTTATATATGTAAATATATATTTATGTAGATTAATTAATTTTTATTTAGTTCTAATCACAAGGATATAAAAGTAATTTTATCACATAAATTTAATCACTTTTTTTTATCTATACCAAATAAATAAACGGATGGATGATAATACTTCTTTTTATTATACCAATTAATATTTTAGAAAATAAGAATCCATTCATTTTCTTTCATTCTTTTTTTCATTCTTTTGAATCCATCCACCCATATTTCTTTTCTTACTACCAAACAGGGCATTAATCTTAACTTCCTCTCAAAGTTGGCACTTAGAACAAATGTATGTAAACAATACTTTTTTAAATGGTGATCTAACCGAAGAGGTTTATATGAAAGTTCCATTAGGATATCAAATTTAGGAGGATATACCTAGAGCGGTTTGCAAATTACATAAGTCAATGTACGATTTAAAACAAGCATCACAACAATGTAATAAAAAATTTCACTCAAGATTTATTAAAACATGATTTTTTCACAATCTAATTGTGATTGCTCTCTTTTCATAAAAGGTTTGGGTGTCAATTATGATGCAATTCTTTTATATGTTGATGATAATATAGTTGCATGTCCTTGCATTCAGAATATCAACTCAGTCAACGCTCTCTTGCACTCTCTTTTTAAACTAAAAGACGTTGGTCCTGCCATATATTTTTTAGGACTGGAAATAGCACGATCCAAATCCGAAATTGTCATTTCACAACGTCAATATGCCTTACAATTGCTTGATGACTTTTGTTTTATTAAATCTAAACCAGTTACCACACTAACGGATGCAAGGAAACAATTTGAGTGCTGGAAGATGCAACCATCTACTGCAGACTTGTTGGAAGACTCTTGTACCAGACCATATCCAGGTCAGACATTATGTTCAACGTCCACAAATTAAACCAATATTTCTCAGCACCAAGATAAAAACATCTGACATCAGCTCATCATATCCTTCCCTACATCAAAGGACATCCGAGCAAAGGTCTATTTTACTCACCATCCACAACAGCACAATTGAAGCCTTTTGAGACGCGGACTGGGGCACGTGACAATCAGGCCGCAATGAAGATAGCATCGAATCCTACTTTTCATGAGAGAACGAAACATATAGAAATTGACTTACACTTTGTAAGAGACAATTCAAGCTCGAGAGCGGTCAAGCTACATCCTATCTGCACTCAACATCAGCTCGCAGACTTGTTCACCAAGTCTCTACCATCTCATTCTCTTGAGTCTTTGTTATCCAAGATGTGTCTTAAGGATATACACATTCCATCTCGAGGGAGAGTCTTAAAGTTAGGTAAGAATTAATTATCACTTAATTTACTTAGTCAACTAAGTTAGTTTGTTGGTTAAGTTAATTATTACTTTCCCGCTTATTTGATTAAATATCAGACTCTCTATGTCTTTGTAAACTCTTTGCATTCATTACTTTCCCGCTTATTTGATTCAATATCATACTCTTTATAAGTCTTCTTTGTAAACTCTTTTCATTCATTCAATATATCGATCTTTCGATCTCAATTGCTTACAATCATAATTCTTTTCCGCAATAGATTTAGATTGGACTACTAACCGTTTTAAGATTCAGGATGGCTTCCTTTGATTGGATTTCATCCTCTTCCATCTCATGAAAATCCTCCAACTTATAAATATCCGGGTAATTTCTCACATCGATTCAACAAACAAAAGGGTCATCGTATTGCACCTAGAGAAAGGGAACATGTAACCCATATGCTCGTCTTGAAGCATTCATCTTTGCCCTGAGTTTTTACCATGGCCTATTTTATTCATAATTACTAATGCCTTGTCAAAGTGATAGTGTTCGGTGGAATAAACCTTATCCAAATATCGATCATATTGAATGGAACATAGTCAGACTTAAAAGGTTGAACAAATTAATAATTTCGTTCAAAAACCTTGAAACGAATTGGTCTTGCTAAATATATTTTCAAACCAGTTCCAATCTGATCTCGTTCCCTCAATTTGGTCAGTTAGTATTCCAACAATTTTTCTACAACTCTTCTTTACCAAAATTTCCTAAACTTACAAATCCAAGGCCTTGAAAAAATAACCCACATTTTATGGTAATATTTTCTAATATTTCCCTTTTCCCATAAAAAAAAATCGGGTTTTTGATAGGGCCACCGTATGTTTAAATCTAATCATGCACAAAATAAAATGCAATAAAAAGTAAAACCTCGACTACGTGAGTGAGAACTAAGCAATTTACAAATAAAAAATATAAAAAATTATCGCGGAGTTTCTGGAAGCATGCTAAGCCCAGGAGTTTTGGTTATGTGTCTTTGGGTCATCAAATCTCTTGCCAAATTGACTGCGTGCCAATTCGTAGCTCTGGCATATATGTTGGAAAGAAGCACATAAACCCCACTCCCACGAGGTTGCAACTCATTCAAGCGCTCTCTCACTCTATTCGCGAGTTGAACGTTTTCATGAATCTCACATCCATTGAGAAGAGCACCCCAAACCACGGCGTTGGGTTCGAAGGGCATATCTTCGACGAATCTCACTGCGTCTTCGAATCTCCCCGCTCGGCTCAAGAGATCCACCACGCACGAGTAGTGCTCTTGCTCCGGGACAAGGCCATAGACACGCCTCATCTCCTCGAAATATCCGAGGCCCGGCTCGACCAGACCAGCGGCCCCGCAGGCTGACAAAACCCCGATGTAGGTGATCCGATCCGGCGGCAGGTGGGAGTCTCGTTTCATGGACTCGAAAGCGGTCAGGGCTTCCGAGCCGTGGCCGTGCCTCGCGAGCCCCAGGATGAGCGTGGTCCATGCCTCCACGTCCTTGTTTCGCAGGCTGTCGAAGACTCTCCGAGCGCTCCTCAAGTCTCCCGTTTTGGCGTACATGTACACCAAGGTGGTCCCGAGCGTGAGATCGTCTCTGGAGCGGGTTTTCTCGGCGCAGGCGTGCACGGATTGGCCCAAGCTCGGATTCTCGAGATTTGCACAAGCCCCGGCAGCGACCACGAACGTGGCTTGGTCCGTGACGGGCTCGAAGATCTTCATCTCGCGGAAGAGCTCGAGGCTCTCGCGGGGCCGGCCGTGCTTGCTGTACGCCCCGATCATGGAGTTCCACGCCACCGAGTTTCTCACGGGCATTCGGTCGAACAGCTCTCTTGCGGTTTTCAGGGTCCCGCATTTTGCGTACATGTCTATGATCGCCGAGGCGAGTATGAGGTTGAAATCGCCGGAGCCCGAAAACGGGTCTCGACCCAGAGCGTTGACCAGAGAGTGGGCTCGTTTTCCGGTTTCGATGTCGCCGGTCCGGGCACAGGCGACCAAAGCGTTGACTGTGGATATCTCGTTGGGCTCGATTCCCAGAGCGGCCATGCGCCGGAAGGCCCGCACGGCCTCGCCGGCTCTGTCGTTGTTGACGAGCCCGGAGATGAGAGTGGCCCAAGCCACGACGCTCCACTTGGGAGTATCGTCGAACACCTTGAGTCCCGAATCAATGTCCCCGCAACGAGCGTACATGTGAAGCAGCGCTGTGGAGGTGTGAACGCCGAGCCCGAACCCGGTTTTCATGACCCGATTGTGGACGGACGTTCCGAAGTTGAAGTCGGAGATGGCGGAGCAGGCTTTGAGGACGAAGGGGAACGAAAAATGGTCCGGCGAGAAGCTCTTCCTCAGCAATCGCCGGTACGTGATGAGAGCCTCCGCTGGGGAATCGCCGTTGGAGTAGCCTCTCATCATGGAGTTCCAAATGTAGAGACTCGGCTCAGCTATCCCTTCGAAAACCGACCGCGCGTACTCAAGATTTTGCTCGCCGGTCTTCTCGTCGGTGCAAAAATCAATGATCTTGCTCGCGTGAATCGTGCTTCTCATTACCGACGAGATTAACATCACCCCGTGAAGTTGCTTCAACTGAGTCATGTTTTTGCATGTTAGCAACAGAGAGAGAATGGTCTCCTCGTTTATCTTCATGGCCTCTGTTTATTGGGTCACTCATACCTCCATTTACATCATCAATCATCGTACAAGCGTTCATGGCGTAATCATATGCAATTCTTTCTTTACGAGGGAAAATCCATCTTTCTGTTTACCTTGCAATATTTTGGGTATGCTAATAATTTATTTGGTTCTAAAGATTAGCTATCATTTTGTACAATCATATGCTAAACAATTTTTTGTCTTGCTTGCGAAATTAATTCATTGATTAATGGGGTTTATAAGTGATTATTAATAGTACTTTTTAAGGTTTAAATGGCCGACGAATTCTCACGAATTTTCACCGGAATTACGTGTTTCGGACTTTACAGGTCATTTTTGGTCTCTATAAGCGTTTCTTCATTTTATGCCCACGAAATTCGTCAAATTTCCATGAGAATCCCAATGTCGGATTTTCATATTTTTCTTTTGTATTTAGTTATAAAACAACTTTTTTTTTTCCGGAAATTCCATGCGAATTTCATATAGAATTTACATTAAAAGGAATTTCGTACAATTTTCTAAGGTAGATTTATTTTAAATATTTGATTTTTTTTTGGAGATTCTTTATGAAATATAAGTTGTTAGAAATGATGCTATAGATATGATGTAATTTTTTCATATTTTTTTTAGCACAAAAAAAGTTAATTTATATTAAAATTGTTTAATTTTTGATTATTTTATTTAACTTTTTTAGTTGAAGAATGCATTTGATTCAAATTTTGATTTTCTTTGTTGATTGTTTATGAAATAAAAGTTGTTCGAAATGATGTTTTATATGTGATGTAATTGCTTCGAATTTATTTGAGAATTAGAATCGTTAATATAGGTTTAAATGATTTAATTCTTGATTATGTTATTTAAACTCTTTAGTGTAGTTCATTCAAATTTTGATTATTTTTAAGATTATCTTTTAAATAGAAGTTGTTAGAAAATGATTTTCTTTATAGGATGTATTTGTTTTGGAATTTTTTGATAATGGAAAACGTTAGTTATGTATGGGTAATCGAAAATCCTAAACATTGTTTCCCGAGATAGAGAGATTTTTCCTCTAGTAAGCATACCAAAATAATTTGAAAAAGTGGCCCACTTAAGCAATCCATTAGTTACTTCGTTAATTGATCTTCTAACCCAAATAAACTTACAATCATCAAACTATTTTTCAAGATCAATAAAGTGCTCAAAATTTGCTGTTCATCTATAATCCGGGCACGGGCCGCTTCTTTGAGCCGGCTCCATTAAGGTTTTCTCCTTCCACAATGACCTTGGAGTATCTATAGAAGCTCTCAAGGATGGTTGCTAGGACAATACATTTTAGTTTTTCCTGCACAAGGGTAACCTTATTGCTATATTTATGTTTCCTACTAGGAAAATGTATACCCAACACAATATCAGAGAGCACAAGTGATCTCTCATTACTATGCCTAACGAGGGTTTGGCAGTTTTTGAAAGCATCATCGTCACTAATCTTCGAGACTCCCTTTTCCGGTGCCTCACAGGTTTCAACTTCTTTGAGACTCTGTTCTTACTTCTATGTGTGGGATCACTTCAATAAGCTCGAAATCTCTGACTCTGCTTCAAATATTAACAATCATAGTATCCAAGTTTAAGTTTATACCTCTGAAAATCTTGGTATTCCTGTGAAACTATAGTCTCTAAAATAGTTATTTCAATCTTCACGAACATGTCCTATAGGTGGGCATTATTATCATTGAACTGTGGGCTCAATCTCTTTCAATCTCTTCAGGCTCGACACCTCTGGGCTCAGATTACAGTGCACTCTCCAGCCTTCGAGGTACCACAATTTAAACACCAAATCACAATTGAAAAACATATGCGCTATTGATTTTGAATGTTGGGCACAAAAATAGCACAGTGGGTCCAGTCTTGGAAATATTTTTGTAAGACTCCTTGCGGTTTGGAAGCAGTTCGTTCATAGCCTCCAAAGAGAAACGATATACCTTTGGTTGAACCCAAATTTCCAAATCTTCCCCCACACATCATCAATTGGATCGAAGGAAGCTCGTCGAGATTCTAGGTAAGCATATTTGATGCTGAAATTACCTAGCTATAGGCATCCACATTCTGGTATCTTGTTTGTTACCTGGCAACAAATATATCTTAAGATTATCTTGATTTATCTCTTCACTAAATTCTTAATAAATCTTTTGATGATTCCAGAGTTGTGTACCTAGGATAAATAAATTGATGACAATAGCCCAATAATATAGAGAAGAATTATAAGTACGTTGAAGAAGGCCCACTATGACTCACTAGTCTTTGAAGATAAGTGTGTCCGCTCCAGCCGCCCGAGTCTGTTGACTTTAGGTCTTGAAATAGAAAAGGCAGTATATTTCTCACATCATCTTCACCCAAAACAGATAAAAGTTTCCATGAACCCAAGCAAATTTAGAAAGGAAGGCTTTATTGAAGTTATCTAGAGCTCTGAATCCCAAGTCTCCACCTGCTTTTGTTGACAAATTTTATCCCATCGAACTGTAGCCATATGTCTTTTTTCCTGTAATCTCACCCGTCCTCAAAAACTCCATCGAGGAACTTTCAATTATATTCCAAAATGACTTTGGAATCTTGAATGTTTGCATGAAGTAAGAGAGGATTCCTTGAATGACTTATTTGATCATTATAGTACATCCCGCTTTGGACAAAATTTTGGCCATCCATCTCTCAAGCACTAGTACAAAATATGCCATCAGATGCGACATTTTGTCGCATGTAAAGGCCTAAAGTCGCATCTAAAATTTAATTTAGATGCAACATCCGATGCGACAAAGTCGCATCCGATTAGTCATAGCTAAAACTATTGGATGTGACTAGTCGCATCCAATACTCCCACCCATCAGACACGACAATCTGTAGCAGATGACCAAATTATGACTTATTTGGTGATAAATGGATTAATTTCGGACCTTATGCTATTTTGGGAATTTTACAGGAAGACTGTTTGACAGATTTCGTCATAAAGCTCATAATGTCGCAACATCGTTTGCGACAGTTTTCTATTTTGGGAAGTTTTTATTAAAGGGTAAGGAAACCCTAGGAAGACTTCCACTTTGAATGAGTGCTATATAAGTCGAGTAGCTCTCCATTAGCTGTAAGAAAAAAAAAACGCCATTGTTCACAACTATATGGTTGCAATTTTCTAAACACTCATTGATATACTACAAGATTAGAGAAGTATCGATTTTGTGCTTGCGTGATTGAAGTCCTCACGATTTGTTCATTAAGGTGGCCAAACATCGGTGAGTATTTGAATAGTGGAATTGAGAGGGGTCTCAAAGTTAAGGGGAGTCATTTATGTAGTTTTCACTTATATTATTAGTCAAAGTGGCATTGATGTTGAGATTCATGGAAGGCCATTGTGTTGGCACAGATGCCCACAAGAAGATTGGTTATTTACATATTGATGTAATATATAAATCTTTATAAAGTCCTTGTTCTAATTTGCTGATTAAATTAATAAAAGTTGAAACGTTTATTCATTCATTTTAAGTTTGATTGAATATTTATGATTCAATAGCCTTATAGTCCTTAATCAAACCTAACAATGTATGAAGAGACAAATGTAGATTTGCGTGAACAAATTTTTCATGGTTTAACTAAAATAATATATTCGCAATATAAAGATCAATAGACTATTGATCCCAGTATGATTATTGGAAGAATCTATGATGTCTGGTTACGAGGCATAAAGAGTTAGGAACTCTATAGTTCTTCTAGTGTATCTTTCGAAGAAAATAAATTGACCAGTGCACCTTTAGAGACAATAGAAGAACAAACCATTGAACATCTTCTATCTCAAGGTCCTATGTATGAATTGCGTCATGGTTACCTAAATCCTGAAATGAGACATGTCATTTCATAGCATTAATATTCTCATTTGAAAAAGTCAAATTTTAGATCCATTACGTGATCTAGACAAGGCCTATTGGTGAGATATTAAGTTATGAAGATGTCATGAACCAACTTTGTGAAGTTCTCATAGCTATGGAATTAATGTACAAGATTGTTGAGATGCAATATATATCACCTCATGCTTTATTACTTGGATTGTGAATAAATGAACTGCGCAGTATCCAAAATTAAGTAGTGACTTTATTTGGATGAAACAATGTGACTTGTTAGCTCCTCGTCAATACATTGTTTCTAACTTATTCACAAGTAATAAAGGAGTTGAGGAAATAACAACTAGAAGGGTAAAATGGTAATTTTATAAATCCCATCTAATTGATGATATTCATGAAGGGTTAACATAGATAACATTCAATGGTCCGCTCAATATAATTAAATTGAATTTGAGTAGAAAATAAATTCATTTGAACTGAGAGATTCTCAGTGTCAACTCTTTAGTTGAGTCAGTTGACATTAAGCTAATACTCGTAAAAGGTTTGTGAACTTTTGAGTCCGAGTATAGAAGCTCAAGCTTTGTTCATTTGGATCCATAAGGTCACTATTACAGGTCATTAGAGTAGGATTGTTAAACTAAAAGCTAAGTCAAAATAAGTTCAAATGTTGAACTAGACTTTTTCTCGGAAAATGTCTAAAGGGTATTTTTGTCCACATGGACATAAAATGATGTGAATGTCAAAATAAGATTTTGAATATTTTCATATGATGAAAATATAAATTATTTCCTAACGCCGAAAAGTCGTTTAAGACATTATAAAATTAATTTCGTTATTTGTGCAATTATAATTATGCAATGATTAGTTTAAGAATTGTCTTAAAAGAAATAAGGAAGCATCTAGAAGCTCCCCCTATGTAGATACTCGGCCAAACATGCATCAAGAGGATGAGTTTATTTCCCTTTAATTATAAGGATAATTACCCAAAAGAAAAATGGAAATGAATTTCTTTGAGAAGGAAACAAATGTGCTAAATGAGGAAACAAATTTCCTCACTAAAGCAATATTGTGGCCGGCCACATTAGAAGAGAAAGGGGAAGGGAAAATCAAATATTGTGTCATGAATACATTATTTTTTCATGAATGAATAATTGACCTTTATAGATTTTTCCTTCTCCTATAAATAGATCCTCACATAGAGATGTGAAAATAAACTTCATTCTTGCTCTCTCTCTCATTGTGGACGAACTCCCTCTCTCTCTCTCTCTCTCTCTCTCTCTCTCTCTCTCTATCTCTCTCAGAATACTTCTTTTATTTTGGCACCTAAGTCCTCATTAGACTTAGGCTTAATTAGCTCTCTAGCTCATAGACTTGTTCTTGAGCTATTGTGTTTAATTGTGCCCACACACAAATCCTTCCAAACCTCTATAGACTCTTGTAATAGAAACTTTAGGTTTCTCAAGTTCAAGACTAGAATTGAAGGAATTGAGCCAAGAAAGAAGATCTACCTTTCCCAAGACGCTTCAAGATCAAGGTACACGAAAGGTTAGTATTCAAATAGATTAAATAATGTTTTTAATTTATAACATGTATATGCACTTTATCTAGGTTAGTAAAAACTGTTTTACTAGTAAAATAAATTTTTATATTCCGCTATTAATATGATTAATGATAATTTTTTCTTAACCCTAGACCTATTTCAACACATTGTTTTACTATTGACTATTATTAGTGAATTCTTTTCCACTGGGTTGAGAGCCCCCCAGATGTAGGAGACGTTTCTCCAAACTTCTCGTGTTCATTTTATTATTTATATTGCTTTAATAGTCATCTCATATTTGTTTGTCCAAGTGTTAGGCACATTGTTAGAACAGTTTCTGTGATACTTGTTCGAGCGGCCAACAGAATTCCAAACATCTCATCCAATTTTTATTCCATGAATTTTCCCATTCCTTTTTTCTCGTAATACGATGCGATTGAGGACTTCCGAGGCTAGGAGAAATAGATCCGGGCGGCCAACTGAATTTCTGAGCGGCCAACAGAATTTGAATTGGTATCAGAGCAGGCACCCTTAACTTTAGGGTAGTTTCTTGTGGGTTTAACAATTCTGTTTGAGATGTACAGTTCCAGGGAAGGAGGTTCAGTCAATTGACCTTCATTGCTTGATGGATCTAATTATGGCTATTGGAAGACTCGAATTTGTGCATTTTTGAAATCGTTGGACACAAGGACATGGAAGGCTGTTGTCAATGGGTGGTCTCTACCTGTGATGGTTGATGCTACAGGTTCTATCACCGAAATTAAAGCCGAGAAAGATTGGAATGCCGCAAAAGATAAATATGCAATGGAAAACTCTCGTGCTCTTAATGCTTTATATAATGGTGTTGAAAAAAATATTTTCAGGCTTAATAACACATGCACGAGTGCTAAAATAGCCTGGGTAATATTGGAAGTTGCTCATGAAGGGATACTCAAAGTCCGCAGTTCAAAGCTTCAAATGCTTTCTACTCGATTTGAATCGTTGTTTATGAATGAAGATGAGACTATTGCTGAATTTAATGTTAAAATTCGCAATATTTCCAATGAGTCTTTTTCTCTTGGTGTTTCAATGGTAGATGAGAAGTTGGTGCGAAAAATTCTCAGATCACTTCCATCCAGGTTTCAGATGAAAGTCACAACCATTGAAGAGGTTCATGATTTTTCAATTATGAAATTGGATGAACTTGTTGGTCATGACCTATGAATTGTCTCTTCCTTTGTTTGAAAATGAACATAATATCTCTTCTTGTGAACAAAGAGATGAGGTAGTCTCAGATCCTAATGGAGACATATATGACTCAGTTGCTTTGCTTTCTAAGAAATATAACATGATTATGAAGAAATTTAACAAGCTCCCAGCGTCAAATGTTTCACATCATGTCTGAAACATTGAGAGCAACAACTTTGATAGCAGAAGCAAAGAAAGAAGAATTCAATGTCATGAATGTGAAGCCTTTGGCCATATTCAAAATGAGTGCCCAAACTTCCCGAGGAAACAAAAATAAAGGTCATATTATGACTCTCACCGACGATGAGTATGATAATGAATCTGAGCCAAGTAATTTTGTTGCATTTTCAGCATCTATTAATGTTATGTGTTATTATCATGTTGATGTTGCTAGTTTATCGAAAAGATAATACCTCCTCCTCTGATGATGATTTTTCTAATGATGTTCATGATCGAGTCTATAATGTATTAAATAACAAAGATGTTGAAGAATCTCAGGTTGTGGATAAGCTGAATGATATGATTCTCTCTTTGACAAGCGACAAGAGCAGGTTGTTGGAGACTATTTTTAAATTAAAACGTCAAGTCGCTTATTTGAATGGTGAACTTGAGAAGATGACGAAGTCTGTGAGGATGATGAATTCAAGCACTAAGGATCTTGACAAGATTCTTACCCTTGGCAAATATTCCAAAGATATGGAAGGTATCGGTTTTACTCATAGTACTGGGCCTACTTAAAGCCCATCCTGATCTAATCTCCAATTCTCTGCTCTCTCTCCGCCGCCGCGTTCTCCACTTCGAACCCTTCTCGAATCGCCTCCGAGCATCTCAAAAGAGGAACTTGCCCCAATTTGTCCGGCGTCGAGTAAATTGGGCCGGTTCCTGTACCGACGAGGAAAAGACCGAAAGGAGAACAAAATGACTGGCACGAGAAAAATGAAATAGAAAAGACAAAAAAAAAAATAAGAAAAAATAAAAAAGAAATGAAATACGAAAATAAATGTAAAATAAAAAAGATATTACATTTGTTAAATAGTCGAATCAATCTGAGCCGCCCCCGTGGCGAAGGAAAAAATTAACGGAATTTTTTTGACGGTTCCAACAGAATGACACTTTTTAAACATTGGGTATATAATTGTAAATTTGACTAAACATTAAGTATTTATGCCGCCATTAACTCTTTCATAAATGAAAAAGAATAAAATTACCTTAAAGTCGCTCGTGTTTTTGGAACATATATTTCATAGTAAAACCTCATCATTTATAGAAACATAATATTACTCTACTATCGCATATAATTTTCAAAATTCATTTTTTCAAAGGTGCGAAGCACATTATTTACATGATAAGGAAAGCGGTCAGATTTAAAGAAAAAGAAGTTTGGGCCAGCATTTTTCAAGCGGGAAAGGCTTTGTGGGTCGCTCCAGATGAGGGGTCAATCAAGTTGAACTGTGATGCTTCTTACTCAGAACGTGGGTCATTGATTGGGGTGGTGGCTAGAGTCTCATCGACTCGAGTGAAGTGGATGTGGAGCAGCGCTGTGGTGGCTGAGAGCGGAATTGAAGATGAATTCCAAGGTTTTGAGATGGTGGTCAATCTTGGGATCTTCAAAATTCAGAAGGTTTATAGAAACAAAATATTACCCTACTATCGCACATAATTTTCAAAATTCATTTTGTCAAAGGTGCGAAGCACAATATTTACATGATAAGGAAAGCGGTCAGACTTAAAGAAAAAGAAGTTTGGGCCAGCATTTTTCAAGCGGGAAAGGCTTCGTGGGTCGCTCCAAACGAGGGGTCAATCAAGTTGAACTGTGATGCTTCTTACTCAGAACGTGGGTCATGGATTGGGGTGGTGGCTAGAGACTCATCAGCTCGGGTGAAGTGGATGTGGAGCAGCGCTGTGGTGGCTGAGAGCGCAAATTGAAGATGAATTCCAAGGTTTTGAGATGGTGGTCAATCTTGGGATCTTCTACAAATTCCTGAATATTGATGTTGAAGGAGATAACATGAATCTTGTTCAAGCCTTAAATGATCAAGGTGAGTGTACGGAGTGGATCTGGGCACCAAGTTTTGAAAATGTTCTAGAATCGCGTTTAAAGATGTTTGCAATTTTAAGTGGACGTTAGGACTGGTAATAAGTTAGCTCATACCTTGTCCAGATGGACTAGTGTGTCCGAGTTTTCGAGTACGTGTAATTTCAGGGAGTTCTCGTCGCTCGCGTGGGAATATTTTATCCAATTTATCTGTCGGATCATTCTTTCCATGATATTCTTTCTTTCCACCGCACTGGATTCCGAGACGGAAGGTTTTTACGAAGCCCAACTTGTGTTAAAAAAACATAAACTTGAATTGGTCAAAGTTAATGACTAAAAAAAACGTTACATAAGTTATAGTGAGGTAGTGGAGGAAAATGAAGTATTATTGGGTTTTACTGGCTACGATTATCAATGAGTTTTTATTGAGTTTACGTTTTTGTCTTAATGTAATATTAATATGGTTAGTTTACATTTATATTTGTTTTCCTATAAATATGTGGTGTTGTAACAATGAATAGATCACCACCGAGTATTTGTATTCCTCTACATAATACAAAAGATATTTCGTCTCTTTCTTATTTGTTCTTCTTCATCAGTTTTCCTATTTTTTCATTCTTCAAAAGATCCAATTGTTTTTTGGAACCAACATTTGGCAAGCAAAACAACCGGAAGAGATGCGGCGGTAACGAAGATCGGAAGAGAATGGAATGTAACACTCTCGTATCCGTTACTCACGAAGAGTAACTACTCGGTGTGGGGAATATGAGAGTGAATTTACAGGCGCAAGGAGTGTGGGAAGCCGTGGAGCTTGACAAGGTCGACAGACGTAAGGATAGAATGGCTCTCGCATCTCACCGTGGTTGGGAGATTCACCACTTGAATGTGAAATCAACATTTCTCAATGGTGATATTGAAGAAGAAGTGTATGTCGCCCAATTTGAAGGGTTTGTTGTCAAAAAGAAGGAGCACAAGGTGTACAAGCTGTCCAAGGCTCTCTACGGACTACGTCAAGCACCAAGAGCTTGGAACACTTGCCTCAACAAGCGAATGATAAGTCTCGGCTTCGTGAAGTGTGCTCAAGAGCAGGCTGTGTACACGAGAAATCATGAAGAAGAGGTACTCATTGTTGGCGTATACGTTGACGATTTGATCGTGACAGGATCAAGTATCAAGGGCGTTGAGGAGTTCAAAAACAGATGATGAAGGAGTTCAAGATGAATGATCTAGGGTTGCTCTCGTACTACCTCAGTATCGAGGTGAACCGGAAGAGGGATTGTATCAAAGTGAAGCAAGCGACTTATGGGAAGAAGGTGTTGAATCAGTTCGCGATGGCGGATTGTAACCGAGAAAATATCCGATGGAAGAAAAATTGCAACTCGAAAATGATGTAGAAGGAACTTTTTTGAATCCCATGAAGTATAGGCGTGTCTCGGGTACTTGACGCACACTCGACCTGATATCTCATATGCAGTTGGCATGGTGAGTCGTTACATGGAGTAGCCTACCACTCTACACCAACAAGCAGTGAAGCAAATTCTCTGATATGTGAAGGGAACAATGAGCTACGGGATTTAGTACAAAAGAGGAAAATGAGCTGAAGAAATTGTCGGTTTCACTGACAGCGACTTGGTCGGTGACACAGACGACATAAAGAACACTGGTGGGATGGTGTTCTATCTTAGCGGAAATCTGATCAATTGGTAATCTCAGAAGCAGCGGACCGTCGCTCTATCTTCCTATGAATCAGAGTTTATGGCAGCCACTTCGGTATCGTGCCAAGCATTGTGGCTAAAAAGTTTGTTGAGTGAGGTGACCTGTAGCAAGCCAAAGCCGGTTACTCTCTATGTCGACAACAAGTCTGCAATCGCTTTGATAAAGAATCCGGTGTTTCATGGACGCAGCAAACACATCGACACTCGTTTCCATTTTATTCGCGAGTGTGTCGAGAATCAACATATCATCCACTACTAAATGTTGGATCCGACAACCGACTTTCCACAACTCTTATTTGTAATGGTTGTGGATGCGGTGATTGCACAACCCTTGTGACTAAGGATTGTGGGAAGGTCTTAATTTCGGGTTATTCCACAACCCTTATGACTAAGAGTTGTGAGAAGCGATTATTCTATAACCATTATTCTAAAGGTTGTTTAGTTTTACTTATTTTAAAATGTTCCACAACCCTTAATGGATCCGTTGTGGGAGCGGCGCCGGGGCGACGCCTTATAGGGCCGCAGCGCCACGTCCCACAACAGATTCAAGGATCCGGTGTGGGAGAAGGGTAAAAAAAATTATGGCGTCGCCTCGGCGCAGCTCCCACCACGGATCAACTAAGCATTGTGAGAACGAGTGGAAGGTGAAAAACACGACGGCGTCGCGACAATGCTTTATAGCACCGCAGCGCCGTGTCCAAGACAGAATCTGGGCCCAGAAAATGAGCAGCGCCGCGGCGATGCATAGTGGTGCCGCGGCGCCGTGTCCAAGACAGAGTCTGGGCCCGATAAAATGGGGCGGTGCCGCGGTGACGCATTACGGGCCGCGGCGCAGGGACCGAAATTAGATTATATATTCAAAATTTTAGAGTTTTTTCACTTTACCCAAACTTCATTTCTCTCTTAAATAGGATTTCGGCCAGTTTTGTCCTGATTCCTCCTCGCCTTGGTCGTCGCCGAGATCTTACCTCCCTTCACCCTCGCCTTGACCTCGCCCCCCTTCTCCCGCGCCTTCACGTCGCCACCTTTCTCCCGCACCTTCATGTTGTCGTTTTTCTCCCGTCCCTCTTCCATATTTCTAAGGTAAATCCGTCCCTCTTCCATGTTTAGGTTTTGATGATTTTTAGGTTTAGATTTGTAGATTTGTTTAGGTTTAGATTTGGAGATTTGTAGATTTGTTAAGGTTTTGATGGTTTTTAATCTGACCCGTAGATTTGTTTAGGTTTAGATTTGTAAATTTGTTTGAGTTTTGATGATTTAAGCATATTTTGGTTTAGGTTTTTGTGAATTGAATCCGAATTTGTTGTTACTGTGAATTGAATACAAAATTGTGTTATGTTGAAATTGTGTTTATGTTTATTGAAATTGTGAATGTTGAAATTTTAGGTAATGTTGAAATTGTGTTTATGTTTATCTTGAAATTGTAAATGTTGAAATTGTAGGTTATGTTGAAAATGTAGGTTAGGTTGAAATTGTAGGTTATGTTGAAATTGTAAATGTTTAAGTACGTTATGTTGAAATTGTAGGTTATGTTTATGTGTGTATGCAGGTCAAAATGCCTCTGAAAACTACTCGTGCTGAGAAGGGTAAAGCCAAGGTCACAACTTCAAAGCATTCCCGCAAATTTATTAAGTTCTTCTTCATCGTCAGAAAGTGAAGAAGAACAATACGAATCGGTGATATTCACGTCTCAACAAGCTGAAGATCGCTACGAGTTGCTTGTTAAGCGCTCCGTAATCCAAGAGAGGGGATTTAGTGTCCCCGAGGATGAATTCGACATCGGCCAACAAATCCACAACTTCATCGACTTGTATGGTTGGGGAGAATTTCGCAATCCTCTCGGGTGCGATGGCGATCAATTCTTTTCTTCAAACTCCCAAAATTCCTTTCGAGACAGAGGATTACATTCAATACACACGTCATGCGGATAAAGCAGAGATGGCTAGTTTATTGTGCCTCCCGAACCAAGGTTGGACGACCGAGAAGGGAAGAGAAGTCTTGCATCGTGATCAACTCACAAAGTACGTAATTATTTAACGATTTGTTTTTATAATTTAAAATAAACAAAAATATGATTATGATTATGTTTGAAATTAATACATTATTGTGTTTTGAATTTTGTTTTGATAGGATTGCCAAAGTATGAGTTTACTTTGTGTGCGCTCGAATATTCCCGATCATGCATTTTATCCAGCCTCGACGAGGGTCGCATTCAAATTTTGTACTGAATCGTGACGGGGCTCAAGATAAACATTGGTCGATTCATCTCGGGCCGGATGAAGAGTGTTGATCACAAGGGGCTCAAGATAAACATTGTACTGAATCACGAAGTCAATCATCGATCGCTACAAAGATTCGAGAGAAGGGGGCGGCAGATGAGGAGGAGGCAGTTAAAGAGGAGGAGGAGGCGGCGCCAGCGGCGGAGGCGGCGGCATGACCGCGTAGAGCGACGGTACTTGAGCTACCCGCACCTCCGGTGCGAGATCCAATGCTAGACTATATTGCTCACACCAACCACTACCTCGTCGCCGAGAATCAAAATTTCCAAAACTACCAAAAACAACAAGGGGAGTACAACGCCATGTCATACGAGGCGTTCAACGATGTCATCAGTCGGTTGGACATAAACAACCAGATAGCGTGGCGGTTTCCTCTGTACCCATAGTACGAGTATTTACGACATTCAGTCCCAGAATGGCCGTCAGAATTCACAAGTCCTCCGGGAGCACCACCACGACGCGACGACGACAACAACAACAACTACTAAATGTTTTTATTTTATTTTAAAAACTCTTAATTAGTTTTATCAATGTTTATAATTAGTTTGAATTATATTTGTTTGTTTGAATTACGAGACTTAAGATCTGAAGATTTTATATGTTTGTTTTATCGATATTTTTTAAATTAGTTTGAATTATGTGTATTTGGTTGAATTACGAGACTTAAGATTTAATATATGTTTGTTTTATTTATTCAAGTGCAATGGTGAAAATGCCCGCGACTACCACAAGGCGCCTCGCCGCGGCGCCGCAGACTTACAGAGACACCATCATCTCTGTAAGTCATCAGTGCCGCGGCAACGCCTACTCGGGCTGCGGCGCAGTGCTCCTACAACGGATAAATATCCGTTGTGGAACCTTACGCCGCGGCTATGGGGTACGGGGCCGCGGCGCGGAGTTAAAATATTCTATAACTTTGTGAGAACCTATCAAAAACTTTTTTTTACTCGAGTTCGAATTAATATAAAGTTATAAAAACAACCCAATCAAACAAAAGTTGGAGCTATGTCAGTTCTAAGTAAATGAGAAACATCATCATCGTCGAATTCATCCATCTCTTAATCGATCGGTGGTAATTCGGATGTGAATGGCAGTATACTAGTCAAATCTTCGTGTTCTTCTTCTTAAATATTTTGCGCTTTCATATGAACAACTAATGACAACTCCTGATTGATTGGATCTGTAACATAAAAGACTTGACTCGCTTGTGAAGCGAGTATGAATGAATCATTCTCGTAGCCGATCCTCCTGAAGCCGACAACAGTAACTCCTTCATTATCAACTTTAACGTGATTATTATCAGCCCATTTGCACTTGAACAATGTCACCCGTAATCCGCAATAATCAAGCTCCCATATGTCTTCAATGTATCCATAATAGTTCATGAAACCCTTTTTGGGATTCTTATATTTGGCGGACGAAACATGTAATGCTTTGGCCAATAACGTTACACCGCTATTTTGAACCGGATGCTTGTCGTCTCTCTCTCTCTCTCTCTCTCTCTCTCTCTCTCTCTCTCTCTCTCTCTCTCTCGTGTAAAATGTAAAACCATTAACAGAATAAGCAGTGTACCTTGTAACCATGCTGGAAGGCCCTGATGATAGTTTACTCAATGTAGTTGAATGACCCGCCTCCTCAAATAGTCGCTTTCCAAGCCATATCTGAAATAAACGGTTGTGCTCTTCTTGCAACCATTTTTCATTTCTAGTTTTCTTTGGATCTTTAACTCCCAGCTCATTCAAATGAATATCCACGAACGGAGTTACGTTAGAAACGTTGTGCAGAACATGTAGCCATGCTTGTTCCCATTCTTTCTGGTTGACGCTACAATATGTACCTATAGATATGTATACTACTACATTAACTAATACAAGAATTAAATAACTCAAGTTTGATCTTTAGAAAATGTTGACTCAAATTGACATACCAGTAGATAGTGCTTTTGACTCAAACCCTGTGTCCTTCGGTAATCCAATTTCATATGCTTTATTTAAATACTCAGAGCAAAACTCAACAGCCTCTTCAGCTACATAATTTTCAACGATACTCCCTTCTGGTCGATTGTAGTTCTTCACATAACTCTTCAATACTTTCATGTAACGCTCGATTGGATACATCCACCGTAAAAACACAGGTCCACATAAGTTCACTTCACGTACCAAGTGAACAATTAGATGAACCATGATATCAAAAATTGATGGTGGGAAGATCATTTCCAACAAGCACGTAATTTTCACAACTTCCGATTGCATCGCCTCTAACCGAGTTGGATCAATGACCTTTGAACATATCGAATTGAAGAATACACATATTTTGGAAATTGCAAACCTCACATCTTTTGACAAAATGCCCCGCAAAGAGGGCGGTAACATTTTTTGTAGTAACACATGACAATCCTGAGTCTTCATTCCAATAAATTTGAGATCTTTTAAAGATACGAACCTTTTATAGTTTGAAGAATGACCATCCGGGACTTTGATAGATACAAACCACTTACACAATTTTTTCTTCTCCTCCCGAGATAGATTGCACTTTGCCGATGGTATTTTTGTTTTTTTTCCACTCTCCTAATCGACATGCAAAATGCTTCTTATATTCATTTCCTTGAGATCCATTCGAGATTTTATTCCGTCTTTCAATTTATTTGAATCATCAAGTAGCGTACTGATGAAAGATTCACATGCATTTTTCTCAATATGCATAACATCCAGACAATTCCGAATATATAACGTTTTCCAATGCGGAAGGTTGTAGAAAATTGATTTCTTTTTCCAATGATTCTCTTGGAACGACTCTTTAGTACTAGCACGCCGCTTCCTTTTTCCGAGCACTTCATTGATATCTTTAACCATTTCGAAGACATCTTCACAAAAGAATATTCTAGGAGGGGGTCGTTCTTCCGTATTTCTATCAAATGCCTGTTTCAACCTCCTATACGAGTGATCTCTCGGTAAAAATATGACCAAGAAAAACAATTTTCTTACCATGTTTCAAACGAATAGAAGATGTTTCTTTCATGCAAACCGGACAACCAATTGAGCATTTCACAGAATATCTTGAAAATTTCCATACGCTGGAAAGTCGTTAATAGTCCACATAACCATTGCTCTTAAGTAGAATGAATCGCTGCGGTAACCGTCGCTGACCTCAATCCCTGTCTCCCATAACATCTTCAAATCATCGATCAATGGTGCCAAATACACATCGATATCATTTCCTGGTTGACTCGGTCCTGAAATCAGAAGCGTTAACATCAAGAATTTTCTCTTCATACACAACTTTGGAGGGAGATTGTAGTTCACAAGAATAACCGGCCAAACACTATATTTACTACTCATCATGTTGAAAGGGTTCATGCCATCAGATGCTAAACCAAGATGCAAATTCCGAGGTTCAACACTGAAATCTTTGTATTCCAAATCAAATGACTTCCACTGTGAAGCATCCCCAGGATGCCTCAACATACCATCATCGATACGTTTTTCTGAGTGCCAAACCATGTTCTTTGCGTGCTTGGCAGTATTAAACATTCGTCGGAACCGTGACATTGGTGGTATGTACCATAATGACTGAAACAACAAATAAAACAATATAAAAACATATTTATTTGTAAAACAAGTAATTATTATTACATACCTTGATTGGAACTCCTTTAACCCCGTCACGTGGAAATTTACCTTTTTTCCACCTTGACTCTTTGCACATCGGACATTCATCTAGATCTTCATACTTATTTCTATATAAAACACAATCATTTGGGCACGCATGGAATTTCTCGTACTTAATACCCAATGTACCCAAAGTTTTCTTTGCCTCATACATACTTTGCAGAACTTTATTGTCTTTTGGAAATGCTTCTTTGAGTGTTTCCAACAGTAGAGTAAAACTAGTGTTTGTCACCCGACGCTTTTAAATGAAATAAAGTAACTAAAAATGACAACTTCGAATAACTTGTACACCCTTCATATAATGGTGTCTCCGCATCATTCATCATCGACTCAAACAATTCCGACCGTTCCACAAAATCGTTCTCCAAATCATTCATCATCCCGCACATATCATCAAAGTCATCATCTTGAAGATCATCATTTCTATTGTTTATCGTAGGACAAAATTCCTCACCATGATAATACCATACTTGGTAAGAAGTCATTATTCCATAAATAAACAAATGACTTCGAACAATATGAAGAGAAAAATGTCTATGATTTCCACATTTCACACAAGGACAACGAATTGATTCCACATCACCGACCTTATCTTTAACGAATTCACAAAACTCATTTACACCATTTTGATATATCTCGTTTAACATATTCTCCCACATCCATTGTCTCACCATCCTAGAAAAACCCTAATTATAACAAGAAATATCAGATTTCTAATAAACAATTCCAAAAATACTCAATTTTGTAAAAAGGTAAAGATGAATTTACAAGAATTAGATGTATAGTTGTGAGTTGTGAACGATGATGACACAGAATGGGTCGAAATGTTGTTTATAGTGTTTTTTCGGCTGAAGTTTTGAGAAATCTAAGTGCAAAACATGAGAAATAACGCATTTAAACCAATCCAGGAAAGCGACGCATGGGCCCCGGGTGGATATCGCCGCGGCGCCACTCTTACAACCCTTCTGGGAAGGGTTGTATCGTAAAGTTTATAAGCACCGGAGAGCAACGCGCATATATTTTTACCACGACTCTAACAAAAGTCAAATTTGCGGAGATCCGAGAAAATTCGAAGTGAAGAACTTCGACCCAAATCAAGTTTAAGTTTACGGGGGAGATTGTGAGCGTAAACTTGAATTGGTCAAAGTTAATGACTAAAAAGCCGTTACATAACTTACAATGAGGCAGTGGAGGAATAATGAAGTATTATTGAATTTTACTGGCTACGATTTATCAATGAATTTTTATTGAGTTTACGTTTTTTGTCTTAATGTAATATTAATATGGTTAGTTTACGTTTATATTTGTTTTCCTATAAATATATGGTGTTGTAGCAATGAATAGATCACCACCGATTATTTGTATTCCTCTACATAATATAATAGATATCTTGTCTCTTTCTTATTTGTTCTTCTTCATCAGTTTTCCTACTTTTTTCATTCTTCAAAAGATCCAAAAGATCCAATTGTTTTTTGGAACCAACATATACTTCATCAGACTTGGAGCTAAAAAATTGGTGAGACTTGTTGAGAACCATGGCAGAAAGCTTTATTCTGTGTAGTACGAGAAAAATGAAACCTGGACTTTTCCGCTAATATATTGTGCCATATTTATTTCATCATACAACAAAAAATTGAGAATTCTTTTCGGTCACTTTGTTTAATAAATTACTAAAATCAATATAGAAAGTTTCATCCCTTCATGGCCTTGTATTTGTCATCCATCCTAGACATTTCCTTCTTCAACCCTTATTAAAATACGGTTGAAGAATAATAACAGTATTAGTTAACATGACCAAAATATTAATAATTAACATTTTTGTATAATAACAGTAGTACTAGGAGTAATTATTTATTTAAGAGAACTATAGTCAACGATCAGTATTGTCTATTAATAAACGGGAACGAGTAATTAATCCTCAATTTATTGAAAATAAAATCTCAAAGATATGAGTCATGGCGGTAAACCATGACTATAATAACTTACGAATGTTGTTACAAAAAATTCAAATATTGTAATAACTTATTCAAATAAGAGGCGAGAGAGGTGAGTGTACGTTAAGCCTTTGGCCCAGGCCCTCCATACAAAACAGTCTGCGGAGAATTGCCCATTTTACCATAGTCACCCGAAGAATAGATGCTCTGGTCGTCGTTGTGAGGGAAGACATCGACGGGAATCTCCTCTTTACGAGCCTCATTATACGTGCTGATAGAGATGAATGAATCTGTTTTAACGTTCTTGGTTGGAAGATAACCGGTCCCCATCTCCGGTCCGCTTTCACCCGGTGAAGTCCTAGCTTCACCGCCCCATTCAACGAACGTAGCCTCCGTATTAAAGCCCTCGAATACCTCTCGCGGCCAAAACCCGAGTTTCTCATCAGTAATTCCGAATGCAAACCACCATACTCCGCTTGTTCGTTCCTAAAAAGAACAACAAATATGTTGGAGATGTAATAACCTTTTTATTTGCATTGCTATGTGACGACGAAAAAATGTCTTTCAAATATTACCATAAAATAATTAACAATATGAGATTTGTTACCTGATAAACATAAAAGTAGTTCATAGGAAATTCACCGGGCTTAGTGCCGACGGGTGTTAGAATGGCACCAAGTGGAATTTTAGGGTTGGTTTGAACGAATTTTCCACACATTGTATTATAACAAGATGATGATGATTTAGTCTGCGAGAAATGAGAGAGGTGTCAACGTATATAAAAATTACTTATTCTAAAATTTATTTTGAATAAAATGGGAGGCTTACAGTAGTATACAGATATAAACGAGTCCTCATATCGTTTTTATATCCAATGGGATTTACCTGACAGCAATAGAAGAATAGTGAGAGGGTTATATTTAACGATGTAAATAATAAGGACAATATCGGATGAACGAACAAGGGAATATACCTTATTACAAATAAAAATAACAGAGCGATAATAACTATGTACCTCAAGAAAGTATATCTATGAAATTTATGTTTCAACTTAATATTTTATTAGTATGGTATACCACTTATTTATAATTATTATAGGCGTGATTCCGGTAGAAAATTAAATAAAACAAAAATTTAAAATAAACGTCAAAACATATAAATATATGGTATATTATAGTCATTCTCACCATCCAACCAACTTCTACACTCTCAACACTAGTGCCGATAGTCATAAGTCCTGAGCTATATTGAGTGGGAGAGACTTTAGGCCCATGAATGCTCATTGCTGCTCTACTTCCAAAATACCCTTTTGTAGGATTAGCTCGTGTTCGCACCACAGCTCTCTGAAATAATATATTCACGTTAAACACACATTGTAATTTATATAAATGCGCACATAAATTTATCAACACATAAAACTAGACAAATTCGACACTCACATAAGTTTTGCCACCATTTTCCAAGCTATGATATTTGTTTATGTAGTTCATACTTTCTTTTGTAATTCTCTGAATGGGCACTGTTCCCGTTGGACATCCTCCGTCTGGGAGCCCAATGGCCGCATCCGATTTGTACGCGTTGTTATTGATTAGAAACGATTCTTTTCCCACCTGAGTACAAATATTTCCATTAGATGTTGTTGCATAGCATTATTATTTTCTGCAGAAGTTAAATCATTGATGATACCTCATAGTAATACGAGTGATTTTTCAATAAAGGATTATCGAAAGCTGGCTGCTTCAGAAACTCCACGCAATCGTATAGATCTCCGAAGTACTATGGGACATTCACATTTTGTTTAATTATTAGTTAGACTTGTATACAATAACACCCACTGATTATATGTTACTTATAAGGCCATTATTTTCGAAAAAATAAAATCAAAGAATAAACTGGCTCTTCATAAAGCAAACCTCTAAAGTCTTGACTGATGGCTTATTCAAAAGCTTGAGTTGCTTCTCAATTTCGGACTCTGTTTTCGTTGATTTCATTGTAAGTCTCTCAGACCTTACATGCGTGACCACACAAAGTACCAGCGCGAGAACTAACACAAAAGTCTTGATTCCCATTATCTATTTGGCAACCTTATTAAGAACAGGAGAATATAACAAATATTTTCATGGTTAAGCACCTACATATAGCACAGATGTTTCTAAATTTTGGAGGAGAAGTATATGGAAAATAAAATAAAATGTTCAATACCTTAATCCTGGGTCTCCGCCAATACTATTATGAATTGGATGGTAATTGTTTACGAGTAACACCCATCAACCAATATATATATGTTGTATTCTGTTTTTTTATTACTATTATGGGAATATATATAGTATTCAATGAGACGTATATTTTCACATTAATAAGATATTAAGTGCATATGTTTAAGGTAATAAGTTTCCAGTATATGGTAAGTAAAGGTATGCATAGACACAAGGGGCATAACGTTAAGATATCATTTTATATACATCTTACATCGGACATATAGAGATTTACAAGATCATGATAATAAATTTTTAGTTATATTTAAACAGGGATTACGAACGAGATACTCGACAAACCATAGTACAGTAAATGGATATAAAATAAAATAAAAACTGCAGTTATCATTTAGCATCCATATTTTATACGTTGTTCAGAACAAAGACACATTATCCTGCTATAGTTCTAAGAATAAAATGATTACGTACAAAAGTTATCCCTCTATTATGACGTATTGATAACAAACTATTCGCTCAATTGAAAAAATCACATATTTCATTTCAGAATTTTTGTTTTCTCATCTTTTTTCCCATCCGTACAATTTTAAACATGTGACTCTGACGTGACAAATAATTAGTGGGCAACTTAGTAATATTGCCAAAATATTTAATAATAAACAATGTAACAAAGAATAAAAAGAAAAATCACTAGTAACTTATTCTCTAACTCTCTTGGGTAATCCAGTGTTGCCTCTCTTGGATCCAAATCGGCCATCAATTGTATTAAAAAAGAAGTTATGACATTAATAGCTATTTTGTATATTCGGCATAATCATACTTATATTTTAACTAAATGTGTTTTTTTTGTAATGTTAACTAAATATATTCATATGCGTTATTATTGCCAATCTTAACGTTGTTCTCAATGTTTAATTCCGTAACAAAGTTATGTGGCATTGCCACTGGACAATGAGAACAACGTTACTATTGCCAGTTTCATGCAAGGATTCAACACACGACTTCATAACGGAAAATAATGTGCCAGTATCACTAGAATTATAGTCAACAATTAATGTTGTCTATTAATATAGGGGTACGAGCAATAAATCCTCAATTTATTGAAATAAAATCTTAAAGATATGAGTCATGGCCGTAAAACATGACTGTAATAACTTATGAATGTTGTTACAAAAAATTCAAAAATTGTAATAACTTATTAAAATAAGAGGAGAGTGTAAGTTAAGCCTTTGGGCCAGGCCCTCCATACAAAACAGTCTGCGGAGAATTGCCCATTTTACCATAGTCACCCGAAGAATAGATGCTCTGGTCGTCGTTGTGAGGGAAGACATCGACGGGAATCTCCTCTTTACGAGCCTCATTATACGTGCTGATAGAGATGAATGAATCTGTTTTAACGTTCTTGGTTGGAAGGTAACCGGTCCCCATCTCCGGTCCGCTTTCACCCGGTGAAGTCCTAGCTTCACCGCCCCATTCAACGAACGTAGCCTCCGTATTAAAGCCCTCGAATACCTCTTGCGGCCAAAACCCGAGTTTCTCATCAGTAATTCCGAATGCAAACCACCATACTCCGCTTGTTTGATCCTAAAAAGAACAACAAATATGTTGGAGATGTAATAACCTTTTTATTTGCATTTGCTCACTATTTGTGACAACGAAAAAATGTAGTCTTTCAAATATTACCATAAAATAATTAAGAATATGACATTTCTTACCTTATAAACGTAGAAGTAGTTCATAGGAAATTCACCAGGTTTAGTGCCGACGGGTGTTAGAATGGCACCAAGTGGAATATTAGGGTTGGTATGAATAAACTGTCCACACATTGTACCATAACATGCTTTGGATTTAGTCTGCAAGAAGAAGAGAAGAGAGAAAGGCGTCAATAGTATATAAAAATTACTTATCCTAAAATTTATTTAAATTAAATAGGAGGCTTACTGTAGTATACAGATATAAACGAGTCCTCGTGTCGTTTTTATAGCTAATGGGATTTACCTGAGAGGAATAGAAGAGTGTAGTGAGCGCGTAATATATCACGTTTATAAATAGTATTAACGAAGAAGAGAATAAACCTTTAAACAATGGAACATATTACGAAGATTATTAATATGTAAGTCAAGAAAGTATGTTAATGATATTTATTTTCAACTTAGTACATATACGTACTATAGTACACCATTTATAAATTATAATTTTAACAGTGATTATAGGCTTGATTCCGGTAGCAAAATAAAATAAACGATGAAGCTAATTTATATACCAACATACAAAAATATGGTTTTTTTTGTATCTCCAAAAACATACAAAAATATGGTATAATATATAGTAGAGTCATCCTCACCATCCAACCAACTTCTACACTCTCCACACTAGTGCCGATAGTCATAAGTCCTTGACTGTATTGATTGGGAGACACTTTAGGCCCATGTATGCTCATTGCCGCTCTACTTCCAAAATACCCTTTTGTAGAATTTGCTCGTGTTCGCACCACGGCTCTCTGAAATTATATATTCACGTTAATCGCACAATGTTATACACATAAATTAATCAGCACATAAAACAAGCCAACTCGATACTCACATAAGTTTTGCCACCATTTTCCAAGCTATGATATTTGTTTATGTAGTTCATACTTTCTTTTGTAATTCTCTGAATGGGCACTGTTCCCGCTGGACATCCTCCGTCTGGGAGCCCAATGGCCGCATCCGATTTGTACGCGTTGTTATTGATTAGAAACGATTCTTTTCCCACCTGAGTAAAATTATTTCCATTAGATGTTGTTGCATAGCATTTCTATTTTCTGCAGAAGTTAAATCATTGATGATACCTCATAGTAATACGAGTGATTTTTCAATAAAGGATTATCGAAAGCTGGCTGCTTCAGAAACTCCACGCAATCGTATAGGTCTCCGAAGTACTATGGGACATTCACATTTTGTTTAATTATTAGTTAGACTTGTATACAATAACACCCACTAATTATATGTTACTTATAAAGCCATTATTTTCGAAAAAATAAAATAAAAGAATAGACTGGCTCTTCAAAAAGCAAACCTCTAAAGTCTTGACTGATGGTTTATTCAAAAGCTTGAGTTGCTTCTCAATTTCAGACTCTGTTTTCGTTGATTTCATTGGACGTCTCTCAGACTTTACATGCGTGAGCGTACAAAGTACCAGCGCGAGAACTAACACAAAAGTCTTGATTCCCATTATCTATTTGGCAACCTTATTAAGAACATGAGAATATAACGAATGTTTTCATGGTTAAGCATCTACATATAGCACAAATGTTTCTAAAATTTGGAAGAGAAGTATATGGAAAATAAAATAAAAAGTTCAATACCTTAATCCTGGGTCTCCGCCAATATTATTATGAATTGGATGATAGTAGTTTACGAGAAACACTTATCTACCAATATATATATTTCTATGAGAATATATATAGTATTCCATGAGAAGTATATTTTCACATTAATACAATGTTAAATGCATGCTTTTATGTAATAAGTTTCCAATATATCTCACGTAAATGTTTGCATAGACACGAGCATAACGTTAAGTTATCATTTTATATACATCTTACATCGGACATAGAGATTTACAAGATCATGCTAATAAATTATTCGTATATATAAATAATTAAACAGGGATTACGAACGAGATACTCGACAAGTCATAGTACAGTAAATGGATATAAAATAAAATAAAAACTAAATTTATCATTTAGCATCCATATTTTATACGTTGCTCGGAACAAAGACACATCATCCTGCTAAAGTTCTAAGAATAAAATGATTACTTACAAAAGTTCTCCCTCTATTATGACGTATTTTTTTTTAGGAATCTATTATGACGTATTGATAACAAACTATTCGCTCAACTAAAAAAAATCAAATATTTCATTTCAGAATTGCGTTAATGGCGGCATAAATACTCAATATTTAGTGAAATTTACACTTAAATGTTCAATATTTAAAAACGGTGGGTAAAATACCCAAAGCCGTATTCTGTTAACACCTAACAAAAAAATTATGTTAAAAAGTAACGGTTGCCACGTGTAGAGTAGAGATTGATTCAACCTTTTATTTTATTTTTTCCGTTGTCATTTACTTATCCCTGATTGTAGTTGATTGTCGTTTTACCTTTACCTGAAACATAAACCAAATTCCCAAATTTTAAATCCCTAAATCTCGAAAACCCTAAATCCCCAAATACAACCAACTCGAACGAACAATCGAAAAAACAGAGAGACGAAGAAAAAGAGAAATGTCTTCATCCGATGAGGATTTTGAGATGGAAGAAGAGGAGCATGAGGAGTCCGATGAAGAATTGCTGACGAGGACGTTGGTGAAGGCGAAAGAGAACCACAGCCGAGTCAATGGTGGTCGTCGGTGAACGAGGCGTGCGAAGGGGGTGTCGACGGAGACGAGGATGTGTGTGTCAGTCAGAGGGACCTCGAAAACCTCTGTAGTGGGGACGACAAAGATGACAGACGAAAGTCGACTCATATAGAATTTAACCCCAATTCCGCGCGTGAAGAGATTCAACTGAAGTTAGGTATACTATTTCTAACCATGGATCAAATTCAGGCTAAACCCGCACAAGGAGTATACCGCGTTCAAGGAGTTGTGTACGTCGAAGAAGTTCACTAATGTGTCGAATACAACCTTTTATCGGGCCATGAAGAAAGCGAGGAAATTCTCGAGGGCAGTGTGCGAGATCAATATGCAGTCTTGGAAGATTACTGTAACCAACTAACGTTACATAATCGATGAACAACAGCATTTCTGAAACGAGTATATGCAGTGATAGTTAGTGGGTGTTTGAGCAGATGTTAGCTTTTGATGGTTGTTTTTTGAAGGGGTACTGCAAAGGGGTGTTGTTAGCGGCAGTTGGTGTTGGTGGAAATAATTCGCAAATCCATGTCGCGATTGCCATCATCGAGAAAGAGAACAAAGCAACTTGGACGTAGTTTCTTACATTACTCCGTGAAGAGAAATTGTCAACACATCAGTGTTTACAATGATGAGCGATCTGTTGTCAGAGATGCCCACAAGAAGATTGTTTATTTACTATTGATGTAATATATAAATCTTTATAAAGTCCTTATTGTAATTTGCTGATTAAATTAATAAAAGTTGAAACGTTCATTCATTCCTTTTTAGTTTGATTGAAGATTTATGATATTCAATAGCCTTATAATCCTTAATCAAACCTAACAATGTATGAAGAGACAAATGTAGATTTACGTGAACAAACTCTTCATGGTTTGACCAAAACGATATATTCGCAATCTAAAGATCAATAGACTATTGATCCCAGTATGATTGTTGGAAGAATCTATGATGTCTGGTTACGAGGCATAAAGAGTTAGGAACTCTGTAGTTCTTCCAGTATATCTTTCGAATATACTGAATTGATCAGTTCACCTTTAGAGACAATAGAAGAACAAACCATTTAACATCTTCTATCTCAAGGTCACCATGTATGAATTGCATCATGCTTACCTAAATCCTGAAATGAGACATGTCATTTCATAGTATTAATACTCTCATTTGAGAAAGTTAAATTCTAGATCCATTATGTGATCTAGAATAGGCCAATTGGTGAGATATTAAGTTATGAAGATGTCATGAACCAACTTTGTGAAGTTCTCATAGATATGGAATTCATGTACAAGATTGCTGAGATGCAATATATATCACCTCATGCTTTATTCTTGAATTGTGAATAAATGAACTGCGCAGTATCCAAAATTAAGTAGCGACTTTATTTACATGAAACAATATGAGTTGTTAGCTCCTTGTCAATACATTATTTCTAACTTATTCACAAGTAACAAAAGAGTTGAGGAAATAACAATTAGAAGGGTAAAATGGTAATTTTATTAATCCCAACTAGTTGATGATATTCATGAAGGGAAACACTGATAACATTCAATGGATCCACTCAATATAATTAAGTTGAATTTGAGTAGAAAGTAAATTCATTTGAACCGAGAGATTCTCAATATCAACTCTTTAGTGGAGTCAGTTGACATTAAGCTAATACTCGGAAAAGGTTTGTGAACTTTTGAGTCCGAGTATAGAAGCTCAAGCTTTGTTCATTTGGATCCATAAGGTCACTATTAGAGGTCATTAGGGTAGTATTGTTAAACTAGAAGCTAAGTCAAAATAAGTTCAAATGTTGAATTAGTCTTTTTCTCAGAAAATGTCTAAAGACTATTTTTGTCCACATGGACATAAAATGATGTGAACGTCAAAATAAGATTTTTAATATTTTCATATGATGAAAATATAAATTATTTTCTAAAGCCAAAAATTATTTTTAAGGCATTACAAAATTAATTTCGTTATTTGTGCAATAATAATTCTACAATGGGTATTTTAAGATTTGTCTTAAAAGAAACAAGGAAGCATCTAGATGCGCCTTCCCTAGCTATAGAATTTGGCCAAAACACATAAAAGATGAGAGTTTTATTTCCCTTTAATTATAAGGATAATTACCCAAAAGAAAAAGGGAAATGAATTTCTTTGAGAAGGAAACAAATGTGCTAAGTGAGGAAACAAATTTCTTCACTAATGCACAATGTATGGCCGGCCATCTTAGAAAGAAAGGGGAAGAGAAAATCAAATATTGTGTCATGAATGCATTATTCTTTCATGAATGCATAATTGACCTTTATAGATTTTTCCTTCTCCTATAAATAGAGCTTCACATAGAGATGTGAAAACAAGTTTTTTCCTTGCTATTTCTTGCATAGTGGCCGACCCTCGCTCTCTCTCTCTCTCTCTCTAGAAAGTACTCTTTTTTATTTTGCACCTACATCCATACTTGATCTAGAGAATTAGCTTATGATCCAAGAATTGTTTTTGGTTCATATTGTTTAATTGTGCCCACATACAAATCCCTCTAAACCTCTATAGACTCTTGTAATAGAAACCTTAGGTTTCTCAAGTTCAAGATTAGAAGTGAAGGAATCGAACCAAGGAAGAATATCTATTTTTCTCAAGACGCTTCAAGTTTGACGATACAAGAAAAATTAGTATTCAAATACTTTAAATAATGTTCTTAGTTATAACATGTATATGCACTTTGTATGCACTTTGTTTAGGTTGGTAAAAAATTGGTTTTACTAGTAAAAGAAAAATTTATATTCCGCCATTAATGTGTTAATGATAAATAACCTTAGACCTATTCCAACAAATGGTATCAGAGCTATGGTCAAAGTATAAGCATGTACATGTTATTTAAAATTATTATGAGAAAATTGTTTTCTAAATTTGCTTGAATAATGGTTTGTTTCAAAGACTAAATCTTACACAATTTTAATTTTTTGATACGATCTTTAAAATTAATTTTGCGTTGATTTCCACTTGTTTAATATGCTATATAAATACATTAAAAACAGTTTTTAATTATTTTATGTTTAGCATACTCAAAATCAATTTTCTTACAAGTTTGAAAATTTGTGTACATAGTTTAAAGTAGTTCATTACACTTCTAGTTTAAATTTGTTATTGAATGTTTTATATTATATTGTTTATTTTATATTGTGTTTAATTATTACTATGCTAATATAATACACAGTTGAAATTAAAACATACAATTAAAATGTTTCAATAAACCTCTTTCTCTTTACACCTAGATCTGACGTACCTTTTAATTGTTTTTCAAATTTTGGACAAATTGTTATAGCTCAGTAAAACAGGCATAACGTTTTGTTCGGACCTTGAAAATTAGTGGTTCTCAAACCAAATTAAAGGTACGGAAGGTAGCTATCCAATGCAATTGATTTTAGTTTAATCTGATACCGGATGTGTCATATATGACCTTTTAAGTCAGACTTGTTGCATAACCATTTTCGTTTTTTACTGCCTTGGAGTGTTGAAGTACTTTAAAGATGTAAGGCCCAGACCCATACACCTGACTATACCACCACGATCTTTCTTTCCCAATGCTAATATGAGAACATCTTCCCTTGAATTTATATTTACAGTCATGTCCTTAATTGTTTGGGAAAACTCGTCCTAAAAGTATACAAACAAACTCATCAGTGCGACATACAAATATGTATACTCAGTTCTAGCTAGAGGTAAGTTATAAAAACTCACCAGATTTTGTATAAATGATTTAATCTCATCATCCTCTTCAGCAGCACCGCCTTTACCATAAGTGATCTTCCACAGCTCAGTTCGAGATGGTTTAGAAGTAGTGTTACCCGACTCCTTAGCCTTAAATAGTGCAAGAAATCAAACAACCCATTGAATCAACCAACTTCAATGGATAAAATAGACTGGTATCAACTTAAATACTCACCAAGTCAGCAAACAAGTTTGCGAATCCATGCCTAGAAATACGGTGCCGATATTTGATATTCTTTGACTTCTTCGATTGTTCTTTGCTCATACTTCTAAATTCCTCTGAGAGCCGTTTCGCAACAAAAATCTTCCATGATTTTAGGGTGATAAACGGATACGACAATGGTGGTTTGGAAAACATACGTGAATTTTCCATGTATTTGTAGATGTAATTAGCTGCCAGTTTATACTTGAATTGTCTCTATTTTATCGACGCAGATGATAAGATAGCTTTCTTACCCTCCAGTGGCACTGCATACGATACCTTCATCCATAAAAAAATCATGGGTATTACATACAGAAGATGAAACCATATGTCAATTTACTTGAATATACGCAAACACATGGATTTACCTTGATTTGATCCCAAACTTTCTCCTTAAGCTCATCTGATACGACCTTCCATTTCTCAAAGTCAATGGGTACAATTGATCACAAAACAACACCTATATAACTTAGGCAGAAAAGTGGGTCCCCTTTTCGTTATTTTTTTGTTTGCGGTGCCACTGATGTACCATCATTGTCGTCTTTCTTAGTCTCGGTGGCGGGTGTTGATGTGTTCTTCTGTATCGCTGGCGATGCAACGGTAACGTCTTTCTTATCCTCCTTTGCAGGTCGTGATTTTTTTTGTTTCTGTGGCGGTGCAAAAGTCTTGGTGCCTTTCTTTTGCTTTGGTGCCATTTCTAATTTGTTCTTCTTTGTTGGTGGTGCTTCGTTCATCTTGTCAATCTGTTCCTCACATGAGTGTAATGCTCTTGTCCTATTTTTTTACTGGAGATCTGGTTGACCTGCACATTGAACAAGTATCAGGATAATCAGGTTCAATAATTTAATACAAGTATCACAATAATCATATTCAATAATTTAATACAAGTATCACGATAATCAGATTCAATAATTTAATACAAGTATCACAATATTTTGATTAAATAATTTAAATACAAGTATCATATTAATGTAGTTATGAATAAGGCTTTCTCACTTCTTCCTCACACTATTGATTATCGATCCAAGTACCCTCTCTATCTGTTTGCAAAGAGGTTTCGTCATCTTCATCAGAAAACAGGTGGCAGGACTTTGATAATCTGCATCATCGTCTAATATTCGACCAGTAAAGTCATTCTTCAAATTTTGTACCATGATCGACTTGAATCCATTCCATCTTCTACGTAGAAAACTTGTTTGACTTGGTCTGCCAAATTGAACGGATCCGACTTGTTTCCAATCCTTGAAAGATCCACCACGGTGAATTCATCATCGACCTTAACACCCCTTGAACTATCAATCTAGCTACATTTAAATACCACCATTTTGGATACGAAACAGTCTAACTCCCATATTTCTTGAATAACCCCAAAGAATGTCATGTATGAAACAATTGGATTCTTGTCCTTTGCGTTACATACTTGCATTGTCTCAGCCATTAATGCAACACCACTATTTTAAACAGAACTTTTGTCATCGATTTCGTTTGTGAAAAATTGATATCCGTTGATGATATATCCACTATAGGAAAATACGTAAGAATTTGGTCCATGTGACAACCACCTTATTTTCTCTGATATCGTTACTCTAGCCTCTTTCAAATCAATAGCAACCTACAGAAATTTTCAACCATTAACACACTCTAGCCTCGTGCTCTGGAGGAGTATCAAGCAATCTTGCGTTGTTGACTCGACCATGGAAGCCGAGTATGTGGTGGTTTGTGAAACCAGAAAGGAGGGTGCGTGGCTGAAGAAATTCTTTATGTACTTGGAAGTGGTTCCAAGTGCAAGTGAGCCCATCACGAAGTCTCGAACGAGTAAAGTCTTCGAGGGACAACTAGAAGGATTAGGATTGAAGGATCATTCGCATCTCCTTTGAGTCAAGTGGGATTTTGTTGAGATTTGTGCCCACGAAGGAGATATTAGACGTTAAGATACTTTGTATTTAATTTAGCAGAGATATTAATAAAATAAAATATTCATTCTTTATTCGTATGTTTTTGTTTATGTATGAATGCTACACTCTGAAACTGTCATCAACGAAAGGTGTGCTAAAAGTACGGACTTGACAAGATAGCCCATTGTGACTAGTTTAAACATTTGTTCACGATCTTAAGATAGATAAAGAAATCGAATCTAAGTAACGATTGTTTGAATGAATCATGATATCTTATCTTGTGATATAGAGAGTTGTGACTCTTTGTTTCATTCCTGATATCTTATAGAAGATATTGAATACGACCAGTGATACTCTGAAACTCGAGATAAAACTGTTTAATCACTCGAAGCTTCAAGATCACTTTGGTAATTACCTAAATCCTGAAGTGAATACATAATCGATGTGACACCTTATGACATTTGATTTTTGAATGAGCAATGACTAAGATTGTAGTTGCATTTGACCCGAAGATTGGTTTCATAATGTTGTCATATTGGATTATGTGATTCACAGATACGAAATTCATGTTGAAACAATGTTGATGCATTAGTATCACACTATGTTTTGTTATGAGAGAGGGAATGAATTAACATGACCAAGTATTCATCGAATAAGAACATTCTTTGATTAAAACATGTGACATGTAAAGACATCTCACTCTATATTTTTCTCATTCACAAATAACAAAGGAGTTAGTGAAATAATAACTCAGGGGTAAAACTATAATTTTACATTCCTCTGAGTTAATGATACACATCAAGGGTAATATCGTAAATTACTCCGTGGATCGTGTGAAGAATTTTTTATGTCACATGTGAACTTATACAGTTTTAATATTGGTTCTTTAGTGGAATCGACTAATATTAAGAATTAACAGACGGAAAATATTTGTAAACTTTTGAGTCCGACCACGATTCTAAACCTTCGTTGATGTGGCTCCATAAGGTCTCAGTGGTAGATTCTCGGACGAGATTTATTGAACTAGAACAATTGATTTTCTCATTAGAAGTGAATTGTTATTTACACAAAGATAATTATTTTCTGAGTAATTAAATAAATAATTTGTTACTTATTACTATATTTATTTAATGAATCATATTATGTTATTATATTAATAATAATATAATTTGATGATTCAAATAAATAAAAGATGAAAATAAATATTTTCTCGTTTCATATTACTTTGAGAAGTATGAAACTAATTAATAGGATACTCGGCTACATTAAAGAATAGGGCTGAAAATTAAAAATTAATTTTAAATACTCATTAAAAGGTTGAATAGGGCTTAAACTGACTAATGGGTTTGGCCTAACTTAAGCCCGTTGTCTGTCCTTATAAATAAGGTTTTCTCAAGTAAACCCTAACTCCGAGGATAATAGATACTCGACCAACCTCCCCCTTCCGTCTTGTGAGCTTCTTGGCCGGGAATCTTGACAGAGAAACAATCAAGAAATCTTTTCTTAATTTCTTGATTCAACCTTGAGCAAATTTCCAATTCCCGTTGTTCATACAAAGAGCCCACACTCTTAAATCTCCCACAAATCCAAGATCCATATCCCTGAATCCATTGTGGTGTTTGAGTGACTTGATTTTGCATAATTCAAAGTCAAAACGCGAAGGAAACGATTGAGGCGCGATTCAGCCTCCCTGCCGGCCAAAGTCTCCCGTCTAGCATCCTGCCGGCCGGTTTCCCTCTTTTGGTGCGCCTAAGGCTTCTCCGACATCACGTGGCTCATCATCTCAGTCCAGTGCATCCAGGACCTTGCCTTAGGCGTCCTTCGGGTGGCTGCATAGGCGTGGGGTCCCAGGTCGACGAGACGCGCTCGCAATCTTGTAGGCGAATCCTCCCAGTCTGGCAGATCCAATTTGGCAGGTGTAATCCGGCGAGTTTTTGTCCTTCCCGGCCGGCGAGTCCTCAAGGCAATCCGATGAGCATTTCAACCATTCCGAAAAGGAATTCCAACGATAGTGAGCAATGCATGAGATATTTTACTATCTCACGTGTAAATCTTTTTAAAGAGTTGGATGAATTGATATAAATTTCTTATATAGGTTGATAGTTTGTTTGCTCAATTGTTGATCACATGTTTTGAATAAAATTGTTTATTGACATGTTTAGTAATTTTTAATGCCTTGGTAATTGAATATGTTAAAAAATATTTTTTAATATATTAAGTTAGATTACATATTTCTGCCATATACTAGATATGTTATATAATTATTGTTTAATCGTTAAAAATTCCAACATGATAACCCTCAACCTCCTTCTTTTTCAATTTCTTCAGCAACCCTAGAATGATTGTTTGGGCTCGTTGGCAGAGGTCTGACTCGACCCACCTGAAAAAGTTACAACCACTAGATGTCTGGTTAATCAAAGAAATAAACACCTCAGATCCATTTTGCAGTTCAGACTCGACTTTCGACACATTGAAGGCTTACCCGATTCAACAAACAAGAAATGAATTTGCTCTCATAATTCGTTGTCCTCCACGATGTCCACTCAACCAAAGCTCGACCACAGTGACAAAAAATAATCTCGGCTTCGCGTTCAGATGACGAGCCGGTTAAAGATGAGAATTTTCCCATCACGATACGCGAATTAGGTTTCCGCGCAAGAACGACTGACGACTTCGATCTACGACGGATCTTGGAGATTCGACGAGTTGAGATTTTAGGGCTTTTGGATTTTTCTTGTTCGTCAGTGCATTTGGGAATTTAGGAATTTCTATTGGAACTTGGGATTTCAAATAAAAACGACAATCAACTACAATCAGGAATAAGTAAATGGCCACGGGAGAAAAAAAGAAAATGTTGAACTAATCTCTACCCTACACGTGAAAACCATTACTTTTTTACAACGATTTTTCGTTAGGTGTTAACAGAATACAACTTTGGGTATTTTACTCACCCTTTTCAAACATTGATCACATGTAAATTTCACTAAACATTGGGTATTTATGCCGCCATTAACTCTTTCATAATTTTTGTTTTCTCAACTTTTTTCCCTTCCGTCCAATTTTAAACACGTAAATCTCACGTGACAAATAATTAGTGGCAACATATTAGTATTGTCAAATTTTTTAATAATTAACAATGTAACAAAGAATAAAAAGAAAAATCACTAGTAACTTAATTCTCTCTCTCTCTTTGGTAATCTAGTGTTCCTATCTTGGATCCAAATCGGCCATCAATTGTATAAATGAAGAAGTTATGACATGAATATCAATTTTATATATTCGGCATAGTCATACTTATATTTTAACTAAATAGCCAATCTTATGTATCAACGTTTCTCTCAATGTCCAATTATGTATCAATGTCTTGTACGAGGTTTTTGAGCGCACAATTAATTGGACTCAAACAAAATCTTTTTTCTCTCTCTCGGAAAATAAATCAAATCATTAGAACCTTAATGCATAATTAATGAAAATAAAGTACATTGTGCTTGTTACAAGAATTAGATTGCTCAAGCTACAATATTTATTTTTCTTCATATTTTCTATGTGTAATCGGATTAAATTAACCACGAATGTTAATTTATACTTATCTCGAGATCATTTGGCTTATATCCAACTCGATATAGCAAGGCACGAAGAGTCTTCACAAGTGAGACTCGACACTCGCTTGTACTTAACAAAACTCATTCAACTATGTTCTGACTTGATTTCGATCCTCACGAGTACGTAAACAGCTACACAAGCATGGTCACCAATAGCATCCACTCTCACTCACATTATCCCACCTAAAACGTCATCTGACGCTTAGGCTTGAGAAGATCATTTCATAGAAGAATCCCTCATTTAGGCTTAATACCCTTGACGTATGTACGACCACCTGATCCAAACTCGGGTCAAACTACCTACTGTAAATAATATGTTGGGGAGCTTGTTGGCCCCGTTGCTGAGTCAAATCCAGAGTACTCTCCTTAATGTCTCGAACTTGTTTAAATGACATCTCTGTGTACCTTGTTTGTCCCCGTCTGACGTCTTGTACCTACTCCACTGTTTTAGTTCGGCGGTTCTTCCTTTTCCCACATATGTCTTCAGGGTAAAAGGAAGTTTTCTTTTTTCGAGAGGAATATATAAACTCCTTGTTGCTTTTTGTTAGGATTAAGCATTAACTCTTCTTGCGCTGAAAATCAAGTATTTTACTCACTCTTTCTACGGTGGATAAACTATTTTTTAAGTGTACTTCTTTATTCCTTCAGTAATAAAGACAAACATCACAACACTGTGGGTGTTAAGATGAAATAGTGATTGTGGTTCACTCCTAGGAGGAGCCTTAGGTAAGTTTACTTCGGAAAGAAAGTGTTAGGTTTAGGAATTGACGATTCTCTTGTAAAACCTTTGTATCTTTGTTGTTTTGTTCCCAGAGTAAACTATTTTACTAGGATAGATTATCTCGCCAGATGTAGGCAGTTGCCGAACTGGGTTACCAACGATGTGTGTTCTTTATCTTACATTGTTTTTATGTATGCTTCAGTAAATGTTGTAAACATACTTACTAACATCACTAGACAATTACAAGAACATGGTATATGCGTTTTCATAATCGTTCTCCAATTTTGAGCGACAACGTTTCAGCGTTAGAAGGGGGTTACTTTCACCACTATCATCCAAATTACCTAACTCTTTAATCATGAGTAGACTTGCTGCGATCTTCGTAACCCAAAGCAAGGATGGAGAAATTAGCTCTTGTCCCACACGCCAGACCTGATCGAGAGGCTCAAGATACAACTTCTATGATCTGGCTTAGAAAGTGGATGACTCTCTACATCTGGGGGCCTCGGCTATTTTTTAAGGACATGATTGCCATCTCATCGGTCTGATGGTCGTCGTCGAGGATACCAACTTGATCCTTGACAAGCTCCTGGATAGACCAACATCATATGATACATCACGAGAGACGGCGACTTTGAAGATTCCGACCACAAGTCTGTGGGGGAAACCGAAGAAAGCTCACATGGTCGCTCACCTTTTTTGGCGCTGCCCAAGAGCTCCCAAGCAGGTCGGGTGAAGGAAAGATCGTCTTTCTATTCTGGGGAGACCCTTATAGTCTCAGAAAAGACAACCTCATTTCTATTAATGCCACTGTACAAAGTATCATTGACACATGACATCAAAGCTTAGGTCATTTTTCGTTTCAGAGATTAGATAGTCTTGAAAATAATATGTCAATTCAGTCTTTTCCTAATACTATTCAACCATGTCATGTTAGTCTTTTGGAAAAACAACACCAATTACGTTTTGTCTCAAATAAAAAATTCTCTAGTAACACATTTGATTTTATTCATTGCGATGCATGGGGCCCTTACTGTACACCATCTAGCCTGAGATTCAGATTCTTTTTACTTTAGTGGATGATATGTCTCGTTTTTGTTGGGTTTTCTTAATAAGAAACAAGTCTGTGGTTTTAACTTTAGTGGATGATGTGTCTCCTCATGGACCCAAATGAAAAAACCTTTAATTAGGACTCTTGGGGTCAAAGTTCACAAACTTTTCCAAGTCTAGTTTAATGTGAACTGACTCCACCAAAGAGTTGATGCTGAAAATCTATCGGTTCAAATAAATATATTTTCTACTCAAAAATTTATATATTTGTGATGAATGGATCCACTGAATATTATCGAATGATTACCCTTAATGAATATCATCAACTAGATGGGATTTATAAAATTCCATTTTACCCCTCTAGTTCTTAATTCCTCAACTCCTTTAGTACTTGTGAATAACTTAGAAACGATGTAATGACAAAGAGCTAACAAGTTACAACGTTTCATCCTAAATAATCCTTTATTCTATTAGGACACAGGCCGATACATTTATTCACAATCCAAGTGTGAGAACTTAACAAAGTGAACTCATGTCAACTTCATAACTCAATACATCACCAATAGAGCACATCTAGTTCACAAACATCGATCTAGAGTGTAACTTTCTCAAATGAATATATTGAAGTTATGTAATGACATGTCTCATTTCAGGATTAAAGTAAGCATGATGCAATTCATAAATAGTGACCTTGAGACATAAGAGGTTAAAGGGTTTGTTCTTACATTGTCTCTAAAGGTGCATTGGTCAATTCAGTATCTTCGGAAGATACACTTGAAGAACTAGAGAGTTCCTAACTATCTATGTCTCGTAACCAGATACCATAGATTCTTCCAACAATCATACTGGGATCTATAGTTCGTTGATCTTTAGATTATGAATATTTTCGTTTAAGCAAACCATGAAGAGTTTGTTCACGCAAATCTACATTTGACTCTTCATACGTTGTTAAGTTTGATTAAGGACTATAAGACTATTAAATATCATAAATCTTCAATCAAATGAGAAAGGAATGAATGAACGTTTCAACTTTTATTAATTTAGTCAGAAAATTACAATAAGGACTTATGAGAGATTTATATTACATCGATATGCAAATAAATAATCTTCTTGTGGGCATCTCTGCCAACAATATCTTCATCGGAGACTCGTTGATAGCATGGAAGTCAAAGAAATAGACAACCACTTCGAGGAGCTCGGTTTTTGGCAGCAACAATCACTGAAATATTAGCATCTCATGTTAGATTTGCAGATAAAACCTTTGGCGCCTTTAGTAATTTACTGCGATAACCAGGCAACAATTCATATTGCTTTAAATCTGACGTTTCACGAATGGACGAACACATAGAGATTGACTTATACTTTGTTTGAGATCATCTCCAAAGTGGCGGTCAAACTCGTCCCTATTCTAACCCAACATCATATCGCCGACATCCTCACCAAGACTCTAGCTTCGACGGTGTTAAATCACTTGATGTCGAAGATGAATTTCAAAGATACTTTAAGTCCACCTTGAGGGGGAGTTTTGTGATGCAGCATGTTCATACTGAAGAATATATCGTTTATGTAATAATACAAGAACATCGTTTGTATTCGTTTAGTTAGTAATACATTTATATGTCATTTTATTTCTATGTCGCTTATAATATACAACGGTCGTTATAAGTACATGTTATCTTCCCCAAATGTACCTTATCTTAGAAACTTTCTTTTGCAATAAAGTTTTTTTTACTCTTGAATCTTTCTCTCAAACTTCAAGATTTCAATAATAAGTCATTGACAAGACATAAACATGTCCTAAAAAATACATGATAATGTATCAAAATAATCGAAATCTATGAAATTAGATTTTAATACCGTAGTCTATATTCCATTTCTCTTTATAAAATTCCATCTTCTTATCATTGATGTCCGACAAAAACATTAAATCCATTAAATACTCCATGATTTTGAGGGAATACATACTGCAATCACCGCTGAAAAATACATGATAATTTATTTTTAAAAAAATTATAAAAGAATACTACTAAAATTTGAATGAAATCACCAAAATCTTACTCAAATATTTACTTCTAGAATTTTTATTTATTTCTAAGGGTAGTGAATACTTCTCCAAATCTTTCTATTTTTTCAAGTACCGTGCTTTGAATTCAATATAAAACGAGTTTGTCTATTTGCAAGTAACCGTCCTATTGCAAGTAATTGTCCTACTGACTCTACAAGTAACATAAATATTTTATCCCAAACAGACACTAAAGAAGGTGCATCGCCATTATCAAAGAAACAAAAAAATGGCTCTATAGGCTCATAAAACGTTTCCATTTTGGATGTACCCAAGATATTGTTAATAAGTTAGAAATAGCCACCTCTATTCGTTTACATAGTGAATTAATTATGAAAATCGAATTTAAATGGTGTTTTCTAATTTGGAATTCAAAATTCAAATTTCAAACGTGGGTTGACCATTTTGAGCGAGATTTTTTTTTATCAATTATCGACAATATTTAGTTCCCTAATTAGTTATGATCTTATATTAAAGGAAATTATTTATCTATAATTAAATATTCATTATTTCATGATATTATCTACTTTTCATCTTTTTCTCGCTCATTTTTCCGGCCAAAACACAATAAAAAAAGTAGCTTTCTACTATTTTTTATCGGGAAAAAAATTCTGAAAAGTTATGTGTTTGTTTGATGAAGATGTTTATTCGCTTCGAGAATCCGGTATGTGTTTATATGCCGTATAGTTTACATTATCTTTGCGTACTTTTTACAATATAATACTATTACTTACACGATTATTTTCCATTTTTTACAACCAAACTCTTTGAACGACAATGCTTACAGTCCCGAGAACTTGAATTGATTTCTGAAAATAGTCACAATGAATATGAAAGTGTTTTATATGATTAATCTGACGTTAAACACTTTTCGATGAACATGAATTTAAATACTGAAAACATTTTTTCACGGAAAGACATCCTTCAAAGTGCTATACTAGTATTCTTGCTGTCCGAAACTATTTTGAATTTTGATCTATTACGTCTTGTACTGAAAATTAATGTAAACGACTTATTAATTCCAATCGAAATCTTGTAAACAACCTCACTAATGCAAATCATTGAATATGAGTGTTGGAATAATAGGTGATAAAGAAAATTAATACTTAAGTGTGTGAATGATTTTTTGGCTAAATATTTGAGTGCAGTCCACTCATCGAAATTGAATGATTTTTTTGTTTCTTATTCCTCGTTGAGACAACTATCAGGTTACGTATTTATTTACCAAAATCGTATTTATAATGAATGACAAACTAATGATCTAAGTATGATTAAAAGTCACATTTACAATGTGTTTTTAAAGAAGTAATTGTTAGAGATCGACTTGGTATTGTGGTGAATAGAGTCTCACATTAGTTGAGAAGGTGTGTTGGTGTAATATTTATAAATGTTTCTTCTGCGTAAGATAATATCCAATTGAAAATGAGGAGAAAGTGACTAAGTTAATTTAAACCCTTGTGCGAGCACACACACACGCGCCGCTATCGAGCCGGACCTAGTATTTAATTTTTTTTTTTTATAACATTAAATTGAAGATTATTTGGTCGCTTTTTTTCTAATGGTGATACACAGACAAAAGAAGAACTTTGCAAATCGAACAATAACGTTGGTTCAGCTTCTTGACCCATGAGTTGATGCAATCGAAATGATATAAGTAGTTGCACTGGGGAATCCGGCGCAAATCTTCCGCGTCAACGAATTTGACAATGCATATCGCGCATTTTTAAACCCTCTCGCACGCACGCACACACACAACCGTGATATCGAGCCAGGCCGGACTAGGCCGGGCCAGGCGTGTGCTCTGGTCGGGCTCTGTCTTAGGTCTTGGAAATTTGGGATATTTTTGCGCCGTTGGGATTTTGGAGCCAATCCTATAATAAATCATAATTACTAAATGTTAAATTACACCAAACATTACAAATAAGTTATGTAGCTTGGTAAAGAGATAATTTCTCTTGTTCGAAATTTTAAACACTTTCAATTGAACAAACCATCACCAACCTAGTAGTTCCACTGACATAGTTGAATAATCTTCTCCGTATTTGTTAATGAATTTCAATTGCTACCGTTGTAAGTTATTTACTATGAGTGTTGGAATAATACGTAATAAAGAGAATTTATAACTAGTGTGTGGATGATATTGGCTAAATATTTGAATGGGGTCCACTCATCGGAATTAAATTGTTTTTCTGTATTCTTATTCCACATTGTGATGGGTATAAGATTAAGTATACTTAAAAATTACATTTGCTATATGTTGCTAACGAAGTAAATGTAAATGTAAGATATACACTTGATTTTGTAGTGGAAAGAGTCCTACATTTGTTGGGAAGGTCCGTTGTTGTAGTGTTTATAAGGGATTCTCCTCCATAAGGTAATATTCAAATGTAAGGGAGGATAGAGTGAGTGAGATAGCTCTAACCCCTTGCCCTACGCGCACACACACGTGTCGCCACCGAGTTGGGCCTATTATATAATAATATTTTTTATATAACATTAATGTGAAGATTATTTAATTGCTTTGTTTTTTCTAGTGGTGATATACAACCGGAAGACGAACTTTGCAATTCGGAAAAGAATGCTGGTTCGGCTTCCTGACTCATGTCTTGATAAAATCGAAATGGGATAAGTTGTTGCATTCGATAATGCGCCGCAACTCTTCCCTGTCAATGAATTTGACGAGGCATATGGCGTAGTCTTCATTGACCTTTGTGCCCGCATATGCAAGAAATTGTACGATAAGTACACTAAAGACTAGCTTACCTCTATCGCTTGCAACTGTATTCGCCCATATAAAAAATCTACGATAAGTAAACACCGATAATCGCCAGCACGATTACCATCAGAAGTGTTTATGTGTCCATGTTATAGGGTAATTCCTCCTTCTAATCATCATAATCATTAAATCTAGAACGATACCAAACATTACAAATCAATTATGGGGCTTGGTATAAAGTTAATTTCTTTGTTTACATTAGTTAGTTTCAATTTATATCACTGTAAGTCATGTGTTGGAATAATAGCTGATAAAGAGGAACCGTACCTAGTGTGTGAATGATTTGTGGCTAAATATTTGAGTGGGATCCATTCATCATAAATGAATAATTTTTTTTGTATTTTTATTCGTCGTTGCGACAAGTATAAGATTAAGTATTTATTTGCTAAAATCATGTTTATAATAAATGAAAAATTGATGCTTTAAGTGCGCTTAAAAATCACATTTGTATGTGTTTTTAAATAAGTAAACGTAAGAGATACATTTGGTAGTGTTATGAAAAGAGTCCTACATTGATTGGGAAGGTGTGTTGACGTAGTATTTATAATTCTCCTCCATAAGTTATATCCAGAGGCAAAGGAGGACAGTGTGAGTGGGTTGACTCTAACCCTCGCACGCGCACGCACACATGCCCGTTGCTGCCGAGGCGGGCCAGGACAGGCCGGGCCCGTGATCAAGCTCGGGCTTGATCTTGATTCTTGGGTCTTGACAATTTTGGCTATTCTTTGGCCTTTCAAGCTTACGTGCCCAATCCTAAAAGAAATCATAATCAATAAATGTGAAACTATACCACACATTACAAATCAGTTATGGAGCTTGGTAACAAGTTAATTTCTCTTGTTCAAAATTTTAAACACTTTCAATTGAACAAACCTTCACCAAACTAGTAGTTCAACCGACATAGTTGAACAATCTTTTCAATATATGTTAATCAATTTCAATTGCTTTCAATGCAAGTCATTTAATATGTTAATTTTTTGCTAAATATTTGAATGAGGTCAACTCATCGGAATTGAATAACTTGTCCGTATTCTTATTCCTCGTTGCGACGGGAATAAGATTAAGTATTTTTTTTTTACATAATCATGTTTATAATGAATGAGAAATTTATGACCTACGTATGCTTAAAAATCACATTTGATATGTGTTTTTAATGAAGTAAATGTAAGAAATACACTTGATATATAAGAAATATACTTGCTAAAAGACCCTTAATGTAACAATTGGTTTTGGATATAGCCTACATTTGATAAACTGTTAACACCCAAACTAGTAGTTCCACCGAGATAGTTGAATAATATTCTCAATATACGTTAATCAATTTCAATAGCTATAAATGCAATTCAATCAATATGAGTGTTGGAATAATATGTTTTAAAGATGATTTGTATCTAGTGTGCGAATGATTTGTAGCTAAATATTTGAGTTGGTCCACTCATCGGAATTAAATAATTTTTCTGTATTCTTATTCCTAGTTGTGACGGGTATAAAATTAAGTATTTATTTGCCAAAATTATGTTTATAATGAATGAAAAGTTGATGCTTTAAGTGTGCTTACAAATCACGTTTGGTATGTGTTTTTAAAGAAATAAACGTAAAAGCTACACTTGGTAGTGTAGTGAAAAGAGTCCTACATTGGTTGGAAAGTTGTGTTGGTGTAATGTTTATAAAGAATTTACCTCTATTAGGTGATATCCAGGTGCAAGGGAAGAAGGTCTGAGTGGGTTACCTCTAAAGTTTCACACGCGCGCACACATGCCCGCCGCTGCCGAGCCAGGCTGGGACGGGCCAGGCTCGTGATCGGACTCGGGCTCGGTTTTCAGTCTTGGATCATGGGTCTTGGATCTTATCAATTTGGGTTATTCTTGGGCCTTTCAAGCTTCGGTGCGCAATATTAAAATAAATCATAATCAATAAATGTGGAACTATAGCACCCATTACAAATCAGTGATGGAGCTTGGTAAAGAGTTAGTTTCTCTGGTTCAAAACTTCAAACACTTTCAATTGAACAAACCTTCACAAAACTAGTAGTTCAACCGACATAGTTGAACAATTTTCTCTGTACGTGTTAATTAATTTTAGTTGCTATCCATGCAAGCCATTCAATATGAGTGTTTGAATAATATGTGATAAAGAGGATATATATTGGAGTGCAGTCCACTCGTCAAAATTGAATTTTTTTTCGTATTTTTATTACTTATTGCGACTGGTAATATTAAGTAATTATTTGCCAAAATTATGTTTATAATGAATGATAAATTGATGATCTAAGTATGCTTAAAAATCATATTTGCTATACATTTTTAGAGAAGGAAATATAAGAGATACACTTGGTAATGTAGTGAAAAGAATCTCACATTAATTGAGAATGTGTGTTGGTGTAGTGTTTATAAGAGATTTTCCTCCATAAGGTGATATCTAAGTGCAAGAGAAGAGATAGTGAAGGAGTAAGCTCTAAACCCTCATGCTATACACACACGCGTCGCCGCCGAACGGGCCCTATTATTTAATACTTTATTTATATAACATTAATGTGAAGATTATTTGGCTGCTTTGTTTTTTCTAGTGGTTATTCACACACGGAAGAAGAACTCTACAAATCAGACAAGAATGATTGTCCGGCTTCTTCACCAATGTGTTGATGCAGTAAAAATGATATAAGTAGTTGCATTGGGGAATGTGGTGTAGCTCTTCCCGTAAATAAATTCGACAAGGCGCATGGCGAAATCTTCATTGACATATGTGCCCTCATCAGCATGAAACTGTACGATAAGTAAACTGGAGACTAGCATACCTTCATCGTCTGCAACTGCATGCGCTCTGTAGGGTGACATATAAATACCTTATAGCAAGTAAACCATCGATAATTACCAGACGATTACCATCATAAGTATTTATGTGTCCAACTTATAGGGCAGTTCCCCCTTTTCATCATTTAGTATAGTGTAAAGAAGTGCCATAGCACTCACAGGTAAACCCATCTATGAACTTATAAAATAAATCATCATCATTAAATGTGGAACTATACCTAACATTAAAAATAAGTTATGGAGCTTGGTAAAGAGTAGATTTTTCTTGTACAAAACTGTAAACACTTTCAATTGAACAAATCTTCACCAAACTAGTAGTTCAACCGACATAGTTGAACAATCTTCTTAGTATATGTTAATCAATTTCAATGCCTATCAATGCATGTCATTCAATATGATCGTGTTGGAAGAATAGGTGATAAAGAGGATTTATACCAAATGTGTGAATGATTTTTGGCTAAATATTTGAGTGTAGTTCACTCGTCAAAATTGAATAATATTTCCGTGTTCTTATTCCACATTGCGACGAGTATAAGATTAAGTATTTATTTTTCAAAATCATGTTGTACTAAATGAGAAAGTCATGATCTATGTATGCTTAAAAATGACATTTGCTATGTGTTTTTAAGTTGGGAATATAAGAAATACAGTTGGTAATGTAGTGAAAGGAGCCCTACATTGATTGAGAAGATATGTTGGCATAATGCTTATAAGATTTTTTCCTCCATACGCTGATATCCAGATGCAAGAGAGAAAAGAGTGAGTAGGTAAGCTCTAACCCCTCCCGCGCGCGCATACACACCCGTCGACGCCGAGCCGGGCCTATTATTTTATAATTTATTTATATTACATTAATGTGAAGATTATTTGGTTGGTTGTTTTTCCTAGTGGTGATACATACACGGAAGATGAACTCTGCAAATCGGATAAGAATAATAGTTCGACTTCTTTACCCATGCGTTGATACAGTCGAAATGATATAAGTGGTTGCACTGGGGAATGCGGTGTAGCTCTTCCCCATCAACGAATTTGACAAGGCGTATGGCGCAATCTTCATTGACCTATGTGCCCTCATCAACATGAAACTGTACGATAGGTAAACTGGAGACTAGCTTACCTTCATCATATGCAACTGCATGCGCTCTATAGAGCTGCCATATAAAAGTCCTATAGTAAGTAAAACCTCGATAATCACTAGACGGTTACCATCATAAGTATTTATGTGTCCAGCTTTTAGGGAGATTCCCCCTTCTTGTCTCAAGTGCGGTGTAAAGAAGTGCCATAAGCACTCACAGGTAAACACATTTTTGAACTCGAAAAAATATCATCATCATTAAATGTGGAACTATACCTAACATTACAAATCCGTTATGGAGCTTGGTAAAGAGTAGATTTCTCTTGTACATAACTGTAACCACTTTCAACTGAACAAACTTTCACCAGACTAGTAGTTCAACCGACATAGTTGAACAATCTTCTTAGTATATGTTAATCAATTTCAATTGCTACCAATGCACGTCATTCAGTATGAGTGTTGGAAGAATAGGTGATAAAGATGATTTATACCAAGTGATTGAATGCTTTTTGACTAAATATTTGAGTCCACTCGTTAAAGTTGAATAATATTTTCGTATTCTTATTCCTCATTGGGTCGAGTATAATACTAAGTATTTATTTTTCAAAATCATTTTGTAATGAATGACAAATTGACGATCTATGTATGTTTAAAGATCACATTTGTTATGTGTTTTTAAAAGTTGAAAATGTAAGAGATACAGTTGGTAATGTAGTGAAAATAGTGCTACATTGGTTGGAAAAATATGTTGGTGTAATGTTTATAAGAGATTTTCCTCCATAAAGTGATATCTAATTGCAAGAGAGAAAAGAGTGAATAGGTAAGCTCAAACCCCACACGCGCGCACATGCACACGTGCTGCCGCTGAGCCGGGCCTATTATTTAATAATTTATTTATATTATATTAATGTGAAGATTATTTGGTTGCTTTGTTTTTCCTAGTGTTGATACATACACGAAAGACGAACTCTGCAAATCGGACAAGAATGATAGTTCTGCTTCTTTACCCATGCGTTGATACAGTCGAAATGACATAAGTGGTTGCACTGGGAATGCGGTGTAGCTCTTCCTCGTCAACGAATTCAACAAGGCGTATGGCGCAATCTTCATTGACCTATGTGCCATCATCAGCATGAAACTGTACGATGGGTAAACTGGAGACTAGCTTACCTTCATCATCTGCAACTGCATGCGCTCTATAGGGCTTCCATATAAAAGCCCTATAGTAAGTAAAACATCGATAATCACTAGACGATTACCATCATAAGTATTTATGTGTCCAGCTTATAGGGCGATTCCCCCTTCTTGTCTCGAGTGCGGTGTAAAGAAGTGCCATAAGCACTCACAGGTAAACCCATTTTTGAACTCAAAAAATAAATCATCATCATTAAATGTGGAAGTAACCTAACATTACAAATCCGTTATGGAGCTTAGTAAAGAGTAGTTTTCTCTTGTACATAACTGTAACCACTTTCAATTGAACAAACCTTCACCAAACTAGTAGTTTAATCGATATAGTTGAACAATTTTCTTAGTTTATGTTAATCAATTTCAATTGTTATCAATTCACGTCATTCAATATGAATGTTGGAATATAAGTGATAAAGAGGATTTATAACTAGTGTGTGAGTGCTTTTTGGCTAAATATTTGAGTGTAGTCCACTCGTCGAATTAAATAATATTTTCGTATTTTTATTCCTCATTGCGTCGAGTATAAGATTAGTATTTATTTTTCAAAATTATTTTGTAATGAATGACAAATTGACGATCTATGTATGTTTAAAGATCACATTTGCTATGTGTTTTTAAAAGTTGAAAATGTAAGAGATACAGTTGGTAATGTAGTGAAAATAGTCTTACATTGGTTGGAAAAATATGTTAGTGTAATGTTTATAATATATTTTCCTCCATAAGGTGATATCTAATTGCAAGAGACAAAATAGTGAATAAGTTAGCTCAAACCACTCGCGCGTGCACATGCACACGTGCCGCCGTTGAGCCGGGCCTATTATTTAATAATTTATTTATACTATATTAATGTGAAGATTATTTGGTTGATTTGTTTTTCCTAGTGGTGATACATACACGAAAGACGAACTTTGCAAATCGGACAAGAATGATAGTTCGGCTTCTTTACCCATGCGTTGATACAGTCGAAATGATATAATTGGTTGCACTGGGGAATGCGGTGTAGCTCTTCCCCGTCAACGAATTCGACAAGGCGTATGGCACAATCTTCATTGACCTATATGCCCTCATCAGAATGAAACTGTACGACAGGTAAACTGGAGACTAGCTTACCTTCATCATCTGTAACTGCATGCGCTCTATAGAGCTGCCATATAAAAGCCCTATAGTAAATAAAACATCGATAATCACTAGACGATTACCATCATAAGTATTTATGTGTCCAGCTTATAGGGCGATTCCCCCTTCTTGTCTCGAGTGCGGTGTAAAGAAGTGCCATAAGCACTCACAGGTAAACCCATTTTTGAACTCGAAAAATAAATCATCATCACTAAATGTGGAACTATACCTAACATTACAAATTTGTTATGTAGCTTAGTAAAGAGTAGATTTCTCTTGTACATTACTGTAACCACTTTCAATTGAACAAACCTTCACCAAACTAGTGTTCAACCGATATAGTTGAACAATATTCTTAGTATATGTTAATCAATTTTAATTGTTATCAATTCACGTCATTCAATATGAGTGTTGAAATATAGGTGATAAAGAGGATTTATAACTAGTGTGAGTGCTTTTTGGCTAAATATTTGAGTGTAGTCTACTCGTCGAAATCGAATAATTTTTCCATATTCTTATTCCTCATTGCGACGAGTATAAGTTTAAGTATTTATTTTTCAAAATCATGTTGTTATGATTGAGAAATTGATGATCTATGTATGCTTAAAATCACATTTGTTATGTGTTTTTAAAGTTGGAAATGTAAGAGATACAGTTGGTAATGTAGTGAAAAGAGTCCCACATTGGTTGGGAAGATATGTTTGTATAGTTTTTATAAGAGATTTTCACCGTCAACAAATTCGACAAGGCACATAGCGCAATCTTGATTCACCTATATGCCCTCCTCTGCATGAAACTGTATGATAGGTAAACTGGAGACTAGTTTACCTTCATCATCTGCAACTACATGTGCTCTGTAGGGCTACCATATAAAAAACCTATAGTAAGTAAAACATCGATAATCACCAGCACGATTACCATCAGAAGTGTTTCTGTGTTCAACTTATAAGACAGTTCCTCCTTCTTGTCACTACGTGCGGTGTAAAGAAGTGCTATAAGCACTCACAGGTAAACCCATATCCGAACTCGTAAAATAAATCATAATTATTAAATGTGGAACTATATTAAACATTACAAATCAGCTATGGAGTTTGGTAATGAGTAAATTTCTCTGGTTCAAACTTTCAATTGACGATAAAGTTTCACATAGTTTCACCAATAGAGTTGAAGTGAAAATAAAGAAACAAAATAAAATAAAAATGTAAAAATTATAAATTGTAACTTTTGACTTTTTAGTTAAGATATTTATAAATTATTCTCATTTTTGAAAAGAGTTAAATTTGACTTTAATAAGCTAAATCAAACGCATCCCTACATAATAATAAATGAATATCGTTTTTACATTTTACTCTCTTTGCTAAAATTCCTAATTTTCAGTTATTTTCAATTTTCGTATCATAAATATTTTTCATATGTAATAGTCTTTTTATAAAATATAAACTATTTAAAAAAATCAATTGAGGAGCTTGGTAAAGAGTATATTTCTCTTGTACAAAACTGTAAACACTTTCAATTGAACAAACCTTCACCAAAACTAGTAGTTCAACCAACATAGTTGAACGATCTTCTTAGTATATGTTAATCAATTTCAATTGCTATCAATCCACATCATTGAATATGAGTGTTGGAAGAATAAGTGATAAAGAATATTTATACCAAGTGTGTGAATGCTTTTAGGCTAAATATAGTGTACTCCACTCGTCAAAATTGAATAATATTTCTCCATTCTTTTTCCTCATTGCAACGAGTATAAGATTAAGTATTTATTTTTCAAAATCATGTTGTAATGAATGAGAAATTGATGATCTATGTATGCTTAAAAATCACATTTGTTATGTGATTTTAAAGTTCGAAATTTAAGAGATACAGTTGGTAATATAGTGAAAAGAGTCCTACATTGGTTGGGAAGATATGTTGTTGTAATGTTTAGAATAGATTTCTCTCCATAAGGTGATATCCAAGTGCAAGAGACGAAAGAGTGATTTGGTTAGCTCTAACTCGTCGCACACGCACATACACACGCGTCGCCGCCGAGCCGGGCCTATTATTTAATAATTTATTTATATTACATTAATGTGAAGATTATTTGGTTGCTTTTTATTCCTAGTGGTGATACATACACGAAAGACGAACTCTGCAAATCGGACAAGAATGATTGTTCGGCTTCTTTACCCATGCGTTGATGCAGTCGAAATGATATAAGTGGTTGCACTAGGGTATGCGGTGTAGCTCTTCCCCGTCAACGAATTCGACAAGGCATATGGCGTAATCTTCATTGACCTATGTGCCTTCATCTGAATGATACTGTACGACGGGTAAACTAGAGACTAGTTTACCTTCATCATCTGCATTTGCATGCGCTCTGTAGGGCTGCAATATAAAAACCCTATAGTAAGTAAAACATCGATAATCACCAGACGATTACCACTACAAGTATTTATGTGTCCAGCTTATAGGGCAGTTCCCCCTTTTTGTCACCGAGTGCGGTGTAAAGAAGTTCCATAAGCACTTACAGGTAAACCCATTTTTTAATTCGTAAAAAAAATCATCATCATTAAATGTAGAACTATACCTAACATTACAAATTAGTTATGGAGCTTGGTAAAGAGTAGATTTCTCTTGTACAAAACTGTAAACACTTTCAATTGAACAAACCTTCACCAAACTAGTAGTTCAACCGATATAGTTGAACAATCTTCTTAGTATATTTTAATCAATTTTAATTGTTATCAATTCACGCCATTCAATATGAGTGTTGGAATATAGGTGATAAATAGGATTTATAACTAGTGTGAGTGCTTTTTGGCTAAATATTTGAGTGTAGTCCACTCGTCGAAATTGAATAACTTTTCTGTATTCTTATTCCTCATTGCGACGAGTATAAGTTTAAGTATTTATTTTTCAAAATCATGTTGTTATGATTGAGAAATTGATGATCTATGTATGCTTAAAAATCACATTTGTCATGTGTTTTTAAAGTTGGAAATGTAAGAGATACAATTGGTAATGTAGTGAAAAGAGTCACACATTGGTTGGGAAGATATGTTTGTGTAGTTTTTATAAGAGATTTTCACCGTCAACAAATTCGACAAGGCATATAGCGCAATCTTGATTCACCTATATGCCCTCATCTGCATGAAACTATACGATAGGTAAACTGAGACTAGTTTACCTTCGTCATCTGCAACTACATGTGCTTTGTAGGGCTACCATATAAAAAAAACCTATAGTAAGTAAAACATCGATAATCACCAGCACGATTACCATCAGAAGTGTTTCTGTGTTCAACTTATAAGACATATCCTCCTTCTTGTCACTACGTGCGGTGTAAAGAAGTGCTATAAGCACTCACTCATAGGTAAACCCATATCCGAACTCGTAAAATAAATCATAATTATTAAACGTGGAACTATATTAAACATTACAAATAAGTTATGGAGTTTGGTAATGAGTAAATTTCTTTGGTTCAAACTTTTAATTGAACAATAAAGCTTCACCAAACTAGTAGTTTCACCAATATAGTTGAACAATCTTCTCATATACATTAATCAATTTCAATTTTATCAATGGAAGTTTTGAAAATTTGTGTATGTGAAAATAAAGAAACAAAATAAAATAAAAATGTAAAAATTATAAATTGTAACTTTTGACTTTTTAGTTAAGATATCTATAAATTATTCTCATTTTTGAAAAGAGTTAAATTTGACTTTAATAAGCTAAATCAAACGCATCCCTACATAATAATAAATGAATATCGTTTTTACATTTTACTCTCTTTGCTAAAATTCCTAATTTTCAGTTATTTTCAATTTTCGTATCATAAATATTTTTCATATGTAATAGTCTTTTTATAAAATATAAACTATTTAAAAAAAAACTTATTTGTATATTTTGGTTCTTCAGTAGTGTAATTAACTTTCTCAATATTTTGAAATGACCTGGGGCATAAGTGGAACTTCGTTTGAAAAGATTGGCTCCCTCTGCTATCAATATTTTGAATTTCAGACCTCAAACGTTCGAATAACTTTTGAAACCCATCCAGACCACTCTCCACCATCCGATCTAGTAGAATCTTCTCCCCCTTAACTATCTCATAGAGTCTGAATAAACCTGCAAATTCAAATTCATTTCTCTCTCTCTCTCTCTCTCTCTCTCTCTCTCTCTCTCTCTCTCTCTCTCTACACCAATGCCGTTCATATCTGACGCCGCGAGCGCGATCAAGAGCCGATTTGGTTTCCACGACCACTCCTCCGGCTTCGCCGAAGCGCTCCCGGCGGTTCGGAGCACTCCGAATCTCATAAAGTCGGCCTCAGCAGAGGATCTCGCGCAGGCATCGCCCGTTCGGAGCATCCGAGGCTGCTTCGACGATGGCGACAATGGTGACTGTTCCGCAGAAGCTGCGACTATGCCGGCTCAGAGCTTCGAGCTTTTGGAAGATCCCGCCTTTTGGAAGGATCATAACGTTCAGGTATGGTTCGTTTGTTGTTTTGTTCGTTGTAATGATGATGAAACAGTGATAGCATTTCAGTGTTCTGTTTTCGGGATTTGAGATAGTAGTTGGCATTGGCTAAAATTAATTATGAAACCTAGCATGAAATTTCTGAATTAGTAATTACAGGATTCCTAAGGCTTTGCAGTGGTCACTCCTGAAAGTTCTAACCCTTTGTCTAGTTAAGCTTATCTGATATAGCCAGGATATGTGTATCAAGATGATAAGAACGACAAATTATCTCCGATTTTTGGACGCTGATTCTGCTTTTTTGAGTTGCGTTTGATTTGAACAATTTTTTTACTTAGCATAGAGTGCTCTGATTGTTTATTTAGCAGATAGGATGACATGATTGTATATAAGTCATCACTTGAGAATGGTCTATGTAGATTTTGCGTTTTTTAAGATATGCTGGTGTATGTGTGGGGAAAACTTGTTTGGCGGCTAATTGATATCTTGCACGAACTGGTATGTAGGTCATAATTCGGATTCGTCCACTTAATAGCTCCGAGCTGTCTATGCAAGGCTATGGGAAATGTGTTCGTCAGGAGAGCTCCCAGACAGTCACTTGATTAGGAACTCCCGAGTCGCGTTTTACATTTGATCATGTTGCAGATGAGAATGTTACCCAGGTAAGGTTTCCACTGTTTAGCTTTCCCTTTTGTGATGCATTTTAAATGTTCCAACAATCACAGTCAATGTGGGTGGTGTGAAATTCAGGAGAAACTATTTAAAGTGGCAGGAGTTCCCATGGTAGACAACTGCATGGGTGGCTACAATAGTTGCATGTTTGCTTATGGTCAAGTGAGTTTTCAACATTATTTTCAGTAGGTTATGCCTAGTAATGTGAATGAAGTAATCAGCATAGTCCAAGAAATTTATTTATTTTGTAAAATGAATTTAGACTGGAAGTGGCAAGACTCACACAATGCTTGGAGACATCGAAGGAGGTACTCGAAGAAACAGTGTTAACTGTGGGATGACTCCTAGAGTGTTTGAATATCTATTCTCAAGAGTTCAGAAGGTTTGTGGCTTCCATTTTCTATGAAGGTCTACTTCAATTTGTTACGATCATATTGCTGATAGAAACTTCTAGGCTATGAGTGTTTCTATAATCCGTTGAAGAAAGGTCTCTTTAGTTGAGTTGGGATTTATAATTAATATTTTCCAGAATATTTCCTAGGGGAGACAACTGAAATTGAAGTTAATCTGCTTTGTGTTGTTGTTTCTTGAAGTAGTAATTGCACATGGTGTGCGCTTTTGTAAAGTTGTTGCTTGATTTTTCCTTCCAAGTATACATGTTTAGTTTCTATCTACATGCTTTCAAGTTTTTTTCTTTCTCTTCTCATGAGCAGGAAAAAGAACTGAGAAGAGATGAAAAGTTAAAGTTTACTTGTAGATGTTCATTTCTGGAGATATACAATGAACAAATTCTTGATCTACTGGACCCCTCAGCTATCAACTTACAGGTACGTACCATGACTGTTGACACTTTATTGATGATAATACTTATTTTTCATTTCGATAGAATAATGTGACTTTTCATCTACCTGAATAAAATCTTTCATTGCTAAAAAAAGTCTTAAGAATTTTTTGTTATTTCTACAGCTAAGAGAAGATGTCAAGAAAGGAGTTTATGTTGAAGGTCTCAAGGAACTAGAGGTTTCAAGTGCACGTGATGTTATGCAACAACTAATTCAAGTATGTACAGACACAAGTCAACAAGTCTGTTCTTTATATTTTATTTATACTTTGAAGCTCCTACATCAACTAAAGCATTTTGTTTATTTCGTTGTTTAAATTGTACATTGCAGGGGGCTGCAAATAGAAAGGTGGCTGCCACAAATATGAATCGAGCCAGTAGCAGGTCACACAGTGTGTTTACGTGTGTAATTGAAAGCAAGGTGATACACATTACGGTTTTCCCCTACACTGTATTCCACAGGTTTCCTTTTATATTTCCTTGACTTTTTTCTTCATCTTAATGTTTTATGGATTATTCTTTTCAGTGGGAGTCTCAAGGGGTGACTCACCATCGATTTTCACGTCTGAATCTCGTTGATTTAGCTGGGTCTGAAAGGTATATGATTGGTTACCTTGCTTTATATATCTAAGCTATTTGACTTTGAGGAAGATATGTAAGTATTTTATGTATATTTTTCATGAACAACAGGAGAGAGGTGCGTAAAGAGCAGTGGTTTTACATTTTTTTTTATCATGGTTGCATTTTGATCCAGATAGCAAAAAAGAACTAAAAAATTACTTTAATTTGAAGGCTGAAGCTTGGTCATAGGAAAGGTGTGCCGTAACTATAAGTAAATTATTTTACATGTTATTATGAAAAATAAACCAGCTACACCTCCATTGACATTACAATAAGTTATATTATGGTCGAAGATTAAGACTGAGCTCTGATTTTGTGTATACTGCCTGATATTTGTTGACCATAGGCAGAAGAGTTCTGGTGCCGAGGGTGAACGTCTGAAGGAAGCCACTAATATCAACAAGTCCCTTTCAACATTAGGGTAAGTTCTTTATGTATGTTTTATCTATATCCTTGGGAACATTTTGAAGTCACTATTTCTCATTGTTGAAAATCTCTTGTATTTGCAGCCTTGTAATTATGAACCTCATAAATGTATCAAATGGGAAATCACTCCATGTACCTTACCGTGACTCCAAGCTCACATTTTTGCTTCAGGTAGTTCTCGACATTATTTGAAAAAAATAGTGCCTACCTAAGTAATATATTCGAATTGCTAGTTGGAACCACTCAAAACTGTTAATAATTAACGTATACTTCAGTTCATCATCTGTGTTGCAATGTGATTTTGGAATTTCTTGATTGCAATGTTCCTGATGCCGTTGGGGAACGATTAACCATATTTTTGTTAGTGTTGTGGGTGTCAGGATTTTTTCCCCATACAAATATATGATAAATTTAATTGCTTTGCAGGATTCTTGAGGCGGAAATTAAAAAACAGTTATTATCTCAAACATCAGTCCTATAAACTATTTACAGTCTTCATTCTCTTCAATTGAGGGCGCATCTGGAGATGTAATTGCCATGCGGATACAGATTCAACATCTTAAGGTGTTTGTTTACAGTCTTCATTCTCTTCAATTGAGTTACTTAATTTCAAACCATCTCATAATTTCAGTTTTGTGCTTTCTCAGTGAATTTATCTGCAAGGATATGCATTGATACGGCAGTTTAATTTTAAATTAGAAAAACACATACATTTGGCGACGTGGTTTTCTTAGCTGTTTGCCTGGTGTACATTTTTAATCTTACATTCAATAATTATGATATTTCTATTCTATCACTATCAAACTCACTTTTATTTGCTTCATATACGCTCCTACTATCCACAATATCTTACTAGAGAATGTTTAATAAATTTGGATGCAAATTTTTTGTTAATAAATTTTTTCAGTTTGTTTATTGGTTTATTTTGTCTTCGTGTAGGGAGAAGTATCTCGCTTGCAAGAATTAGCCAGTCGACTAGCTGAAGGCTATGATAACGACGCCTTGGCAGTAACGTTTCCAGGATCTCCTGGATCTTTCCAATGGGAAGGGGCCAATAATGGGTTTTTCAGTCCACTTATTACTGGAAAAAAGATGCCTCAGGTACACAGAATTCTTACTCGGGATTGGAGCTGATAATGGTTTTTTGGTGTAATATTTTCTCAGAAGAAGGGTATGAAATTTGTTAAAAATATATGTAGAATTATCTAGAATAGTCTAGAATTATAACATATATTATATAACCTAACATCATATAGAACGATCTAGAATTAGAATAGTCTAGATTTAGATTTAGAATACTTTAAAATATTTATTACTACACTTTTATATCTCTATAAATAGGATCTTTCATCTTAATGAAAAACATTATCTAAAATAATCTAGAATTATAATAATATATTATATAACATAACATCATATAGAACAATCTAGAATTAAAATAGTCTAATAATCTAATATAGAATAGTCTAGAATATTTATTACTACACCTTTGTATCTCTATAAATAGGATCTTTTATCCTAATGCAAAACACAATCCTTTCTCCAAATCCTTCTTCTTTCATTTATTTTCTCATTGCATGGTATCAGAGCCCTTATCAAAATTCTTGTCTTTTCTTCGATTCAGACCCTTCTCTAAAAGTTAAATCCAAACCATTCTCTAAAAATTAGCCATCTCTTTTAACCAATTTCTAGAGTTCAAATATAAATGGTTAAAAAAGTTGAACAAAAAATAAGTGGTGTATCTAAGATGGTTCCCGTACTCTCGAAGATCACCGATCACAAGCTGAACGGTTCGAACTTTCTCGATTGGAGCAAGACCATCCGTTTGTTCCTCCGGAGTATTGACAAAGACAATCATTTGACCGATACGGTTTCGAAGGACGAGTCAAAGCAAGCATGGCTTCGCGAAGATGCTCTCCTTTTCCTTCAAATCCGTAACTCCATTGACAGTGAAGTAATTGGTTTAGTCAATCACTGTGAGTTAAACTGCCTCATATATTCTGAACGAAGTTTCTTCTATAATGGTCCCTGGTACTCCTTATGAACGTTGGACAAGGCGTAAAGTTAGTTTAAGCCACATCAAAATTCGTAGTAGCCCTGCACATGTGGTAAGGTAAAAGACTAGCAAGTTGGTAAGTAGTCCCGAGGACGACAAAACATTTGTCAACACTAATTCTTGTTTGCTTGATGAGGACTTTATGAAGAATACGAAATCTAGAAGTAAAATTGTGATTGAAGAAAAGTTGGGTGAAGATGCTTCTACCACATCTGTAAGAACTATTCTTACCCCAACTGAAACACAACCTAAAAATTCATAATATCGTAAAGTAGTACTTAGACATAGTGGGAGGGCTTCTGAAAAGCCAAGCAGGTACATGTCTTATTGCGAAACTCTTGTAGCCGTCTCGGACATGGATGACTCTGTTTCCTATACTCAAGCAATGACTGGTTCTCAATCAAACATTTTGCTTGATGCCATGAAAGTTGAGATACATTCGATGTATGTCAATAAATTCTAGAAACTTGTAGACCTACATGAATGGGTTAAACTCAGAGGGTGTAAGTGGATCTATAAGAAGAAAAGAGGTCCGGATGGGAATGTTGAGACTTCCAAACAACGACTAGTGGCTAAGGGTTACATTCAAAAGGAAGGTCTTGATTATGAAGAAATCTTCTCGCATGTCGTAATTCTTAAGTTCATCTGCATACTTCTATCCATAGTTGTCGCTCTCGATTATGAGATCTAGCAAATGGATGTCAAGACTGCCTTTATGAATGGAAATCATGACGAGCGCATTTTCATGGCCGAGGTTTGTGAGTTTCTTAAATCCATTTATGGATTAAAGTAAGCATCTAGGTGATGGAATATTAGATTCGATGAAACTGTAAAATGTTTCGGTTTTGAAAAAGTCAATCGATGAACCTTGTGTTTACAAATTAATACACAAGGCCAATGTTTTGTTTATGTTATTGTACGTCGATGATATGTTATTCATTGATAATGACGTGGGTAAATTATCTTACTTTCTATTTACAAGTTAATGCAGTAAATGAGAATGTATTTGAAGTGGTTGATGGTGTCATTCGTAGAGTTGTGGTTGTTAACCCGATTTTGGAGGAAGGTGATTGGTTGCTGCATCCTTAAGCTCAAATCATCAAACCACCCATTCACAAACGACAAGCGGGGAGCAAAAAAAAGGAGGTTTAGATCAAAAAGTGAAAGACTTCATCCGTATAACCAACATTGCGGAAGTTGTGGTCAATGTGGCATAATAAAAGAAGTTGTAATCAGTAATAAGTTCATTTTTTGTTTTTCTTCATATGTTTTATGGCATATTTACGTATTAGATTTTGTTATAAGTTATTCTTTTAATAAATTTAAGGGTTATTGTTGTTAATACGTCGTAAATATGTTTGTAGGGTAATTTTGATGTAATTTTTTTTAGAAGCGAACTTTTTTAATAAATTTAAGGGTTGTTATTGTTAATACGTCATAAATATGTTTGTAACATTGTTCATTACCAAACAAACAAAACAAGACAAAATATTAACTTGTAATTAATACGATGTAAAGTAAATATTATTGTTATAATATTTACATAATGTATGCTTCTAGACAATAGTATTGTTAATAAGTCGTAAATAACCACCTCAATTCGTTTATATAGTGTAAAAAGAAAAAAAATACACTTTTTTTATTGAATTAATTATGAAAATCGAAATTAAATGCTGTCTTCGAATTTGGAATTCAAAAACCAAATTTTAAATGTGGATTGACCAATTTTTAGCGAGATTTTTTTATTAATTATCAACAATATGTAATTTTTTAATTAGTTATGATCCTATATTAAATGAACTTATTTATTTCTAATTAAATGTTACATGTTAGGCTGATTAGTTTAGGCGTGAAGTCTTGTTTTAGGGTATTTTTGTCTACAAAATTTTGTAAACGAATTCGCAATATTTTCAATTTATTTATGAAATCTTTGATATATCCAAATTAGATATAGTTTATATGACTATACATTAAAATTACCCTCAAAGAAATCAAATACAAATCAACACGGACTTAACTAAAGCTCTGAAATATATTGGCATAAAACCAATTTATTTGCCTCTATAACTACCATGGTCCTAACTGCATGCGCAAAAGAAATAATAATACCATCCAAAGAAAGAAAAAAGATGGTAAAATTGACAAAGCAATAACGCCGTACGATGAGGTTGTGTCAAGGTTCTCATGTAAATTAGGTAAATTGATTGATATATTTAAGTTGGTTTGAATCTGTGTTAGAATCTGTTCTTTTTTATTGATATATATATAAACTTTACGAAAGAAATATTTCAAGCTGAAAATTCTTTTGGGAAAGGAATTCAGATTTAAACATTCTTATACAGCTTGATACATATAAAAAAAAAGTCACATCATTTTAGTTCTATTTCAATAACGGAGTTAACATGTCACACGAGTTCAGCAATAATCATATTAGTTCCATTCATATTAACCTAAACAAACAATTGAACTTATATCAACGAAATCCCCGAATCATCAAATCTCTAAATCCGAACCTAAATCAACCAATCAACAAATCAAAACCTAATATCAATGAATCAACAAAAAATTCAAACAATACCTTATGAAAATTAAGGGAGAAGAAGAAGGTTACCGTGGACCGGTTGCATGGGCGAGTAAAAAGAACAGCGACAACGAGCACTGCGAGAAAAGCGATAAGATTAAGAGCCACGAAGAAGACCGACGACCAACACGGACCGGCTATGAGCGAAAAAAAGGAGGCGTGGTGGTAGAAATGGACAGCGATTTTGGCGACAATGAAAAAAAATATCCATCTTTCTTTTTTGAAAGAGTCTGGATAAGTTTTTTTAGAAGTCGTGAAATTTCATTTTTAAGTTAAAATTGAGTCAAACATTTTTTGACGACATTTAAATCATTAAGCACGTATAAGAATAAATAACTTATAATTACAATACACTATTACACGTAGAAAATGAAATTCCACAAATAAATATATCACACGTTAACCTGAAGGCTTTTAAATATAAATATGCCAAACCATACCTATAGATAAACAGCTATGCCAAACCATAACTAAAGATAAACAACTACAAACCATAACTAAAACTAAACAAAAGATAAAAGAGACGCTAAAGTCACATAGGAGCATCTGGAACTGAAGGAGCGTCTACACAACTAAAGGAGCCTCTGCAACTGAAGGAGCATCTTCAGCTGCATTAAGGTCTACAACTAAAGGATGTAAGAACTTATTACACGTACTAAAGATGTTCTAACTATATGAACACGTAAAAGCGGAAGAGAAAAGGCTCGGTTTACCTCCGGCCATCGTTGTGGTTTTCCGGCGAGCTTCAAAACCCGATTTTGGTGAGCTTTGGACTCCGACTCCGGCGAGGTGTCTTGAGAATCTTCTAAACTCTCTCTCTCTCTCTCTCTCACGTTTAGATAATATTTGTGAATGAATGTGTGAGTGAGTTTAGGGACCCCAAAACCGTTGTATTTATAGGCTCCAAACCATCAATGGAGAATATCGCCCTCATAATTGTGGGATAACGATTTGATTTTCGGCATTAATATGAGCGTGATTAATTGATGAAATTCTTAATATATGGATCATAATGAAAAGAGATTATATAAAGATTATTTACTTAAATGTACAATGAAATATTCTTTATTGATATCGTAAAATCTTACCTTCTCCCACTTGATCTATATAACCCGAACGCTCACCTTAAAGAAACAAAATACATGAATCATTGCAATAGGTTCTCTATAAGCGAATATTATCTTCCATGTATTACTATATATATCTATATATATATATATATATATATATATATATATATCTTATCTCAATAGCCTTCTCATTCTTTAGTCAATAAACCATATATGTTTATTCTTGGTCAACTTAAACGATATTTCTCAATAAAGTAAAATGAATGTGCACAATCATATGAGAAATTTCAAACTGAATAAGAGTTTATAATAGTACCATACAATTAAACGATTACATCATGGGACCAAGTCCCATGCTTCCAGCATGATCCTTAAATTTCTTTGGTGGCATGCCTTTAGTTAAAGGATCTACAATCATCAAATCAGTGCTAATGTTTTGGATGACCACTTTATCATCTTTAACACGTTCTCTAATGGCTAGATACTTGATGTCGATATGTTTGGTTCGACTTTCACTTTTGTTATTCTTAGCCATAAAAACAATAGCTGAATTGTCACAATACAACTTCAGTGGCCTAGAAATATAGTCGACAAGTCTAAGCCCATATATGAAACTCTTCAACCAAACACCGTGTGATGTAGCTTCAAAAAAGATACGAACTCAGCCTCATAGTGGAAGTAGCAGTCAATGTCTGCTTTATGCTTCTCCAAGACACGGCTCCGCCAGCTAGCATAAAAACATATCTTGAAATCGATTTTCTTGAATCAATGCAGCCAATGAAGTCAGAGTCAGAGTAGCCAACCACCTCCAATTCATCGATCCGTCTTAACATAAGCATGTAGTTCTTTGTTCCTTGAAGGAACCTCATAACCTTCTTTGTAGCTTTCCAATGGTCAAGACCTGGGTCACTCAGATATCTACCCAATACTCCAACAACATATGCAATGTCAGGTCTGGTACAGCGGAATCATATGGAATATTCTTCATTTGTTTCCTCTCAAGGTCATTTTTTCGGACATTTGTCCAAACTGAATTTTTCACCCTTCACAATAGGTGCTATACTTGGTAAACAATCTTTCATCCGAAATCTTTCTAGAACTTTGTTGATATAGGTCTCTTGAGACAAACCGAGAATGCCTTGTGATCTTTCCCTATGGATCTTAATTCCAATGACATAAGATGCCTCGCCCATATCTTTCATATCAAAGTTCTTTGAAAGAAATTGTTTCACCGCGTACAACATCCCATTATCATTAGTCGCTAACAAAATATCATCCACGTAAAAACAAGGAAATATATCTTACTCCCACTAACCTTTTGGTATATACATTGATCCATGACATTCTCTGCAAAACCGAAAGAAGTGATAACATCATAAAACTTTAAATACCATTGGCGGGAGGCTTGTTTTAAGGCATAAATGGATTTATTAAGTTTGCAGACTAAATTCTCACCGCGACTAGTGGAGAATCCTTCAGGTTGTTTCATTTAAATATCTTCCTTTAGATCTCCATTAAGGAAGGCCGTTTTTCGCATCCATTTGATGTAGCTCAAAGTCAAAATGAGCTACTAATGCCATAATTGTGCAAAGTGAATCTTTCTTTGATACGGGCAAAAATGTATCAGTGTAATCAATTCCTTCTTTTTGAGTGAACCCTTTGGCTTTAAGTCTTGCCTTATGTCTCTCGATGTTTCCTTGTGAGTCTTTCTTTGTTTTAAAGACCCATTTGCATCCAATGGCTTTGAAACCACCAGGCTACTCGACGAGATCCCAGACTTGATTAGTGTCCATAGAGTTCATTTCATCAATTATAGCATTTTTCCATAAGTTAGATTCTTTAGAACTTACAGCTTGTGAAAACGTTTCAGGATCATTTTCAGCTCCAATATTGCAGCTTGTTTCTTGTAGATACACTTCATAATCACCAGGAATCGCTGATCTTCTAACTCTAGTAGATCTTCTTAATGTTGCTTCATCATTTTCTTGACGATCTTGTTGTTTAATCGGTAATTCGATTGGTTGTTCAACATGATCTTGATCAGCAACTTGATCTAAAGGATCAACACTATTAGCTTGTAGAATTTCAATAGTTAATTGTCTTACACACGATTAACCTTGAGGAGTGTGTATGATAATCAATCTATCACTTGAATTAGATGGCTGAGCTTCATTCTGATCCAATTCAATGATCGAGTCATGTAATTGGTCACTCCCACTAATCAAGTTATTCTTAAGAAATTTTGCATTTCTTGATTCCACAATCCTAGTATTATGAGATGGACAATAGAATTTATAACCTTTAGACTTATCAGCATATTCAATGAAATACCCAGTAATAGGCTTCGGGTCTAATTTTTTTTCTTGTGGATTATAAATTTTCACTTCGCATGGACATCCCCAAACACGTGTATGTCGCAAACACGATTTCCAACCTTTGAATAACTCAAGAGGCCTTTTCAAATCAGCCTTGGTTGGAACTCGGTTTAATATATACGCAGCCAGCTTTAGTGCTTCAGTCCACAAGAATTGAGGAAGTATTGTTTTACTCCTCATACTTCTCACCATGTCCATTAAAGTTCGATTTCTTCTTTCAGATACACCATTCTGGTCCGGAGTACCAGGCATAATGTATTGGGCAACAATCCTATGTTCTTAAAGAAACTTCGAAAATGGACCAGGTCTTGTCCATTCTCAGTGTATCTAGCATAATGCTCTCCACCTTTATCAGATCTCACTATCTTGATTTGTATACCACATTGTTTCTCTACTTCAGCCTTGTAAACTTTAAAGGCATCTAAAGGTTCATCTTTTGAAAGAAGTAAATAAAGATACATAAATCGTGAGAAATCATCTATGAAGGTGATAAAATATTTTGGACTACTGGCATCCATGTCAGGACAACAAACGTCTGTTTATATGATTTCTTACAATTCAGTACTTCTCTTTGCACCCTTTTTAGACTTGTTAGTTTGCTTTCCCTTAATGCATTACACACAAGTCTCAAAGTTAGTAAAATCAAGAGCACTAAATACTCCCTCATTTACTAATATTTGAATTCTTGGAATGGAGATATGTTCCAATCTCCGGTGCCATAATAGAGAAGAATTTTCATTCGTCATACAACGTTTCAATCCAACAGTAACATTCATGGAATTATAAACATTGTTATTTTGCACCATAACATTGATAGAATAAAGACCATTAGACAATGCACCATAACCAACAATTTTGGATTTATTCAATAATGTGAAAACATTATCCGAAAATTTAAAGTCATAACCAAAAGGTACAAGTCTTGAAATTGAAATTAAATTCCTTGAAAAACTAGGAACATAAAAGGTCTTTTCTAAATGCAAAATAAAACTAGTAGATAAAACCAACTTCCAAGAACCAACAGCCTCTACATGTGAGCTCATCTTGGATCCTGAATAGATGCAATGCTCACTTCTCACTGGCTTCTGTAGGTTTTGCATACCCTGAAAGGTTTTTGAAACATGGATTGTAGAACCAAAGTCAATCCACCATCTATGATGACCAACATTATTTAGATTAGATTCATAACATACAAACGAAAGTTGAGTACCTTTCTTGTCAAGCCAATTTTTGAACTTAGAGCATTCTTTTTTCATATTTCTCTTCTTCTTGCAAAAGAAACACTTTGACTCTTTCTTAATGTCCTGTTTGACAAAGATCTTACCTTTATCTTTGGTATGATCTTTCTTCTTCTTTTTAGAGAAGGTCAATTTCACTTTCTCACCCTGTTCCATAGCCAATCTATGCTCCTCTTGAACACACATGGTCGTAAGTTCATTAATTGACCATTTATCCTTATGTGTGTTATAAGAAATCTTAAAGGGGCCGTATTGTTGGGGTTGAGTGCACAAAATTAAGTAAACCAGAAAGGTTTCAGATATTTCAACTTCCAATGTCTTTAATTGAGCCGCAATATCCCTCATGTGCATGATATAATCATGCATACCTCCTATTCCAGGCAGCTTCAAGGATGATAACTTCATGATTATAGTACTTGCCAAAGCCTTATCTGAAGTGACAAATTGTTCGTCTATAGCTTTCATTAAGAGACGAACATTGATATATTGCTCAATTAAACCCCTAATCCCAGCAGATACTTTCGTCTTTATGAACATAACGCAGATGCGATTAGATCGCTCCCACTTTTCATAAAGATAAACCTGATCAGGGGTACTTTCCTCGGTAATTGAGGGGGGTTCAGGCTTCCTTATGGCATATTTAATATCCATCCATCCTAATTGAAGAAGAACTCTCTCTTTCCATACCTTAAAATTGTCTCCTTTGAGTTCAGGAACATCACATTTAGCATCAGAATTACCTATACTTTGACTAGCTGCAAAGTACATAGAATAAACATGCTCATTAAAAAATGTTTTGAAGAATTAACCATATCATGTTTTACCAATGTAAAAGCATGTATTACTCAATAAATCTAGAGAAATAAAACTTGTCTGCGGACTAAAGTTCTAGTTCAATTAGATTTACACGTTCATGATAAAATTATCAAAATATGTTCATTTTCCTAATTCATGTGGGTTAAATAGAAAATATATTTTGATATTTTATCCTAACTAATTATACAAATATTACAAAATTCATGTGGGTAAATTCTATAATATACCGTATAATAAATCACAATAATTGTTCTATGTGATAATAATTCTAAATATACTATCTAAAATTAATTAAAGATGTTGTGGCTATTCTCTAATTAATTAAGACAATATGGATCACTGAACAATATAACAAACTGAATAATATTGTGTTAATCATTAATTACTAAAAGTTATATGCATATTATACAATTATAATTAAACATACAGCGTCTAAACAAATAATGTATTAATACAATAAAATAAACTAAATGAATCTGTAATGTTGTGCAGCATGCGCACTAAATATACTTCCAATGTACAGTATGTGCATACAATAATAAACAATAATAAGCAATATATATAAACAATAATAAATAAATAAAAATTTAAAAGTTAGAATATAATGTGCAGCATGCAACAATGAATCTACAATATTTCACGGCTAAACAAAATTAAATGGGCCTAAATAGTTATATTTCATTATTTAGGATTTGCCCAAAATAGTACTCAGTACCCTCACTATTCCAAAAATATACATATTTCTCCTAAAAGACAGAAATATGAGTACCCACTTGAAAGTGGGTAGTGTAAAGTCAGATATACCCTCATCTCCCTCCTTCAACTTCAAACCCATTTTTACAGCTTCCAACGTTTCAAAAACCTCTCAGCTACCGACCCTACCGACCCTGAATCCTTCTCTCCCTCTGCCGATCGTCGCCGCCGCTCATCGTCGCCACCGCTCATCGTCGCCGCCGCTCAAAAGCCCTAAACCGAAACACCCAGTCGCCGATCGTCACGACCTTTGGTTCCAACCGACGTGCGTTCGTGTGAGGCAAGTTTGTAACCTAAACTTATCTCGCATCACACCATTCGTCGCCTCCCGTCGCCGATAACATTTCAGGTATTACTTTGAATGCATGTGTTCTATTTCGGATTTACAGACGGTTGAGGTTTGTTAAATTCCTAACCCCGGCGACGTTCTCCGACCGGCGCGTCTATCAGGCATTGATAAAATGCCTTAATGTGTTCAACACAACAAACCCATTTTATGAAAGTTGTTACTATTCTGTCACGTAATTACAGTTTTTGGGGTTTAGAGTTTTGATTGATTTACGCTACATTACAGTGATTAAAAAAAATGAGTTCTCGGTCTAAGGCGAAGTCGAATGCAAGCGGCAAGAGAACCATAACATCTGATTTTGTCGATGATTCCCCTCCACGCCGTAGTGTACGCATTGCTTCACCCAAAAAGAGAGGCAGTGGATCTGGAAGCCCCAATAAGGCAGAAAAACGAAGTGGGTCTACACCCAAACTCCCAGCCCCCAAAAAATCCAAGTCCACCGTAGAAGATGGGACACGCCGAGGGTCAGGAACGTCGGTGAGTGAAATTGTATGTAGTTACTGTAATGATCGAAATTGAATATAATATTTGTAAGTTACAGGTTGATTCATTTTACATTTAGAGAATGTATTTTAAGAAGTTATTAGTGTATGAAGATAAACTAATTGGAATTAGTTACATGTTGAAGAAGTATTTGGACGTTTAGTTACACATCATTGCGTAGTAGTTGTTGTAACTAAAATTAAGTAATATGCAATAGTTACATATTTAAGTGTTATTTTGATGTTTAGTTACACACCATTGCAATTTAGGTATTGTAACTAAGATAAACTAATTTGCAATAGTTACAGGTTTAAGTGTTATTGTTACATTTAGTTACACACATAAAAAGTTGTTGATGTGAGTTACAGACTAAATGTTATTAGTTAGACAGAAAACACTGATTTTTATTTTGTTACAGGGTTGGAAGAGGTATGTCCCCGATGAAACAGCTGGACAATTCAACTTTAACTTCCATGGCAACGTCATGTCGTTCAAGGACGAAGCCGGCATGTCGAAGACCCAAGCGGACTTGTTCAGGGAGTCCTGCTTCGGTCAATTTTTGGACATGCCGTCGATCACGAGGTCGTCGAAGATCCTTAGCACCCTGATGTTAAGGACAGGATATTTGGAAGGAGTTGAGAAATCAAACTCTAGGTTGCTGATTGACGTGGGTGGACACCCACGAGAGTTCACGAGAAAGCATTTCAGTGACATAACTGGACTGCATGTTGAGGAGGGGTTCAAGCTGACTCATTCCAACGCCTTCGACAAGGAAATCCCGGGGGGATTATACATGGACACTTTCAAGGGCGGTGTCCTTGCCACCAGAGCGAACATAGCCGCCCTTGTAAAGGATAGTCAACAGTGGACCGACGACGAGAAACGCGTTCGGTTTCTGTTGATTCATTTTCTGTACAGCGTCCTACTGCCAGGCCAACGTACCGTCGCCATAAAGAACAAGTCCTTTATCAAGATGGTTGACAACCCGTGTGAATTCAACGGATTCCCGTGGGGGAATGTGGTTTGGGACCACTTTATGGCGAGCGTCCTGTCCTTCATTCAGAAAGCCCAGCTCCCTTGCGATCCTAAAAAGACGAAGAATGTTCATGTAGAAGGATTCTTATTGCCGTTGCAAATTTGGGCGTATGAATGCATACCGAAGTTGTCGCTATTGGGTTTATGCGACATTCTTCAGCCCACTGCAACCCCGCTGATGCTTCGGTGGTCAGCCTCAGCTAAAGTGAAGGACAACATCATGCATGCCATGAAGTTGGATGATGTAAGTAACTTCCTCAATTTGTGCTTTATGTTTTAAATGTCACGATGTAAAAAGTTTTTAATTATTTGTTATAGGCGGAGTTCAAGGCAATGGGAAGTACATGGCCGGAAGATGACTTGCAGATCATCCCGTCGTAGGTACAGAAAGGTGATGGTACTCCCCCGACAGTCTGTGTCGGTGCTTCGTCCTCAACGTCGCCCCTAATAGTCGAGGTAAAAACCTTTTCGAATGTAACTAATCTAGAGTAAAAGTAACTAAACTCAGTTGAGTATGTAACTAATTAGGATTTTAGGTAACTAATCCAATTTTGTATGTAACTAGTTAGGATTGTATGTAACTAAATCCAGTTGCGTATGTAACTAATTAGATAACAGGTAACTAATCCAATTTTGTATGTAACTAGTTAGGATTGTATGTAACTAAATCCAGTTGCGTATGTAACTAATTAGGATAACAGGTAACTAATCCAATTTTGTATGTAACTAGTTAGGATTGTATGTAACTAAATCCAGTTGCGTATGTAACTAATTAGGATAACAGGTAACTAATCCAATTTTGTATGTAACTAGTTAGGATTGTATGTAACTAAATCCAGTTGCGTATGTAACTAAATAGGATAACAGGTAACTAAATCGATATGAGTTTGTAAATAATTAGGATTTTAGGTAACTAATCCATGTTCTTATGTAACTAATTGGTATGGTAGGTAAGTAATCCATATGTGTATGTAAGTAGTTGGGATTTTTGGTAACTAAACAAAGTTATGAATGTACCTAATTAGGAGTACGTGTAACTAATTTGTAGGGTCGGTTAAGCAAGTTGGAGACGGAGTTCCAAGGACTACGGTCAGACTTCACATCTCTAACTAGTGAGATGAAGAAAATGTCGGAGGACCTGGCTCACGTTCTAGAGACCATGAATACTTTAATGGTCAAGAAAGCTGCGAAGGAGAAGCTTCGCGAAGAAGAGGCGGAAAAGACTTTATTGGCACAAGTCATTCCCCCCAATCCGAAGAAAGCTGAATCATCAATTTCGGATTCAAGCGACGAGGAAAGTAGTGATGATGACGAGAGTAGTGAAGAAGAGGTGAAGAAGAAGACCGAGGAAATGAAGAAGAAGGACGATGATGATGATGAAGATGAAGATGAAGATGAAGATGACGATGAGGAAGAGGACGACGACGACGATGATGATAGTGACAACGACATGAAGAAACCGGATAAAACACCGGAAAAGAAAGAGGAGGACAAAAAAGAAGAGGAGAAAAAAGAGGACGATAAAAAAGAAGACGAGAAGAAAGATGACAACAAAAAAGAGGAGGAGAAGAAAGATGAAAAAAAAAAGAGGAGGAGAAGAAAGATGACAATAAAAAAGAGGAGGAGAAGAAAGAGGAGGAGAAGAAAGAGGAGGAGAAGAAAGAGGACGATAAGAAGCAAGAGAACAACGGAGAGGAGAACAACGAAGAGGAAGTGGTTAACGTAGGGGGAGGAGATCGAAGTCCAGATTTAATCTCAGGGACGTTGAAGTCCCTTCGTTCTGGAGAGGCATACAAGTATGGCGGAGTGGAGTGTTTTGGTCCCGGGACCGACGAGGACAGTTCCGACGACAATAGTTCACAGAAGTTAATCACCATCGAAGATTCACCTCAACGACCAAAACGTGTCCGCCGTCGGGCTATTATGTTTACACCAAGTAGCCAGCCTGAAATCTTCGACACCTTCACAAGAGGTCATCCCAAACTTACGAAGCATCCTTTGGAGGACCCATTCAGGGGCGCTAGTACTAAAGATATCAGATTAATGCAAAATTGGCTTGTGCTTGGAATTTCGAGGTCAGTTTTGGATTAATATACAATCATTTGTTAATGAATGTAACGAATACGTATTTTGTACAGGGTCTGTGACGCCGACAGGGTGTATACTCCCGATGAGGAACTGCTACAGCCCCGTCCATTTGATTACCGAGTAGAGATTATTGAGCACAAAACCTGGTTCAATAAAATATGGAACTCGGGGTACTGGCTCTGTGGATCGGTAAATTGTTAGAGTATCTGATGTTTGGATGTTGTAAGTCGAAGTTGTTTTGAACTCAAAATTGGATTCCATGCAGTTTAAAGTTTAATTTTGTTTTTCCAGTTCTAAATGAAACTTGTTGTTACATTCAGTTACGACTTTTGATATGTTACATTCGGATACTTGTAATTACTCTTAATTTTATTGTTAATTACGCTTAGTTACATGCCCATGAATGTTTTAGTTACATGCAGTTATCACTAGTTACGTGCCCATGAATGTTTTAGTTACATGCAGTTATCACTAGTTACATAGCGTTTATTTATTTGTTACCTTCAGATACTTGTAGTTACATATAATTTGTAGACTTAGTTACGTGTAGTTATCATTAGTTACATAGAATTTACTTTTTAGTTACCATCAGATACTTGTAGTTACTGTAATTGTTAGAGTTAGTTACGTTTAGTTACGTGCCCATGGCAGTTTTAGTTACATGCAGTTATCACTAGTTACATAGCTTTTATTTATTTGTTACCTTCAGATATTTGTAGACGTAGTTACGTTTAGTTATGTTTAGTTATGTTTAGTTATCATTAGTTACAAAGCATTTATTTATTAGTTACCGTCAGTTACTTGTAATTACTCTAATTGTTACATGCAGTTATCACTAGTTACGTTTAGTTACGTGCCCATGGCAGTTTTAGTTACATGCAGTTATCATTAGTTACATAGCTTTTTTGTTTTTGTGACGTTCATATACTTATGTTTTTTAACGAAACTAATTACTACCTACATGTTATAACCAGCATATTAATGTCGCCTTCTACTACCTCCGGAAGTTGCAACCTACCACCGGAAATATGTACACGACAGCCGACACTCATTTTTGTCAGCTGGTTAACAGGACCCACGCCGAGTGGAAGAAGAACAAAACGGAGTATGACTGGTTCCGACGTAGTTCATTGGTCGAAGCCATCTTGGCTGAGAGACCGAAAAATCGAGCGGAAATGCCATGGGTCAGGGCAGGCTACATATACGTACCTGTCCATGTGACGGGTAATCATTGGGTACTTGCACGGGTATGCATACTAGAAAATCACATTAACGTGTACGATTCCTTGTATTCGCCGGACCAGACGTATAGCGAGATCGTAAGGATGGCTGACTTGATACCGGCAATCCTGTTCAAACGAGTGTGGGAAGTCAGTGGAAATACATATGCGTCTCCTACTCCTTACTCCATCACGTATGAGCCATATATGCCGCGTCAGACCAATGGGTAATAACTCCTACACGAATGAACCATATATACCATATATACCATATGTTATCTAATATATTATTTCACAGGGGGGACTGCGGAATGTTTACGATCAAAGCCGCCGAGTTTCTAGCGCACTCCGAGCCTCTGAGAATGTTGAAAGCTTCCGACATGCCACTGTACCGTAAAAAACTGTGTGTCGAACTATTCAAACACGGGGTCATCAAGAGCATGAACGCATGCCCTTTCTCAGATAATGAGGATTGAAGCTGTTAGAGTTTAGGTATATGACATAGAAGTTGGAGTTTTGGTATTTTTGGAACGAACTGCCGTAAACTGGTTTATACATGTATTAAGTGAGGCAGAGAGAGATGTTGTAACAATTTTGGGACCAATTACACGTGTGTGTAACTTAACTTAAATGTATGTAAAGTGGAATACTGTGTATCTAAAAGGGGTACCTATTTTGGGTTGTATGTAACTAAACTCAGGTTATAATGTAACTAATTGGAACTTTATGTAACTAAATCGAGTTCTGCCTGTAACTATTTTGGATTGTATGTAACTAAACCCAGTTTATAATGTAACTAAATGGAACTATATGTAACTAAATCGAGTTCTGCCTGTAACTATTTTGGATTGTATGTAACTAAACCCAGTTTATAATGTAACTAAATGGAACTATATGTAACTAAATCGAGTTCTGCATGTAACTATTTTGGATTGTATGTAACTAAACCCAGTTTATACTGTAACTAAATGGAACTATATGTAACTAAATCGAGTTCTGCATGTAACTATTTTGGATTGTATGTAACTAAACCCAGTTTATAATGTAACTAAATGGAACTATATGTAACTAAATCGAGTTCTGCATGTAACTATTTTGGATTGTATGTAACTAAACCCAGTTTATAATGTAACTAAATGGAACTATATGTAACTAAATCGAGTTCTGCATGTAACTATTTTGGATTGTATGTAACTAAACCCAGTTTATAATGTAACTAAATGGAACTATATGTAACTAAATCGAGTTCTGCATGTAACCATTTTTTATTGTATGTAAATAAACCCAGTTTATAATGTAACTAAATGGAACTATATGTAACTAAATCGAGTTCTGCATGTAACCATTTTTTATTGTATGTAACTAAACCCAGTTTATAATGTAACTAAATGGAACTATATGTAACTAAATCGAGTTCTGCATGTAACTATTTTGGATTGTATGTAACTAAACCCAGTTTATAATGTAACTAAATGGAACTATATGTAACTAAATCGAGTTAATATTATGTTAAACGTAAATGTACAAGCGTGTACCTAAGTGTAAGTCTTTATTATTCTGGCCCTATATAAGAACTCCATACTCCCTCTAAAACAAACCAAAACCAAACATCAAACATCAAACAATGGGAGACAAGCAAAAACCCTCAACCAACGCACGTACTACATATCCGAAAAATCCAATTTATATTATTCTTGATGAGTCGTCTTCGTCAACTACCGATAAGTTTATGAAGAAGTTCGCCGCCGACCACAATGAAGAAGAAATCAAAGAGTACGTCGAGAATAATTCGGGACCCCAAGACCGTAGTCCAATATTGGTAGCTCCATCTGTGTTGGAAGAAATATTTGGAGATAACTACGTCGAATTTTTGAAGAATCAGGGTCACCTGCTTGAAATGGCGCCTCCAAAACAACCATTACCGGAAGATATGAAGAAATAAGGTGGTCGGAATCCTAGAATGAAGAAATATGGTGGTCGGAATACTAGAATGAAGAAATAAGGTGGTTGCACCAACAACAACATTAATGGCGGTCGTCTCATCATCTTAGGTGGTTCTACAGTTATATTCTTTATGTCGTCGGGAATACTCCAAGATTGGGCATCTCCATATGGATGAATAACTCCTGTATAACAAGACTTCCAATACTCGGTAGTGTAATAAGCAGAACAATATGACTCAACACCATAATTTCGGAAACGGCAACATGCAATTGCGTGGGAGCATATGAAGTTGTCAGTTTGAAATACACGACACGTGCATGTCTTTGGGGCTAAATTCACAGCCCATGAATGTCCAGTACTGTCAACTACTTCAAACTCGCAGACAGAAGCCGGTCGCACCTACTCAAAACAGATTACTAATGTAAACAACAGATCTGAAAGTAACTAATTTGAAATAAAGGTAACATGCCACAAGCGATTGTAACTATTTTGGATTGTATGTAACTAAACTCAGTTTATAATGTAACTAATAGGAACTATACGTAACTAAACAGAGTTTTGCATGTTACTATTTTGGATTGTATGTAACTAAACTCAGTTTATAATGTAACTAATAGGAACTATACGTAACTAAACAGAGTTTTGCATGTTACTATTTTGGATTGTATGTAACTAAACTCAGTGTATAATGTAACTAAATGGAACTATACGTAACTAAACCGAGGTTTGCATGTAACTATTTTGGATTCTATGTAACTAAACTCAGTGTATAATGTAACTAATTAGAACTATACGTAACTAAGTGGTAAAAAAAATGTAACTATTTTGGATTGTATGTAACTAAACTGAGTTTATGATGTAACTAATTGGATCTACAAGTAACTAAACCGAGTTTTGCATGTAACTATTTTGGATTCTATGTAACTAAACTCAGTGTATAATGTAACTAATTAGAACTATACGTAACTAATTGGAACTGTATGTAACTATTTTGGATTGCATGTAACTAAACTTAGTTAAGAATGTACCTTCATAGCACCTGCGTCGAAAATGTAGTCCAGAAGTCGTGCGTTTGGTGAGACCGCCAATATAGTATTGGATTTAGAAGCTTTCTCTCTTCGTTCATAAAACCATTTCTTCATCCTCTCCCTCAAGAAATCGAATATTTTCGAAATAGGAAACTCCCGAGTTCTTACGAGTACTGAGTTCAATGACTCTGCATTATTCGAAGTCATAATGGAGTACCTTTTCCCGTTACAGTACGCCCGAGCCCATTTATCGTTACCTACCTCGTCGGAGAGATACGTTCGGATACCAGGATCCTCATCGTCGAGCATAGACATAAACTTCTCCCACTCGGCGGGTGTGTAGGCCTTCGCAGCGCTGGCAAATTTCCATGACGCTTCTTTCGTCAACCCCTTGAATTTATTACGAACGTTTTTTAACAAGTGGTACATGCAATACCCGTGGTCACTTTTTGTAAAAACTTGTGCAACTGCATTCAGAATTCCTTTATTCCTATCCGACACAATCACCTGATGCTGTCTCTCGCCGATTGCCTTTTTTAACTGCGTCAGAAAGTAAACCCAGGAGTCCGTACACTCTGAATCCCCGACCCCAAACGCAAGTGGATAAATCTGTTCGTTTGCATCCATGCCACAAGCGATAAACAGTGTGCCTTTGTAGTAGTTCGTCAGAAAAGTCCCATCTATGATAACAACGGGACGAACATACTTCCATCCCCTTTTCCAAGCGCTCAGGGACATAAAAAAATATTTAAAATAGTTTGAGCGGGGGGTGGTCTGTAGGTCGAAAGTAGAACCTGGATTTGCCGTCTCCATCATGTATTTCAACGCCGGCAATTGGGAAAATGACCCGTCTTCGGTTCCATATAACGACTCTAATGCTTTTTCTCTAGCTCTCCAAGCTTTTTTGTAACTCATTTGAACACCATAATCTTGTTCCATGTGAGCCATGATGTCTCTCGCCTTACAAGGTGATAACGAAGGATCAATAAGCCTAGGTTTCACGACCTCCCCGACCAACTTCATGGTCGCCTGAGGATGGTCTCCTTGCCTGAAATTTGATCCACAAGTATGTTCGGCCCGAAACCTACAACATCACAATTAGAGAGGATTTTAATGTAACTATAGAGAAGAAGTAGCTGATCGTAACTAATTTCATGTTAATGTAACTAATTGTAATTAGACGTAACTAAACACATACTTTATAGTAACTACTGGTAACAACACGTAACTAAACACATACTTTATAGTAACTACTGGTAACAACACGTAACTAAACACATACTTTATAGTAACTACTGGTAACAACACGTAACTAAACACATTCTTTATAGTAACTACTGGTAACTAATTGGAAATGAATGTAACTAAACATATACTTACTGGTAACTACATGTAACTACACGTAACTAAACATATACTTACTGGTAACTAATTGGAAATGAATGTAACTAAACATATATTAGAATGTAACTACCCGGATCTGAATGTAACTACGACTATATTTTATAATTATGATTGGATCTCAACGTAACTACTTGTAACTAAACACATATTAGATAACTTAATACTTGGATTTGAATGTAACTAAACACATATAGATGGTAATTAATTGTAACTACACGTAACTAAACACATAGTTGCTGGTAAAACCTTACCCCCGAATCTGAAATATACGAGTTTGCTTCAACTGGACTGCACGGACGCTCCACGAACAACTTTCGTCACGGCAGACCACATGGTAAAATAATGTGGTAGACGTCCTAACCTTGAAACTAAAATGGTTTTTTATTGCATACATCGACAGATGTTTTTGCAACGCAGCTTTGTTCGCGTACAATCCTCCGTGTCGTACCCTTAGCGGGGAGTGTATGTCCATCACGTCAAGCACTGTAGAATCGGTTGATTTGTTGGGTGTCCCAGACTTTGCGGATGGACCACTGCTGTGTTCACCACCGTCTTCGTCGGAAGCTGGTGACGCCCTTTCTGCACCCTCTGCAACTCCTACAGTCGGGCTGCTATGTTCTCCGGCCCCATGAGAAGCGCTATGTTCGCCATGGGCTGGAGGAGTTCTCGGTTCACGCTTAATTTCTATCGGGTTTGGATTAGAACCGACATGCGTAGACGACATATTCAATGACTCGACTTCCAACACCAGCGACATTTTAGATGTGTCATTCTTTTCTTTACGAATATGCAAATAACAAGCCAAACTAATATCTGAGTCAATTGTCACAGGTTTTACCAATCCCTCTGTCTCGTACTTAACGCTCAATACCTTATGGGTGTTCTCATGTAATTTTCCCCCCGAGCACGTGAACAACAATTTCTGTAAACCTTCAAATGTGGTGCTCGGTGGTATGAGGGCTGCGAACGAACCACCGGCCTCGTAATAATCATCCCGAACCCATTCGCCGCTATGCTTGACGTACGTGAAAATATCGCCTTTCATAACTACGAATTTCATAACAGTTGTATTACTTACTTACGTACACCACCCAGATCTCAAAAGTTGCAAATCTTTCGTACCTTAATTACAGAGATGATAATTTTTGCTGTTATTTTTTTCGTCGGAAATAATTGAAACCCGCAGCTAACGCATACACGTCGTCAATGACGTTGGTCGGAAAACCTTCACCTACACAAAACGAGGTTCACGCCGCCCGAATTAATTGAACAGAATCAAATCAATGACTCCCGCGAATGCCACAAGAACAAGCCTTCGTCGAAAAAAATAGAAAACAGAGCACAGTTTAAGCCTTCGTCGGAAAAAATAGAAAAACAGAGCACAGTTTAAGCCTTCGTCGGAAAAAATAGAAAAACAGAGCACTGCCTTCGTCGGAAAAAATAGAAAAACAGAGCACAGTTTAAAATAAAAGAAATAGGACATACCTGGTACACGGCGGACAGCAAAGCGACGACCACCTCAGACACCACCTCCGACGGCGGACATACCTGGTACTTGAAAATGAAAATGGACTTCAAATTAATCTCGACCCATACCCATTTTTTTTAATCCGGTTTTAAAATGCAGAGTTAATCCATGGCGGCAACAACTATAGCACAATACCTTCACCGCGCCGCCGATCTCCGATACGAAACCACAGCAGATCCCGACTTCCGAGAACTTCCGAACTTACCTAAACCTTCGAATCAGATCACCGATTTCAATACACAAGAACTACCGCCAAACAATTCCGACCTCCGATGCCGACCTCCGACGCCGACCACCTTCGTAACGCCGATCGGACTGCGCCCCTATACTAGAAATGGGGATTGCAAAAGCCCTTACCTGGAACCTAGGTGTGTAGCCGGTGTTTATGTTTTTTTTTTGCCTAAAGGGTAAAAAAGACTTTACACTACTCTCTCTCATTTGAAAAAAGACCTCTCTCCTTGGACCACTCCTATATTTGTCTTTTAGGAAAATTAAGTACATTTCCGGAATAGGGAGGTTATTGGGTCTTACAATTGTCCAATGCCCTTCATTATTTTCTTTAAATGAGTTGTACGATATTAAATAGGCCCAAACAAAATAACAGCACCATAAAACTAACTGACAGCAACTATGTTTTTGAAGGGAAACGACAAACGTCCATAAAAATGACGTTAAACATAAACGACTTGTCTTTTTTGAGTCATCTTCAACCTCTAGATAGGTTATTCCGACCCGGTTGAGACCCATTTCAAGATCCGACTCGTTCTCTCTCATTTCAACACCAAATTAGGTGATTCAAAGGCCAAAAGAATCAAATAACAATTTTCTTAAAGATTTCCATAAAAATAATTAATCTTTAACGTCAAAAACGCAAAATTACAAACACACATGAATATGGAATTTTTTAAAAACAAGGTGGAGGTCATGTGAGACTCTGATACCAAATGTAAGAACTTATTACACGTACTAAAAATGTTCTAACTATATGAACACGTAAAAGCGGAAGCGAAAAGACTCGGTTTACCTCCGGCCATTGTTGTGGTTTTACGGCGAGCTTCGGAACCCGATTCCAACGAGCTTTGGACTCTAACTTCGGCGAGGTGTCTTAAAAGATATTCTAAAATCTCTCTCTCTCACGTTTAGATGGTGTTTGTGAATGAATGTGTGAGTGAGTTTAGGGACCCCAAAACTGTTGTATTTATAGGCTCCAAATCATCAATGGAGAATATTTCCCTCAGAATTGTGGGATAACGATTTGATTTTCGGCATAAATATGAGAGTGATTAATGGATGAATTTCGTAATATATGGATTGTATTGAAGTGAGATTATATAAAGAATATTTTCTTAAGTGTACAATGATTTTTTTATTGATATCATAAAATCTTACGAAGGAGCCTCTACAACTGCAGGATCCAAAATTATTAGTGAAACGTTAAATATATGTATTAAATTATGAGATGTAAGTAGTTATCTATTCCAAGCCTTCATATAGAATAGTGTAATCCCCTTGAAACCCACCTCCTGATGCACCTGTAATGGTAGACATGGTTGCAGATCGGAAATCTGCGGAGCTCCTCCCCTTCCACAAAATCGTGGAGACAGACAGGACAATCATCGCCATATCCCAACTCCTTGTCTGCTTGGAACCTTACAATGTCGAACGTATCAGCAACGGATGGAAGAAGGACATCGGGGTCAACTGCGGGTACGTCTGTCGCCGGCTCTCTAGTCACAACTACGTTTCGCCACCAGTAGTAGCCTGGCAACGAGAACAAGGCTGCAAAGAGAAAAAAATCCTTACACCAATAGACTCACCGTAACGATGTTGGGCTTGTCATTATGGTGACATATAAAGTAGCACTTAGCATCTGCTGCTGATGTTTTCGTGGCCCCGAATTTGGTAACATTCTTGTCCTTAAGCACCACGCTGAAAAAGCGTCAGCATCACCAGTAGAAAGAACCACCAGCGGATCTTTTGAAAAGTTAAAACTTATGATATCCGGTGCCTATATATGTACAAAATTGGAATTTTTTTTGGTTGATGTGTTAGTTCGAATTTCTAGGACTCGAAGTTGATTGAAACTGTTTTATTCGAACAGAGAATTTCAAAAACCAAGGATTTGAAATCTTTGGTTTTGGATTGTCTGCATGTGTTAGAGTGAGAGTTAGATAAGTTATTTACATTCTAGGTTCAAGGTTCCAAAATAAGATTGGTCTCATTTTGTTATAAACTTTAGAATTTGTTTTTGTGGGATTGTTTTGTGTCTCCATGTCGTGTTTCAGTTGTAGGGAAGCACATAACACCAAACCCGACATATTGCAATGAACTGCGAGAATTAAATTTCACTCAACGGAGGACCAGACATAAGTTCTGCCGAGCACCACCATGACGAATCAAAGACATGGTAGTGTTGATGTTCTTTTAGATTTAGCTCTAGACTCGAGTGTGTTTTTTTGGTTACTTTCTATAATATTTGTATAATATGTATATATATTGTCGGTTTACATATATTACTTTCTCTAGTATAAAAACTTGTTAAAACAAAATTATTTAATGAAAACATGCCAATTAATTAATAGATTAATTGACATATCATGGAAATCACTAGAAGGTTCTTAGATTTTTTATCTTATGACAAACACGTTGATTTATTGAAAATAAATCATTTACAAATATGCATTAATTAATTATTAAATTTAATGACATATATGTTAAATTTATTAATTTGTGACAAATATGTAAATGAATTCTCTTTTTTATATTAAAAAATATATAATACAAAAACTCAAATATAATCTGAAAACTATTTAATTTTGAAAATAAATTTGGGTATAAAAAAATATAAAATTAATCTACAGATAAATACGTTAATGTTAAAATTTTCAAATATATATTAATTTTTATTAAAAATAAATACCTGCTTAACGTCCTCAGTGACAAGGCGAGGGCGGAGTGTCAGATGGCTCGATGTGCCCTTGAAAGCCGTCTGAACCCAGTAAGGGACAGAGATATCTCGGCCAGCGTCTCGTCGGGGACGAAGGGCTTGGGCTTTAGGGCGGGGATGTGGACCTCCTCGCAGGCCCGGCTTAAAGAAACTTAAAGCCTAAAGCATGATATTTGTGGACATTCTGAAAAATGTGAGCTTTAATGCTTTAGTACCGTCATGTATGAGTCGGGCCTGCATGTGTTATATCAGCGTTTATAATGTAATAATCGACGAATAAAAATATATAAACCAAATAAAACTATTTTATATACTTTTATCGTTAAACTTAATTTTTGATGTATAATAAATAAAGTACTAAGCTTTCGAAATACTAATAACTTAAAGATTAAAATATAATTCTAATGCAATTTTTGGTCTTTAGAAAATGCCGTAATAAATGTACAACTAAAATTTAATGCATAGATATAGATATAGTCTTGTATATAGGTATTTGTGGGTTGTGTGGTTTTGCTTTATGGCAAATAAAGGCGAATCTGGTTTTCCCTTTACTTGGTTTGCCACTTACCTATGGTAAATCTAAAATACATGCATATATTAATATATATTAAAAAAATACAAATCCTAATAATATATACGTCATATTATTATTACTAGATTTACTGGAGAAACTAATACTCGATATTTGGAGTTTGTTACAATTTGGTACTTAAAAAAAATTACGGGAGCAATACTTAGGTTTACAATGCTTTTCATTTAATCGAGGAAGCATAAAAGTATTTTCTTATAACTTTTAAAGAATGAATATTAAATTCCAAAAAATTGCTGTCACCGATAAGAAGAGAAAATGTTGATCAGCTTCAGAGTCATGTTTGTTTAGCGTGATCACGATATGGTATAAATTTAAAATAAAACATAAAAATCGAAAGCCATGCAATATATTGGCCTAATTGCTCTCTCTCTCTCTCTCTCTCTCTCTCTCTCTCTCTCTCTCTCTCTCTCTCTCTCGCCGAGTGCTACACCGCGTGCGCCTCAAGATCTTCTCTGGTCGAGCCTAACAACTTTCTCTATGTCTGAATCTTTCAACACTTTATTAACCTAGCATCAGGCCTGACTCATACACGAGGGTACAAAAGCAACCACTTCAGGCCCACATTTTTCAAAAAGCCCACAAATCTTTTTATTATGTACATATTTATTTTAGAAAAGGCCCAATTTTTTTTATCTTACTTTAGGCCTTAAGTTTCTTTAAGTCATGCATGCCCGACATCATGCCTCTCGTAAAGCATTGGATGTGATAGAGTCTCCTCGAAAAATTAAAAGTCTTTCCAAAAAAAATTTGGATAACATGTGAGATGAATTCGACCATTGATGCAGTCAGGCCCGACTTTAGAAGTTTTGACGCCTTATGCAAATTTATTTTTTATTACTTTTTCTAATACCAATTTATATATTTAGGTTTTAAAAATATCTTAAATTTTGGGCATTTTTATATTTATACTTTTAAAAATGGACATTTTTCTTAATTAAAAATATTATTTGTTGAGCGTAAAGCAATTGCTTTGATTGGTTAAGTGTTGAGCCGGACTTGGATTCAACTAGTCGCATACATTATCGCACTACATGAAAAATATTATTGGATGCGGCTTGAAGCCATTATTTAAACTTCATTTTATTAAATTTATTTTGCTTATCAAAAATATTTTACAAAAGGACCTAATAAGCCCAAGCTTTACTCCATTCGACAAGTTTTTAGTATCTATAAAATATAACTTAACTTGCCGCTAAATTTTTAACAGCTAAATTCAATTTTTCATTATTATGAACTTTATCATTGAGATTATTATTATAGCTTGACACTCCAAAAATATTGTTTATAAAACAATGAGGCAGCTAATAAGTGATATTATTTTAGCTATTTCATATTAGTCTTGTTATAATAACATTTACTTTGATATTCCGCTATTAGACTCACAGAAATATCTCCACACAAAAATGTTGCCTTACTTGTTTTATTAAGTTTTTATAGAATTATAGTTTAAATCCGTTATTATAACGTCAAATACGTTATTATATGTTTTTTTTGTGTCATTAATAGTGTTTTCCACTAAAATGACACAAAAATTATTCATAAAGTTTTTATAGAATTATAATTTAAAAGATATTTCGAGTATGGATAAGTTTTTTTAGAGGTCGTGAGGAGGAAGTAAAGAATTTTTAAGTTAAAGTTTAGTCGAACATCTGTTTACGGAATTTAAATCATTAAGTACGTATAAGCATAAATAAATTATAATTACAATACACTATCACACGTAGAAAAGGAAATTCCACAAATAAATATATCCTTCATTAACCTGAGGGCTTTAAATACAACCATACCAAATCATAACTAAAGATAAACAACTATGTTAAACCATACCTAACAACTATGCCAAAGCATAACTAAAGATAAACGAACTATAAAAGAGATGCTAAAGTCATAGAGGAGCATCTGCAACTAAATGAGCGTCTACAACTAAAGGAGCCATTGAAACTGAAGGAGCATCTTCAACTGCAGGATGGTCTACAACTAAAGGAGCATGTTCAACTACAAGAGGGTCTATAACTAAAGGAGTCTTTGCAATTGGAGGACACAAAATTATTAGTGAAATGTTAAATATATGTATTAAAGTGTGAAATGTAAGTAGCTACCTATTCCAGTCCTGCATATAGAACAATGTCGCCCCCTTGAAACCCACCTACTGATGCACCCGTGATGGTAGATATGGTTGCAGATCGGAAATCTCCGAGTTCCACCCCTTCCATGGAATCGTGGACACATAAAATCATCACCATATGCCAACTCCTCGTTTGCTTGGAACCTCACAACATTGAACGTATCAACAATGGATGGAAGAAGGACATCAGTGTCAAGTGTTGGTACGTCCGTCACCGGCTCTCTAGTCACAAATACTTTTCACCACCAACAGTAGCCTGACAATGAGAACAAGGCTTCAAAGCGAAAAAAGTCTAACACCAATAGACTCACCATAACGATGTTGGGCTTGTCGTTATAGTGACATCTAAAGTAGCACTTAGCATTTGTTGCTGGTGTTTTTGTGGCCCCAATGTGGTAACATTCTTGTCCTCAAGCACCACGCTGAAAAGCGTCAACATTGCCAATAGAAAGACCCACCGACGGATCTGTTGAAAATTTAAAACTTATGAGACCCGGTGCCTAGATATGTACTGAATCTGATTTTGTTTTGATTGATGTGTTAGTTCAAATTTCAAGGACCTGAAGTTGATTGAAACAGTTTTATTCAAGCAGAGAATTTCAAAAACCTAGGATTTGGAATCTTTGATTTTGGATTGTCTGCATGTATTAGAGTGAGAGTTAGATAGTTTATTTACATTCTAGGTTCAAGGTTCCAAAATAAGATGGGTCTCATTATATTTTAAACTTTAGAATTTGTGTGTGATTGTTTTGTGTCTGTAGGTCGGATTTCAGTTGCAGGGAAGCAGAGAACACTAAATCCGATATATTGCAACAAATTGTGAGACTGAAATTTCATTCGGCGGAGAACTAGACATAAGTTTCGCCGAGCACCACCATGTCAAATCAAAGACATGGTAGTGTTGGTTTTCTTTTAGATTTAGCTCTAAACTCGAGTTTGTTTTTCGGTTACTTTGTATAATATGTATATATATTATCAGTTTACATATATTACTTTCTCTAACGTATAAAATCTTGTTAAAACAAAATTATTTAATGAAAACTTACCAATAAATTAATCGATTAATTGACATATCATGAAAATCACTAGAAAGTTCTTAGATTTTTTATCTTATGACAAACACTTTGGTTTATTGATAATAAATCATTTACAAATATAAATTAATTAATTATTAAATCTATTGACATATATGTTAAATTCAGTAATTTGTGACAAATATGTAAATAAATTCTCTTTTTTATATTAAAAATATATTATAAAAAAACTCAAATACAATATGAAAACTATTTAGTTTTTGAAAATAAATATTGGTATAAAAACAATATAAAATTAATCTACAGATAAAAATGTTAAAGTTAAATTTTCATATAAATATTAATTGTTAACATGCTCAGGGACAAGGTGAGGGCGGTGTTTCAGCTGGCTAGTCGTGCCCTTTAAAGCCGTCTGAACCCAGTCAGGGACGGAGGATATCTCGGCCAGCTTCTCGTCGGGGGCGAAGGGCTTATACTTCACAGCAGGGATGTGGACCTCCTCGCAGGCCCGACTTAAAAAAACTTAAGGACTATAGCCTTTTAAACATAGTGATATTACAAAATGGTCAACGTTTTACAATTGTTTGGTAAATGAACCTGTTAAAGTTTAACATTAGTTTTAGGACGATTTTGCCAAAAAAATTCAAAAGTTCCCAAAATAAAAAAGGGAAAAACCATAAAGTTATCATGTTAATTATATTTATCACGTAAATAATAGGGCCATTAACCAAAATTAACCAAAACGTTGACCACTTTGAAATAGACACACCAAACGTTGATCGTTTACTTAATTTTTTTATTAAAAACATTGGGCATTTTCTAATACAAATATATATAATAAAAAAAATTGTGCGGCTTCTGAAAAACGTGGGTTTAAAGTGGTTGCTATAGTACCCTCATGTAGATCCAGGCCTGCATGTATTATGTTAGCTTTTATAATGTAATAATCGACGTATAAAAATATATAACTAAATAAAACTAATTTATATATTTTTGTCGTTAAACTAAATTTGTGCTTTATAATAAATGAAGTACTAAGCTTTCGAAATACTAAAAACTTAAATATTAAAATAGAATTAATGATGTCATAAATGGTTTTTAGAAAATGACGTAATAAATGTACCACTAAAATTTAATGCGTAGATGTAGTTATAGATGTAGTCTTGTACATAAGTATTTGTGAGTTGTGTGGTTTTCCCTTTACTTGGTTTGCCACTTCCCCGTTCTGTGGTAAAGCTGAAATACACCTATATATTTATATAAATTAAAAAAATACAAATCCTAATAATATATACACCATATTATTACTGTAGAAACTAATACTCGATATGATTTTGTTACCATTTGGTACTTAAAAAAAATTATTGGAGCAATACTTAAATTTACAAAATCTTTCATTTAATCGAAGAACGATAAAAGTATTTTTTCAAAACTTTTAAAATGAATATAAAATTCCAACAAATTACTGTCGCCGACAAAAAGAGAAAATGTTGACCAACTTCAGAGTCATGTTTAGCGTGATCATTATATGGTGTAAATTAAAAATAAACCATAAAAATCGAATATCATGTAATTTATTTGGATGATTGCTCTCTCTCTCTCTCTCTCTCTCTCTCTCTCTCTCTCTCTCTCTCTCTCTCTCTCGCCAAGGGCTACACCGCGTGAGCCTCAAAATCTTCTCAGGTCGAGCCTAACATCTTTCTCTATGTCTGAATCTGTCAACACTTTATTAACCTGGCATCAGGCCCGACTCATACATGCGGATACAAAAGCAACCACTTTAGGCCCACGTTTTTCAAAACGCTCACAATTTATTTTATTATGTATATATTTGTATTAGAAAATGACTAATTTTTTTTTATCTTGTTTAAAGCCTTAAGTTTCTTTAAGTCATGCATGTCTGAGATCACGCCTCTCGTAAATGGATATGATTGAGTCTCGTGTAAAAATTAAAAGTCTTCCCGAAACAAATTTGGATAACACGTGAGATAAATGCGACCATTCATGCAACCAAGCCCGACCTTTGAAGTTTTGATGCCTGATGCAAAATTATTTTTTATTAATTTTTTTTATATCAATTTATATATTTAGATTTTTAAAAATATCTTAAATTAGGGGATTTTTTCATATTTATACTTAAAAAATGGGCATTTTTCTTAATTAATTTAAACTATTATTTCGTGGACGTAAAGCAATTGCTTTGATTGCCTAGGGGTTGACTCGGGCCTGGATGCAACTACTCGCATACATTATCGCACTACATGAAAAAAAATTGATGCGGTTTGAAGCCATTATTTAAATTTTATTATTACAATGACATTCATTGTAATTTATTGTGTTGGCTTATTTTTTGATCAAGATCCAAATCTTACATATCATGATAAATGTGTTAATATCGGATCTTATGTTATTTGGGAAGTTTCTTATTTTGACATATTTATTCATAATGTCTCGCATAATGGTGTAACAATCGTCTTCGATATTTGTTTATTCTGGGAAGTTTACAAGGAAGAATTTTTGACAAATTTCGTCATAAAGCTCATAATGTCGCGTATAATGTTGCAACATTCGTCTCTGAAAGTTGTCTATTTTGGGAAGTTTTATTAAAGGGTAAGGAAACGCGGGAATGACTTCCACTTTTAAGGAGTGCTATATAAGCCGAATAGCTCTCCATTAGCAGTAAAGAAAAATGCTATTGTATATATTTATATGGTTGTAATTCTCTAAACACTTATTGATATACTACAAGATTAAAAAAGTGTCAGTTTTTTTCTTGCATGATTGAAGTTCTCACGATTTGTTCATTGAAGTGGCCAAACATCGGGTGAGTGTTTGAAGAGTGGAATTGAGAGGGGTCTCAAAGTCAGGGGATTCCTTGATTTAGTTTTCAAATATAGTATTAGCCATAGTGGCATTGATGTCGAGATTCATGTAAGGCCATTGTTGTACTATTGACTATTATTAGTGAATTCTTTTTCAGTGGGCTGAGAGCCCCCCAGATGTAGGAGACATTGCTCCGAATTGGGTTACCACATCTTATGTTCATTTTAATATGTAATTTTTTTAATCGTCATCTCGTATTTTCTTGTCCAAATGTTACGCACACTATTACAACAGTTTTCTGTGACACTTTTTACGAGCGGTTAACATAATTCAATTGGTATCAGACCAGGTATCTAAACTTTAGGGTGATTCTTGTGGTTTTAACAATTCTGTTTGAGATTTAGAGTACAAGGAAGGAGGTTCAGTCAATCGACCTCAATAGCTCGACGGATCTAATTATGGCTATTGGAAGGCTCGAATGTGTTCATTTTTGAAATCGTTGGAAAAGAGGACATGGAAGGCTGTTGTCAATGGGTGGTCTCCACCTGTGATTGTCAATGCTACAGGTTCTATCACTTGAATTAAAGTCGAGAAAGATTGGAATGCCGCTGAAGATGAATCTGCAATGCGAAACTCTCGTGCTCTTAATGCTATATATAATGGTGTTGATAAAAATATTTGCATGCTTATTAACACATGCACGAGTGCTAAAGAAGCCTAAGAAATATTGGAAGTTGCTCATGAAGGGACACTCAAAGTCCACAGTTCAAAGCTTCAAATGGGTACTACTCGATTTGAATCTTTGTTTATGAATGAATATAAGACTATTGTTGAATTTAATGTTAGAATTCGCGATATTGCTAATGAGTTTTTTTCTCTTGGTGTTCTTATAACAGATGAGAAGTTGGTACAAAAAATTCTCAGATCACTTCCATCCAGGCTTCAGTTGAAAGTCATAGCTATTGAAGAGGTTCATGATTTTTCAACTATGAAATTGGATGAACTTGTAGGTTCTCTCATGACCTATGAATTGTCTCTTTCTATGCTTGAAAAAGAGCATAATATCCCTTCTTGCGAACAAAGAGATAAGGTAGTCTCATATTTTAATGGAGACATATATGACTTAGTTGCTTTGCTTTCTAAGAATTATAACATGATTATGAAGAAATTTAGTTAGCTGTCAGCGTCAAATGTTTCACATCATGTCAGAAACATTGAGAGCAACAACTTTGATAGCAAAAGCAAAGAAAGAAGAATTCGATGCCATGAATGTGAAGGCTTTGGTCACATTCAAAAAGAGTGCCCAAACTTCCTGAGGAAACAAAATGAAGGTTATAATGCGACTCTCATTGGCGATGAGTATGATAATGAATCCGAGCCAAGTAATTTTGTTGCATTTCCGACATCTATTAATATTATGTGGAATGGTCATGTTGATGTTGATAGTTTATCTACGGAAAAAGATAATACCTCCTCCTCTGATGATGATTTTTATAATAATGTTCATGATAAAGTCTATAATGTATTGAATAACAAAGATGTTGAAGAATCTCAGGTTGTGGATAAGCTAACTGATATGATTCTCACTTTGACAAGAGACAAGAACAGGTTGTTAGAGACCATTATTGAATTAATATGTTAAGTCGCTTATTTGAATGATGATCCTGAGAATATGACGAAATCTGTAAGGATGGTGAATTCAAGCACTAAGGATCTTGACAAGATTCTTATTGTTGGCAAATCTTCCAAAGATATGGAAGGTATTGGTTTTTTGCTCATGGTGCATCCATTTCTAAGACTGTCTTTGTTCCATAGAAGAATGGACTTTCCCCCCTACTATCGCGCAACGTGTCATAGACATCTCGCTACGAAAACTTGCGACTTCCTATAAAATAAAATTCAGGGGGTCTCTTGTCAACAGACCTCACTTTTTTTGTTATCATTGTGGGCGCCCAAGACAAATACGTCCATTTTTCTATCGTCACTATGGAAGGAATTTTCATCAATATCAATCTTTCCTTAGATCTTAGAAGAATCAAGGCTTGAATCACCGCAAAGTATGGAGAGTGAAAACCGATAATAGAGCCAACACATACTTGAAGTGTGCATTTTCTACTCAGTTGGTAGATGTTGAGAAGTAAGATCATGGATATAATTACCTCAGCAAGCGCCGATGGTCCGGCCGGAGGTGCTTCTGATGATTATTCATTTCCTCCTCCAGTAGTTGGTTTATCTTTGTAGTTGGTATGTTTTTGAGGCAATCAGGGGGAGATGTAGTATTTAGATCGGATTTTTCTTGGTGTGTTTGTCCAAAAAATAGTCAAAGGAGGCGATTGTTATTACAATGAAATTTATTGTAATTTATTGTGTTGGCTTATTCTTTGGTCAAAATCCAAATCATATATATTATGATAAATGTATTAATTTCGGCTCTTATGTTATTTGAGAAGTTTCTTATTTTGACAGATTTTGTCATAATGTCTCGCATAATGGTGTAACAATCGTCTTCGACATTTGTCCATTCTGGGAAGTTTACAAGGAAAACTTTTTGACAGATTTTTTCATAAAGCTCATAATTTCGCGTATAATGTTGCACCATTCGTCTACGACAATTGTCTATTTTGGGAAGTTTTATTAAAGGGTAAGGAAACCCTGGGATGACTTCCACTTTGATGGAGTGTTATATAAGCCGAATAGCTCTCCATTAGCAGTGAAGAAAAACGCTATTGTATACATCTATATGGTTGTAATTCTCTAAACACTTATTGATATACTACAAGATTACAAAAGTGTCAGTTTTTTTCTTGCGTGATTGAAGTTCTCACGATTTGTTCATTGAAGTGACAAAACATCGGGTGAGTGTTTGAAGAGTGAAATTGAGAGGGGTCTCAAAGTCAGGGGAGTTCTTGATTTAGTTTTCACATATAGTATTAGCCAAAGTGGCATTGATGTCGAAATTCATGTAAGGCCATTGTTGTACTATTGACAATTATTAGTGAATTCTTTTCCACTAGGCTGAGAGGCCCCCATATGTAGGAGACGGTGCTCCAAACTGGGTTACCACTTCTCGTGTTCATTTTATTATTTATATTATTTTAATTGTCATCTCGTATTTTCTTGTCCAACTGTTACGCACAGTTGTCTCCGACACTTGTCCGAGCTGCTAACATAATTTCAAATTCTTTTATTAAATTTATTTTGCTTATCAAACATATTTTACAAAAAGACCTAATTAGCCCAAGCTTTACTCCATTTGACAAGTTTTTAGTATCTATAAATATAATTTACTTTGCCGCTTAATTTTTAACAGCTAAATTCAATTTTTCGTTATTATGAATTTTATCACTGAGTTTATTATTATAGCTTGACACTCCAAAAATATTGTTTATAAAACAATGGGGCAGCTAATAAGTGATATTATTTTAGCTATTTCATATTAGTCTTGTTATAAGGACATTTACTTTTTATATTCCGTTATTAGAATCACACGAAATATCTCCACACAAAATGCTGCCTTACTTGTTATATTAAGTTGTTATAGAATTATAATTTGATTACGTTATTCTAATGTCGAATCCTAATGTCGAATCCTAATGTCGAATCCGTTATTATATGTTTTTGGGTCATTAATAGTGTTTTCCATTAAATTGACTCAAAGAAAAATATACATATAAGTTTTTAATAGAATGATAATTTAAAAAATATTTTGAGTTTGTTACAATTTGGTACATCAAAAAAAATTACGGGAGCAATACTTAATTTTACAATGTCTTTCATTTAATTAAGGAAGGATAAAAATATTATTTTTACAATTTTTAAAGATTGAATATTAAATTTCAACAAATTGATGTCGTGAATAATAAGAGAAAATAGTGACCAACTTCATAATCATGTTTGTTTAACGTGATCATGATATGGTGTAAATTTAAAATAACACATAAAAATCGAAAGTCATGTAATATATTTGTGTGATTGCTTTCTCTCGCCGAATGCTAATCCGTGTGAGCTTCAAGATTTTCTTTGGTCAAGCCTAAAATCTTTCTCTATGTTTGAATCTTTCAAAATTTTATTAACCCGGCATCAGGCCCTACTCATACACGAGGTACAAAAGCAACCGCTTCAGATCCATATTTTTCAAAAGGCATAAAAAATTTATTATGTATATATTTGTATTAGAAAATGCTCAATTTTTTTATCTTGCTTTAGGCCTTAAGTTTCTTAAAACTGGGTCTGTCCGACATCATGCCTCTCGTAAAGCAATGGATGTGATAGAGTCTCGTGTAAGAATTAAAAGTCTCCCTAAAACAAATTTTGGATAACAGGTGAGATGAATGCGACCATTGATGCAAGTTCGTTCTCCTCAATCTCCACTGCCACGCCAACATCTTCGTCCAGGGCCTCGTGCCCCTCGTCGGCGCTGGCATCGCCTCCGTCATTATGGAAGTCTGTGACCAGCCTCCCAGTGGAGGCGAGCTGGTCATCGTCTCATTTAGGAATTGTACTTCAAGGCGGCCAACGCGGCTCTTCCTCCGTGCTGACTTGCGCAACTACACGTGCCTTTGGGTGCCCTTATTGCGGGTCAGCAAACGGGCGGCGGGCACATGCATCGCTCAATCCCGGATTCTAATTTAGAGGCGTTCAGTCATAATCTAGAGCACAGTAGCTTCACACCACTGACTTTTCAACAAAGCGCGATGACCAATTGCGCGGTTCCTCTCGTACTAGGTTGAATTACTATTACGAAACGGGCATCACTAAGGTAAACCTAAATTCTCTTATGAAGGTCTAAACCCAGCTCACGTTCCCTATTGGTGGGTAATCAATCCAACACTTGGTGAATTCTTCTTCACAATGATATGAAGAGCCGGCATCGAAAGATTAAAATGCAACGTCGTTATGAACGCTTGGCTGCCACAAGCTAGTTATTGTTGGAATTGATCTAGGATTTCACAATTAATTATGATATCATATATGGCGGAATATAAAAAAATTCTTTTTAACTTGTGTAAAATTAGTTTACTACCTAGACAAATTGCATGAACATGTTGTTAATTAAAACATATAATTAATATGAAAAAGACTTACGACCTTTTTTTGTTGCTTGATCTTGGAGTCCCTTCTTCGATGAAGATCTTTCTCCTTGTCTCACTGCCTTTCGCCTTTGGATTCTCAAAACCCACGAAAGTCTTTACCACTAGAGTCTTCGAGCGTTTGAAGAGTTTAGTGAGTGGGCACTATTAAACAATATGAACCAATAACAATTCTTGGATCATAAGCTAATTCTCTATATTAAGTGAGTATCTAGGTGCCAAAATAAAAGAGTGTTTTAGAGAGAGAGGTTGAAGGTTGGTCAGCTAGAAGAGAGAGAGCATGACCAAAAAGCTTGTTTTCACATTTCTATATGAGGCCCTATTTATAAGATAAATAAATACAAGAAAAGGGTATTTACCTTTTCCTATTGTGTATTCATGACACAATATTTGATTTCCTCCTCCTTATCTCTTCCATATGGTCGGGCACCCTATGCCATAAGTGAGGGAAATTTATCTCCTCACTTATCACATTTGTTTACTTCTCAAAGAAATTCATTTCCTCTTTTCTTTTGGACAATTACCAATATGCAATTAAAAACATATATTTCTTTATCTCCCTTGTTGTAATATGGCCGGTCATATGAGTGTCTCCACAACAAAATAAGAAAAAGCCTTCACATTATTGTCCATACAATAACATGTCACAAAATTTAATTCACTAAAGATGAAAACCAATTTTCAGCCGTGTGACTTTAAAATAATTTGTGAAAAATTTCAAAATCTTATTTTGAAATTCAAAATATTATTTTGACATTTTACATCAATTATCCTTAAGGACGAAAATACCCTTTAGACCATTTTCGAAAAATACGCCTAGTTCAACAATTGAACTTATTTTGACTTAGTTTCTAGTTTAACAAACTCTACTCTAATGACTTGTGATAGTGACCTCACGGACCCAAATGAACAAAGCCTTAATTAGGACTCTTGGACTCAAAGTTTACAAACTTTACCAAGTCTAGTTTAATGTCAACTCATTCAACTAAAGAGTTGACAGTGAAAATCTCTCGGTTCAAATGAATATAGTTTCTACTCAAAAATCTACTTATTTGTGATGGACGGATCCATTGAATATTATCGAATGATTACCCTTCATAAATCTCATCAACTATATGGGATTTATAAAATTACCATTTTACCCTTTTGATGTTATTTCCTCAACTCCTTTAATACTTGTGAATAAATTAGAAACAATGTATTGACGAGGAGCTAACAAGTCACAACGTTTCAACCAAAAGAACCCTTTATTCTATTTTGACACCGGTCGTTACATTTATTCACAATCCAAGTAATCAAGCATGAGGTGATATACATTGCATTTCACCAATCTTGTACATGAACTCCATATCTATGAGAACTTCACAACTCATGTCAACTTCACAACCCAATACATCACCAATAGATCGCATCTAATTCACAAACTTGGATCTAGAGTGTAACTTTCAAATGAATATATTGAAGTTTTGAAATAACATGTCTCATTTAAAGATTAAGGTAAGCACGATGCAATTCATACATAGTGACCTTGAGACAGAAGAAGTTAAATGGTTTGTTCTTATATTGTCTCTAAAGGTTCACTGGTCAATTCAGTATCTTCGGAAGATACACTGGAAGAACTATAGAGTTCCTAACTCTTTATGCCTCGTAACCAGACATCATAGATTCTTCCAACAATCATACTAGGATCAATAGTCTGTTGATCTTTATATTGTGAATATTTCGTTTTAAGCAAACCACGAAGAGCTTTTTCACGCAAATCTACATTTATCTATTCATACGTTGTTAGGTTTGATTAAGAACTATAAGAATATTGAATATCATAAATCTTCAATTAAACCAAAAAAGAATGAATGACCGTTTCAACTTTTATTTATTTAATCTTCCAATTACAACAAGGACTTATGAGAGATTTATATTATATCGATATGCAAATAAATAATTTTCTTTTGGGCATCTCTGCAAACAATTATCCCCGTTATAACTTTTCTCACACCTCTAGCTTCAAATTTCAAAGGTGTAAAGGATCGATAGGCCAAGTTTTCACAGTTCATATTCGTACTAAATATCAAAATAAAACGAGCTTTTACCCTTTTCTTCCACCTGAGATTTATGTTGTTGCTAAACTCATCTTAGGACACATGCGTTATCTTTTAACATATATGCCGTCCCACCAAACTCCCCTCCTCACAATGTCTTCCACCCGCATCGACCCGCCGAAGTAGGCCATGGTTCCAAAAAGAGGGGCAGTGCCCCGCCTCCCGTTCACAGCTAAGTAAAATAACCTTATTTGGTGCTAAAGCGCTCTTAGTTTGTTTTTTTTTTTTTGCCACTTTCAAACCTACGTGCATGCAGCCGAAGCCTACTTTTGTTTTTGGTATGCACGGAAATGGTTTATTAAAGTGTCTGGAGTTCATTAATTGATGGGTCAAACATACCCATTATAGCAAAATTTAATTTAAATCGAGAATATTATTATAAAAAATATTAACATTAAATTTCATTAAATAACCTATATCTCTATTTATCTATTTTAATTATATTCATTAAATAATAGACTTTAGAGCAATTTTGTATTTATAACTTTCTAAGAATATTATTATGTATAGATATTAAAAACAAAAGGTTAATGTCCATTTAGTATTATTTTGATGTCACGTTGAAACATTATTAGCTTCTAACATAGCGAGAGATTTATGAACATTCCATATTTAATGACTAAGGGTTGTGAGAAATTACATAGCCCGTGATCCTACAACTCTTAATAAGGGTTGTGCGAAAATTTCACACTCCTTATTAGGGATTGTGAGATCCATTTTTTCTATTAGTAGTGGGTCAATGACCCTCTTGAAATATTTAAAAAATATATGAATGAAAAATATTTTATGGGCTGCACTCTAATGTTATGGGCTTGTGCCCCCCTTCTATTAATTTCTAGATCCGTCAATGTTCTAACGTACCACGTTCCTTAACTATTATAAAAAATAATGACTTGTAAACTTCATGTTCAAAATATATAATTATAATTCCTAGTGTACATATATGTATAAAAGAGTTATACATCTGCTATCATTTAAGGGCACCTTTTTTTACGAAGCGTGGTAGGTGTCACGAGATATCATAAAAGTCTCCCGTATGGCGGAGGAAAACCGTTATAAAGATAAGAATAAAAACAGAAACCACATGTAATAAAATGAAACTCAATAAACAAACGGGCTCTAGGTTTTCCTGCAGGACATCAACTCTCGATCTTCGGCTCTAATGACATGCTCCGAATGAGGCAAGACGAAACCCACCCAGGTCGAAGACGAGTGATTTTAAACCGCATAGCGCGCTAGATTATGCGCCGCGACATTACAGAGACGAGATATATGTCTAATACTAAACTCGTCAAACTCCCTCACCTCTCTGAATATGCGGTGCAAGATCGTCTCAAACTACATCGAACGCAGGCGTCGCGCCCTCCTCGACCTACCTCACCACCCCCAAGTAGCGATACTGGATCTCCGCTCTCAAGCCGCCGACGCTGCGAACTAACACTCTGCCACATATTACCAAAACACAGCAAAAAAATCTAGATCTACCAAAATTCAACAACATATTGACGCATAAACATTAAAACCAAAATAACAATAAATACAAAATGTACAAAAACATCAATCCTATGCCGTATACGATGTCGTCAAACATGTAAATCCATATACCATTTACGTTGTTGTCAATCATTCAACACAACCACGAAGGTGATGATATTTGGTAATGGGATCACGATTTTTTAATCTTTTTCTGGTCTCGGCAAAATTTTCAGAGTATCGGTTTGATTTTTAATATTTTATTTTTGCATGCGTCTCTTTGATAGTTTCTCTCCCTGAAATATTCAAACCTAATAAATGAAAACAATCACCTCATTTCCTGGATTTAATTTATGGGAAAGTTTTTTGGGGTAAAATTGAAAACAAAATGTTGTAAAACAAACCGCTAGACATTTATAGCAGTTTTACGAAAAGTTGGCCATATCCAAAATGGAAAACTTATATACGATTACTATATACAATAACCCTTGATTATACAAATAATCCAAGCTATTTATTTTTCATTCATTCAATACAATTCATTCACGGAAGAGTTTTTCTTTTTCTTCAATCACAATAGGGTATCAGATCAAATTTTACAACAATATTCACTTCGGTCATAATTCCTTTCTTCGTATCCTTAGATTCCTTTCTAAATTTAACGTGATTTTATAAAAAATTAATCCATCCCAACAACAATTGCGATGCCAAAAAAATATCCTAAAAATGATGAAAAATCAAGCAAATAAAGAAATTCGCGAAAGCATGATATTGAAAATTTGCTCAATCCATACTATCTTAGCAGAGCCGACAATCAATGTGTTGTACTAGTCATCAATTCTCTCACCGACAAAAATTATCCGTCATGTAGTAGATCGGTTCTCACGGAAATCTAAGTCAAGAACAAAGAAGACTCCATTGACCGAATAATTTAACAACTAGAGCTAGCACACGTCGGTATAATAAAAAATAAAAGAATTGCTCCAACTAAACCAAATGAAACGTTGGAATTGAAAAATACCCAATGTTTTGCAAACGTTTAAAAAATACTCATTCAGGCCTACGTGGCATTTTATATGGTAGTTGAAATTCCATTTATGCCCCATTTTATTTTAAAAAACGTGGCTTTTTTTTCTTCTGAAATCGTATTTTAATATTAACAGAAATTAACAAGAAATTACGGGATATCTTGTTTATTTTTCATAGTTCATATTAGAAATCATTATTAATGCGAATTAATATCTTTTGAAATAGTCATCTAATTAATTTCTAAATGATTTTGTTGTTGATTTAGTTTTAATCGGATTTAATTCTTTCATTAATTGATATTTCTTATATATTGCAGGTTACAGACGTTGAAGACAGGGAGAAGACTTCGAAATTTTGCGTTAATTTGTATACTCGCACATTATAATCTTATCTATCCACCTAATTTCATGGTATTCAAATTCTTAATTTATTTTCCAGTTTTTTAATATTAACGCGAGTTAACCTGAAATTACGGGATTGAGTGTCTAATTTTCAACTTTCAGATTTTAAATTGTTATTTCATGGATTTAATATCTTTTTGAAATAGTTATTAAATATATTCCATTAATGTTTGAATTAGTCAACCGAACCATTAATGATTTTTGGTTGATTTCTCTTTTAATTTAAATATATTTAATTAATGTATCGGTTATTTTTAGTAATTAACGTTTGACTACTAATAATCCGGTTTGAAATTAATTTTGGGTAATACTCGTCCTAATGAAATGCTAGTTAATTTTTGTTAATTTTGGTGTCCAGTAGACAACGAGAAATAAAGGCATATTTCATGATTTCATGGATTTGTTTTGGCAGTCGTTATTAATTATAAACTTAACTGATATTTCCTTTATTATATGTAATTAATATAGTCAATAATAGCATTTCGAATCAGTTGAATATAATCTTGAATTTTGAAATTTAATTTTCGATTTTGCTACTTAAAATCTGATAACTGATCTGAAAAAAAAAACACTGCTTTACGTGTTAATTTGGTTAATTTCTGGTGTACAGCTACAAATTTCCTATTTTGTACCCATTATTTTGGCAGTTTTAATTGATATATTCCATTCTGTTTTTAATTTTAGCTATTAATTCGAATAATTCCAATTAAGATATATTGTTTCCGAATATGTTTAATCTTAAATCTTGTTCGATTTAAAAAATAAAATCTTATATTTCTCCTTCCTAAAATAATGCCCAAATATTCGGACTAATAAATGAGATTAATATTAATTGAATATAATATTGAGAATTTGAAATTTAATAATTTATTTTGTAATTCACCTATGCTTATTGATTCCCAAAAATCTATATGATTTTCGTATAAATTTTTATTAATATCTACCTCTACTGTTAGTATGTTGTACAGTTACGAATATCCTATTTTATAGTTGTTATTGATTATAAACTTAATTGATATTTCCTTTTTTATATATAATTCATATAGTCAATAATTGAATTTTGAATCATTCGAATATAATCTTGAATTTTGAAATTTAATTTTCGATTTTGCTACTCAAAATCTGGTAATTGATATGGAAAAGACCAGTATTTTACGTGTTAATTTTTGTTAATTTGTGGTGTATAGTTACGAATTTCCTGTTTTGTAGCCTTTATTTTGGTAGTTTTAGTTGATATAATTTATTCCATTCTGTTTATAATTTTAACTATTAATTTGAATAATTCCAAATTGATATTAAGATATATTCTTTCCGAATATGTTTATTCTAAAATCTTTCTTGATTTAAAAACTTAAACATTATCTTTTTATCTCCAAAAATGGTGACCAAATATTCGGTATCTATTACGAATAAAAGAAATTAATATCAGTTGAATATAATATCGAGATTTTGAAATTTAAAAATTTATTTTATAATTCAATTTTGCTTACTGATTCCCAAAATTTATATGATTTTGGTATTAATTTTGGTTAATTTGTGCCTCTGTTAATAACGTGTTGTAGAGTAACTATTAATTTTCGTTAATTTCTGTGACGAAAGAGTTCATAACTATTCTAGGGGATAAGAAAATACAGATCTAATTGAAATATTTGAGGGGGAAACAAACTACAGATTTAATTACAATAAAATAAAAACTATACGAACATTCTTCTTCGTCATATTCTTTTTCTTTTTTCCGGCCGCCGGCTTCTTCATCATCTTCTTCTTCTTCTCTCCGGGGGAAGTTTCTTTCATTCTTTCGGCTTCTATTCCGTCGGAGCTTTCTCGGTCGCCGGAGTCTTCTTCTCCTCCATCGACTTCTTCTTCGCTGGCTTCTTATCTTCCTTTGAGGCCATTGAAATCGTAGATTTTCTTCGTAGAGAGAGAGAGAGAAGAGATGAGAGAGTAGTATCGGTTTAGAGTGAGAGAAAGTGACGATTCGGATTCAAGAGAGAGAATAGTTCTGCGCGTTTATGTTTCGGTGGGAATGAGAGAGAGAGAGAGAGAGAGAGAGAGAGAGAGAGAGAGAGAGAGAGAGAGAGAGAGTAAGTTTGAGTGTTGAAATGGGTTAGAGTTTAAGAGACTTGATGGGGTATATAACAACTTTCCAAAACAATTTCTCCCGCCCAAAATTAAAAGTCTTCATTAATTTTTTTTTAATTTCCAACATATCCGGCTCTTTAATTGGAGAGAGAAATTGAGTCTATCTTTGCACATAAAATCCGGCCATAATTTAGTTAAAATTCGGAAATTAATTTCCAACAATTACAAAATCGAAAAGGGTATAATAGGCTGGTAATTTGCGTTAATTTCTACAACTGGGTATTAACCAAAACTTACGAAAAATTGGATATTTTACAAACTCAATACTATAGAAGGGTATATAACTCTTTTACCTAAAAAATATCACCATTTCTTGGATTTTAAGTTCTTTATCCATAAAAGTTGGCTCTTTGATTCACGGTTTTTTAATCTTTTTCTGGTCTTGACAAGATTTTCAGAGTATCAGGATGATTTTTAATTTTTTATTTTTGCATGTGTTTTTTTGATAGTTTCTCTCTATGAAATAGTCAAACCTACTAAATAAAATGGCGTTAACGATCCCCTCATTTTCCAGATTTGATTTACGGGAAAGTTTTTTTGGGGTAAATTGGAAACAAAATGTTATAAAACATATCGCTGGAAAATTTACATCACTTTTACGAAACGTTTGCCATATCCAAAATGAAAACTTACATACGATTACTATATACAATAACCCTTGATTATATAAATAGTCCAAGATATTTATTTTCCATCCATTCGATACAATTCATTCACTGAAAGAATTTTTTTTCTCTCCAATCACAATAGGTATCAGAGAAAATTTTACAACAATGATCACTTCTGTCATAATTGCACTATTACGATCCTTCGATTCCTTTTCTCAATTTAACGTGATTTTATAAATCATTCATCCTTCCCAACAAGAATTGTGATACCAAAAAAATGTCCTAAAAATGATGAAAAATCAAGCTCATAAAGAACTTCGCTAAAGCATGATATTGAAAATCCGCTCCATCCATACTATCTTAGCAGAGCTGACAATCAATGCGTTGTACTAGTCACAAATCCTCTCATCGACAACAATCATCTGTTATGGAGTATATCGATGCTTACGGAAATCTAAGTCAAGATCAAAAGAAGGCGTCATTGACATAATAATTTAACAACCGGAGCTAACAGACGTCGATATAATCAACAATATCACCATTTCTTGGATTTTAAGATTTTTATCCATAAAAGTTGGCTCTTTGATTTACTTTCGCGATACAGTTACTAATGTTTGGAATGAATTAAGAAACGTCATTATACAAAAGTGGAAACTAGCTCGGATGCAATGAACAACTTCAGGAAAAAAAGCACATGCAAATGTAAATGTGGAGGACACAAAAGAAGGGTATATTTTATTCAAAAAGAGTATGAAATAGCCTTCCTCGTGGGACTTGACAAGTCTTACAAGAAAATCAAGAGCAAAGTGTTGTCAATGCAACCATTATCTGTCATCGACAAAGCCTTCGCAATCATCACCCTAGAAGAAAAGGAAAAGATTTGTGATAGATAGTGTCAGCTCCAAAGAAAACTCCAATGCACTGCCAATGGTGATCAAGGACGACTCACGGCCAAAGATATTCACCAACAAGATTTTTGGTCTTTCTCTTTGCACTGCAAAATTCTTGAACACATAGTTGAAAAGTGATACCAAAATCCACAACTATCTACTAGGATTCAACTTCAAGAACAAGGCTCAAGCCAATACAACTGAACACGGCCATGTCGTATAAGAATCATCCATCAAAGCTCTAACTTCGTCTCAATGCCACCATATGATGGAAATGTTATCAAATCACATCATAGGTGCCAGTAATGCTCCAAATACCACCACCTTAAATGATGAGATCAACCTGGAATCTTGCACCACAAGTGTTTGTTATTTTGCCAACATTCCCCACATTACCTTTTCATATTCATGGATAATTGATATCGGTGCAACCAGACATATATGTTATAACAAATCATTTTTTTTATCTCTTTAACATTCGTGAACAATTATCACATAAAATTGTCAGATATTTCCGTTATGCACAAAATCAGTGAATCTTTTATTTTAAATAATGTCATGTATGCTTTTAGATTGAAATTCAGTCTCATCTATATCAGCTCATTAACCTCTGATTCTCTAGTTAATGTCAACTTCCGCCATTTATTTTGTTTAATACAAGACAACCTGATTACGAAGACAATTGACAGTGTTAGTCACCGTGGAGGATTGTATGTAATTAAAGGACATCAACATCTCAGACAAAATGAATACGTCAACCAGGTTTCATCTTGCATAGTAGATTAGAACATCTTTCATATGTGCGACTTGATTAATTGAAATTTGTCTTGAATTTTCATTCCAATAATAAAAGAATAGTACTCGTTATACTTTTTTACACTTTCGAAGAAATGGAGGATTCCCTTTCCTAGTCAAACCAAACTATGTACTAATATCTTAAAAATCATTCATTGTGATACATGCGAACCATTTCACATCCTGTCATATAATGGTTTTAGATTTTTCTTGAAAATTGTTGATGATTGATTTCAATTCAAATGGGTCTTCTTGATAAAAATAATTATGATTATAATGTTGATTTTCATTCTCACTCTGAACTTCTAGATAGTCATTGTTGACGAAATTCTCATAGATGGCGTTACAGACATTCTCGTGGACCACGACAGACCACCTCGCACTTTACAAGAGTAGTGAAAAATCACCGCCGGGTCTATATGATTTTCATTGTGCACTTACCAATGAGCTGTTGGAATTAATTTAACGAGTAAACAATATTAATTATAATACACATCCAATGTGGCGGAAAATTATAATTAGATCTTATATATTAAAACTAATTTTAATATATTTAACAACCTAAAGCATTAAAATTTGTCAAACAATTAAAACAATTTATAATTCACATGCTCAATCAAATAAATTAAACTAATAATTTATATAACATTTATATAATTTATATTTAATAATTTAATTGAGAGAATACTTACATTAAAGGTTGTAAACAACCTCGACGTTGCTAGCTATCGTCAGAATGCCACGTCACGTTCAAAACGGAGAAAAAATCCTCGCCGGACTGCCTGGGAACGTCTTCGCCGGGCTGGAGAGAGTCGCCAGAATGGGTGCCTGCGGGGAGCCTCGCCGGATTGGGATTTTTCGCCTGACAGGGAGCTCGCCGGACTGGGGAGCCTCGCCGGACTGGGCACTCACCGGACTGGGAAGCCTCGCCGGACTGGAGATCTCTAGGACGCCTCGCCGGATTGCCCTCGTCGGATTCGCCTCGCCGAACTGGAGCACCTCGCCGGATTGGACTCGCCTGACTGGAGTCCCTTCGCCGGACTGGAGCGCCTCGCTGGATTGGATCACCTCGCCGGATTGGAGCTCGCCTAACAGGGAGCCTTCGCCGGACTGGATCGCTGAAGGCTGGGGAACTCGCCGGAATGAGTCCAGATCGTCCTAGGGACGTTTTTGGCTGACTAAAAGCTTTTAAAACGGATTAAAAACTTTAAAACAATTCACAAAATCATTCCAAACACCACAAGTAATGAATCAACAATAATACACTAGGAAATTATTGAGATTATGAGTGTGGGCTCTTAAGAACAATTAGGAATCAAAGATGAAAGAATAGAAAAACAATTTCTCTTTTCTTTTGTTGGGGATTTCGGCCGAGAAAAGAGAGTGTTGGCCGAATATTAACTAAGGTTAGGGTTAAGTGATTAGGGTTTGTTTACCTTATTTATACAGGTTATAAATGGGCTTAAGCTGGGTCAAACCCATGACCCTATTCACTTAGGGAATTCGGCCAAAACCCTCTCCCCTTACTCGTCCATATCTTTGATTTTTATTCCTAAACATATTTGATTTAATTTCTAAAATTAATTTAGAACTCTCATTATTATTTAACGACACATCATTAAATATATTTCATAGTTATCGAATAAGTACGAAATGAGAACTAATTTATTTTCTTGTTCTAACATATTTAATCTCTTGAGAATGTCATCATCAATATGATAACATTTTGTGATTCAATGAACAAAATAAATAACTAGTTATTTATTGAGTTTCAAGAAAATAACTTTCTCAGTATAAATCACAATTTATACTTAATGAGTAAATCAACTTTTACAGTTCTTTTAATCTCATCCAAGTGTCTATCATTGAGACCTCATGGACCCACATGAACGAAGCTTTAGAATAAAGATCGGACACAAAAGTTCACAAACTTTTTCCGTCTTTTAATTCTTAATATTGGTCGATTCCACTAAAGGACCAATATTGACAATCTCTCTGTTCATGTGCGTATCTTTTATGTTTGATGTGATGAAACACTTTCTCACACGATCCACGGAGTATATTACGATATTACCCTTCATGTGTATCAGTAACTGAGGGGAATGTAAGATTACTGTTTTACCCCTCGAGTTATTATTTCACTAACTCCTTTGTTATTTGTGAATGAGAAAAACATAAAGTGAGATGTCTTTACATGTCACATGTTTTAATCAAAGAATGAACTCATTCAATGAATATATGGCCAGGTTTATTCATTCACACTCTCATAACAAAGCATAATGTGATACTAATGCATTTGCATTGTTATTACATGAATTCCATATCTGTGAATCATGTAACTCAACATTACATCCTTGTGACACCAACAGTCGGGTCAGATGCAACTAAAACTTAGCCATTGCCCATTGACGAATCAAATGTCACAAAGTGCAATGTCAATTACATATTCACTTCAGGATTAAGGTAAGTATCATAATACTCCTTTAGTTGTGAACTTGAAGCCTCGAATGTGTAAACAGTTTTTTCTCGAGCTTCTAAGTGTCACTGGTCTTGTTCAGTATCTTCTATAAGACACCAAGTATGAATCATAGAGTCACAACTCTCTATATCACAACATGAGATATCATGATTCATGCTAACAATCAATAATAAGACTCGATTGCTCTATCGATCTTTAGATTGCGAACAAATGTTTCAAACTTGTCACAAGGGGTTATCTTGTCAAGTCTGTACTTAACACCCTTTTCGTTGATGACAGTTTCAGAGCATAGCTTAAACATAACTAAACACAATCTTCAAAAGAATGAACATTTATTAATATTAATGTTTCAGCAAAATATAAATACACAAAGTATCTCAATGTCTAATATCTCCTTTGTGGGCACCAATCCCAACAAACTCCCACTTGACTCAAAGGAGATGCGAATGATCCTTTAGTCCCAATCCTTCTAGGTGCCCCTCGAAGACTTTACTCGTTAAAGGCTTCGTGAAGGGATCATCAAGGTTGTCTAACGTTGAGATCTTCATGACTTCAGCATCCCCTCTGTGAACGATATCTCGAACGAGGTGATACTTGCGTTCTATGTGTTTAGAGCGCTTGTGACTTCTTGGCTCCTTACAATTAGCGACTGCCCCACTATTATCACAATAAAATGTAATAGGCTCGCTTGCACTTGGAACAACTACCAAGTACATAAGGAATTCCCTTAGCCACACACTCCTTTGCAGCTTCACAAGCTGCCACATACTCGGCTTCCATGGTCGAGTCAGCAACACAAGATTGCTTGATACTCCTCCAAACCACAGATCCACAATTCAGGGTGAACACAGACCCTGATGTGGACTTCCTGGAATCTTTGTCCGCCTGAAAATCGGAGTCGGTATATCCCGTCATATTCAGGTCACCACCTGAATACACAAGCATGTAGTTTCTTGTTCTCCGAAGATACTTGAGAACATGGTTGACAGCAACCCAGTGCTCGGGTCCAGGGTTAGACTGGAATCTGCTCACTACGCCTACTGCATAGCATATGTCTGGTCTCGTGCAAAGCATAGCATACATGAGACTTCCTACGGCTGAAGCGTAAGGAATGTGTCTCATGTCCTCAACTTCTTGAGGTGTCTTGGGAGACTGCTCGTTTGAGAGATGCACTCCATGTCTGAAAGGTAGCTGTCCTTTCTTGGAGTCTTGCATACTGAAGCGATCCATGATCTTATCAATATAAGATGCTTGAGAGAGCGCCAGCTTACGATTCTTTCGATCTCTAAAGATCTGAATACCTAGAATGTAAGCTGCCTCTCCAAGATCCTTCATCTCAAATTGCTTTGACAGCCAGACCTTAACCTCTGACAACTTTCCTACATCATTCCCAATGAGTAGTATGTCGTCTACATAAAGGACTAAGAAAACCACTTTGCCATCGTTTATCATCTTATAAACGCATGGCTCATCTACCGACTGATCAAAGCCGTAGCTCTTCACAGTCTCGTCGAATCTGATATTCCACGACCTAGATGCTTGCTTCAGTCCATAAATGGACTTGAGCAACTCACAAACCTTGCCCTGTTGGCCTTTCTCCACTAACCTGTCTGGTTGAGCCATATAAATGCGCTTATCAAGATTGCCATTCAAAAATGCAGTCTTGACATCCATTTGCCAGATTTCATAATCTAGGGCTGCGGCAATGGATAAGAGAGTGCGGATGGACTTCAGCATAGCGAGTGGCGATAAGGTATCCTCATAGTCGATACCTTCTTTCTGTGTGAACCCTTTTGCCACAAGTCGTGCCTTAAATGTCTCGACATTTCCATCCGGTCCTCTCTTCTTCGTGTAGATCCATTTACAGCCTACAGGCTTAATGCCTTCAGGCAGATCTACAAGCTTCCAGACCTCGTTGAAATACATCGAATGCATTTCAACGTTCATGGCTTCTTGCCATAGGTTTTCCTTGGAACTCTGCATCTCTTGGGAAAATGATACGGGATCATCTTCTTCATTGTTTGCGACTGCAGTAAAAGATTCTCCGATACCTATGTATTGAACAGGTTGTCTCACAACTCTGTTGCTACGACGAAGCGCAGGAGTCTCTGATTCCGAGTTTGGTTCTCCCACTGTTGGAATAGGACCCGTCCTATCTTGTGAAGTACCAGCTACTTCACCCAACAGTTCCTTTAGCACAAGTCTGCTTCTCGGTACTGAATTCTTCATATAATCTGCTTCCAGAAACCTAGCGTTCGTGCTAACGAACGTTTTCTGATCAGCAGCACTATAGAAGATGTACCCTTTTGTTTCCTTGGAATATCCCACGAACAGGCATACTTCTGAACGACTAGCCAACTTGCTAGTCTTTTTTCTCAGCACATGTGCTGGACAACCCTAGATGCGAGTATGGTGTAAAACAGATTTTCTACCACTCCATCTTTCATAGGGTGTGCCAGGTACCGTTTTAGACGAGACCTGGTTCAGAATGTAAGCAGCTGTTTCAAGGGCATATCCCCAGAACGAATTAGAAAGCGATGAGTAACTCATCATCGACCTCACCATATCTAACAAAGTTCGATTCCTTCTCTCTGACACACCGTTTTGCTGCGGAGTGCCAGGTGCTGTAAGCTGAGAATGAATGCCTTCTTCTCTAAGAAAGTCTTCGAACTCTCCAGACAAGTACTCTCCCCCTCGATCTGATCGAAGGGTTTTGATCTGTTTCTCCGTCTGCTTTTCAACTAAAGCCTTATACTGTTTGAACATTTCAAAAGTATCTGACTTATGTCGCATAAGGTAGATATGACCAAACCTAGAGTAGTCATCAGTGAAGGTTACAAAATATTCGTAACCTCCTCTTGCCTGGATGTTTATTGGACCACATAATTCACTATGTATGAGTTCCAATACTTGTGTGGCCCTAAGACCCTTTGTTGAGAAATGTCTCTTGGTCATCTTACCTTCAAGACAGGATTCACACGTAGGAAGACTTCCCACGTGTAGAGATTTTAAAGGACCATCCTTTGTCAATATCTTGATCCTATCCAGACCAATATGTCCAAGACGTAGGTGCCATAGATATGTGTCGTCAGTCTCATCAGTATGAAACGTCTTACGCTTCCTAAGTGAATCACCATTCACTTCGGTGTCCAAGATTGTCGGCTCAGCAGGATATAAATAATAAATAGAATCCACACGTTGAGCTTTAGTTATAAAACAATCATCAATAAAAATCTCGATACCATTATTGATCTTAAAATTGAAACCTTGTTCTTCTAAACGACCAAATGAAATCAAATTCTTGCAAAAATCCGGAACATAGTAAACATTGTTCAATAATAAAGTTTCTTTTCCAAACTTGAGCTTCATGGTCCCGACAGATCTTGCTCCGACATTCGTTCCATCACCCCAGTTGAATCCGAACTCTCCGTCACCTAAGCTCCTGGTTTTCCTAAAACCATTCAAATTACACACAACGTGGTCAGACGCCCCGCAATCAAGAATCCAGGGCGATGCCTTGTTTGTAGTATAACAAGCTTGAGTAACAAAGACTTTACCTTTCCCCTTGAAACTCTTGAGGTAGGTAGGACAGTTCCTCCGCCAGTGGCCAGCCTCTCCGCAATATTGACACTTGTGCTCAGACTTGTCCACCTTTGCGATGTCTTTGCCCTTAGCATCCACAACCTTCTTGTAAGGCTTCTTGGAACCCGTTCGGTTGGCGTTTTTGGGCCTCTTCATCATCCTCTTAGAACCAGAGGTCGAGGCTTTGTGTTCAGCAACATTGAGCTCTCCCGACTTCTTCTTGTTCTTAGGGAGAAGTCCCTCGGCAGTCTGCAACTCTTTCATAAGCTTAGTTACAGTGTAATTGAGCTTGTTCATAGAGTAGTTCAGACGGAAGCTATCAAAAGATTCCGTAAGAGTCTCCAAGATCATGTCAATCTTGGTTTCTCCGTCAATCTCTGAACCAAGGATCTCCATATCGTTCAGGTGACCCATGATCAATAGCATGTGTTCTCGTACGGAAGATCCTTGCTCCATCCTACAGTTCATGAAACTGCGGATAGCTTGCTGCCTCGCCTGACGCCCATGACATCCGAACATCTCGTGAAGATTGTATAGGATTTCATATGCAGTGGAGATGTCTCGATGAGATTGTTGCAACACATTGCTCATCGATGCCAAAATGTAGCAACGAGCAATCTCATCAGATCTCATCCACGCATCGAAGGCGTCCTTGTCTTCCTTGCCCGAGTCAGCACTCGGAGCAGGAGGACATGGGGTCGTGAGAACGTACTTGTGCTTCTCCACCGTCAATACGATGTCGAGGTTACGTTTCCAGTCAACGTAATTCTCACCCTCGAGTTTATTAGAACTTAAAATCGTTTGAAGTGGATTAAAAGACATTTTGCTGAAAAACATTGATAAAATAAATGACTTTAGTATGTGCTATATTTTCGAATTATATGCATGCATGAACAATCCTAATATGGTGAGGAAAGCGTTAAATAATTCATGGTATTGTGAACAACAATAGTTAATTACTTTTCCTATGGAGAAACCGTAATTAACCTCCTTTCACAGTCGTGACACATCACTATTTAGCTCGAACCATCCAAGACGTCACAACTTCTAGTTCTTACTAATTACCATAAATATTTGGTCACTTATTTTTAACGCAGGACCTCTATGTGAGGATTACTTTAAAACATAAGTCTAAGTGTACAACCGACACGTGGGCCCTCACTCAAGTCACTTTGAAGACGGTTCACGTATGTGGAGACCCCGTTTCAAAGTTTCTCTTTTGGGCTTAGTTCTTTAACAGTGAGATTAATTGAATACTTCCGAAGTACTCCCATTGAAGGGAGGGCCACTATGGGTGACTCTTAGTTCATCATATATTTAATTAATTTCACTCGTGTCGGGGACCTTGGGTTGCTTCAACGACAAACAACCCTCCCACTTAGTTTTTGCAAAGAATCATATTCTTTATTAACAGTTTATAATCATTTTATAACTCTTATTAATTATAAACTATATGAACAATTTCATTTTCAATGATGTTGGCGTTCTATCCTATATGACATGTGAGTGTTATATGCAATGAGTCTAACAAATTTTAAATATCGAATATGTAAAATTATTTAACTCATCAATAGGCCCATTTCTATTAATACAACCCTTGTAAATAAAATGAATGAAAATTAAATATAATCTTCATCTTGAATGACGCGTCATCGGTTGTCTCGGGTTAGCCCCCACAGGTTCTTCAACGTGCGGCCAATCCCGAGGTGCTGCCACCTCATCTCTTCGTCGTCGAATTACAATAAATATAAAAATTACAAATATAAATGTCCTCGCAAATTGAGGCTCACAATTTAAATAAATAAAATTTAAAATCTGGGACGATAACCGGAATAAAAACATCATAGGGACATATTGTATAAGGATCCATACATAACACAAGTGCACACATCAAGCATTCATAATGCAATCATACAAAAACGCCAACATCAACTAGTCAAACAAATTTCGAAACTAGTCATTAAATCTAAATTTTAATGCCTTTTACTAGCTCTGATACCATTTATTGAAATTTATTTAACGATTAAACAATATTAATTATAATACACATCCTATGTGGCGGAAAATTATAATTAGATCTTATATATTAAAACTAGTTTTAATATATTTAACAACCTAAGGCATTAAAATTTGTCAAACAATTATAAACAATTTATAATTCACATGCTCAATCAAATAAATTAAACTAATAATTTATATATCATTTATATTTACTTATTTAATTGAGAGAATACTTACATTAAAGGTTAAAAACAACCTCGACGTTACTAGCTATCGTCGGAATGCCACGTCACGTTCAAAACGGAGAAAAAATCCTCGCCGGACTGCCTGGGAACGTCTTCGCCGGACTGGAGAGAGTCGCCGGAATGGGTGCCTGCGGGGAGCCTCGCCGGATTGGGATTTTTCGCCTGACCGGGAGCTCGCCGGACTGGGGAGCCTCGCCGGACTGGGCACTCGCCGGACTGAAAAGATTCGCCTGACTGGGAAGCCTCGCCGGACTGGAGATCTCTGGGACGCCTCGCTGGATTGTCACAAACCTTTTCCGTTTTTTAATTCTTAATATTGGTCGATTCCACTAAAGGACCAATATTGACAATCTCTCTATTCATGTGCGTATCTTTTATGTTTGATGTGATGAAACACTTTCTCACACGATCCACGGAGTATATTACGATATTACCCTTCATGTGTATCAGTAACTGAGGGGAATGTAAGATTACTGTTTTACCCCTCGAGTTAATATTTCACTAACTCCTTTGTTATTTGTGAATGAGAAAAACATAAAGTGAGATGTCTTTACATATCACATGTTTTAATCAAAGAATGAACTCATTCAATGAATATCTGGCCAAGTTTATTCATTCACACTCTCATAACAAAGCATAGTGTGATACTAATGCATTTGCATTGTTATTACATGAATTCCATATATGTGAATCATGTAACCCAACATTACATCCTTGTGACACAAACAGTCGGTCAGATGCAACTAAACTTAGTCATTTCCCATTGACGAATCAAATGTCACAAAGTGCAATGTCAATTACATATTCACTTCAGAATTAAGGTAAGTATCATAATACTCCTTTAGTTGTGAACTTGAAGCCTCGAGTGTGTAAACAGTTTTGTCTCGAGCTTCTAAGTGTCACTGGTCTTGTTCAGTATCTTCTATAATACACCAAGTATGAATCATAGAGTCACAACTCTCTATATCACAAGATGAGATATCATGATTCATGCTAACAATCAATAATAAGACTCGATTGCTCTATCGATCTTTAGATTGCGAACAAATGTTTCAAACTTGTCACAAGGGGTTATCTTGTCAAGTCTGTACTTAACACCCTTTTCGTTGATGACAGTTTCAGAGCATAGCTTAAACATAACAAAACACAATCTTCAAAAGAATGAACATTTATTAATATTAATATTTCAGCAAAATATAAATACACAAAGTATCTCAATGTCTAATATCTCCTTTGTGGGCACCAATCCCAACATGAGCCACATGCTTGTCATACTTCTCCAGACCTCTTATCTAATTCCTATAATTATGATATGTCCTAAAAATGATGAAAATTCAAGCTCATAAAGAGATTCGCGAAAGCATGATATTGAAAATCCCCTCAATCCATACTATCTTAGCAAAGCCGATAAACAATTCGTTGTACTAGTCACCCGATGCTCTCACTAATGATAATTATCCGTCATGGAGTAGACAATTCTCATGGAAATCTGAGTCGAGAACAAAAGAAGGCTTCATTGACCGAATAATTTAACAACCGGAGCTAACAGACGTCGATATAATCAACAATATCACCGTTTCTTGGATTTGAAGTTCTTTATCTATAAAATTTGTCTCTTCGATTCACTTTCAAGATTTAGTTTCTAATGTTTGGAATGAATTAAGAAACGCTATTATACAAAAGTGGAAACTAGCTGAGATGCAATGAACAATTTCAGGAAAAAATGCACATGTGAATGTAAATGTGGAGGACACAAAGGAAGGGTGGATTTCGTTCAAGAAGAGTATGGAATAGCCTTCCTCGTGGGACTTGACGAGTCTTACAAGAAAATCAAGAGCAAAGTGTTGTCAATGGAACCATTCTTTGTCTTCGATAAAGCCTTCACAATCATCACCCAAGAAGAAAAGCAGAAATCGGTGACAGATAGTGCCAGCCCCCAAGAAATCTCCAAGCACTGCCAATGGTGGTCAAGGATGACTCAGGGCCAAAAAAATTCACGAACAAGAAAATTGGTCTTTATGTTCACACTGCAAAATGCTTGAACACATAGTTGAAAAGTGCTACAAAATCCACAACTATCGACTAGGATTCAACTTTAAGAACAAGGCTCAAGTCAATACAACTGAACACGGCCATGTCGTATTAGAATCATCCTTCAAAGCTCTAACTTCGTCTCAATGCCACCATATGTTGGAAATTTTAATCAAATCACATTATAGGAGCTAGTAATGATCCAAATAACACCAGCTTAAATGATGAGATAAACTTGGCATCTTGCACCATAAGTGTTTGTTATTTCGCCAACAATCCCCACTTTACTCTTTCATATACATGGATAATTGATATTGTTATAACTCGACATGTAGGTAATAACACATCATTTTTATATCTTAAACATTCTTGAACAATTATCACATAAAATTTTCTGATCACTCAGTTATGCACAAAATCAGTAAATACTTTATTTTAAATGATGTTATGTATGGTCTTAAATTAAACTTCAGTCTCATCTATATCAGCTCATTAACCTCTGGTACTCTAGTTAATGCCAACTTCAATAATTTATTTATTTTTATACAAGAAAATCTAATTATGAAGACAATCGACAGTCCTAGTCACCGTTGAGGATTGTATGTAATTGAAGGACATCAACATCTCATACAAAATGCATATGTCAACCAGATTTCGTTTTAGCATAATAGATTAGGACATCTTTGGTAGGTCGATGAGACAGCCTTCATTCCGTGGATCCATGGACTTCTCAAAATTACGTTGTACGGAGACAGGCAGCCGAGTATTTGGAATTCGACCATCGTGTTCACTCTGCGTAACTTTATCCCTGCGAGGGACGATGTCATTACTCTGTTAAATCATCTTAGGTGGGTCGATTCTCTTTTGATCTCAGATTCATCGACTCCCATTTTTGTTAGGGTTTTTTTTTAGATTAGATCGATTGAGCTTCCCCCGTCTACGAGAATAGCCACTTTGCAGTTTGACACTTCGACGGTTATGACTAGCACGTCATCGTGGGGTCCTGCTATCTCGGAGGCTTCGCTGGTTAATGCGATTGGGTCGGTTGTTCAACTATTGGTCATATGCTTTAATAGAGTTGATCGAATTACTGCAGTATTTTGATCCCCTCATAACAAAATCCACTCGGCGTTTAACTGGGGCCGGGCCGAGTCGGGATCTTATCCCTCCTCGTCAGGATGAGATTGTTTTGGCTATGGGTTTCCTCTCCCGGGAGGTGCAAACACCTTCTTTTCTGCCGAAGGTCCGATATCAAGGTTTTTCAGTTTACCATTAGCGTATTACTTGCCGAGGATTTTTTTTCATAGTTTTGCAATTTATGGTGGCGTGTATGTTGCTCTTATGGAACTCGCAGTAGACGTCGAGGTCTGGGGTCAATTTCTTCCCTTGAAAGGTTTTCTTGGTTCGTCGCCGACGGTGAAAGAAAAACCCGAGTGGGGGTTCACACGCCCCTTAGGAATGTTTTGGGTCTTTTGGTGGGGGTCCTGCAGACTCCCCATCATTGGCCTTCCAAAAATTTGGTCTGGACATCCCCCAACGGTTAGTTTGGTTAGGAGGCCCCCTTCTCCGTGGGAACGTCTTGGAAAGCGAATTAATCTTGTCTCCTGCTCTGAAAAAGTTACCAACTCGATGAAGGGCGTCTTTGATCGACGCAATTTGGTTGACTATCATTTCTAATTAAAATCACGAGTCGTGCCACATACCATTTTTCAAGGCGGTCAGGACGGAGTTTCCGTCGACATTAGAAATTTTGGACAACACTTCTTTGAAGCGGATCATGAAGTCCTTCAAGGATTCTGTTTCTTTCTGTTGCACGTTCAAAAGTCTGCCATAGTTAGTTCTTCATCCACAAACATGGAATAGTGCTTGAGGAAGGCAGTGGACAAGGCGAAAAAACTATCGATCGAGTTAACTTCTAGCCTTGAAAACCATTCTAAGGTTGCTCCCGAGAGGCTTTCGGCAAAAAGCTGGAAATGTCTGACATCTAGCTCCTAGTTTTTCAGTTACGCACACCCCATGGCAATCCTGAAAAACATCAAAAATGCTTTCGAGCTTGAGGTCCCTTTACACCTTGGCAGTCTGATTTACTGGCGCTCCAATGAAGACCTTGGTAATGCCCTTCTGGGAAGGGTTGTGGAACCCTCTTGGGAAGGGTTGTGGGAATGGCGCCACGGCTATTCATAGGCGGGACCACGGCGCCACTGAACCCAGAAACAGGCGCCGCTGCCTTGTTTGCCGTCGCCGCGGCGCCATGGAGTTCCCGAGAGCACCCGAGAGCACCAAGTCTCGGGAAGTTTAAGGCGCCGCGGCGACATTTTCAGGGTATAGTGGCGCCGCGGCCCGGTAAGCCGTCGCCACGGCGACACTCCCACAACCCTTCCCCCTAAGGGTTGTGGGATGTCTAAATTTCGGGAAAACTTCAATTTTTTAATACCCAGCCCAAATTTCTCTCAAAACCAATTTTCAACTTCTTCTTCTTCATTCTTCATTTTCACTCTCATTCTCTCTCAAAACCCAAACGCATTCTCTCTCAAACCTCTATTCTCCGGCGAGTCAAAATCTCCGGCCCAACGTCCCTCCATCTTCGACGCCCCTCATTCTCACTTCGCCTCAATCCCTATCCCTCTCCCAACTCTCTCACTCTCCCTCACCCTCTCACTCCCTCTCCCTCTCACTCCCCGCTCTCTCCATCTCTCCTCCCTCCCTCGCTCTCTCACTCTCTCCCTCCCGGCTCTCTCACTCCGTCCCTCACTTTCTCACTCCCTTACTCTGCCCTCCCTCACCCTCTCACTCCCTCTCCCTCTCCCTCACTCTCTCACTCCTTCATTCCGCCCTCTTCCTCTCTCCTCCCTCCCTCACTCTCTCACTCCGCCCTTCATCTTCATTATGTCGTCTCTCTCTCTCACTACGTCTCACTCTTCACCGGAAAGTTCACCTCCGCCCCTCCACGGTTAGTTCTTTTTTTAGTTTAGAATGGATAATTAGTTTAGATTCACATTGAGATATATTTTGTGTTTGGAATGGATAATTAGTTTATGTTGACATTGATATATATTTTGTGTTTAAAATAGTATTTTGTGTTTGAAATGAATTTTGAATTGTGTTTATAGATTCAATGTCGACTACAACTACTACTACTTTTAGCGACGGTATTAAAAGAAACCTAGACGACTATTAGCATTAACACTCGATGAGAAAGGAAAGAGAAGAAACACTCTTATGAGTCGTGTTAATAAAATTAGAAGTCTTTGTAGAAAAATCACGATAGAATTAGATTCCAAAGGGCAACCAAAGGGTAAGGAAGGTGATGTGTTGTTGAGTTACTTCGGCGTATTATCTAGGAAATATGTTCCACTTTTGACCCTTGATTGAAGATTAAAAGAGAACAATCAATTAAAAGAGAGGATTTGGAACGAAATATGTGAAGGATTTTCGATTCCAATAGAACATAAGCACGATTGCCTCGTGGGAGTAGGAGAAGCCCAAAACTATTTCGTCATGAGTTATATCACGATCTTCTCAAAGACAAAATCAACAAACCATACTCATTAAAAAGACCCGATTGTGTTTTAAAATTTTACACGAGTATCACCGAGGAAGATTGGGTGAAGTTTGTTGAGTATAGACAAAGCGCAATATTCAAGCAAACGTCGGAGCAAGGGAAAACTAATTCCGCTAAAGTGGAATACAAATCTTGATGTGGCCGAGATGGATATCGAAAACTAGATCAACAAAAGGTTGAGTTTTTTCATTTATTTATTTTGTACTGATTTTTTAACATTTAATATATGATTAATATGATTACTTGTTAATTAATAGCACGACGAAACGGGCAATGGGCAACGTTAGAAGAATTATGGATTGACTCGCGAAAGAAAGACAATATAGACGGAAAAGAGTTCAAGAATGACAAAGATCGACTAATGGGATAATCAATTGTAAGATTTTTAATAATGTAAGTTATATTTTTAATACTTTTATATACAAATGATTATAATATGTAGCAAATATTATCTCAACAAGCAACTGAAGCTACTTTCATCTCGGAAACAGGAAAAAGTATCTTGTAAGAAGCCATGGGAACAAATAAATATGTTTTCGGTCAATCCAAACATGTTGCCAAGTATTTTGTTCCTCCGACCCCAAACTAAGAACTTAACAAGATACATATCAAAATGTGTCTCGAGTTGATGGAGTTTAAAAATCAAATGTTGAAGGCGGTTAATGGTCGTGGTGGTATAACTGTTGATGAAGCTAGTGTTGATCGAGTTGAAGATAATCTCAATGCAAGTGGCATTGTTGATGAAGAGAATGCTAAGATTCAAGAAGTCGTCGAAGAGGTCGTCTCTTTAAGTAATTTTAATTCATGCTTATTTATTTACTTTAAAAGTTTGTTGGTTTTCGGTATTAAATCGGTGATTTTCATAGGACATCTTGATGTACATAATCGTCTGAAAGTCGATCCGATTATTGTAGACAAACCAACCAGTGTTCGGGCTAGTTGCTCATTGAATCCAACTACACCGGTGACACCGTGTTCGAATGAAAGTGTTGAATATTTTCTCTGTTGGAATTTAGTTAACAATTAACCTAATTAATTATGAAACATATCTATATATGGCGGAAATTCATAATTCAATTTAACATATTAAAAACTTTTTTAAAATATATTCATTAACCATGTCATTAAATCTAATCTAGCATGTCAACAAATTTATATACTTATCAATAAATTCATTCAAACATGCAAAAACGAGCGATCTAAAATTTCTAACAATCCTACAACATTATATCATTCAGATCCAACTCGTTTATAGAAAACTTACGTTCGATTCGGATCTGCGAAATTGAATCTCGGGATGCGTCCAAAAGGTCGGCCGATCCTCTACACCACGTGCGTGTAGGAAATCCTCAAAAGCGTCGTGCTTCCGTTGCTCCAAAAGTGGCCGGCCCTGTGGGAGGAAAAATCACTCAAACAACCATAAGTTGAGTCAATGACAATACTCAAGGGAATTTTAGGAGACAAAGAGGGTGGGTTCGTTCGTGGGAACAAGAGAGAGAAGGAATAAAACTCAAAGAAAAGGAAGGGCTGCCGGGAAACAAATTTCCTCTCCCTCTTTCTCTCTAAAATTCGGCCAAAACCTCTCAAGCACAAGGGGGAAGAGGTTTGGCTGAGTGTTGGTCGAAATTAGGCTAGAGTTACCAAAGAGAGAGCCTCCTTTTATATTAGACATAATGGACTTAAGTTAGGTCAAAATCCAATTTTAAAACCCATTAGTCAAACTTAAGCCCAAAACTCTTTTTAATGAGTTTAAACAATTTTTCCAGCCCATAAAACCCTTATTATGGCCGGCCATATTGTCTTAATTATCTCCCAAATTTATTTGATTTATTTCTAACATAATATTTAATTAATTCAGAACATCTCATTTAGTTAATGACAAGTCATTAATTATTTTCATACTAATCAATGTAGTACAAAACGAAAAAATATTTATTTTCATCTTTTATTTATTTGAATTATCAAATTATATTATTATCAATATAATAACATAATATAATTTATTAAATAAATATAATAATAAATAATCAATTATTTATTTACTCAGAAAATAATTTCTTAGCGTAAATCACAATTTACGTTGAATGAGAAAATCAATAATTTCTTGTTCACCAAAATCTCGTCCGAGAGTCTATCATTGAGACCTTATAGACCCACATGAACGAAGCTTTAGAATAAAGTACGGACTCAAAAGTTCACAAATATTTTTCGACTTTTAATTCTTAATATTAGTCGATTCCACTAAAGGACCAGTATTGAACATCTCTAAGTTCATATGAGTTTATATTTCCGTTTGATGTGACAAAACTATGCTTCACACGGTCCACGGTGTATTTTACGATATTACCCTTTGTGTGTATCATTAACTCAGAGGAATGTAAAATTACCGTTTTACCCCTGAGTTATTATTTCACCAAGTCATCTGTTATTTGTGAACGAGAAAAACTTAAAGTGAAATGTCTCAACATGTCACATGTTTTATTTCAAAGAATTCTTCATTCGATGAATACAAGGCCTGGTTTATTCCCTCACATTCTCATAACAAGCATGGTGTGATACTAATGCATTAGCATTGTTTCAACACAAATTCCATATCTGTGAATCACATATTTTAACGAAACAGTATTATGACACCAACCGTTGGGTCAATAAAACTTCACTTAGCCATTTCCCATTGACAAATAAAATGTCATAAAGTGTTATAAGAAGATATGTACTCACTTCAGGATTTAAGTAATTACTAAAATACCCCTCGTGTGTGAGTTTGAAGTTTCGAGTGATCAAACGGTTTTATCTCGAACTTCAAAACTTCACAGATCTTGTTCAATATCTTCATCAAGATATTAAGAATGAATTATAGAGTCACAACTCTCCATATCACAAGATAAGATATCGTTTAATTCATTCTAACAATCATAAATAAGAATCGATTGCCCAATCGATCTTTAGATTGCGAACTATTATTTTAAACTAGTCATAAGAAGGTATCTTGTCAAGTCTATACTTAACACTTCTTTCGTTGATGACAGTTTCAGAACGTAGACATTAATGCATAAACTCAATCTTAAATAATAATGAGAATTCAATCTTTATTTAATTTCAAAACAAAACAAATACAAAAAGTATTTAATATCAAAAATATCCTTTGTGGGCATAAATGCCAACATTCTCTACATTGAAGATATCGTGAAAGGAAACACAATCCATGTTGCAAATGGGCGTGTATATTTGAACGAGGGTGTAATTCACTTCTCAACTTTGGAGGAAGGAAATGCACAGGTGAGCGTTTTTGGCTTTTTGGTTAAAAAGGCCAAATTGCCAATTCCCACCGAATAAGCTCTAACCATAGAAGATGCAATAGTGGGTTTTGTCTCGTGGCCGCGATGATTAATAAAAACAGAGACTACGGAAAAAGAGAGTTGCGGTCCATACATCAAATGCTCGAAACTCGATTCTACGAGTCAACCTACTCCCGACGATAACAAGAGAATTAATTACAAGGTAATATATTTTAACCTACTCTTTAGTATGTATTGATGGTTCAAATTAATTATAAGGTAATTAATTCAAAGTTTAAATGGTTACAAGGTAATAAATGTCAAGTTTAAATTGCTCGCTCAATATGCCAACAAAATGATGTTAGCACAAGGAAACCCTATCCAAGTCAACGTTTGTCCAACAATCTCTGCTATACCAATTATGTTGGGATTTTATGATATTTCCAAACTTTTACAATTTTCGAAAATTGGGGCGTCAAACATATCGCTTTACATGGAGTATGTGTTTCTTTCATGAATAACTTTTTTTATATTGATGATTGAATATTGAGTATTTTAACTTTTTGAATACTTTGGAAAGTTGTATACGCGCATCGATGGCAAAATTGAAGAAGAAATTTGTCTTCGTAAACGCGGCGTTAGCTTCTCACATGTCTACAAATGACGAAGATTACCATTTGTCGACACGAGTCAAGAGGTTGGAAACGCGGTGCGAGGATGCAATATTGTGCAACTAGTTTTCGTGTCGTACAATCAAAATTTTCATTGGATGCTTGCTGTCCTTGACTTGTGGAAAGATTGTGCGATGTTTTTCAACCCGTTGAATAAACAAATTCCACAAGACTTAGTTTCGTTGATAAAAAGGTAATTTTTTAACTTATATATTGAATATTTGTTATAAAAGATACTCATACTTTTTGTTTTGTAGGGTGCTTTCAAATTTCAAACTTGAAAATAAAGACGCTCTTGGTCATGGACAATCCACATACATAAGGTTAATGGCCGCCCCAAGACAAAGCGGTAACACGGAATGTGGATATTTTTTTATGTTATATGCGAGAAATAGTTATAGGCGGTATAAGTAGATTAGAAAACAAAAATACGTATACAATTTTGGATATAGAGAGAGTAAGAGAAGAGTGGATTAGCTATGTACAAACATTTATTCAATGTGATGATTAGTTACATTTTGTGATTTTGAATGTATATATTTCGGATGATTTTGAATGTATATGATGATTTTGGATGAATTTTGGATGTATAGTCTTTTTTTAGATTGATTGTGCATGTATTCTGCAAGTATTAAATAATTTTTGGGGTTTAATTCATTAATTTTGGGAGGAAACACTCTTTGTACAACGGCACTGCGGCGACATATGTTCGGCTCCGCGGCGCCATATCCCACAACGGATCCAAACATCCGTTGTGGGAGACGGCGCCGCGGCGCCGGTTGACGTTGCCGTTGCGCCGTAAAGCAATTGTGGGAAGACGGGACGCGACGCGATAGGGCCGCGGAGAATTTTTACGGGGCCGCGCCCCGAGTCCCACAACGGGTGTTCAGATCCGTTGTGAGACTCGGGGACGCGGCGCCGTAAAGCTTCGCCGCGGCGACAGAAGTTCAAAAACAAATTACAACCGATAATTTATCGGTTGTTGAATATTCCACAACCAATAGACACCCGGTGTGGGATGTATGAACATTTCACACCGGAAGTCTAAGGGTTGTGGAAAATTCCACAACCCTGTATCCCACAACTCTTATTAAGGATTGTGGGAAAAGTCCACACCGCTTATTAAAGGTTGTGGAAAAAATCCACACCGCTTATTAAGAGTTGTGATATCCAGTTTTTCTACTAATGGTAAGAAGCGACTTTCATATCAACCGCCTAAAAAATAATCTCGAGAATTACACTAAATTTATTGTTATTGACATTTCTCACTCCAAATCTAACATGTTAATTTGTCATTTTCAGCAAAATAAATTGTTATAAAATCTGAACGTCCCTTGTATTTCGCAAATTAGATTAAGTGATCATCTTAGCTATTTGAACCAGCGAAGTATAACTTTTATTTGTTTCTATAATAAATAATAATTCAAATATAATAGCAATTCAATTTTAGTTAACTAAAACGATTTCTTGTGATTAAACAAATAGTGGAATAAATTGAACTTCTAATTAGTTATGCTAGGTGAATAATAACTCACTAGTAACATATCTTTAAGTAAGATACTTAAATAGACCTAACTGTTGGAATAAAAGGAAAAAAATGGTATTTTTACCTAGTGTGTTAATGATTTTCGGTCAAATATTTGAGTGGAGTCCACTCATCGAAATTGGATAATTTTTCCATATTCTTATTCTTCATTGCGACGGTATAAGATTGAGTATTTATTTGTCAAAATCATTTTTATAATGAATGAAAAATTGATGCTCAAAGAATGCTAAAAATCACATATGATATGTGCATAGAGAAGTAAGAGGTTGTGTAATAAAAAGAGTCTCACATAGGTTGGGAATGTGTGTTGGTGAAGGGAAAATAAGTGAATCCCTTCCTTAAAGTGACATCTAAGTGTAAGGGGGGAGAGTGTGGGTGGGTTAGCTCTAACCCTTGCGCGCACACACACGCGCGGCATGGGCCGGGCCGGGCTCGGGCCTTGGATCTTTGCAATTTGGGCTCTTCTTGGGCTTTCCGGGCCCAATATTATCTTTTTATTACTAAAATAACTTCAAATGAATTTTAATTCCGCAAATAACTTGTGTGTTATCTTGAGAATAAAATCAATCCGTTTCTCAAACGGTCATGGACTTTGGTTAGCCGGGGTTAGGTGCATAAAGGGGCGGTTTTAGGCAGCATTAAGGGAGAGTTAGGTAGGCATTTAGGTTGGTCATTCATGGCCGGAATGAATGCCAAAACGTTTGTAACCTATACCTCAACTTTGCCTATAGAAGGAGGCTCTCAGTCTCATTCGAAACACACCCAAAACCGAGACAAAGCATTGTTCTCTCGTTCTTATTCTCTCTCCCTCTCCGAAATTGTTCTTTCTTTTTGTAGTCCGGTGGATGTTCAGCTTTTGGTTCTAGTTCGCCGGAGACGTTTCAAGTGGTGCTAGAATCGTCTCGAAGTTGTTGTATCTTGTGAGGCTTTCGCTCAAGTAATCCAGCACCTATGGAAGGCGATAAAAAGCTTCAAGGAAACCGTCCAACGGACCTCAATCTTTTTACTATTTTTCTACTATTTCCGATTTAGTATTTTCTTGTATTTGTCTTCTATTTATTTCAATATTATTAATAATATTATTAACACTAACTATTTGAGCCCAGAATTTCGAACTTTTTTCACCCACAAAAATCACAACTACACCAAGCTACGATTCAAATTATTTTATTGATTACAAACACTAAACAGAATAATATTTAATTATTTAGTTAATAAAATGATTTTCGCCCTGTACTCTTCCCCAATATCATCCCCAACCTATGGTAAGTGACTTAGTATTGTTAACTACATTGGAGTCTCAAATTACCATTTCATCATTCTAATTATTATCATTACAGCAAATGAAAGCTTGTTTTTCTAAATAAAGAAATCATTCTAATTATTATATTGAGATATCAGACTTAGTAAAAATGTGGGGATATATATTCTGTATGAATGAGAACTAGCAACTTTAGTATGCCTAACTGCTCAATCTTAAGCTTTATATAGATTTTTAATAATCAGCTCGTCAAACGAAGATAACTAGTTATAAAGTGGTCATGTCTCATCTCACTATTTAAGTAACCTTTTTGAAGTAATCCTTGACTGTCATCTTCATAGTATCGATGATGTTTTCTTAAAAAGTTCATTCGATATTAGATTTTAACCAACTTACATTAAAAAAAAGACTTTTTACACTGAAAGTAAAAGCCTTATATACAATGAAAGTAAACGTCTTATTACACTGAAAGTAAAATTCTAATCACACAAAATAAACATATCACACAACTACCTGATGACAACAAACGATTAAAGAGACGCTGAAGTCACAGAGGAGCATCTGCAACTGATGGAGCGTCTACGACTAAAAGAGCCTCGGTAACTGAAGGATCATCTTCAACTGCAGGAGCAGGAGGGTCTACCACTAAAGGAGCCTCTGCAACTACTGGAGGATACAAAATTATTAGTGAAACTTTAAATATATGTATTAATGTATTAGATGTAAGTAGATACCTATTCCAGTCCTGCATATAGGACAATGTCGCCCCCTTCTAACCCACCTACCGATGCACCCGTGATGGTAGACATGATTGCAGATCGGAAATCTGCGGAGCTCCTCCCCTTCCACGAAATCGTGGAGACAGATGGGACAATCATCGCCTTGTCCCAACTCCTCGTCTGCTTGGAACCTCACCACGTCGAACGTATCAGCCACGGATGGAAGAAGGACATCGGGGTCAACTTCTGGTACGTCTGTCGCCGGCTCTCTAGTCAAAACTACGTTTCGCCACCAGCAGTAGCCTGACAATGAGAACAAGGCTGCAAAGAGAAAGAAGCCTAACACCAATAGACTCACCATAACGATGTTGGGCTTGTCGTTATCGTGACATCTAAAGTAGCACTTAGCATCTGCTACTGGTGTTTCCGTGGCCCCGAATGTGGTAACATTCTTGTCCCCAAGCACCACGCCGAAAAGCATCAGCATCGCCAGTAGAAAGAACCACCGGCGGATCTGTTAAATGAATTAATTTGTGACAAATATGTTAATTCTCTTTTTTTATATTAAAAAGTATATAATAAAAAAAAGTCAAATATAATCTGGAAACTATTTAATTTTGAAAATAAATATTGGTATGAAAACAATATAAAATTAATCTACAGATAAAAACGTATAACTTAAAATTTTCAAATAAATATTAATTTAAAAATAAATACCTGCTTAACGTCAGTGGCGAAGGGATTGGGCTTGAGGGCGGGGATGTGGACCTCCTCGTTCTCCTCAAAGTCCACTGCCACGCAAACATTTTCGTCCAGGGCCTCGTCCCCCTCGACGGCGCCGGCATCGCCTCCGCCGCCGTGGAAGTCGGTGACCAGCCTCCCAATAGAGACGAGCTGGTCGAACGCCGCAGCGGGGATAGGGTTCAGAAGATTCTCGATCTCCTTCTTCTTGTCTAGATTACGAAGGGCGTCGTTCTTGAGCACGGCCAGGATCTCGTCGGCGGCGGCGTTCACGATGGCCAGGGGCTTCCCGCCGAGCTGAGACTGGATGAGGCTGAGCATGGCCTCGTACGCCGCGCGGGTCTCCCTCGTCTTGGGCTGGTACATCCCTTCCTCCGATGACGTCAGCACGCTCTCTGTCTGGACGCGCCGCCGCTTCCGAGGGGACGGCTCGCCGGCGGGGCGAGGGCGGCGCTTCGGCTTCTCCTCGCCCTCCGACGGACGGCCGCGGAAGGCGCGGTCGCCGAAGCCCTTGGGGTCGATCTTTCCCCACAGAGACTCAGGCTCGCCGGTGGGCTCGTGGCTGTCGCGCGGACGCGAGTCTGTAGTCAGGACAAGGCTTGAGTTCGCCCTATGCTCGTACTGCTTGAACTGCGCGTGAGCTTCCGGTTCGCCGCCCAGCTGCCCCATTTTTGTGGCTGAGACCCTAGAAATCAGTCACCCAGTTTCGCTTCTATTTCTTCGTCTCTCTACACCACTTCAAATATTTGCTGTCCTTGTGACGCTGACCCGAGCTTTCATCTTATACACATTCCTATTTATAATAGCAACAAGTAAGTGTATGAAACCTTATTTGGTGCTAAACGCGCTTAGTTGGTTTTTTTTTTTGCCACTTTCAGACCTACGTGCATGCAGCCGAAGTCTATTTTTTGGTATGCATGGAAATGGGTTATTAATGAGTGTCTGGAGCTCATTAATTGATGGGTCAAACATACGCATTACAGCAAAATTTAATTTAAATCGAAACTATTATTATAAAAAAATATGAACATAATTATTTTACATTAACGTTTATTATATTACCCATACCTCTATTTATCTATTTAATTAAATAATATACTTAAGAACCATTTTGTATTTATAACGTCCTAAAAATCTTATTATGTACCCAAAAAAAAAATTGCTCTATACCCATGGTTATGTTTACCAACTTCAAAATACCCAGTGTTACGTTAATTTTGTGTAAATAACCACTTAAGTTGTTTACGAAAATATCAGTACTATTTTGTGTAAATAATTTATTTAATTTATCCAAATAAAAAGGTCAAAAGAGTCCAAAAATTTTCGTTAACAACTTACACTGAGTATTTACACAAAATTAACGTAACATTAAATATATTGAAATTGGTAAATATAAATATGGGTATTTATCTAAAAGACCATACATATTATGTATGTATATTAAAAACAAAAACGTTAATGTCCATTTAGTATTATTTTGATGTCATATTGAAACGTTATTAGCTTCTAACGCAATGACGGATCTAATAAGAACTCGGGGTGGACCATTAACCCCTTGAAATATTTTTAAAAAATATATAAATGAAAAATATTTTATGGGCTGAACTCTAGTGTTATGGGTTTGTGCTCTCTTTCTATTAATTTTTAAATCTGTCACTTTTAACGTACCACGTTCATTAACGATTAGAAAAAAATAATGACTTGTAAACATCATGTTCAAAATATATAATTAGAATTCACATAAGGATGCCTTTTTTAGGAAGCGTGGTAGGCTCCACGAGATATCAAAAGCGCTCTCACGTATGGCAAAGGGAAACCGTTATAAAGATAAAAATAAAACATAAATCACGGGTAATAAAATGAATATCAATAAACAAACAGGCTCTAGGTTTTCGTGCGGGGCCTCAACTCGTGATCATCGGCTCTAATTTATCTCCTCCGACCAAGGCGGGACCAAACTCACCCATGTCGAAGATGAGTGATAGTTAAATACATAGTGCACTCGATTATGCATCGCGACGTTACAAAGAAAGGATATATGTCTAATACTGAACTCATCAAACTCCCTCACCTCTCTGAATATGAGGTATAAGATCGTCCCAAACTCTGTCGCAGGCGTTGCGCCCTCTTCGACCAACCTTACCATCCCCAAGCAGTCAAATTGAATCTCCGCTCTCCTCCCGCTAATGCTGCGAACTAGCACTATGTCACAGAGGACCAAAACACAACAAAAAAAACCTAGGTCTACCAAAATTCAGAAACAGATCAACGCATAAACTTTAAAACCAAAATAAGAATAAATACAAAATGCACAAAAACATCAATCCTATGTCATTTACGCTATTGTCAAACATGTAGATTCTCATAGCATTTTTCGTTGTTGTCAATCCTTCAACACAACCACGAAGGTGGTGATATTATACAATGGGAATCACGATTTCTGAATCTTTTTCTAGTCTCGGCAAGATTTTCAGAGTATCGAGTTGATTTTTAATTTTTCTCTTTGATAGTTTCTCTCTCTGAAATATTTAAATCCAATAAATGAAATGGAGTTAATGATCGCCTCATTTCCCGGATTTGATTTACGTAATCAATATTTTACTTTTTTTAATTAGACGATTTTGTAATGGATGGAAAAGTTTTTTGGGGTAAAATTGGAAACGAAATGTTGTAAAACAAACCGCTGGACATTTAGCAATTTTACGAAACGTTAGCCATATTCAAAATGGAAAAATTCTATACGATTACTATATGCAATAACCCTTGATTCCATAGATAGTCCAAGCTATGTATTTTGCATTCATTTGATTCAATTCATTCACTGAAAGAGTTTTTCTTTCTCTTCAATCACAATAGGGTATTAGAGCAAATCATACAACAATGATCACTTCGGTTACGATTGCCTACTTACGATCCTTCGATTCCTTTCTCAATATAACGTGATTTTATAAATCATTCATCCTACCCAACAACAATTAAGATGCCAACAAAATGTCCTAAAAATGATGAAAAATCAAGCTCATAAAGAGATTCGCGAAAGCATGATATTGAAAATCCCCTCAATCCATACTATCTTAGCAAAGCCGATAAACAATGCGTTGTACTAGTCACCGATGCTCTCACTAATGATAATTATCCGTCATGGAGTAGACAATTCTCATGGAAATCTGAGTCGAGAACAAAAGAAGGCTTCATTGACCGAATAATTTAACAACCGGAGCTAACAGATGTCGATATAATCAACAATATCACCATTTCTTGGATTTGAAGTTCTTTATCTATAAAATTTGTCTCTTCGATTCACTTTCACGATTCAGTTTCTAATGTTTGGAATGAATTAAGAAACGCTATTATACAAAGTGGAAACTAGTTGAGATGCAATGAAAAATTTCAGGAAAAAATGCACATGTGAATGTAAATATGGAGGACACAAAGGAAGGGTAGATTTCGTTCAAGAAGAGTATGGAATAGCCTTCCTTGTGGGACTTGACGAGTCTTACAAGAAACTCAAGAGCAAAGTGTTGTCAATGGAACCATTCTTTGTCATCGATAAAGCCTTCGCAATCATCACCCAAGACGAAAAGCAGAAATCGGTGACAGATAGTGCCAGCCCCCAAGAAAACTCCAAGCACTGCCAATGGTGGTCAAGGATGACTCAGGGCCAAAAATATTCACCAACAAGAAAATTGGTCTTTATGTTCACACTGCAAAATGCTTAAACACATAGTTGAAAAGTGCTACAAAATCCACAACTATCCAATAGGATTCAACTTCAAGAACAAGGCTCATGTCAATACAACGGAACACGGCCATGTCGTATAAGAATCATCCTTCAAAGCTCTAACTTCGTCTCAATGCCACCATATGATGGAAATATTATCAAATCACATCATAGGTGCCAGTAATGCTCCAAATACCACCACCTTAAATGATGAGATCAACCTGGAATCTTGCACCACAAGTGTTTGTTATTTAGTCAACAATCCCCACCTTACTTTTTCATATTCATGGATAATTGATATCGGTGCAACCAGACATATATGTTATAACAAATCATTTTTTATCTCTTTAACATTCTTGAACAATTATCACATAAAATTGTCTGATATTTCCGTTATGCACAAAATCAGTGAATCTTTTATTTTAAATAATGTAATGTATGCTTTTAGATTGAAATTCAGTCTCATCTATATCAGCTCATTAACCTCTGATTCTCTAGTTAATGTCAACTTCCGCCATCTATTTTGTTTAATACAAGACAACCTGATTACGAAGACAATTGACAGTGCTAGTTACCGTGGAGGATTGTATGTAATTAAAGGACATCAACATCTCATACAAAATGAATACGTCAACCCGGTTTCATCTTGCATAGTAGATTAGAACATCTTTCATATGTGAGACTTGATTAATTGAAATTTGTCTTGAATTTTCATTCCAATAATAAAAGAATAGTGCTCGTTATACTTTTTACACTTTTGAAGAAATTGAGGATTCCCTTTCCTAGTCAAAACAAACTATGTATTAATATCTTAAACATCATTCATTGTGATACATGCGAACCATTTCACATCCCGTCATATAACGGTTTTAGATTTTTCTTGACAATTGTTGATGATTGATTTCAAATGGGTCTTCTTGATGAAAAATAATTATGATGTACATTTTTTACTGCCTAGATTCATAAACATGGTTAAAAATCAATTGTTTACATGATTATAATGTTGATTTTCATTCTCACTCTGATCTTCTAGATAGTCATGTAAATGTTGATTAAGATCTGCCTGACACAGTCATTGTTGACGACATTCCCATAGATTGCGTTATAGACATTCTCGTGGACCACGACAGACCACCTCGCACTTTACAAGAATAGTGAAAAATCACTGCCGGGTCTATATGATTTTCATTGTGCACTTACCCATGAGCCACATGCTTGACATACTTCTCCAGACCTCTTATCTAATTCCTATAATTATGATATATTATTTTGATCCTATAGAAATTTCAATTTTGCTGCGTTTGTTGATACTGAACCACAATATTATCATCAAGCTTCAAAATTTTCTTATTGTTGTGAGGCAATGGGAGGATAATTACAAACTATAACTAATAATAACACAAGGTACATTGTCTCTCTACCCCCATGTAAACACTCTATAAGCTGTAGATGGATCTATAAGAACAAATTTCATGCTAATGGTAACTTATCCCGTAAGAAAACCAGACTAATGGAAAAAGGCTAAAATCAACAAGGAGTGTTGATTATTTAGGTACCTTCTCCCATGTCGCTGAGTTAGTCGTAGTGAAAATTAGTTTCTTCAATAATTGGCATCTTGAACAAATGGATGTCAATAACACATTCTTAATGCGACTTAACTTAGAAAGTCTACATGATTATTCCACTCGAATTTCACTTTCAGGGGGAGATACTTAGATATGTGCAAACTTCACAAATCAATCAATGGTATAAAATCAACTTCTCGTCAATGGAACTTGAAGCTCACTCAACTTGAAGATCATTTTGTTGCTGTTTTTTTTATATGTTTATGAAATCATACTTGCACCACCTGATGTTCAAATTATAGCCTCAATCAAAGCACATTATTCAATATTTCAAGTACAAAACCTTTGTCATGTTTGTGACTTATTAGGCATGGAAATTTCAAGGTTCAAAATCTCTAGAATTACTAGATGAATTTGGTTAACTTGACTCAAAAGCTTGTCAAAACTTTAATGGATGCCCCTAACACACTCCGTGCTTCGGATCAAGAACTACTTAAAGATGGCATTGTGCACCGAAGATTGATTGGAAGCCCTCTGTATATGACGACCTCTCGTCCAGACATCATGTTTAGTGGCCACAAGCTCATCTATTATGTTTTTGCACCTCAAGAAACAAATTATCCATGGCATATTATCTCCTTCGACACATCAAGGGTCATCCTTGTCAAGGGCTATTCTACTCATTCACATCTTCGAGCCAATTAAAAGCTTCACCTGATGCTGACTGGGGAACTTGCGTTGATTTTAGTAAGTCGTTCATTGGCTTATGTGTATTTTTAGCAGATTGCACAAGTAATCGGCCAAGCCACTTAAGGAGGTCAAGTAGTGATAAAGCCTGCTATCCCTTGTCTCCTGGAAAGCTAAAAACAGTCGAAAGTCTCACGAAGCTCAACAGAATATGGGTATCTTGTATTGACCGCCACTACAACATAATTGATCTAGTTACGATAATTGCTCATAGATTTTTCAATTTCTTCTACAATGCCAATTTTCATTTTATGTGACAATCAAGTTGCAGTTAAGATAGCTTCCAATCCTACTTTTTTGTGAGACAATAAACTATATTAAGATTGACTTGCACTTTGTACATGGTCATTTCAATTCAGATGCGATCAAACTCTTGCCAATCCGTACACATCATCAACTAGCTGATTTCTTCACGAAGCCACTCTTAGCTCCTCTTATAGAAAATTCTGTATCCAAGATGTCTCTCGAGATTTGTATCATCCATCTTAACGGGGAGTATTGGAGAATTAAAATGTATTTTAGCTTAAGTTTAATTAGCTTAGCTTTGCTTAATATTAGTCTGTCTTTTATCTTGTTTTGTTTATTTCTGGTATTTTATATTGGCTATATGAATAGTGCAAGCTGTGTATTTTTATTCAATACAATTCATTCAGTGAAAAAAAAATTCTCTTTAATCTCGGCAATATCCTGAAGCATGAATTTGTTGCACATAACTGATAAAAAAGGAATAGAAAAATACACTAGCTACGAAGAATGACTTTGGCGGGAACATTATCCAATATCGGCAAGGATTTGCATGAACGATCAATCCTCCGGCAGCAACGAGCCCGTGGAGGAGAGTGTTCATGGCTATGTACATCGAGACCGCGGTCAAGTTATGGTTCATCTTTGATAATGGCAACCTTTTGCTCCAAAACCAACGAAAGGGCAAAATAGTCTTATGTTGAGGGCTGAGTCGGATAATATATTAATCTTTTTTAAAGGGATGATGTTTTTAAGGAGCAAATGAAATGTAAAACAAATGATATAAATAAATAAAACTTCTTCGAAATGAAATTAAAAAACAGAAAAAACTAAAAAAATAAAAAAGTGGAGAGGAAAAGAGAGGAGGTCATAATCAAGGTGGCGTTATTGAAGGGTGGTGGGGCCAAGTGGACATGGTTCTCCAAAACCAACTTTTTTGGGTTCCTACAAATACCCGCCTTCCTCTCCATTCTTTTGCATCCAATTAATTAGCCCTCCTCTCTATAACACTAAACAAAATATAGTTTATCAACTTCGCTCCATTCACTGAGTGGTCTGTAAATCAGGCCTCTATTTGCTCGCTAGTCTTCTTGCTGAGCTTCTATCACCAGAATATCTCAATATATATATATATATATATATATATATATAACATAAACATGTCCCCAGCTCCGGCAGTGAAGCAGGGCATAGCGGTGGCTATTCTGAGCTGCGAAGGCGGCGATAGAGCGAGGACGTCGCTCCGGCGGACTCTCTCCGCGGACATGTCTTCAAAGCAATGGCTGGCCCAGAACGGCTTCGGCCTCTCCTCCCCTCCTCCCATTAAGAAGACGGCTTCCTCTAGAGACCTCTTCCTCAACCCCATCGCCGATTCCTTCTCCGACGAAGACGACGACGAGGAAGCGAAAAAGGCCTCCTTTCCCAACTTCGACATCTGGACCACCATCGTCTCCACACCCGAGAGACACTCTCTCCCTCCGCCCTACGTCCACCCGCTCGTCAAGCGATCCGCCAGCTCTCTCAGCGACAACAGCCTCCAGATTTGCACCGAGAGCCTCGGCTCCGAGACCGGTTCCGACGGCTTCTCCTCCGACGCTGATTCCGACCGGATAGCGGCGGCGGTTGCGGCTCTACCTCCGTATCCGGCTCCGGCTCCGGCGCGGTCGTTCCCACCGCCTCTACCATCGCTGTCCTGCCGCGGCGCGGGAGAGTTCGCGCCGGCGCTTCGCATGAGAAGCCGCCGCGACAACGGGCGACTCGTCGTGGAGGCCGTCGCTGTCCCCGCAACTCCGCCCAACTTCTCCGCCCAGCGCCTCGATGGCCGCCTCGTCCTCAAGCTCGCCAGATCAGTCGACACCGACACCTTCGAAGAGGCTGGCGGCAAGTTGGAAGAGGACTACGACTCTGAAGAAGAAGAAGAAGAAGTGGAGGAGGAGGAGGAAGCATTTGTGGTGCACAAGAACGATGAGATTGCAGAGTCGAGGCTGATAAACTTCCACAGGCTAGCTCTCATGGCGAACAAGCCGTTAGGATTTCCGAACAGGAACGTGAAGGAGGACGAGGAGCAGAAGCCGGCGGCGACAGTGGCGAAGTCTCTGCCGTCGAGAGTTCCGGTGATCAGAATGCTTCCATCGCCGGCAGCGGCGAAGGTGTCGACCACTGCGGCGGCGTCGTTGAACCACTACGACTACTTCTGGCGGACGAAGATCGGGTCCCAAAATGACGGCGTCAAGTCCCAAACAGCGGCGCCAAACGAGAGGAAAGAGTTTGTCGGTTCGAAAGTGGACGGCTATCACTTGGTCCCCTTGCTCAAGCGGTGTTGCAATGAACCCCGGAGGACTCTCATCTGGCACCCTCGTTGCATTGCCACTTCCTAGATTTTCTCGTCCCACTATAGTATCTACAATCATCTCGTCTATCTATAAATGTAATAAGAATGATAATAATAATAATATCTTTTTAAGTCCCCTCTCGTAGGTCTTCAGGTTCCTCTGTTTTTAGGTTTTTACTTAGCCAATCAAACCCAAACAAGCTGGAGATGGAGGATACGAGAGAGATTGGCTTTGATATAGAGATTGAAGAGAGGAGAGATTACCACAACTAATTAACATTACGTCTGCCTTGCCTGTATAATCAGTGATTTTTATCAATAATAAATTATTATTGATTGCTAATATGTCTTGGTGAATTCTCAATTCATAAGTAAATTTCTATGCATATTACAGCTTTTTGACCATAGTGGGATTTGCGCTACAAAAGCACAAACACTGTCTATGGTAGGTGATTGTCTCTTGATTTTGTTTGGTAATCCCGATTTACGTCGAAAATGTAGCTAGCTAGTAGCATTGTTCGATAGTGCTTGCTATTCTTGGTAGCAAATAAGAATAAGATAAATAAATCTTTGTTTTATTTCTTTTGACCAAGTGGGACGGCTGTCCTTTATTATTGCACACTACTCTCATCGTTTCACTATCACTTTATTCGAACCGTGTGCTTATTTGGACGTATGTGTTTTAAATTCGCCTTTTAAATAGAGGGATATGAATACAAAAAGGTCGATAATGATTTTAGTTGTCTTGTTACTAACATGATTTAGTGGTAAACTTCAGATTTTAACTTATATTCTTTATCTTAATGTTTCATCCACATTTAATTGTACTGAAAATATTTTACCAAATATTATTATTTCATAAAATTTAACTAAATTCACTACAAAAAATATATGTATATTGAAGTCTAAATGCATCGACATACTTTACCTTATTATTTATATATACGAGATCACTTTTTCGAGTTGGTGTTATGTTTGTGTTTAATTTGTGACCAATCTCTTATCAATAAAAAATCAAGTTTATTGAACATTTATCGCTTTATTGTTGAATCCTTCTACATCGTTGCTTGTGATAATGTAGTACGTACATCAAAAGCAACTTTTTATATAATCAACAAAGTTATCAAATTAAGAAAAAAAAATGGATATCAACAATCAAAGTTGTAAATTTTTATCGTCTTTCAAGAACGAATGTTCTAACCCACCGATCAAAACTCACTTCTTCGAGATACTTGTCATCTTACTATCTTTCTGTCTCAATAATCTAAAATTAGCTTCAGGTGTTCTTCAACTAAAGGCATAAGTTGCGACAATGACTATTCTTCAATTTATATTAGACATGGAGTTGTAAACGATAGTAGCATGTTCCATGAGACATGCCAAAAAATGTGTGATGCTGACATATCGATCATATATGAATGCTAAATCTGGTAAATATTCAGCGATAAATTCTTTCAATTTTCTCAAAAACAAATTCAAGAAGTATGACACTCGCTCTCTAACAGTCCTAAATGGAAATGGATATAAACATGAATTTGCATACATTGCAATTTCTTAATGCAACTATCCACAATAATTTGTTTTTAACATATGCACCATTTTATTATATATTTGGTGATATGATTTGAACCATTTACAACACAATAGAAAATAAGACATACATGAGTTTGTCACCACCTTTCACAAACTCATTTGGAGTCCAAATATTCTATTGTTGCAGCATGAATATCCAAGACATGAACTTCTTATGAGATTAGTCCGGTATACCCTCGTACGTACACAATAAGTTTTCTCTTTATATTAGAACTTTCATATAAAATATGTTGAGACCACATATTGTCTTGAATTATATGTGATTTATGACGTGTGGTGCAGTTCACTACGCCATAACAAGTGTCTATTTTTGTAAACACTATTTGTCAAGTATCAGATCATTGCATAACACATCATCCGCTTTCATTTGCACATCTCTTTTTAATATAATATACCCTCTTCTATTTCAAAATTCAAAATTATGTTTTATAGTATATGTTAATCTATTTCTTAAATTATGTCTTGCTCTCAATAATGGTCTTAATATATACTTATTCATAACTACATGTTAGATTCAATGGTTAAATTTTTAATATGCAACATGTTAAATTCCGAAATTAAATCTATGTCATTTATATTATTTGCGGTAGAAGTTGGATATTGACGTGGACAAAAACTTGGTTCTCTTTGAAAACATCATTGATAACGAATTCGAGGGTCCGTGAATAAGGCATTCACTTAATTAGTGATCATATGATAAAAAAAAGGTTAAACAGGAAAATAGCCTGAAACTACAAAATTGCAAAATGGCCAAACGTTTCAAAAAATGGGGTTAATGGCAATAAATGAATATAAACAAACAAAATGGACAAAATTGTCCTCAAAATAAACCGGCAAAAAAAAATTAAAATTGTAAAAAAAGATGACACGATTAAATAACCGTGTGGAATAACTTCCTAGTGGGTGGGAAGTTAAAGCAATTAAGTCTATTTATATATTAAAAACTGATTAAACCTTACAAATTCTCTCGCTTTCAAAAATTGGAATAAGTAAAGTTAAATAAATCAAAATTAATGTTACATATCTGAGAAAAAACGCCCAAAAATGAAAATAACTGACTTTCAAGTGACGCCGCAAATTTAAATATTTACGTTAAATAGGGATAATAATTAGATAAAAACACAGCAGTTTGTTTGGGATTCAAAAACAATTCAGTTGGTTTAAATTAAAAAAAAATAACTGCACAATACATTCAATTTAAATTCAAACGGGAAAAAAATGAAAGGGCATGACTGTAACAAAAAAAACAATAATCTGCCACGTCATTTAAAATGGCTATTTTCTTAAAAAACGAAAATAGTTTGGCTAAAATGAAATCAAAACGTTTTCTAGTGCTATTTAGAGCAAATTTTCATAAAAAAACTCACATGGGGTTGACAATGTGCAGAGCGTACTGCAAAAAATTTCACACAATCATCATATTTTTTGAGATCTGCAAACACGAGTATAAAAATAGCCTTTAGATGCGACATTTTGTCACATAAAAAGGTCAAAAGTCGCATTTAAGTGGACTTTTAGATGCGATTTCGGATGCGACACTATCGCATCTAAATAGTTGTAGCTAAAATTTTTGGATGCGATAAGTCGCATTCAAAGGTTTGCACGGTTGGAAGATATGCCCACAAGAAGATTATAGATTTGCACATTGACGTAATATAAATCTTCTCATAGGCTGATTAAATTAATAAAAGTTGAAATGTTCATTCTTTCTTTTTTCGTTTGTTTGAAGATTTATGATATCCAGTAGTCTTATAGTCCTTAATCAAACCTAACAACGTATAAAGAGAAACATGTAGATTTTCGTTAATAAACTCTTCATGGTTTGGTTAAAAAGAAATATTCACCATCTAAGATCAACGGACTATTGATTCTAGTATGATTGTTGGAAGAATCTATGATGTCTGATTACGAGACAAAGAAAGTTAGGAACTCTATAATTCTTCCAGTGTATCTTCCGAAGATACTGAATTGACCAGTGCACCTTTAGAGACAATGTAAGAACAAACCATGTAATCTCTTCTCTCTCAAGATCACTATATATGAATTGCATCGTACTTACCTTAATCCTGAAATGAGGCATGTCATTTGATAACTTCAATGTATTCATTTGAAAAAGCTACACTCTAGATCCAAGTTTGTGAACTAAATGCGCTCTATTGGTGATGTATACAGCTATTTCAAGTAACTGAACATATTCAACTATTATAATTAACTAAATATATGCATACAATTTCAATTAACTCAACGTATTAAACAATTTCATTTTATTAAACATATTTACAAGTTTCTATTAATTAACTAACATGTTGAAAGTTCAATTAACTAAACACATTTTAAATTAACTAAATAAAATAAAATTTAATTACCTAACGTGGAGAGAGAGAGCTGAAACGCATTGAACGAGATTTGGATCGGAGACGGCGATTGCGAGCGTAGAAACGAGAATGCGAGCAAAAAAAAATTACTACTTCACAAAAATTAACAAATATAAACCATATAAGATATGAAAAACCTAAAATTTAAAACCTAAAAGGTGTGAGGGGCAGCTGTCACGGCTGTGCAGGCGCTGCTGGGTGGGCTGCAACGACAAGCGGCAGCCGACGCTGCGGAGGAGGTGACGAACGATTGGAGTAAATTAAAACTACCTGCCAGAAAATAAAATCAAAATCGAACTTCAAAGCAAGAAATAACAAAAGAAATAACAAATCAACGATAAAAACACTAACTTTGAATCTCTGGAAAAAAAATTAAAAACAAATCAACCTGCGTGGTGACGCGGAGACCGGCCGAGCAACACCACCAGAGGAAGTGAGGACACACAACAACACCACAAGACCGGACAAGCAACGTGCGTGAGAAAACAAAATTGTTTGAAAACACGCTTACACGCTAGAGCTAAAAATTAAACCTTACCGGCCGGAGGAGCGCGGGTCAAACGGAGCGCGAGCGTCGGGTCGGAGGTGGAGTGAAGGCGGAGAGGGTCGAAGAGCATCGGCGGAGAGCAGTTCGGGGGGAGCCGACAGAGAGGGGCGAAGGGCGTACTTGCCGGAGAGCAGGCAGAGAGGGTTGGAGGGCATCGGCGGAGAGGGTCCGAGGTGCTGCGTCGGTCTGCGGGTCACCAGAGGAGGCGCGCGGGTCACCAAAGGAGGAGCAGAAGTTGGTCAAGGCGGCGAGGAGGCGCAGGTCACCGGAGGAGGAGCTGGAGGTCGGAGGTCTAAGAAATGACTAAATTTTTCGAGAACAATGAAAGAGACGAGTTTTTAAACAGCGAAACCCTAACATTTGAATGCGATAGTTTCGCATCAAATAACCACCAACGGATGCGACATGTCGCATCTAATGGTGCCTTTGGATGCGACTTGCCACGTCTGTTATTAAAAAATATAAGATATTTGCCACGTCAATTAAAAGACAAGGAAGAGGGAATTTTAGCCCGCCCAATTTTTTTGAGACATTTAGATGCGACTTTGTCGAATCTATAGCTCAGAATAATAATAATAATAATAATAATAATAATAATAATAATAATAATAATAATAATAATAATAATAATAATAATAATAATAATAATAATAATAATAATAATAATAATAATAATAATAATGCATTCCACGTCAAATAACCAATGCAAAATGGGAGGAAAGTTTACTTGCCAAAATTTTTGGGACATTTGGATGTGACAATGTCGCATCCGATACTGTTCCCAATGTAAAAAAAATTCCTCAAATACTCATGTTAGATGCGAGGACTCGGATCCGAATGTACTTTTGGATGGGACTTTTAGATGCGACTAGTCGAACCCGAAAGTTCCCCGTATCAGAAGACCAAATTTGTAGTAGTGAAATTTTTCATATCATTCACATTTTTCAATGTGTCCACCATCATCGTCATTGTCATGTTCAAGGTTTTAAATACCGACGGATAGCGCCAAAATACAAGTTCTCGGTAAAAAATCGCGCTTTCAAGTTCATGTTTTATAATATCAGTCCAAAATATGGCCAATTTACCATTTTTTTACCGAGTTATCGCGATAATTTGAGCAGTTATAAAATTCAAATTTTCATCATTTTTTTCATTTAACCAAAAAATTCTGACCTCCCAAAACTGAGATTTACAGTGCATTTTTTATACTTAATCGGCGATTTTAAGTTAGGGAACTTGTTTTGTAGAAAAAATTGAGGTATATTTTAGATATTTCAGACAACTCCAACGATAGACAATAGTAACCTCCGGTTACCTTAGTGTTTTTAGGGTTTTGAGTTTTTTTTTTCTTTTTTGTAGATCTGGGTGTATTACGCTTGTTTTTTATATTATTTTTTACGCTTTTTAGGTCGGGGAGTGATTATGTATAAAATGTGTAATTTCTTTTTAAATTCCGGCAAGATTCTAAAGCTACGCTTCCAAACTACAAATTCTAGTTTTTGATTACTTAGTTAAAAAATATAAAAGCTATTTTTCACTTTTAAGAAAAGCTATTTTACCAAACGCTTAAACATAATTTAACTTTTTAAAAAAGTGAAAATTGGCCAAAATAAACCAACACAAATGCACCTATTGTATCCTACCTAAGTAAAAGAGTCTTTAATAATTCAAAATTCATTTATTTTAGTTTATTTTCTGATCAATGTTTATTATCTTATCAACCTGAGTTCTCCGTTATGTTTTAATCTGTCTACAAAATGGCAATCTTGGTGAAAGAGAGATTTAGTGAGAGAGAGAAGAATCGATATTTTACTTAATTTTTACTTAATTTCATTCAATATTTTACTTAATTTTACTTAATTTCATTCAATATTTTACTTAATTTTTTAATTATAAATATCAATCTCCCGCCTATTTGTAATTTTTTCATATTCGAATTTCAAATTAAATGCATAAAACTGAATTAACATTATTTCAAATTAAAACATCAAGAGTATTTTTGGGGTAAATTTATTTATTTTGTTTTATTAATGACTATTAACGTAAACTATCAAATTAATGATTATAATACAATCCATATATTTCAATTGCCTAGATTGTTCAGCCCTAAAAGTTATTTGCCTAATATTTACACTATTGCATAGGGAAAAAAATTGGATACATTTATTTATAATAATAAAATAATCGTAGGACATTAGGGTTTTTTTTTTCTTTTGCTAATTGGTTAGTTTGGTGATTTAATTGGCTACTAAAAGTATCCAAACGGCAAATAGATACTATAGATCATGAAGCGATTAAGAAAAATGAATACACATGCCAGAGCCATAAATAATATTTCCCAATAAGCTTTCATATGTTTCTTGTGTTTTATGCTAAACTTTTAGATCGGCAATATTATACTTCAGTTAAAAATATTGTTTCTGCATGTAGAGTTTTTTTGTTAATTTTCCATAAACATTTTATCATTGTTTTCAGATACAAGACCATCGAAACACCATAAAAGATATAACTCTTAATAATATTTAGGACATAAGTTTGATTCTAGATTTCAGTCATTGACATTTAATTATTTAGTGATTAAGCAATTACTTCATTGCATTAAAAATTGATTCAAATAATTAGTTAAGGAAGTAACGCCATAATAGGCGGATAGAGACATATTATATATAGATAATTATCCCTTCCTTATTTTGGAAATTGGTAAGGGACCAATAAGGTTTCATCAATATGGGTTATGTCTCACATTGGAGGTCCCCTATTTTGGGGACAACATAATCCGCTCTTCGCATTTGATGTTCGACCGTATGATCGTAAGCATGTTTAGCTTTAATCACCTTTTTCCTACCACGTCCACGCCTCTCTTTTATGCTTCACACAAATTATACCCTCTATCAACTTGCATTATCTTTTGTCCAAAGTAATACGGGAAAAAGTTATATTGCACCTCACTCCCAATGAAAATAATAGTTCAAAGAACAATGCTATAAACGACCACTAACGCGTATACTCACCACATAAAAAATGGAAAGAAACCAAAATATGGATGAAGACAAGCCATAATAAAGTATATGCCGTTACTTAATGATTTGATTTTTTTTATCCAAGGGTAATTTAAATTTAATAACGAAGACAAGCCATAATAAATCTAGTTTCTAATGTTATATCATTGCTCTCTATTTTTCATTAAGCTTAACTTGAAATAGCCCAATTATTATAATTAGATAACTCAAACTCTATATTGATAAAAACTTAGAAGCTCATTTTTTTTAATTCAAGGTCACTCCTTCCTTCATTTGCAAGCAACCAATTAAAAACTTTCGCAGTAGTACTAGTGACGTATGAAAGATTTCATGGTTACTTTAGAACATCTCCGATTCAAAGCAACTCAAATTATTTTTACTTACATGTTAATGGCACATCACCTTATTTTTTTTATATATTAATATTTTATTATGTAATGATTATAACAAAGTTACAGATTTTGACACCTATGTCATCTCTTTTTGGAAAAAAAAATAAAAAAATATTATATGCACCAATAATTAAATTTGTGTAGTCCCATTTATAATAACTTTTTATATCAACATCATTTGTGTAGTATTTGAAATGAGGGTGGAGTAACTATGTTGTGATGTTGTAAACAATGTTCCTACAAACAAAGGTAAAGAGATAGAATACTGGAATGTAAATGACACAAAGACGTTGGCAACCCAGTTCGGCAACTGCCTACATCTGGGGGGATGACCTATCCCGGTGAATGAGTATACTATATGATGAAAGAGCAACGTTACGAAGTTTTTACAAGCGAATAAACTTATTCCTTAACCTAACACTTCCTATCTCTCAAGTAATACGCTCCCTAAAGCTCCCCCTAGGAGTGAGTTTATCTCACTTAATCACCTCAGTTAGGACCACGTCCTTGAAAGTGTTTTGAACAAAGAAGGCAAAGAAAATATGCACTTACATAAAAGCTTTTCATTCACAAAGCTATTCTTAACAATGTAGACGCACGACACAGAAGAGGGCTTCTTGTGTATAAGGAAACGGCGCCAGAAGAAAGAATGCATAAACCCTAGAAGAGACCGAGGAAGGGTTTATATACTCCACAACACAACGAAGAACCACAGCACCCGAGAACCCAGAAGAAAAGAGAAAGGCGCTAAAAGTAACAGTGAAGTAGGTACAAGGCAGGTACGATGCATCAGAGAAAAAAGCAGAGACAAGGTCTTCACAAATGATCAGAACATCTGAGGGGACATCAAGATTTTGATGAAGCAACGAGGCCAATATACACTAACAATATTATAAAGTATTTTAAATATAATAAATAAATAAAAACTAAAATATTTAGTGATGTGGAGAGCAATTTTGGTTACCTCCATTGAAGATGCTCTTAAGGAAAAAGTTGATGCATTATTAGAGTTAGTCATTTATACCAAATAACTTATTAATGGCTGGCCAATTTGTTTATAGCAATAGCAATTGGTTGTGAATGCAAAAAAATTATAGCAATAGTATCTTTTTTTTCTAAGAAACTAATAATTTAGTGAAATATATAGCCACTATTAAATACACAATAAGTGAATACAGTTCTGCCCACAAACTAAATAGATGCTAAAAATTTATATAATTAATGCATCTTTTTTTTCTTAAGCGTAATTTGCTGTTAACTATAAGCAACTTTTCTGCTAGACGAGTGATGCAATTTTATCATCGTATATAAACTTGAAAGAAGCAAACTTTTGAGATGTACCGCGGTCATTGTTACGTGTGATGTGTTATTTTTTAGTAGTTTGTCCGACAAGATTTTTTACAACGTGTTTGCTATAGGTTGAGACAATTTAGTAGATGTGCACAAAACAATATTTTCGTCCAGTTTATTTTTTGCAATGTTGATAGTTAAAGATTTTCTACTTTTATTTTTGACAAGTAACTGGGTATGAACATCATATTTTTGACCTCCAAATATGTCGAATATGCTCTTGGTATTATTCGACGCATTCATTCACAAAATTAAGGTTATTAGACATGCATCCCCGGAAAATTGAAATATTAATTATGTGGTGGTAGTGGTGTAATACTCTAAACGTTATTCATCTTCTTATTATGTGCCAGAGATTCGTTTAGATTTTGTGACTTCCTAATTAAAGATTCAATGACTTTGACATCAAAGATTATCAAACATTTGTGGAGCGTTTTATAGTGGAATTCAGTGGATTCAGGGGGAGTCAGATTAGAAATTCACGGATAATTATATAAAATGAGTCTTTGAGCAAGGATCGTTCATATAAGTCCATTATTATGTTATTAGTTACTTATTCAATAGTGAATTTGTTTTTTACAATAAGTAGCGTTGCACCAAACTGAGTTACCGTGCTTTGTTTTATTTTAATTTTAAGACAATGTCTTCTAATTGTCCATTCATTTTCAGAGCATATTATAGCATATACTCACTTCACATTGTGTGTGAGATATTGTTTCGAGGTAAAACAAAACTATGATCGTATTAGATTGGCACCAGAGTTTGGGGTGGTTTCCTTGTCTTGTTGACATTTGTTCTATTTGAGATGAATAATATCAAGAAAGGTAGATATGTTAATCGTCCTCCAGTTTTTTACAGGACAAACTATGGGTGGAAATCTCTACGAATTCCTTTCTTAAGTCTATTAACAACAAGACTTCGAAGGATGTTAAAAATGGATGGTCTGCTTCGAATATTAAAGATGATAAAGTTGTTGGTTTCACCAAAGAAGAGAAAGACTAGAACACTATAGATGATGATGACGAATCTCTTGGTAATTCTTGTGCTCATAACACTATAGTGGTATACACAAAAATATTTGCGGTCTTATAAGCACATGTTATATTGCCAAAGAATGTTGAGAAGCTCTTGAAAACGATGTTGCTCATGTAGTTAGAGATAATATTTATGTACAATAATATTAAAAATGAGTAAGTTTTGAAGAATAAGCATGACGATGATATATTCGAGATGCCATGCGTGTCACAAACTAGAACATTGAAATTGGCTCTAGAAACGTATGCTACATCTACTATCATTTTCTCCGCTTCTTGCTCTTTTATACTCAGTTATAACGGCATTCTCGTCGATCTTCTCACTTTGCTAGTGCTTGTCCTAGTCTTTAGAGAGTAGTTACATTTTCTCAATCTTCAGCTCGATATTCCTCCAGTTAGTCTATTTGGTCTTAATCATGTAGTTATTTTATGAAAACAAACATTTGGGTCTGGTAGACTTGTCTCATGCAATAGTTCATGAGAGAGTTGGAATATGTATAGGGTTACGAAAATTCATCATTAATCATATTAATGGCGGAATATAATTTTTTTTTACAAGTAATCAATTTTACTAACCTAGGTAAAGTGCATGAACATGTATCATTAAAAACATTATTTAAAGTGCATGAATACTAACCTTTTTGTACCTTTAATTTAGAGGAGTCTTGAGAAAGGTTGATCTTCTCTTGCTCGTTACGTTCACACCTAAACGTGAACTCGAGAAACCTAAGGTTTCTATTACATGAGTCTTTAGAGGTTTAAAAATATTTGTGTGTGGGCACAATTAAACACAATAACTCAAGAACAAGTCTATGAGCTAAAGAGCTAATTTAGCCTAAGTCTAATGAGGACTTAGGTACCAAAATAAAAATGGATTTTCTAGAGAGAAAGAGAGAGAGAGGGGGTCGGCCAAGAGAGAGAGCACAAGAGAAAAAACTTTTTTTCACATCTCTATATAAGGCTCTATTTATAGGAGAAGAAAAATCAAGAAAGGGTAATAACCATTTACAATTGTGCATTCACGAGACAATATTTAATTTTCTCTCATCTTCTCCCTTGTACATGGCTGGCCATCCCTAGCATGAGTGAAGGAAAATTTGTTTCCTCAGTTAGATTATTTATTTCCTTCTCAAATAAATTTATTTCCTCTTTTCCTTTTAGGTAATTATAGGCAAATATTCTCTCTTCTTGGGTGATGTTGGCCGAATTCTATACTAGGGAAGGGCATCTAGATGCTTCCATATTTCTTTTAAGACAATTCGTAAAATATCCATTGTAGAATTAATATAGCACAAATAATGAAATTAATTTCATAATGCCTCAAGCGACTTCTCGACTTTAGAAATTAATTTATTTTTCCATCATATGAAATTATTCAAAATCTTATTTTGAAATTCACATCATTTTATGTTCATGTGGACAAAAATACCCTTTAGACATTTTCGGAGAAAACGTCTAGTTCAAACTTGAACTTATTTTGACTTAACTTGTAATTTAACAATCCTACTTTAATGACCTATAATAGTGACCTTATGGATCCAAATGAACAAAGCTTGATCTTCTATACTCGGACTCAAAAGTTCACAAACCTTTTCCGAGTATTAGTTTAATGCCAACTGACTCCACTAAAGAGTTGACACTGAGAATCTCTCGGTTCAAATGAATTTATTTTCTACTCAAATGCAACTTAATTATATTGAGTGGATCCATTGAATGTTATCTATGTTTACTTTCATGAATATCATCAACTAGATGGGATTTATAAAATTATCATTTACCCTTCTAGTTGTATTTCCTCAACTCCTTTGTTACTTGTGAATAAGTTAGAAACAATGTATTGACGAGGAGCTAACAAGTCACATTGTTTCATCCAAATAAAGTCGCTAATTGATTTTGGATACCGCGCGGTTCGTTTATTCACAATCCAAGTAATAAAGTATGAGGTGATATACATTGCATTTCAGCAATCTTGTTCATGAATTCCATATCTATGAGAACTTCACAAAGCTGGTTCATGACATCTTCATACTTAATATCTCACCAATTTGTCTAGTCTAGATCACTTAATGGATCTAGAATTCGACTTTCTCAAATGAGAATATTAAAGCTATGAAATGACATATTTCATTTCATGATTTAGGTAAGCACGATGCAATTCATACATAGTGACCTTGAGACAGACGAGGTTAAATGGTTTATTCTTACACTGCCTCTAAAGGTGCACTGGTCAATTCAGTATCTTCAGAAGATATACTGGAAGAACTATAGAGTTTCTAACTCTTTATGCCTCATAACCAGACATCATAGATTCTTCCAACAATCATACTAGGATCAATAATTCGTTGATCTTTAGATTGTGGATATTTCATTTTAACCAAACCATGAAAAGTTTGTTCACGCAAATCTACATTTGTCTCTTCATACATTGTTAGGTTTGATTAAGGACTATAAAACTATTTAATATCATAAATCTTCAAACAAACGAAAAAGGAATAAATGAACATTTCAACTTTTATTAATTTAATCAACAATTACAATAAGGACTTATAAAGATTTATATTACATCAATATGTAAATGAATAATCTTCTAGTGGACATCTATGCCAACAGAGAGACATCAACATGAAATATGAATTTTATTACAAAAAGTTGACTCTATATTCACTAAACTAGCTATAGATTTTTAAATACGCAAGATTATGTAAACATGTTGTAAATGTCCATCTCATGATGACTTGGCTATAAATTCAACCCTTATTACCCTTGTCACGAATTTTATTTTTGGGTATAATTATCTAAAATAATTTTGTAAACAAGTTTGGGAGGGCATTTACAACTCATTTACTAAATTTTGGGTATTCCAAAATTCATATATGTTTATGGGTATATAGTAAAAGTTACCCATTTTATTATTTTAATGGAGTCTAAAACTCTCTCGTTCACTGTCTCATTTTTATATTTTAATTGCGTTTTATAAAACATGTAAAAGAAAGCTTTAACAATAATGTCATTTTCCCCTCAACGCGTGATGGAAACGTGGTAATATTTTACTATTTTAAAAACAAAAGTAAGAGAAGGACTATAAGTTAATCTTATCAGTCTATCACAAAAAGGGAAAATATAATTTAAAAGTTTCAAAAGTAACATATCAAAAAAGTATCCTTTGGAAAAAAATGTAATTTAATTATTATTATATATAAATATTTATTTATTCATATTTTACTAAAATTCTTAAAAAGACTTACATGTCGTCTTCAGTAATAACGATGACACGATTTTATAAGATTGCATATTTTTTCCCTAGTATTAAATTATAAAACAAAAAATTGGCTAAGTTGCGAACGTTTGTTGTGTTTATTTCAAAATAGTCAACGTTCTGGTTCATTTTGGTTAAACCCTATTGTTTACGTGATATATATAATTAACAGGATGACTTTACAGTTTTGGCCTTTTCATTTTGGGAACTTTTGAATTTTTTTGACAAATTAGTTAAACGTTGGCCATTTTGAAATATCACTATGTTTATAAGCTTATACTACTTGTTATTACGTTTGATTGGCTGATTTTTATTAGGCAAGTTAGTGATCGAGAATTGTCACATTATCTTATCGAGGTCTTCTGCCTTAACAGTATGCGATTGTGTGGGCTATATTTAGGCAGTGATTATCGTTGATGTGACGTTTAAGGGCCCTTTCATGTTTGATGCTATCGGTTTTGCTGCTGAGATACACTAGCATGGACTCTTCTTCTTTGGAACGCTATAAAAGGCATGGTTGTTTCCCTTAGCCTCCTTGATACTTTTGTTTGAGTCTATAACTTTTTTAGACGTGCAAGATCGGCGGGCTGGAAAACTATTGACTTGAAGAATAGCAGTGTTAAATTAGATCATCCACTGTGATTGATTCGCGTTTGCTGTTGTGTTTATGCGTGAATGAATTAGTCACACCTGAGAGTTTTATTGTGATCAATGAACACGTGACGGTGTGTATTTCATGGATTTATGAAAGAGTCACTAATTCAGGGGACGACTGGATTAAAATTTCACTTTATAGTTAGTAATTTGACTTTGATGTTTGTGTTGTTCATATAAGTCCATTTGTACTGAAAACTATTATTATAGTGAAATCATTTCTACCGGATTATTACGCTTCCAGATGTAGAAGACGTTGCTCCAAACTGGTTTACCAATCGTGCGTGTTCTTTACTTTTTAATTTGTTCTTTTACTGTCATCTACCAGTTATTTTTATTTGAGACTGGATTATTATGTGTGACAGTTATTTTTATCATTAATAGCTCTATTGATATAAAGTATTGTCGTATTTGCGAAAAAGGACTTGGCTAAATTATTTCGAATGCGTTTAAAAATAAACTGAATAAAAATTGTATTTTCTTTATAAATATATTATATTCATGAAATTACGGTACAAGTGTAATATTCGCACCAAACAAATTGTTTGCTACTTTATAGCAATGCTTTGATACTCATCAGAAGATCTTCGTCCATTATTAGAGTAGTTGGATGATCCATCTCGTGGCACACAAACAAAACAAAGACAACAAAAAAGAAAGAACGAAAGATATGAAGGGAAAAAAAGAGTGGGGTAAAAAATGCCTAAGAATATGTTTGAAAAAAATTCCCTAATCAGAGAGAGTCACACTAGTTATCCTTTTCTTTTTAATGGTCGCACCATTTCTTTTTGGTTACTTTGTGTACGTAATCATTTCTTTTTTCAAATAATTCATTCTTTACGTAATCATTCAAGGGCACTAAATTTAGGAGGCAAATTTGGCAAATGAAAATGTGCCACGTGACACTGAGGTTGATTGGACATGTGGTTGTACATATTTGGATGATGAATATTTCGAAAAGGCTACACTCTGCCACCACTGATATCTTTGGAATATTGAGAGAGCTTTTCAGAAAACAGAAAGAAGACTGAGAGAGAGAGAGCTCATATGCCATAATTGAGAATAAAATATAAATTACTTCCTTATGCTTTTCATGTAAAGTATTTTATGTACAAGTAGTATACTTTGGAACAGCAACGGACTTAAAGATTGGATTCACGAGCCACAACTTAAATCGATATAAAGTTCAATGGTGTTAAAAAAATTATACTATACTTCATTTTTTATCAGTGACAAAAATGCTTAATATTAAGTTAAGTCAAATGAAAAAACACAAAACTATCTAAATTTAATAAAAATATAATATTTTTCTAAATATTATTCTATAACATAATTTAGTTTTTCTTAAACAAATTAAAGATTAAGTATATCAATTTTATAAAACTAAATAAACATTAATCATATATTTGTAAAATAGAAAATACTTAATAGTAATTTTCATATAAAAATCAAACACTAATTTTATTATTTTATATTACAGTTTTAAACTACTTTGTCTTAAACTAATACAAATAATTTTAATTTTTTTTTATCAAAGATGAATGTTTATTTTATACATTTTTTGGGTTATAAAATGATATAATTATTATTTTATGGAAAAATAAATGATTTTTGTATACTATGAGAATACGGTTTTTCTCTTTTATTTTTTTGTATGAATAAATTATTTTTAAGAAAGAAATACAAAGTTCTTATTAAATTTTGGGTTACTATGTGTTTTTTCATCCAACTTAGCCACATTAGCAGTTATGGTGCAACTAAACTGAAACATTAAATCTATATAGCAAAAAGGAAAATTTAGTATATATCTATAATTTTTTAAGTAACCATTAAGTATTTTTGTCATCGAAAAAAGTATAAAGTATATAAATATGGTTTTAAAAAAATATTTGGTATTTTTGCCACCATTACCTTATCAATAGTTCACAATTAATATAGAGCGAAATAAATTCTAAAAGGGATAAAGAACAATATACCCTTCTATAGTATTGAGTTTGCAAAATACTCAACTTATTAACAATTTTTGTTAATACCCAAATGAAAAAATTAACGAGAATTAAAGATCTAAATTACCCGTTTAGATTTTTAATTTTTGAAACAATAATTTATAAAAATTAACAATATAAATCCGAATTTTAAGTAGGAAACATTCAAGTTTCTCTTTCCAATTAATGGGCCAGATATTTTGAAAATAATGAGAAATTTAATGGAGTATTATATTTGGGCAAGATAAATTAAAATTGAAAATTATTATATAAAATATAGAGGCGTATTAACAGCAATTAATGTAGAAAGTTATATAAAACTGCATCATTTACTCTCTCTCTCTCTCTCTCTCTCTCTCTCTCTCTCTCTCTATTAATATAAGAGGGCACGACTCGAATAACATAAGGAATACAAAAGCTAGCCCAGATGTAACAAGCGATGGTCGTGCGAAAATGAATCACCGGAATACTGAGCTTCTAACCGACTTCGATCGGAAAACTGTCAAAATTTCGTCGGCGATGAGGCAATTCGCTGTGTTTTCGTCAGAGGCCAAGAACTGCTTCAGTAGAGGCTTGGCGGTGGCTCGCATGGAAGCATGGACTTGGGGCTCTCTCTCTCTCTCTCTCTCTCTCTCTCTCTCTCTTTCTGTTTTCAGATCGAGGTCGACCCTTCCTTAAAACAGAGAATCGGCGATAATTTCAGAGCTAGTATTTCAAAATTAACAGATCTGTTTTTTTATGATCAAAATTAACAAAAATTAACTAGTATTTCATCTGAACGAGTTAATAAACAAAATTAACAGAAATAAACTACTATTTCATCTGGACGAGTTTATAACCAAAATTAACAGAATAACGAAATTTTCATGTCCGAGTTTTAATCAGATTGGTTGTAGTTAAATGTTAATTACTATAAATAACATAAACATTAATGAAATATATTTAAAATGAACGTAAAATCAACTAAAAACCGTTAATTATTCAGTTCACTATTTCATACATAATTAAATATATTAGTAAACTATTTATATTCTGAAAACTTAAAAAAGTCAAGAGAATCCCTTAAATCAAAGTTAATTTAAGTTAATCCTTTGATTTAGTAACCTCCGAAAATTTAATTAAATAAATAATTAAAAGGGCAGAATTGTAAATGTAATTGCCATAAAAAATTTCACGTACGACTGAATGAGTATTAATTTAACATATGCAAAAGATTGGATAATTTACAACTACAACGTTTAGTTTGATTTAGATGGAGCAATTCTTCATTAATTTGCCATACTAAAAAATTGAAAATAACCGTTAGTATTATAATAACAATATGTGTAAACAAATTTACTTAACGATATTTAAATTTATTAATAACAATATATTTATATTTTTATATAAACATATGGTACTTATTCACATAGGATTGTGTATATGTTTAAAAATATTTCAAAAATTTCAAATTCCAATGAAGTCATTTAAAAAAAATACATAGTTGGATAAAGTAATTATGAAAAGAAATTCAAAAATGGCAGCATGGAACATAAAGGTCAATTATATTCAAATATGTAAAACATAATGGAGTTTTAAAAAAAAATTAATACCATGAAGATAAAGAATATATTTAAGTTTTTAAGCATTTAAAACAAAGGCATTAGAAAAAAAAAGCATTAGACCATATTTATACATTTTTTATTATAAAATAAGGTACTTCATACTATATATGATTGCGTATAATTAAACGCAAATATGTTTTTAATGTCAAATTATATCAAATTATGTAAAATATAATGGAGTTTAAAAATGTTAGCATAATTTAAAATTACGAGCATTGAGATATATAACATCTTAATGCCTTTAGCTTTTAAAAACAAGACTCTTTTTAACAAAATGCCGAAAAAAAGAGGTACTCACGCCAGTTTGGGGAATTAATTCCTAGTCGCAGACCTTACAGCCAAGGTCAAGTTCGAGTATTTTCCCAAATGTGTCTACATCTCGAGAACAAATTATTTTTTTCCCAATTTTTTGAGTGGAAAGTCGTGGTCCGGCCCCACTATTAGCTGTCCCAGCTATGGACATTTACTTGAATAAAAAACTAGACATTTGCTTAAATAAGGAAAAGAAAATTGATATCTAACTAATCTTAATATCTAACTTTATTATTACTAGATAATTATATAATTGAGTAAGATAAAATTATGGAAAATTACTTTCTTAGACACAACAACGTTATACCAAAGTTGAAGCTTTCTGCTCCACTATTGTAATTCAACATTTGGTTATTTGTTACTAGAGTAAGTTACCTATATAGAGAATAGGTGCTAAACAAAATTAATGGACTCCACTCGTTTAGCAACAAATAGAAATGGAAATTAATTTGCCCGACCGCTAGCTCCCGTGGTGACGGAAGGTATGAGTATCTCGAAAATTCTCGCAATTGCTTCCTCTTTTGGTTATTCGAAAATTTTGGTGCAATCCGATTGTGAGGTTATCATGAACGTTATCCGCTCGAAAAATGTTTCGACCAACGACATAAGTCTTGTTTTAACTGATATTCTATGTGTACTGCTAGATTGATGTTTTTGATATAGTCTTTCATCCTAGATCTGCTAACATTGTTGTGCATTTTCTTGCTAAGTTTGCTCTCCGATTGAATGAGATTATATATTTTTAAAACGTTTTTCCTCCGATGATTGATGATGCGATTTTAGCCGATTTGGTAGTCTTAGTAATGAAGTTTATGGGAGTTTTTTCTCCCCTTCTGCTGTGAAAAATTGGAAATTAAATGTGAACTTTTTGAATATTGTCTGTCCACAGTAGATCAATGTTAGCTTAAAATTTTTCTCTTTAAAAGACGATCTGGCAAATGGAACCAATTCAATATGAAAAAAAACTGAATTTTTTGTTGAAATGTTTTAATTTTAATGTTTGTGGTAATTCCGATGACAATACAGTAAAATCAGGTAATATATTAATTTATTTTGTAAGTTAAGTTTTTTTTGTTATGTACTAGGAGCCCTTATGATTTGGATTTTAAGAAGAAAGAATAAAATGCTTATTGAATACTAATGGTTACGATGTTAACAATTATTAAGGTCACTTTAACCTTTTATAAAACCTAAAATAATTTTTTTTGGTGTTTGATAAAATCACTTTTGAAAAAAAATTCAAAAGCACCTTTTAAAATATAATTTAAATTCTAAATTTTTAAAAAACTAAAAATATTAGCTTCTGGATTCTGATTTTTGAGCTACATATTACATTTTATTATTTTACTCTCATTATCAAGTCAATTAATTATCCTAAAAATGAGATTACACGTTCAAGTGCTCATTTACTCTCTCTCTATCTCTCTCTCTCTCTCTCTCTCTCTCTCTCTCTCTCTCTATCAATATGAAGAGCGTAGATAAAACTTGTACGAGTTGTTTGAATAACTTTATAGATGAGACTGCTGCAAGTTTAATATAATCAATAAATTAATAGTTTATATTATATGTTTGTTAATAAAAAAAATTATATTTAAAAAAAAAATTCATTTTGTTGGTCTATATTTCACCGAAATGTCAGTATTAATATATACGTATAAATTAAACACAAAATAATAATAATTATTAAAATATTTATCCCAAGGTTATTTTAGTCTTTTTTTTTAATATAATTTTGTTGTTTTACCAAACACTAAACGATCTTTCACTTTTACAAAAATCTAAATTAAAAGTAGTTTATTAAACACTAAATAACTTTTTTAAAAACATATTTTCTTAAAAGCAAATTTTTTTTAAAAAACATTCTAAAAACAAAGTGTTACCAAACAGATTCAATATAAAATTATCAAAAATCAAAAGATTGATATTAATTTTACTAAGATATTTTATAAACTTTTATCTTGTTTTTATTCTTTAGGTAGTGTTTTGTTTTCTTAAAATAACAAATCAACCCAACAATTTTGTTTTTCGTTTTGAATGTTGTTGATGTCGAACTTCGTCATAAACAATCCCGAAACAAAATAATAACATATAATTTGTATCATTTATATTTTATAAGCGAAATTTCAATCAAACTTCGTAATAATAATATAAAAAATTGGAAATAATATAAAAAAAATTGACAAAATGCGAGCTATATTACGATTGAATCAAATTATAATACACTTCGACAACAATAAGAGAAGAAATGAATGAATATCAGAATCCGATTATCGTGTTGAACTAATGTAGTTTATATTTATACTACGAATTGAACAATTATCTCGCAGCAAGTGTCACCAAAATTGATGAAGTTGTCAAAAAGTCGCATCGTATCGTTAAAAGAAAAAATTTGAATTCGAAGTAGATTTAATTTTTACGGTAAAGTCGATTATGTCGACTGAAAATTTCATTAAAACTGAGTTCGTCATTTCTAAATGAAGTCCGATGATATGGTTCGATAGATTTGAGCAAAGACTTTAATTAAACTCCATATATTTATTTTAACAGTTGAATTCATACTCCAACCCATCTTAACCACAACCGAACTTGAATTGCTAAAGTATTCGAGACAATATTCTCGTACTACGGATAAGATACTTTGACACGTGCGTAAACCGTATGTGCATTCAGCAAAACAATCTCAACGACTGCTGGGTTGCCACGTGTTTCACTTGCGTTGGTTGGAAAGTGAGGCAAATGCTCTCCCATAGACTCGTGGAGCAATAGCTGTTTCGCTCTTTATGGGCGCATTGACTAATCGATGTCCGTTGGATTTCAGGGACATAAATAACCTTTTTTAATTTTAGGGAATGAGAAAACGCCACACCAGTTTTCTATTTTATTTTTTAAAGTGCGCATTTGTGACCAACTTAGCGGAATCAGAGTATATTCGTTCAATAGCTTCGATCATTTAAGTTCGTTTGATTTTTTGATTAAGCATGGATATTTTACTCGTTTGCGCTTCGGTTCATTTCTTCATTCAGTTTGTCATGTTCTTAACTCATCTGAAACATACATATATCTTACATGTTATAATTGTATTCCTTTATGCTTTATCCACAATGTATTACATCGTGATATATATATATATATATATATATATACGTTACAATCATTGTTAATCAAGCCATTTCTAATTCTTTTATACAGGGAAAAAGATTGGTTAAAAGCTGCTGCCACTTTATTATATGTATAGAATCATTTATATAATTATTGATTTATGCCTACGCCTGTTGGAATATATCGTGGTGAAAAATTTGTACTGTTTTTAAGGTACCGTGTTCACCGTATTGAATATTGTATTTTATATTTGGAAACTGTATCAAACAGTCTACTTTTTGAAACTATTCAAATTGCACTGTAGGCATATATGCCGTGGTTGCGCGCATATATATATATATACTTATTTAAATATGTTTTTTCCTAAAGATCTTTGTCATCTTTTAAAAAAAATAAAAAAAATTATGCCTAGCTGCTGCAATTTATAGCATTTTTCTGTATGTGATGTAATGTATGCAGTTATATTTACGGCTGTATACTAACTTTTAAATAAGTAATCAGATGCACGCCTAAATATTATTATTTTATATTAATAAATTACAAATTAGAAAAAACACGTCTTTATATAATTAATTAATTAAAATTTATTTAATATTGGCTTAGTTCACTAATAACTTAATTTTTTATTATTAAAATATTGGCCACAGAAAAACTGCAGTATATAACTGCAAATGTTTTCCCAAAAATAAAAAACTGCAAATGCGATGGGGCTACTATTTTTCTGTCACATATCTATCTATACTAATTTATTTTTAGTAGCATTCATGCGCAATTTTTATTGGCGTAGTTTATTAATATTAAATTAGCTATGTAGAATACGAAAACTCATTTTATTCCATAAAAAAACGCATTAATTTCTAAAAAGAACTGGTATATATAAGCTCAACAATTAAATGATCTTGTTTATTGTAATTTTGGTGTTCTTCAGTTCCCAGTTTCGGAGATTAGTAGTAATGAAAGAAAAGAGAGAAAAATTTGCATGCATGCAATATAAGTAAATAAGTAAATTCTAGTTCTTGAAGCATATACAGGCCTTTGCCAAGGCTGGAGTATATTCCTTTTAATGCAATATAGCTAAGGCAGCAAAATAAATATTCAAGTTGATCATAAGTTATTCCATACAGAATTAAATTATATAGAACAAGTTATTTTGTCCTAATGTATAAATTATCAACACTGTGTCGTATTCTTAATGCATTTTGTGTGTGATATTTTCTCCTTTTGTATTAGTGGGCAATTAAACATTATAATATTATAAAAGTAAGAAACACATTGAAGAGTGGAACCTAAAGCTTTTCATCTAGGTCAAGTCCAATCAACTATGCGTAAACACTAACCATAGCCATGCATTTGTTGTTGGATTCTCATAGCACACCAACATTCCATGAAACACTAATTATTCTAAATGGATCGACATAAAAATATTTTATTGAGGTTAAGTCATCCTCAATTACACATCAGCATTACTGTTGAAGTTGGATATCGTCAAATCCATCTTAACATCGTTTGTGTCGTTTTTATTCCCAAAAAACGACGAGAAGTGAAGGCTTGTTCCGAGGAAGGGTGCCTTCGCGAGGAGAGCTCATTCCGAGGAAGAACGTTTTCGCGAGGAGAGCTCATCCCAAGGAAGAATGTCTTCGCGAAGAGAGCTTATCCCGAGAAGAACGTCTTTGCAAGGAGATTTCATCGTGAGGAAGATGCCTTCGCGAGTAAAGCTCGTCCCGAAGAAAGATGTCTTCCCCAAGAAGAATGTCTTCTCGAGGAGAGCTTGTCGCGGGAAAAAGCTCGTCGCAAGAAAAGACTTTATCGCGAGGAAGGACGTTGCTGCGAGGAGGGATCGTCGTCGCGAGGAGGGATCATCGTCAGGAATCCATATAGAATTGGTTGAGTTTAAATAGGAAAGAAAATTGAAAAGGTCACAAACCGAATGAGATAATTACGGAATTTATTCATTAAATCTCGGAGAAAATCTCGTATTCTAGGAAGTTGAGATCCGAGATTTATAAGGAAACCCTAGCAAACAATTCGGGTAACCACAAGTCTATAAATATCGATGTAAATCCTCATTGAGGGAGATCCCGCGTGAGAGAGAGAGAGAATAGAACGATACACTTTGAGTTTTTCCATAGATATTCCCGTAGTTTTTCAAGTTTTCAAACTAATAAACGATAGAAACCGAGCCTCATTATATTGATAAAAACAAAGATATTACAGATCACACACCCCTTTAATTATTACAATTATTATTATTTGTCCTTGACTGTTTCAGAGGTCCGTCGTTTTCGCCCCTCTACAATTACCCTATGACTTAAATTCATATATACATAAAAAAAAGGGTGGCCGACACACAAGGAAAAAGAATAAATTCCTAGCCATAGCTCATGAAGATTTTGCAAAACATATGGTTACGTAAACGGATAACAATTAACTCTATAAAATAAGAGCATATATAAACGAAGCGAATAGTTCAATAAAAAGACTTATAACAAAAACTTGAACCATGTATATAAAATCAAATTTAATGCAGAAGTCGGTTGATACGGATTCGGCCACCTTTCCCTTTCTCATTAATAGTGTACTTACAATTTTTGTTACAGGGTAAACATTAATATAGTCATTTAAAATATAAAAATTGTTAAGTAGCTAAATTTTTAATTACAAATTTGAAAATACTATTTTTTTAATTCGAAAAATAAAAAGTTTGAAATTTCTCTCCCCTAGTCAATAAAAATAACAATAAAAAGAAATCTCATCAGTATTGACTATTTATTTAAAAACCACAAACGTGAAATGTATTTTTTTGTATCATTAATAGTATTTTCCATTAAAATGTATATTATAACAACGGATTCAACATTATAATAACGGATTCAAATTATAATTCTATAAAAACCTAATATAATAAGACAACGTTTTTTGTGTGGAGATATTTCGTGTGATTCTTGTTAGTGTGGTATTGGCCTCGTTGCTTCGTCAAAACCTTGATGTTCCTGCAGATGTTATGATCATGTGTTGAGAATATGTCTCTGCTCTTTTTCTGACACCTTGTACCTGCTTGACTGTTTATTCGGCGCCTTTCCCATCCTTTCTGGGTTCTCGGGTGTTGTGGGTCTTCGTCGTCTTGTGAAGTATATAAACCCTCTCTTGCACTCTTCTAGGGTTTATGCATTTCTTCATTTTCTAGTGCCGTTACAAATCAGAAAAGAAGTCATCTTCTTCATTGTGCGTCTCCATTGTAAAGAATAGCTTTGTGAAGGAAAAGCTTTCTGTAAGTGCATCTTTTCTTTACCTTCAGTGTTCAAGACACATACAAGGACGCGGTTCTTGTTCAGGTGATTAAGTGAGTGAAGCTCACTCCTAAGGGAAGGCTTAGGAAGAGTAGTACTAGGAACGAAAGAAAATGTTAGGTTAAGGAATTGAAGATTCGCTTGTAAAACCTTTGTAACTTTACTCTTTCAACACATAGTATACTCGTTCATCGGGATTTATTATCCCCCAAGATGTAGGCAGTTGCTGAACTGGGTTACCAACGTTTCTGTGTTATTTACTTTCTCGTATTTATCATTGTTATCATTCTTGGCTGTAACCTTCTTTATAATATCACAACGTAGTAGCATATCCCCTTTTCATTTGGTATCAGAGCCAGAGCCCTAATTTTCTGGGTTTATGATTCTATCTTGTTTACTGTGTTGTGTATTCTAGAATGGACACGTTTAGAGAAGGTGGGTCAGTGAGTCGTGCCCCTTTACTTGATGGCCAAAATTATGCTTACTGGAAAGCGCGAATGGGGGCCTTCATTAAATCCATTGATCAAAAGACCTGGAAATCTGTAGTTGTGGGATGAAGTACTCCTAAGAGATTCCTTGCTGATGGAGTCACTCTCAAAGAAGTCCCTGCCCTCGAGTGGTCTACTGGTGATGACAAAGCATCTCTCTCACTAGTAGAAAAACTTGTTCCCACAACCCTTAATAAGGGGTGTTGAATTTTCCCACAACCCTTAATAACGGTTGTGGGAGGCTGAGTTGTGGAATTTCCCACAACCCTTAAACTTCCGGTGTGGAATGTTCATATTTCCCACACCGAATGTCTATGGGTTGTGGGAAATTCAACAACCAATCAATTATCGGTTGTAAATTTTTTTTTATTTTTGAAAACTTATCGCCGCGGCGACTCTTTACGGCGCCGCGGCCCCAAGTCCCACAACGGATGTTGGGATCCGTTGTGGGACTCCGGTGCCGCGGCGCCGTAAAGGGTCGCCGTGGCCCGGTCTCGCCGCGGCCCCACCAATCTGTGCCGCGGCACCGAAGTCCCACAACGGATCCCAACATCCGTTGTGGGCCGCGGAGCCGCGGCGCCGTAAAGAGTCGCCACGACGCCTATTATGGGACACCTGGTGCCGCGGCTTGGACATTCAGTGCCGCGGCGCAGCTCCCACAACGGATGTTTGAATCCGTTGTGGGACTTGGGGCCGCGGCTCCAAACATATGTCGCCGCGGCGCCGTTGTCCGAAGAGTGCATCTCTTTTCATTATTATTGGATTAAACCCAAAATATCATATAATTACCTGCATAATACATGCACAATCAATCTAAAAACATACTATACATCCAAAATCATCATAATCATTCAAAATCATCTAAAAAATATACATTCAATATCACAAAATGTAACTAATCATCACATTCAATGAATGTTTGTACATAGTTAATCCACTCTTCTCTTACTCTCTCTATATCCAAAGGTGTATACGTGTTTTTGTTTTCTAATCTACTTATACCTCCTACAACTATTTCTCGCATATAACATAAAACAAAATATCCACATTCCGTGTTACCGCTTTGTCTTGGCGCGGCCATTGACCTTATGTATGTTGATTGTCCGTGGCCAATAGCGCCTTTGTTTTCAAGTTTGAAATTTGAAAACACCCTACAAAACAAATAGTATGAGTATCTTTTATAACAAATATTCAATATATAAGTAAAAAAACTTACCTTTTTATCAACAAAACCAAGTCTTGTGGAATTTGTTTATTCAACGGGTCAAAAAACATAGCACAATCCTTCCATAAGTCAAGGACAACAAGCATCCAATGAAAGTTTCGATTGTAGGGCATGAAAACTAGTTGCCCAACTGTGCATCCTCGCACCGCGTTGCCAACCTCTTTGACTCGTGTCGACAAATGGTAATCTTCGTCATTTGTAGACATGTGAGAAGCTAACGCGGCGTTTACAAAGACAATTTTTTTTTTCAACTTTGACATCGATGCGCGTATACAACTACATTCCAAATTATTCAAATAGTTAAAACACTCAATATTCATCATCAATATTAAAAGAAAATCATGAAAGAAACACTTACTCCATGTAAAGAGATATGCTTGACGCCCCAATTTCCGAAAATTGTAAAAATTCGGAAATATCATCAAATCCCAACATAATCGGTATAGCAGAGATTGTTGGACAAACGTTGACTTGAATAACGTTTCCTTGTGCTAACATCATTTTGTTGGCATATTGAGCGAGCAATTTAAACTTGGGATTTATTACCTTGTAACCATTTAAACTTTGAATTAATTATCTTATAACTAATTTGAACAATCAATACATAATAATGAGTAGGTTAAAATATATTACCTTGTAATTAATTCTCCTATTATCGTCGGGAGTAGGTTGACTCGTAGATTCGAGTTTGGGAGGGCCGCGACTCTCTTTTGCCGTAGTCTCAGTTTTTATTAATCGTCGCGGCCACGAGACAAAACCTCCCATTGCATCTTCTACGGTTAGAGCTTCTTCGGTGGGAATCGGTAATTTGGCTTTCTTAACCAAAACGCCAGAAACGCTCACACGTGCATTTCCTTCTTCTAAACTTGAGAAGTGAATTACGCCCTCGTTCAAATATACTCGCCCATTTGCAACATGGATTGTGTTTCCTTCCACGATATCGTCAATGTAGAGAAAACATTCGACACTTTCATTCGAACACGGTGTCACCGGTGTGGTTGGATTCAATGAGCAACTAGCCCGAACACTAGTTAGTTTTTCCACAATAAATGGATCGACTTTCGAAGGTTTATGTATATCGTCATGTCCTATGAAAATCACCGATTTAATACCGAAAATAAGCAAACTTTTGAAGTAAATAAATAAGCATGAATAAAGCATGAATAAAGATTACCTAAAGAGACGACCTCTTCGACGACTTCTTGAATCTTAGTCTTCTCTTCAATATTAACGCCACTTGCATTAATATTATCTTCAACTAGATCAACACTCGCTTCTCCAACACTTGTACCACCACGACCATTAACCGCTTTCAAGATATCATTTTTAAACTCCATAAACTCGAGACGCATTTCGAGCCGCATCTTGTTAAGTTCTTCATTTGGAGTCGGAGGAACAAAATACTTGAAACGCTTGGCAACATGTTTGGATTGACCGCAAACATATTTCTTTGCTCCCATGGCTTCTTGCAAGATACTTTTTCCCGTTTCCGGGATAAAAGTACCTTCGATTGCTTGTTGAGATAATTTTTGCTACATATTATAATAATTTGTAAATAAAAATATTAAAAATATAACTTACATTATTTAAAATCTTACAATTGATTCTCCCATCAGTCGATCTTTGTCATTCTTGAACTCTTTTCCGTCTATCCCGTCTTTCTTACGCGAGTCAATCCATAATTCTTCTAACGTTGCCCATTGCCCGGTTTCGTCGTGCTATTAATTAACAAGTAATCATATTAATCATATATTAAATGTTAAAACCGAATACAAAATAAATAAATGAAAAAACTCAACCTTTTGTTGATCTAGTTTTCGATATCCATCTCGGCCACATCGAGATTTGTATTCCACTTTAGCGGAATTAGTTTTCCCTTGCTCCGACGTTTGCTTGAAAGTTGCGCTTCGTCTATACTCAACAAACTTCACCCAATCTTCTTCGGTGATACTCGTGTAAAATTTTAAAACACAACTTGGTCTTTGTAATGAGCTTGGTTCATTGATTTTGTCTTTGAGAAGATCGTGATATAACTCATGACGAAATAGTTTTGCGGCTTCACCTACTCTCATGAGGCAATCGTGCTTATGTTCTATTGGAATCGAAAATCCTTCACATATTTCGTTCCAAATCCTCTCTTTTAATTGATCGTTCTCTTTTAATCTCCAATCACGAGTCGAAAGTGGAACATATTCTCTAGCTAATACGCCAAAGTAACTCAACAACACATCACCTTCCTTACCCTTTGGTTGCCCTTTGGAATCTAACTCTATCGTGATTTTTCTACCAAGACTTCTAATTTTATTAACACGACTCATAAGGGTGTTTCTTCTCTTTCCTTTCTCATCGGGATTTAATGCTAATAGTCGTCTAGGTTTCTTTTTAATATCGTCGCTAGAAGTAGTAGTAGTTGTAGTCGACATTGAATCTATAAACACAATTCAAAATACAATTTCAAACACAAAATATATATCAATGCGTCTAAACTAATTATTCATTCCAAACACAAAATAAATGTCAACCTAAACCATTCCAAACACAAAATATATTTGAATGTGAATCTAAACTAGTTACCAATTTCAAACCAAAAATAGTAGTAAAAAAAACTAACCGTTGAGGGACGAGGTGAATTAACCGGGAGAGGGAGACGACAAAATGAAGATGGAGGGCGGAGTGAAGGAGTGAGAGAGGGAGGGCAGAGTGAGAGAGTGAGGAGTGAGGAGTGAGGGAGAGGGAGGGAGGAGTGAGAGAGTGAGGGGGGATGGAGGGCGGAGTGAGAGAGTGAGGAGGGAGGGAGAGGGAGGGTGGAGTGAGAGAGTGAGTAGGGATGGAGAGGGAGGGCGGAGCGAGAGTGAGGGAGTGAGGGAGTGAGGAGGGATGGAGGAAGAGGGAGGGCGGAGTGAGGAGTGAGAGGGTAAGGGAGTGAGTGAGTAACGGAGTGAGGGAATGAAAGACGGAGTGAGAGAGTGAGTGGCCGGAGTTTTGAGTCGCCGGAGGTTTTGAGTCGCCGGAGAATAGAAGCTTGAGAGAAAATGAGTTTGAGTTTTGAGAGATATTGAGTTTTGAGAGAAAATGAGAGTCAAAATGAAGAATGAAGAAGAAGAAGTCGAAAGTTAGTTTTGGGCGAAATTTGGGCGGGGTTATGAAAAAGTTAAAGTTTTCCCGAAATTTTAACATCCCACAACCCTTACACTAAGGGTTGTGGGATCCGCGCCGCGGCGACGGCTACCAGTGCCGCGGCGCCGCTGAACCCAGAAAGCGGCGCCGCGGCGCTTATGACTTCCCGAGAGCTCCAACTCTCGGGTGCTCTCGGGAAGTCACAGATGCCGCGGCGACAGCTACCCGTGCCGCGGCGCGGCTGAACCCAGAAACCAGGGCCGCGGCCCGGGTAGAAGTCGCCGCGGCGCCTTTGACTTCCCGAGAGCTCCAACTCTCGGGAAGTCACCTGCGCCGCGGCGACGTCTATCGGTGCCGCGGCGCTTGTTTCCACAACCCTTCATAGAAGGGTTGTGGGAGCTGCGCCGCGGCGATGAGTTACGGGGCCGCGGCACAAACGACCTGAAGTGCGTTTAAATGCATTTTAAATCGTTTTTTGCACTTAAATCTCTCAAAACTTCAGTCGAAAAAACACTAGAAACAAGATTTCGACCCATTCTGTGTCATTATCGTTCACAACTCACAACTATATACATCTAATTCTTGTAAGTTCCTCTTTACTTGTTACAAAGTTGAATATTTTTGGATTGTTTATTTCAAATATGATATTTCATGTTATAATTAGGGTTTTTTTTAAGATGGTGAGGCAATGGATGTGGGAGAATAGGTTAAACGAGATATATCAAAATGGTGTAAATGAGTTTTGTGAATTCGTTAAAGATAATGTCGGTGATGTGGAATCAATTCGTTGTCCTTGTGTGAAATGTGGAAATCATAGACATTTTTCTCTTCGTATTGTTCGAACTCATTTGTTGGTTTACGGAATAATGACTTCTTACCAAATATGGTATTATCATGGTGAAGAATTCCGTCCTACGATTAACAATAGAAATGATGATCTTCAAGATGATGACTTTGATGATATGTGCGGGATGATGAATGATTTGGAGAATGATTTTGTGGAACGGCCGGAATTGTTTGAGTCGATGATGAATGATGCGGAGACACCATTGTATGAAGGGTGTACAAGTTATTCGAAGTTGTCATTTTTAGTTACTTTATTTCATTTGAAAGCGTCGGGTGGGTGGACAAACACTAGTTTTACTCTATTGTTGGAAACACTCAAAGAAGCATTCCGAAAAGACAATAAAGTTCCGCAAAGTATGTATGAGGCTAAGAAAACTTTGGGCACATTGGGTATGAAGTACGAGAAATTTCATGCGTGCCCAAATGATTGTGTTTTATATAGAAATGAGTATGAAGATCTAGATGAATGTCCGAGGTGCAAAGAATCAAGATGGAAAAAAGGTAAATTGCCACGTGACGGGGTCAAAGGAGTTCCAATCAAGGTATACGTACATAATAATTACTTGTTTTACAAATGATTATTTAATGTCTGCATACTTTAGTTCCTTACTATCGCAATTCATACAAACAAACAATATTTTAAATAAACATCAATAAAACAAACATATTAATTCTTAAAATCTCAAGTCTCGTAATTTAAACAAAGAAACAAACATAATTTAAATAAAAAAAGAAACATAATTCAAACTAATAATTCAAACTGAGTCTTTAAAATGAATAAAAAAGCATAAGCTAGTTGTTGTTGTCGTTGTCGTTGTCGCGTCGTGGTGGTGCTCCTGGAGGACGTGGGAATTCGGACGGCCATTCTGGGGCTGAATGTGGTAAGTACTCGTACTGGGGGTACGGAGGAAATCGCCACGCTATCTGGTTGTTTATGTCCAACCGACCGATGACATCGTTGAACGCCTCGTATGACATGGCGTTGTACTCCCCTTGCTGTTGTTGGTAATGTTGAAAATTTTGATTCTCGGCAACGAGGTAGTGGTTGGTGTGAGCGATATACTCTAGCATCGGATCTCGCACTGGAGGTGCGGGTAGCTCAAGTACCGTTGCTCTACGTGGTCGTGGCGGTGGTGCCTCCTCCTCCTCTTCAGCTTCCTCGTCCTCATCCGCCGCCGCCTCCTCCTCTCGAATCTTGTACCGATCGATGATTGACTTCGTGATTGGCCCCATTGGACCTTTGATCGTGTCCTGCCTCCCAATTCTCACGCCCGCTCTCATACAAAGGCCAGTGATGATCGACGGATACGGTAGACCGGTCTTCTTAGCCTTGTAATCAACACTCCTCATCCGACTCGAGATGAATCGACCAATGTTTATCTTGAGTCCCTTCACGATGCAGTACAATATTTGTATGCGACCCTCGTCGAGGCTGGAAAAATGCGTGATCGGGAATATGCGAGCGCACACAAAGTAAACCCATACTTTGGCAATCCTACAAAAACAAAATTCAAAGCACAATTATATTTCAATTCATTTCAAATTATAAAAAAAATCGTTAAATAATTACGTACTTTGTGAGTTGATCACGATGCAAGACCTCTCTTCCCTTCTCCGTCGTCCAACCTTGGTTCGGGAGGCACAATAAACTCGCCATCTCTGCCTTATCCGCATAACGTACATATTGAATGTATTCCTCCGTCTTGAAAGGAATGTTAGGAGTTTGAAGATAAGCGTTGATCGCCTCGGTACTCATGTTTACCTTCACTCCGCGAACCGTGACGATGTTATTAATTGCATCCGGTAGGTTCGCGTAAAATTCCTTCACGATGGTGATATTGCCATCGCACGACGGAGGACTGCGAAATTCTCCCCAACCATAGGCGTCGATGAAGTTGTGGATTTGTTGGCCAATGTCGAATCCATCCCGGGGGACACTAAATCCCCTCTCCTGGATTACGGAGCGCTTAACGAGCAACTCGTAGCGATCCTCGGCTTGTTGAGACGTGAATATCACCGACTCGTAATGTTCTTCTTCTTCACTTTCCGACGATGAAGAAGACTCCACAATTTTTCGGGAACGCTTTGAAGTTGCGACCTTAGCTTTGCCCTTGGCGGTACGAGTAAATTTCGGAGGCATTTTAACCTAATATAAACATAAACAGAAACACAATAAAACTTATTTCAACATAAACGCAAACTATCAACCTACAATTTCAACATTAACAAAAATTATAAACATAATTTCAACATAATCTACAATTTCAACATAAACGTAAACACAAACACAATTTTAACATTTACAATTTCAACATAAAAACATAAACATAAACACAATTTCAACAATATTTTCAAAATAAACATAAACACAATTTCAACATTTTCAACAATAATTTCAACATATAAACGCAATTTCAACATAAACATAATTTTGGATTCTATTCACAATAACAACAAATTCGGATTCAATTCACAAACATCTAAACCTAAACTCAAACAAACCTACAAATCTAAACCAAAACAAATCTATAAATCTAAACATAAACGAGAGGGACGGATTCTATTCACAATAGCAACAAATTCGGATTCAATTCACAAACATCTAAACCTAAACTCAAACAAATTTATAAATCTATACTTAAACAAATCTAACAATTATCTAAACCTAAAAAAATTAAAATTCATCAAAACCTAAACATGGAAGAGGACGGATTTACCTTGGAAATGTGGAAGAGGAAGTGAGACCGGCGGCGACGTGAAGGCGCGGGAGAGAGGCGGCGAGGTGAAGGCGCGGGAGAAGGCGGCGACGTGAAGGCACGGGAGGGAGCGGAGACGTGAAGGCACGGGAGGGAGCGGCGACGTGAAGGCGCGGGAGCGGCGACGTCAAGGGGAAGGAGGGGCGATGAGGAATCGGGACAAACTCGGCCGAAATTGGTTTTTGGAGAGAAATGGATTTTGGGTAAAGTGAAAAAACCCTAAAAATTCGAATTTATACACAGATTTCGCCGCCGGCGCCGCGGCCCCACGCAAAATTTTTTGCCCAGATCGTGTCTGGGCAGCGACGCCGCGGCACCTCATGACGTCGCCGCGGCGCCGCCTCCCACACCGGTTATATAGATCCGGTGTGGGAGGCGGCGCCGCGGCGACGTCATGTGGTGCCGCGGCGCCGCTGCCCAGACACGACCTTTTCCCACACCGGATTATTGTATTCGTTGTGGGACGTCGCGCCGCGGCCCTATTTGCCGTCGCCGCGGCACTTGTCCCACAACGGATCTTTTAAGGGTTGTGGGACCTTTTATATCAATTATAATTAAACAACTCTTAGAACAATGGTTGTAGAATAAGCTAGTTTGCACAACCGATAATTATAAAGGTTGTGGAATACCTGAAATCAAACTTTTCCCACAACCCTTAATTGTAAGGGTTGTGGGATCTCGAAGTCCACAACCCTTAGTAATAAGGGTTGTGGAAAGTCCATTGTGGGATCCAACATTTGTACTAGTGTCTCCAACTCCAAGGCCTTGAATGCCATTTACAATGGAGTTGACAAAAATGAATTTCGCTTGATCAACACCTGTAAAAGTGCGAAGGAAGTGTGGGACATCATTGAGACTACGTATAAGGGAACTTACAAAGTAAAGAATTCCCGATTGCAACTTCTCACTTCTCAGTTCGAAAGCTTAAAGATGTCAAAAGATGAATCAATCAATGACTTCTATGTGGAGTTCGAGATCTCTCCAACGAGTCTCATTCGCTGGGTGAACCCATGACTGATGCTAAAATTGTTAAAAAGATTCTCAGGTCACTTCCAGAGAGATTTAGAATCCAAGTCACCACGATTGATGAATTTCATGATACTTCATCCATGAGAGTTGATGAACTTATCGGCTCACTTCTCACTTATGAAATGTCTCTGACGTCAAATTTTGATGCTAAAACTCGAAGTCTGGCCTTAAAATCTACTGGCCCTGATTTTTCTAACTCAAGAGGTGATGATTCCATATACTCCTATCAAGATTCTCTTGCTCTTCTTGCTAAAAACTTTGGAAGATTTATGAAGAGGTTTAATAAGAAGTCTGTGACTCCTGTCAACAACTCTGGCTACAAGTCTAAATCATCTCAGAGCTTAAGACCAAGCTCTCACTCAAGACAATACCAGGAAGATCGTCAACCTGGTAAGACATATAAAGGTAAATAAACTCAGTGCCATGAATGTGAAGGATTTGGGCACATTCAATTTGAATGCCCTAATTTTGTCAAGCGCCAACAAAAAGGCTACAATTCCACTCTTTCAGATGATGGTTAGAGTGTTAGATCTGATGATGATGATGGGAATGATGGTGGCGCGAACAACAACTTTCTTGCTTTTGTCAGTTAGTGCAGTTCCTCTTCTGAAGAGAATATAGGGGTTTCCCTGGATCTTGCAGACCCTGGTCTATCTGGCTCTCCTCCAAGCCAGTCTTTTATTTCAGCAAATAGTTCAGAACTCTCTGATGAATATCTTGCTCATGCATATGATGTTTTTTCATCTCATCCAAATTTCAAGTTATCTAACTCTCTCAATACCTCGCTCGAGAAAGATGAGATTAGTGATGAAGTGCTCATTGAAGCCTACAAAACTATTTTTGTTAAATGGGTTGATGAATTTAAAGCTGACTCTCTTGTATCTGTTAAAGAACGAATCTCATCTGGAGGAGAAAACTCATTTGCTTGAGGTTATCAGTTCATTGAAACTTGAAATAGCTCGTCTCTCTCAAGAAGTTGCACGTCTGTCCCAGTCGGTCGATGTTCATCCTGGCACGGGGATTCTGAATGATTTACTACGATGTGGCAAGTCTGCTGCGGACAAGACATGTTTAGGATTCAATAGAGGCTAAGCTCTTCAGTCTCAGCCTAAATTTTTTCAGCATCAGGGAGGTTTTCTCAACCTCCTCGTCAGTTGAATGTTGGTGCTAGCTCCTCTCATGGCATGTCACGTGTCTCTACCATCTCTGGTAACATGCCTTCTTCAAATCAAATATCTAACCCTGCTCACCACAATAGGAGGTGCCACTTATGTGGAAAATCATGTCACATTTGGCCATTTTGCTTCAAACTGTATGGTCGTACTCCTTTTCTCACTAGACAACGGTTTCCCCTGGGGAGTTTTCAACAACCTATGCCTCGCCAGAAGATCGATCTTCTCTCCTCTAGTTTGCACCCTCGTCAGCGTTGGCAGGTCAAGAGAAATCAAACTGCCTTTGTTGCGTATACATATTTAAAGGAAACCTCACACGATGATTGGTACTTTTCACAGCAACTGCTCACGACACATGACTGGTGTCTCTGACTTCTTAGCAAATGTTCAGCGTTGCACCAAAGGCAGTGTCACTTTTGGGGAAAGATCTATGGGTTCTGTCATTGGGCGAGGTACTCTTGATGTCTCAGGTTGCCCATCCCTTGATAACATTCTTCTTGTTGATGGGTTGAAAGCAAACTTAATCAGTATAAGTCAACTGTGTGACCAAGATCTTACAGTCACATTCACCAAGTCTGGTTGCACTGTTCTTAACTCGGGAAACAAAGCAGTGATGCATGGATCTCACTCCTATGATAATCGCTACATGTGGTCCTCTCCTATCTCACCTACTACTTGCCTTCTGAGCTCTATTGACACTTCCTCGTTGTGGCGTCGTTGGCTTGGGCATTTGAACATGCGGAGTATCAGTTCCCTTGCCTCCAAGGCAGCAGTGATCAGTCTCCCCTTTATCCTCTCCTCTGATCAGGGAGTGTGTGGAGACTGTCAAATCAGTAAGCAGACTTGTGTTCCTCACAAGCTTGATGATTTCATTATTACATCTTCTGTGCTTGAGCTCCTTGATATGGATCTGATGGGTCCTATGCAAGTAGAGAGCATTGGTGGCAAACGCTATATTTTGGTTATTGTGGATGATTTTTCCAGATATACGTGGGTTGAATTTCTTCTAAAAAATCTGATGCGTTTCCTATTTTTCATTCTCTTACCCTAAAGCTTCAGAGGTCTCGCCCTGAGAAGATTGTTCGGATCAGGACCGATCATGGCCGAGAATTTGAGAATGCCAATTTCTCTGACTTCTGCGACTCCGAAGGTATCTCTCATGAGTTCTCAGCCCCCATTACGCCTCAGTCAAATGGCATCGTAGAACGTAAAAATCGAACGATCCAGAAGATGGCTCGCGTCATGCTCCATGGCAAGAAGATCTCTTATCGGTTTTGGGCTGAAGCTGTTAACACGGCTTGCCATATTCATAGTAGAGTCTCCATTCGCCCAGGAACCTCATCTACGAATTATGAAATCTGGAGGGGGAGAAAGCCAAATGTCAAATATTTCCATGTGTATGGAACTGTGTGTTACATTTTGGCTGATAAAGAACCTAAGAGGAAACTTGATCCTCGCAGCGATGAAGGTTTCTTTCTGGGATACTCCTCTACCTGCTTACAGGGTTTTCAACGACATGACTCAAGTTGTTATGAAATCCATGAATGTGAAGTTTGGTGACGAGGGAGTGTTTTTGTCGACCTCTCAAACTAACAAGGTTCTGTTATTTACTCCAGATTCTCAATCATCTGTTGTCCCTCCTGCTGTCTCTGACACTAAGACCGCTCCTTTTACTGGATCTGAAATGGTGCCCTCTCCTGTCTCTAAGACTCCATCTAGCAGGATCTCCTTGAATCATCCCATGGATGCCGTTATTGGTGACCTTCATCAAGGGATTACCACCAGAAGGAAAGATCTTGTGAATTACCTGGATTTAATCGATAATGTCTGCTTCACCTCGAGAACTGAACCAAAAAATGTGTTAGAAGCCATTCTTGATGAATTATGGGTTTATGCTATGCAAGAGGAACTTTCTCAGTTTGAGAGAATAGATGTGTGGGTCCTTGTTCCTCGTCCTTCTGCAAATGTCATAGGAACCAAATAGATTTTTAAAAACAAGTCTGATGCTCTTGGAAATGTGACCAGGAATAAAGCTAGACTAGTGGCCCAAGGCTATTCACAGGTTGAGGGAGTTGACTTTGATGAGACTTTTGCTCCAGTGGCTCGTCTTGAAGCCATCATACTCCTACTTGGAATCGCTTTCTTAAAGAAGTTCAAGCTGCTTCAAATGGATGTGAAAAGTGCTTTCTTAAATGGCGTGATCAATGAAGAAGTGTTTGTTGAGAATCCAAAGGATTTTGTTGATCCTCACTTTCCCGATAATGTCTTCAAACTCAACAAAGCACTGTATGGGTTGAAGCAAGCTCTCAAGGCTTGGTATGAGCGCCTTGCTGTCTATCTGATATCTTAGGGGTACTCGCGGGGAGTTAAAGATCAAACCCTGTTCATCAAAAATTCTGGTTCAAGCATGATGTTTGCTCAGATATGTGTTGATGACATTGCTTTTGGGGGAATATCTCAGGTTCTTGTTGATGACTTTGGAGATAAGATGCACTCTTAATTTGAAATGAGTATGGTTGGAGAATTGTCGTTCTTCTTGGGATTTCAGATTAATCAACGCCATGATGAGATTTTCTTGTCTCAAAGCAAGTATGCTCGTGAGCTTGTTAAAATATTTGATCTAGAGTCTGGAAAACCTAAGAGGACTCCTACCTCATCCCCAGTTAAATTATCTAAGGATGACTCAGCTGATCTTGTGGATTCTAAGACTTACAAAAGTATGATTGGAAGCCTCTTGTATCTTATTGCTAGTAGACCTAACATTGCCTTCTCAGTGGGAGTTAGTGCCAGGTATCAATCCAATCACACGGAAAATCATCTGAGTTATGTGAAGCGGATTATCAAGTATGTTCATGGAACCATCAACTATGGTATCTTCTATTCCCAAGATACGAATCAGCATCTTGCGGGTTATTTTGATGCAGATTGGGCAGGAAATGTGGATGATCGAAAAAGTACCTATGGAGGATGTTTTTTTCTTGGTAACAATCTTATCTCATGGCTCAGTAAGAAACAGAACTGTGTTTCTCTCTATACTGCATAAGTAGATCATATAGCAACTGGCGCTACTTGCACATAATTAGTTTACCTAAAGTTTATGTTTGATGAATATGATGTCTCTCAGGATGTCATTACGCTATACGATGACAACACCAATGCCATAAATATTGCAAAAATCCAGTCCAGCACAGTAAGACCAAGCACATTGAAATTCTTCATCATTTCATTCGAGATCTTGTTGAGTATAAGATTATCTCTCTGGAACACGTTGGGACGGAGAATCAACTTGCATACATTTTTACGAAGCCCCTTAATGTCATTCAATTTGAAAAATTACGGGCTGGTCTTGGTGTTTGCTTATTGGACTTATAACAATAACAGTTGGGCTGACATGTTCGGGTGTCTCTGGGCCCACATTACTTGTCCGTATCTCGTCAAGTAAAACGTTGCGTTTTAGTTTCCCTTCCTACTTGCTCTCGTCAATTCGCCTTCTGGTTTGAAAAGTTCCAACAGTGTTTGTATTGTCAGTTGCTTTTTCTTAACTGCTCTCTATTAGTTATCATTCTCAACTGCACGTCCCTTTTGGTGTTATCACTTCTCAAGGCTAAAATGGTTTCCACTCGTATTGGTCACTCTTCTTCTTTCCCTTACTCTGAGAAAATGGGAAGCCCTAAGAAGAAAAGTTCTAACAAGTCTGTCAAGAAGTCTCAGAAGAACAAATTTGGTGTTTGTGTTCGAGGTTTCTCCTCTAACCCTAACGCTCAGAATTCGATGGCTACTCTTCCCTCATCTTCGGTGATTTCTTCTCCTTCTGACGAGACTCGTCAAGGTAACACTGCGCCCTCTCCTTCTGTTGTCTCCATGCCTTTTATTAAACCATCTCGTTTAGTGACAGAAGCCATCCTGGGGTTTGTTGATGTCTCTGACAAGGTGTCAGACAAAGGGGATCGTCCCTCGTCGATGAAAGAATATGTTTTTTGTAACCCCTCGTTGGAAGCCATGACAGAAGAGCTACAGGTTGAACGCTCTCCTTCTCCCTCTTACCAAAGGATTTCATCTTCGAGGAGGATTTCCCTCGAATCATGGATTCCAGTTTTGTTCATACAGACTCTTTGTTGAACCCGTCTCCTATTGAACCTGAGAAAGCATCCAGTGTTCCTCCTCCATCTGCTGAGAGCTCTCCACCTGTTGACCCTGTTCCCGCTCAGCCTTCCTCTCCTTGAGTCACCATGTCTCCTTCTCTTTGCCCTGTTTCAGACAATGCAAATCCTCTCTCCTCCATGCGAAAGTGCAAATTTGTTCAGAAGAAATGTCCCCTCAAAAAGATTTGAAGAAGAAGGTTTCTGGTTCTCCTGCTGTCAAGAAGACCCGAGTTGCTCCTTCCTTTGTTGCCAAAAGATCTAGGGAAGTCTCTCCAGCTGTGGTTTCCTCCCAATCCATTGATGGCTCGGTTTTGTTGGCTAACGAGGTAGAGCTCGGTGATGAGACTGATGGTGAAGGTCCCTCTCCAGTAAAGAAAAAATCCAGAGCTTCTTGTCACAACATCCCTGATGTCCCCATTGATGGTATTTCCTTTCACTCCATAACAAATGCCCTCAATTGGAAATATGTTATGCGGAGAAGTATTTCTCCAGAGTGTGTTTTGTCTTCTAAGGCTCTTCAGTATAATGACTTGGTGGACCTTGTGTCTCATGCGTGTCTTCTGAAATCAATTACTTCTGTTGGGCCTTATCATGCTCGCCTGGTTAGAGAATTTTTTATTAATCTCCCTGCGGATATCAACGTTCCTGGATCTTCAAACTTCCATAAGGTCCATGTCCTGGGCAGGTGCTTCTCCTTCTCCCTGAAGGATATCGGCTCTCTTCTTGAGCTTCCCCAGATTGTGAAGCAGCCTCCTCTTCCCGCCAAGGTGGATCTTGTGAAAGAGCTGTCTGGTGGTTGGATCTGAAGGGGTGGCCTGATCATGGTCCCTATCCAGCTTCTAAACTCAGCTCAAAGTATTCGGTGCTTCACAAGATTGGGATGAAGAAATGGTGTCCAACCACTCACCACACTGGTTTGTCTTTGGCTCTGGCTGGTTTTATTTATCTCATTGGGACACGTTCTCCAGTTGATGCTGCGGTATTCTTCTTCGAGCAAATTGTTCGCCATGCTGGGTCCATTGCTATCAAGCTTCCAGATTGTTTCCCTTCTATGATTTGTGGGATTCTTTTCTCCCAAGCTCCTGATATTCTTTCTCAGACTCAGCAAGCTGAATGCAGTACTTAACCTGGTATGGCCCCGCATCCTCCAACCAGCTTCCCGCACTCAGTGTTCTCTCGCAATGCTGCTCTCGTGATTCCTCTTCTCTCCTCTGAGACCAGGTCCTTAGTGGCTTTCACTATTTCTGATGAATTGAAATTGCATGATGAGATCATTGGCTCTGCCACTAACCGTTGCCATGAGTTATCCTCTGTTCTTCGTGTTGTTGTTCCCGCTATGGCTTCGTCCTCAGCTCCTCCTCCACCTTCATCTTAAGCTCATTATCTTTTATTTAATTATGGTTTGTAATCATTAAACTTCCTTATGTTTTGTTTTTTCCCCTTTCTTCTTCGTTGCCTTTGTTGAGACAAATAGGGGGAGTATTTTGGGTTTTGGTTTTTGCTATGGTGTAATCTGAACATCTTAATTTCCTTCGTTGGTTTAGCTCTCCTTGTGTTTTTCCTCTGTTAGTCACTGTGACATGAGTTGATTTCTCAGTGTTCGTGCTGGTGCCGTGTCTTCAAGGGTTTTGCGTCATTAAAGCCAAAGGGGGAGTTTGTTAGCGTGGTCTTGGGCTCATTGATTTGTCAAAACCTTGATGTTCCTGCAGATGTTCTGATCATGTGTTGAGAACATGTCTCTGCTCTTTTTCTGACGCCTTGTACTTTCTTCATTGTTTATTCGACGCCTTTCCCATCCTTTCAGAGTTCTCGGGTGTTGTGGGTTTTCGTCGTCTTGTGAAGTATATAAACCCTCTCTTGCACTCTTCTAGGGTTTATGAATTTCTTCATTTTCTAGCGCCGTTACAAATCAGAAAAGAAGTCCTCTTCTTCATTGTGCGTGTCCATTTTAAAGAATAGCATTGTGAAGGAAAAGCTTTCTGTAAGTGCATCTTTTCTTTACCTTCAGTGTTCAAGACACATACAAGGACGCGGTTCTTGTTCAGGTGATTAAGTGAGTGAAGCTCACTCCTAGGAGGAGCCTTAGGAAGAGTAGTACTAGGAAATAAAGAAAGTGTTAGGTTAAGGAATTGATGGTTCGCTTGTAAAATATTTGTAACTTTACTCTTTCAACGCATAGTATACCCGTTCACCTTAATTCACTACCCCCAGATGTAGGCAGTTGCTGAACTGGGTTACCGACGTCTTTGTGTTATTTACTTTCTCGTATTTATCATTGTTATCATTCTTGGCTGTAACATTGTTTATAACATCACAAAATAGTAGCATATCCCTTTTTCAATTCTAATAACAGAATATCAAAGTAAATGTCCTTATAACAGACTAATATGAAATAGTTAAAATAATATCACTTATTAGCTGCCTCATTGTTTTATAAACAATATTTATGGAGTGTCAAGCTATAGTAATAACTCAATGATAAAATTCATAATAATGCAAAATTGAATTTACCTGTTAAAAATTAAGTGGCAAGTAAAATTATATTTTATAGATACTAAAAACTTGTCGAATGGATTAAAGTTTGGTTTATTAGGTCCTTTTGTAAAATATGTTTGATAACTAAGATAAACTTAATAAAATGAAGTTTAAATAATGGTTTCATGCCGCATACAAAAATATTTTTCATGTGCTGCGATAATGAATGCGACTATTTGTATCCAGGCCCGGCTCAACTCGTAGGCAATCAAGTCAATTGCTCTAGGCTCACCAAGTAATATTTTAAATTAATTAAAAAATAATGCTCATTTTTAAGTATAAATATGAAAAAGTCCCAAATTTAAGATATTTTTTGAAACTAAATATATAAATTGGTACTAAAAAGAGTAATAAAAAATAAATTTGCTTCAGGCCTCAAAACTTCTAAACTCGGGCCTGGTTGCATCAATGATCGCATTCATCTCACGTGTTATCCAAATTAGTTTTGTGGAGACTTTTAATTCTTATACGAGACTCTATCACATCCATTGCTTTACGAGAGACATGATGACGGGAAGGCCCGACTTAAAGAAACTTAAGGCCTAAACCAAGATAAAAAAAAATTGGGCATTTTCTAATTCAAATAGATACATAATAAAAAAAAATTGTGGGCCTTTTGAAAACATGAGCCTAAAGTAGTTGCTTTTGTACCCTCATGTATGATTTGGGCATGATGCCGAGTTAATAAAGTTTTGAAAGATTCAGACATAGAGAAAGATGTTAGGCTCGATCAGAGAAGATCTTGAGGCTACAGTGTAGCATTTGGAGAGAGAGAGAGAGAGAGAGAGAGAGAGAGAGAGAGAGAGAGAGAGAGAGAGAGAAATCACCCAAATATATTACATGACTTTCAATTTTTATGTTTTATTTTAAATTTACACTATATCATGATCACGCAAAACAAACATGACTTTGAAGTTGGTAAACATTTTCTCTTATTACTGGTGACAACAATTTGTTGGAATTTAGTATTCATTCTTTAACAGTTGTAAAAAAAAACACTTTTATCTAATAGACTTAATACAATGTAACCATTCATAGAATGCCATGTGGCACTTATGTTATAACTGAATTCTCTACTCTTGTATTAAAACTGAGCTTTGAGCTCGTTTCCAGTTAATGAGAAATTATTCTCTTCTATCATTCAGTCTTTATCATTCTCTCTTCTCCTCTTAATTCTATTGATATCCTTCCTCGGTTAAATGAAAGACATTGTAAATAAAAGTATTGCTCTTGTAAGTTTTTTAAGTACCAAATTGTAACAAACTCGAAATATAGAGCATTAGTTTCTCCAGAGCAAGAAACTCCAGTTTCTGCGATGTCGATTGTCTCGTCTTCTTCAACACGATCTGGACCGGTATCTTTCTCGCACTCTCTTTCAATCAAACTTAATCAAGATAATTTTATTCTTTGAAGCCATCAAGTCCTTGCAGCCATTAGAGGACACAAGCTTCTCAAGTTCATCAAAAACTCTAGAAAACCACCGGAATTTTTAACTGAAGATGATCGGAAAACTGAATCTATAAATCCAGATTTCTTGGAGCACGATCAACAAGAACAATGTCGTGGCTGTTATCGTCCATGACCGAGACTCTGCTCACGCGTATGATCGGATGTAATGAATCACATCAAGTTTGGTCGAAGCTGGAACACTACTTCACACTCACTACAAAATTGAGAATAAAACAATTACGAGGTGATCTTACATCAACTAAAAAAGGTACAAGTTTGATGAATGATTACTTACTCCAGATCAAGACCACAGTTGATCTACTAGCATCAACTGGCGAAGAAATCAGCGATGAAAGTCATGTTGATTCTATCTTCGAAGGCCTTGGATCGGATTATAACTCCTTTATCACGTCCATCAAAACTCGAAAAGAAAGCTTCAGCGTTGCTGAAATTGAAGCTTTATTTCTCAGTCAAGAGAGGAGAGTTGTCAAAAAACTCAATGATCTCGACTATGTGATGTCTCAGATGGCGAATGTCGTGTCTACAGACCAGTCTGCTCATCGATCACAACTTCCGCGCTCTAATTCTCAGTCAACTCCACAGTCAGGTGCTACTCGAGGTCGTGGTAGACAGAATCGTGGCAGAGGACGCTCGTGGAACTCGAATAACAGACCTCAATGTCAACTTTGCTCTCGCATTGGGCATTTACCTCCTCACTGCTGGTTTCGTTTTGATCAGACTTTCAGTGGAGTCTCTCAGACACAAAATCAAACACTTGGTGCTCAATCTCCTTCGCAGACTAATGCTGGTAGAGGTTTCTCTCCACAAGCCTATTTTGGTCTTGTTCAATCATATCCAGCGTACAACAACTCGCCCTACATGCCACAAACGACTTACAATTCACCTGAAATGGCTTATGACCCTACCTGGTACCCTGACTCGGGTGCTACCGCTCATATCACTCCTGAAGCCTCAAATATCCACACGCCAATTGCTTACACTAGAGCTGAAAAAGTGATTGTCGATTATGGTACTGCTTTGCCTATCACTAGTATTGGTTCTTCGTGTCTTAAGTCTTCTTAGTCCGATGTCACTCTCAAGCTTAAGAATAATCTTCATGTTCATTTGATTCAGAAGAATCTGCTCAGTGTCTCTCGTTTTGCTAATGATAACAACGTGTATTTTGAGTTTCATGCCTCTAAATGTTGTGTCAAGGACCAAGCAACCAGTCAAACTTGAAGGCTCATCGAGGAATGGTCTTTACACGTTGCCAATTTCACCCTCCATCAAGTCTCCTTCAGCTTCGTCTGCAGCTCAGTTAGGTGCCAGTTCAGCTAATGTTCAACCTTCTGCTTATGTCACAATGGATTCTTCATCCATTTCTCTGTGGCATGACAGGCTCGGTCATCTAGCCTTGCCTATTGTAAAGTCCATTCTAAGCAGTTGTAATTTGTTATCTCAAACAGTTAATAAAGCTGAACTTCGTTTGTGAACTTCTTGTTGTCAAGGAAAACTCTACAATCTACCTCACCCTCCATCAATAAACACCTATGCCTCTCCTCTTGAACTGGTTCACCCTGATTTGTAGGGAGCATCTCCATCGAAATCTGTCAATGGCTATAGGTACTATATTCACTTCGTGGATCACTATTCTCGGTTTACTTGGATCTATCTGCTTCGCACCAAGTCAGAAGCATTTCAGTGCTTTGTGAATTTCAAGACCAAAGTTGAGCTGCAAACTGGACACAAAAGAAATTTAAACAGATTGGGGTGGTGAGTACAGGGCGTTCACTTTTTACCTGGTTTAGCCTGGTATTGATCACCGAGTCTCTTGTCCCTACACTCATCAGCATAATGGGTTAGCCGAACAAAAGCATCAGCACATTGTGGAGACAGGATAGACGTTTCTTGCTCGTGCTTCCATGCCCGTGACTTACTGGGATGAAGCCTTTCGTACATCAATGTTTCTAATCAATATTCTACCCTCGGCTGTTATCAGCAACAAATAACCATTACAGGTCTTATTCAACAGAATCCTGAGTATCTCCTTCTCAAAACCTTTCGCTGTGTCATTTTCCCAAACATGAGAGTCTTCAATCAACACAAACTTGACTTTAGGTCTAAGCCATGTTTGTTCTTGAGATACAGCATAAACCATAAAGGTTACAAGTGCATGGACTAATCTGGAAAAATTATTATTTCCAGAAATGTGTTGTTTGACAAACAATCATTTCCTTATCCCACTCTCTTTGCTCCTAAACCTAATATTCTTGTTTCATCTCCTATACACTCATCCACTCAAGCCCCAACCAAATCTCTACTCAAGCCCCAACCTAATATTCCTACCATAATTCCCACACATCCAAAATTCCATTTCTCTACTCCCAGTCCCCAACCCAATCCTATACACTCATCCACTCAAGCCGCTTCCACACCACATATCAGCCCTGTTCACTCTCAAGACCAACCACAACCACAGTCACAGCCATCCACTATCTTGTTCCCTCAGCCATAGCCTCATCAGTCAGATAGTCCTCACCTAGCCATTAACCCTGTTATTCAACCTGGACAACCAGAAAATGATCACCATATGCTTACCCGATCCAAAGGTGGGATCTTCAAACCAAAGACGTTCTTAACAACCATGCAAGAACCGGATTTTGTGGCTGATGCTCTTGATGATGATGACTGGACACAGGCTATGCTTAAGGAGTATACAACACTGCTCCAAAACAGTACGTGGTCTCTTATTGATCTTCCCTATAACCGACGTGCTATTGGCTGTAAATGGGTTTATAGAGTCAAAGAGAATGCATATGGTACTCTGAATAAACTGAAAGCCCATCTTGTAGCAAAAGGCTTTCATCAAACACTTGGCTTTGATTTTTATGAGACCTTCAGTCCTAACATTAAGCCTGCGTCTGTGCAAATTGTCATCACCATTGCTCTCAGCAAGCACGGGAAAATAGCTCAACTTGACATCAACAACGCATTTTTCAATGGTCTGCTCACTGAAGAAGTGTATATGTATCAGCCAGATATTAGAATAGGTCTAGAATTAAGAAAAATTTATCATTAACACATTAATGGCGGAATATAAAAATTTCTGTTACTAGTAAAACAATTTTTACTAACCTAAACAAAGTGCATATACATGTTATAATTAAAAACATTATTTAACAACTTGAAACTAACCTTTCTTGTATCTTCAAACTTGAAGTGTCTTGAGAAAGGTGAATCTTCCTTGGCTCGATTCCTTCACGTTTATTCTTGAACTTGAGAAACCTAAGGTTTCTATTACAAGAGTCTATAAAGGTTTAAAGGATTTGTGTGTGGGCACAATTAAACAATATGAACCAAGAACAATTCTTGGATAATAAGCTAATTCTCTAGATCAATTGAGGATCTAGTTGCCAAAATAAAAGGAGCATTTTCTAGAGAGAGAGAGAGGGTCAGCCACTATGCAAGAGAGAGTAAGAAAAAAACATATTTTCACATCTCTATGTGAGGATCTATTTATAGGAGAAGGAAATATCTATAAAGGTCAATTATGCATTCATGATAGAATAATGCATTCATGACACAATCTTTGATTTTCTCTTCCCCTTTCTCTCCTAAGTTGGCCGGCCAAACATTGTGCATTAGTGAGGAAATTTGTTTCCTCACTTAGCACATATGCTTCCTTCTCAAGGAAATTCATTTCCCTTTTCCTTTTGGGTAATTATCCTTATAATTAAAGGGAAATAAAACTCTCCCCTTTTATGTATTTTGGCCAAATTCTATAGCTAGGGAAGGGGCATCTAGATGCTTCCTTATTTCTTTTAAGACAATTCTTAAAATACCAATTGTAGAATTATTATTGCACAAAATAACAAAATTAATTTCGTAATGCCTTAAACGACTTTTTGGCTTTAGAAAATAATTTATATTTTCATCATATGAAAATATTCAAAATCTTATTTTGACATTCACATCATTTGATGTCTATGTGGACAAAAATAACCTTTAGACATTTTCCGAGAAAAAGTCTAGTTCAACATTTGAACTTATTTTGACTTAGCTTTCAGTTTAACAATCCTACTCTAATGACCTGTAATAATGACCTTATGGATCCAAATGAACAAAGCTTGAGCTTCTATACTCGGACTCAAAAGTTCACAAACCTTTTCCGAGTATTAGCTTAATGTCAACTGACTCCACTAAAGAGTTGACACTGAGAATCTCTCGGTTTAAATGAATTTATTTTCTACTCAAATTCAACTTAATTATATTGAGTGGATCCATTGAATGTTATCAATGTTTACCCTTCATGAATATCATCAACTAGATGAGATTTATAAAATTACCATTTTATCATTCTAGTTGTTATTTCCTCAACTCATTTACTACTTGTGAATAAGTTAGAAACAATGTATTGACGAGTAGCTAACAAGTCACATTGTTTCATCCAAATAAAGTCGCTACTCAACGCCTCTAATGTATGTTTATGAATATTTTTTAAATATCACAATCAATGGTTTGAGCATATAAATGGTTTTACTCCGAAAAGCGCGTATGTAACAAGCAGTAGTATCAGGTTTTTTTTTTAAAAACAAAGGCGTCATTAAACCCCCCGCTCCCGGACCGGTGCGACGGGAGGGAAGGAGTACTCGACATCGATTAACTCATTTCGGACAAAGCCCGAGTCAAATTGTCCCGCACAAGGGGAGGGACATCCCTCAAGCTAAACATACCCGAAAAAATAGATTCTAGCCCCCACTTAGCAATAACATGAGCAGCTTTGTTAAGTCTCTATTTACCCACCCAAGATGACAAGAATTAAAATTAGAAACCTGGTCTGCTACAAGCTCATACACCGGGGCGAGCCTCCAGTTTGGGCTATCCTTCTTCTCAGCCAAGCAGGTCAGGTCAATATCACCTTGTTGTCTCCGTCAACCTTCACATTGTTGTAGCCGTAGAAGGCTCCCAGTCTCACAGCAGTATGCACACCATGCAATTCCGCCTCAAGTGTCGTTTGCGCATCCACAACACTTCTCCACATCCATAGCGTATGGCCTTCTTCATCGGAAGCCACCAGACCTACCGCAACAGCTCCATCCACGAAAGCTGCGTCACAGTTGATTTTGATGCTGCCCGCCGCTGGCTTTTTCCACTAAGTTCTTTCAATATGACCCTCCTCATCAGCCTCATCAACCGTCGCGCTCGAGCAAATGTCCTGGTGTTTAGTAAGGACGCAGTGGATCAGGTCTTCAAACACCACCTTTGCTCCTCTGAAGATCATATTATTTCTCAGGGCCCACAATGATTCGATTATGGCCATAGCCCTTAAAATAAAAAACGTTACATCCCAGGATCCCCGAGCACTCGTCGTTTGTCTCCAATAGAGCGCTCAGAGCATCCATCCCCGATCTCCACCCCGACGCATCCCATGACCTCCCCCAGCCAGACACCAACCAGTTCTTCGCAGCCCAATCATATTCAAAGAATAAATGGTTCACAGTTTCACTCTTACTGCCGCAAAATTGACACATCAGGTCAACCACCGAAAATGCGACTTTGAGGCGAGCGGACGTCGGGAAACAGTTCTAGCCGATTCTCCATAAGGAGAGAATGCATCTGTTGTTACACTTCAATTTCTAGATGGTTTTCCAGACCAGGTCACTTGGACTGAAGGCAGGTCTAGACAAAATCTTATACGCAGATTTGACGCTGAAAAATGCCCTTCGGGTCGTCTAACCAGATCCATCGATCCTCCCTAGTTGGGCGCGGCTTTAAGGAGAATATATTCTTTGTAAGATCCTCGTCAAATTCTCTAATGATTTTTTTCCCGATCCCAACTTCGCGAACCAGGGACGAAGAGCTCCTTCACCATGGCGTTTTCCGCGAGCGAGCACTAGAGAGATCTCTGAAGAAAGCCGCTCTCAAGCCATCGGTCCTTAAAAATCCGCGTCTCCTCGCCACCACCCACTTGGATAAAAGCGTTAATTTTAACAAAATCTCTTAAGCCCCAAATTTTATTCCACCCATTAGAAGCTCCTGGGTATGGCTCACAAGATAGGAAACTCTTACCCTTGCAATACTTGTCTTCGAGGATCCCTACCCAGAAGTGTCCACGCCGCGAGACCATATACCACGCCAGTTTAGCCATGAAAGCTCTATTGAAGGTTAACAGGCTCAAGAATCCCAAGCCCCCGCGTCTTTGCTCGGACAAGCTTATCCCACCTGACCAAAGACATGTACTGCTTGCCCACAGCTTCACCCGTCCACCAAAACTCCCTTGTCATCCTATCAATCTCTTTCTAGAAAGACTTTGGAAGACAAAAAGTGGACATCGCATACACCGGTATAGTTTATGCAACTGATTTTACCAGGGTTGATCTGCCTGCCTTAGAAATTGTCCTGGCCATCCACCCCTCCAATCTTGATAGTACCTTCTCCTTCAGTTTACTGAAGTTCTTAGACTTGTTTCTTCCCAGAAATACAGGGTTCCCAAGATAGCTGATCTTATCATCGAACTTGGCCATTACGAGTAAGGTCTTTATTTTGACTTTAGTGTCCTCTTTGCAGTTTTTCGAGAAAATAAGCCCGAATTTATTCTTATTTATCCGCTGCCCGGACCACCCTTAGAACTTCTCAACACAATCCATCATCCCCTTAATACAACCCTCTTCAGCCTCGCAAAAAAGGAAGGTATCGTCAGCAAACATAAGGTGCAAGATCGGGTTTGCGTTCTTGCCTATCTTTATCCCTTTGATGCACCCCAACCACTCTTGTTTTGCCAATAATATGCTCAGCGTCTCTGTATCCAAGATAAATAAATAGGGAGATAACAGGTCACCTTGACGAAGCCCTCGAGCCAGTTTAAAGATAACGAGTAGGCTACCATTGAGTAATATAGCACTTGACACCGCTGAAATACATTTCTCAATCAGCATCCTAACATGAACTGAAGCACCGAGGCATTTTAGGGTTTGGACGATGAACTTCCATTCAAGACGATCATAAGCTTTGGACATATCAATCTTGATCCCTACTAGCCCTGTGTTTCCCCACTTTCCATTCATGGAGGCGAGCACTTCCCTGGCTAATATTGTATTCTCCGCAATCTACCGGCCCGGGATGAATGTAGATTGGTTCGGCGCCACTAAACGATCCATATGTTTCCTCATTCTCCTTGTGATGATTTTTGTTATGACTTTAAAGCTAAAATTACAGAGACTGATGAGGCGAAATTTTTTGAAACTAGTTGCTCCCTGGGATTTAGGAATCAGGACGATGTGAGCTAAAGAGATATCAGGTGGGAGGCTCCCTGAGCGAAAGAACTCTTGCACCATCTTCACCAGATCGTTCCCCACAAGATACCAGTATTTTCTGTAAAAAAAATTCCCTACAGGCCATCCGGTCCTAGGGCCTTCAACGGGTGCATTGCTCAAACCGTACTTTTAACTTCTCTCTCGTTCGGCACTTTCCCAATCTCTAGATTGTCATGCTGGCTGAGCTCGCTAGCAAACAACCCTTCCAGGTCGGCAGGGACTTCAGGTTCTACAGATCGAAATAGCTCTTTGTAATTCTCCTGAAAGTGGTCCCCTATATCCTTCCTATTATCCAGCCACTCCCCCTGGTCCGTGAGGATCCCCCTGATATAGTTTCGCCTACGTCGGATTAACGTAGCCGTGTGAAAAAACTTCGTGTTGGAGTTGCCCGCTTTCAGCCAGGTCTCTCGCGACTTTTGCCTCCAAACCCGTTCTTTCGTGGAATTGATATCAGCCAGCTCGGGCTTCAGCCCGATCTCCTCAGCGTTCCCCATGTGTCCGCTATTCTGAAGCTCTGCAATCCTTTTCTCACAAGTAATTATCCTCTGGTTGTTTTCTTTCCATTTCGAATTTTTCCATCTGCTCAGTTTTTGACCCACAACTTTAACTTTAAACGACCAGGGCTCACGTTGTTGAGACAATCTCCGATTAGACCAGACTTTTTCCACGACATCTCTGCACTCCCCGTCATCCGCCCATACTTCATAAAATCTGAAAGGTTTAAACCATTTCCCATCCTTCGTGTAGCAGTCCAATAAGATGGGGCCATGGTCAGAATGATGGATCAGTAAATTCCTTACTCCCGCTTTGGAGAATTTCCTCAGCCATGAGTTGCACACCACCACACGATCCAGTCTCTCCATAACTTTATCGGCTCCTCCTTGGCCATTTGTCCAGGTAAAGGAACATCCAGTGAAGCCAAGATCAATGCCTCCAGTATTATTCAAAAAATTCCTCAAAAGTTTTCTTGTACTCCACGAGCAGCTCCGCCCCCCTCCTCCCCCCCCCCCCCCCCACTTATCATCCTGACTCGGAATGAGGTTGAAATCCCCAATAATCACCCAGGGACGGTCGAAAGTCAATACCGTCTTTTAGAAGGAGTTCCAAAAAACTCCCCGATGTTCCAGTCTCGGGGGCCCATAGGTGGCAAAGAGATCCCAGTCATCTTCCTTCTTATCCCCTCGGATCAGAATCCAAATGTAGTTCTTTGTCGTTTTCCATACGTCTACGTTGATGCCTCTTCTCCACTACACGCATAATCCACCAGACAATCCCTGGGCTGGGACCATCACTCCTCCCCAAAAACCACATCTTTCTTTAATCTTTTTCATCCTTCTTCCCTTGTCCTTAGTGTCTATCAGAATTACGATATCCGGTTTTTTACTTCTCACGAGGCACCAGATAGCCTCTTTTGTCGAGCCTCCCGCGAGGCCTCGACAATTCCATGAGCTTACTAACATAACCCCGGTAGGGAGTTGTTAAGGCTCGCCTCCTCACCCTGTTTTGATTCTTCAGCTCCATCATTCTCCTTCTCTGTGATCAGAAATCCTTTTCCCTTGTGCTCTGTGTTTTTCCGGCCTCCTCGTTTTCTTGCTTGAGTTTTTTGTGATTTATGGATTTTGGCTTTGCCTTTATCGAAGGCCCTCGCGAGGTTTCTTGTCAGTTCCGCTACTTGCCTCTCATCTTCGTCCTTGTTGTCATGTGTATCTTCAGATAACACCCTTGCCTTTTTAACAAGGAAAGTTGTTAAGGCGCTATTTTTCCTTTTTCCCAGAGACTCATTTGCTTAAGCTAATTGGGCTTTTGGAATTGGTGTTCTATTGTCAAGGCCTATTTTAACCTCAGAAGGCCTCGATGAATTATTGAATTAAGTGGGCTTGTCTTTAGTGGCCCGGTCCATTGGCATTATTTGGGGGATTGCCCTACCTCCTTCGCCTGGAAGGTTTCTCCACGTCAGATTTTGTCTCGTTTCCTCCTGCTGTTCTTTTTCCTCCATTGTCCTTTGTTTTTCCACACAGTTGAGAAGACCTCAAGGAGGCGTTTCACTCCCCAGCCCGTCTCTCGGTCTGTCAACAGTTTTCCAGCCTGGTAGGATTGATTTTTGCATCTCCCTGTTTCATCTAACTTCCGGGAAACCACCAGATTTGATCCCATAAACGCCGTAGCCAGATTGAGTTCCTCTTCCCAGTCTTCATCTCCGGTACCATCCCCTGTTATATCCCCTGTGTTTCTCTAGTGTTTCCCAATATTTCTATCACTCAAAGTGTTTCCCTACTCACCTCCCGCAAACTCACCGAGATTTACACCTACACTATCTCCTGACCACAACGTATACTCTCACTAGTTGGATCCTCCGGACAGCAACTCTCTTACTCGGGTCACACCGATCTAAACGAAAGGCACTTTGTACAAGGTCAAGTCTCACTTCCACACTCTTTTAAGTTGAGGTCATGGATTCAATCTCCAAGCACCGCAAACAGAAAAAAGTGCATCTGAAAAGTAGTATCAGGTTAATTGTAGTCTTTGTAGCATTTGTTTTACTTCAAATGGTTCACTCTAGCGCGTATGTACGACTTGCAAATTTGTTTTATTTATATTATCTTGGTACAATTGCAACGGCTATTATTAAGTATATGTATATGGAGACGTGGATGAATAGTGTTCACAGTTTTCAAGTGGTGCAATGCGGATTTTCACATACCTTATACATATATACCAAAATTTCATTTTTCTACTCCAACATATTAAAAATAGACTCAACATTTTTAATAAAATAAATAAAGAAATTGACTCCATTTTAAATAAAAATATCTCTGAATTTTTTTATGACATCCAACCAAATTTGATAGTCTTCAATGTGATCCAACCGAATTCAACATTATGACAATTTCCGATGTAACGACGCCATGAAATATAAAATGCGTTCGATATATGTAACAATATTTTTCTGCTACATAATTATTTTCCATATGATTCAATTTTTTGCAAATATAAAATGCGCTCAATATTTCAAAACATACTGCATAAAGTTAATAATATTGAGCTCGATAACGGGTGCACAATACGATCGTGTGTGCGAGAAAGTGCCGCATTTTTTATATATTACAATTCATTTTTTAGTATCCTTAATATTTTTAATTATAGGTTGAGATCAATGACTTACTATTCTGTCGTAATGGATGAATACATCTCTTTTGTAATTTTCAGTATTATAATTGTTGACTTAATGGCTTAAAATCATTTTTAAATTTAAGACACAATTAAATATTCGCTTGTCTGATTTTTATGCTATTTTTGTATATATGCCTTAAATTTTGGAGCTTGAGTATGAATTGGCTCTAGGCAAATAGACTCAAGATGGAGGGTTTTCGCTCTATGGTGGACTTCATCATTGATAAATGAATTAGCTCACACTTTGATTGCATTTACTCCATCGTTTTGTATTCCTCAATTGGAATCATGTTCACGCATGAACATCGTGATCACTTTAACTTGAGTTCATTGGCGCGTTCAGAAAAAAAAAAAAACTTGAGTTCATTGGTGGGTTCAACTATCGAGATTATGGTTAAGTGTTAACTACATGCAAGGTATTTTAATTAGTAATGGAGAATTATAACTTTAAAAAAGAAAAGTATATATCAAGCTCATTCGCTATACAAGACAAAATAATAACTAAAAAACTTTTGTAGTCTTGTTTTAGACCTCTAGACGTGTGGATTGATTCTGAGTTGACCTGGTCGAATATAATTGTAGTTCAACGGAACCGAAATCATTAAGCATTCATTTGTATTTTTTATTCTAAAGAAGTCTACGTATTACATAAGTTATTTGATTAGCATGCATATTAAATTTTACAAGTAGTCGTATCGTACTATGCGTTAATATATTAAGCAAAGAGTATTACCTAATTCAATCTGGGATTCCTATTAAAACGTAGTCTAGTAAGATGTGCCAGAATTATGTTCTTTATAAAACTAAATGGTTTGTTATACATCAATTAGTCATCGCAAAACCTATTTAATAATTTTTAAAAGGCATAAAGGACTCGCTGAGATTGATGTTTTTTAATCATGTTATATTTTAATAAATTTTAGCTATTACGGTCAACAAAAGAAATAGGGTACTTTTAATTGGAGAGCAAAATTGGACATATACCTCAACTGATCATTGCCTTTTTTTCTCTTCTTTTTGCTTCTAGTTGACCATTGCCTGAATATATGTTTTTTGCCCAAATAAAGGTTATGACATGCTTTCATTGGAATGAAATTGGGAAGATATTGGTTGGCAAAAGCATATATTTCGCCTACAAAAATTTAAAGGTGGATAATGTTGATGCGGGACTTCGTCCCCTTCAGCAAACGACGCCGTTAATGCACTTCAATGTTAAAACGACCTCAAAATAGATGAAAATAACAGTATGTCAAAAAACGACAGTATGTTGAAAAACGACGACATGCCATAAAAACGACATACTGATCACCCGAATTGGATTAGGGTGGAAGAAGAGCGAGCTGCCCTGACAACAAAGTTCGAACCGACACCTACGACATCAACGCCAACCTTCCAACCAAAACCTTTTCGGGAGCAAAGTCAGCAAAATAACGACAACCCTCGTGGTGGCCACAACGCTGGTAACCATAAACGAGGTGGCAACCCCCCGGGATTCGTAATGAATTCCGAAGCCCACGAGGTGAATGCTTCGTACGGAAACTCACAGCAAAGTGATCCATGGCCAAAGGACCCTAAGGCATACTTTAAATTCCACAAGATCTATGGTCATTCGACCATTGCTTGTCGAAAGTTCCAAGCAACATTGGCAGAGCAGTTCGAACGAGGTGAATATAAAGACCTCGACATCGAAGCCCTCAATCCCATACTCCAAGCAGACGACGCAGCAAAAGACGACCCCGATAATTCTAAGAAACGGAAGCTCCAAAAGAAAAGGGACCAATTCCCCCGCGGTGAAGGCCCGAGCTCTCCGACTGAGAAAAAAGGGAAGCAAATCAATGAAGTCGAAGGTCCCGAGCAGCCACAAAAACCAGAAGTCATCAACTTCATAGTGGGGGATCGTAATACTGTAAACCAACAGTCAATTCGATCAAAGCCCACCAAAGAAAAATCCAGACGAGCTCAACTCGACTGCCCGTCCTAGGCCCTGAAGCCTTGATCACATTCAAAGATAGTGATGCAAGACAGCTCGCCGGGCCGCATGATGACGCACTCATGATGTCACTTAATGTCAACAACTGGGTCACAAAAAGGATCCTCGTCGATAATGGCAGCTCGACGGATGTTATTTTCTTATCAACCCTCAGCCAGATGAAGGTCAAAGCCAAAGATATCGATAGAGAATCGGTTCCATTGACCGGATTCAGCGGCCATTAAAACTTTCCTTGCTGGCAGGAGGAATAAGCCTGTCCATAAAATTCCTAGTCATCGACTGTCCATCCTCGTGCAATGTCATATTAGGGAGATCATGGATACACGCGATGAAGGCGGTACCATCAACGTACCACCAAAGCATACAGTTCCCCACCGAAGAGGGGATCAAAGAGATCAAAGGCGATCAAACCATGTCAAGAAGATGCTACATGTCAAGCTTCTTGCTCGCAAAACAGAGCACGGAACACAGCGCGTAGTAATCAAAGAAATCTGATGTTTATGACGTCCGAGGCACCTCAGATCACGATTCGCCAACACTCGAGATGGTCAAACAAGTGCCCATCGATGGAGAAAAACCCGACCACACTGTCGGAATAGGCTCCGAACTAAAGTGCGAGCTTCGTAAACAACTCGTCAAATTCTTAAAAAAGAATAAAGAATGCTTCGAATGGACACACGAGAATATGCTGGGAATAAACCTCGAAGTCATATCCCACCAACTAAACGTCGATCCCAGCTTCCATCCTGTAAATAGAAACGGAGAAAGCTGGCCCCAGAAAGGTCACAGGCCGTTAACGACGAGGTACATTGCCTCGTCCAAGCAAGATCAATCCGCGAGGTGAAATACCCAGATTGGCTCACAAACACGGTGGTGGTATAGAACAGTCATTCAGACTGAAATTCAAAGCTTCAAACAACGAAGCAGAATACAAAGCAATGATAGCAGGACTAAAATTAGCCCGACCCGTCGAATCTTCACGAGTAAAAGCACACTCAGATTCTAAACTAGTGGCAAGCCAAATAACGGGGGAGTACGAAGCCAAAGACCCGATAATGTACGCTTACCTAAAAGTGGTCAAAACAATTATAAGCTCTTTCATCGAGGTCGAAATCGTGCAAATCCCACGTAGTGAAAACACCCAGGCAGACGATCTGGCCGGGTTAGCAAGCACATCGGATCCTAAAATAAAAAAGGATCATCCCGGTGGAAACAATAGATGCACTAAGCATCGACCTCGGCATAAACAATATCGAGCTGCAGAACGACGACTGGAGGATCCCATTGATAAAATATATCAGGGACGGGGAATCACCTCAAGATCGCCAGGAAGCATGAAAATTCAAAGCTACAACCTTGAGATTCTGCATGATCGAAGATTCCCTCTATAAAAGGAGTTTCAGGGGACCGTACCTAAAATGCCTCCGAAAAGACGAAGCATTAAATGCACTCTACGAGATACACGAAGGAACATGCGGAAACCGCTCCGGAGGACGATCCTTGGCAAACAAGATAAAACGGCAAGGCCAATTCTGGCCCACAATGCTAGAAGACAACGAATCTCACGTGAAGAAATGTGATGCATGTCAAAAACATGCTCCCACAATTAAACAAACGGCTCTTAAGCTCTCGTCCATTACCGTACCCTACCCTTTCATGAAGTGGTCAATGGACATAGTAGGACCTATGCCGGTAGCTAAAGGCATGGTGAGATTCCTCCTTATCGCCACCGACTACTTCACGAAGTGGGTAGAGGCGAAAGCATATGTCCTCATCAAGGACATCGACATGGAGAAGTTTGTATGGAAAGACATTATCTGCAGATTCGGACTCCCAAAGGAAATCATAGCGGACAATGGCCCACAATTCATCTCGAATAGATTCAACAATTTTTGCGCCAACCTAGGAATATCCTTGAACACCTCGTCACCGAGGTATCCTCAAGGAAACAGACACTCCAAAGTGGCCAACAGAACGATTATAGACGGGATCAAAAAGAGACTCGATTCCAAAAAAGGTAGATGGCCAGAAAAGCTCCTCGGAGTACTTTGGGCATATGGGCGAAACACCCTTCGCGTTGGTCCACGAAACCGAAGCCATGATGCCAACTGAAGCGAAGTCACTCAGCCTACGACGAGAATATTGCCCCAATAAAAACGAGGTGAACAACGAAATGCTCCTCGACGAGCTCGATTACATCGAGGAAAGAAGGGAACGAGCACTTCGCAAGATCGTCAATTACCAGAGGGTGATAGCAAGGTACTACAACACAAAAGTCCTCCCTCGATCATTCGAGATAGGAGATCTGGTACTGTGCAAAGTATTCCAAAATACAGGAGAACCAAATTCCGGCAATCTCGGGATCAATTGGGAAGGACCATACATAGTGTCCAAAATAGTTAAGCCCGACGTTTACGGATTAATGAACCTGGAAGGACTCAAAGTCCTACGAAGTTGGAACACCCAACATCTCAAAAGGCATTACTTCTAAAGGGAGGTACCCCCCGAACTACGTAGTGGCTTGGTCCGAGTAAACATGGGTACGTAGGCAGCCCTTCAAGGGCATACCCAAACTTCCTTTTCTTTTTCTAAAGTGCAAATGTCCACCTCGCGAATCCCCGATTTGCTTACGAGCTAGTCAAACATCCATACAAACAAAGTTACGAAAAGGGCAAAAAAAACGATAATGACGAAAAGTGCAAGTCGGATGAACCGAATATGTTATTTAGCACACCTCGGTTAAACGAGGTGAAAGTCTAGCATCAAACCAAAGTAGCTTAGCCTAGGTCGGACTCCCGACCAAAATAGGCATCGTCAGAAATACAACAAACTGAGGCACCAACGCCCCGAAAAAAATAGCTTTAGCTTAGCCCAGGCCGGACTCCCGGCCAAAAAAGGCATTGTTCGAGATTTAGAAAATTTGGGCACCAACACCCCAATACAAGCAAAACGGGAAGAGGCATCACGCCCCCTCCTCATCTCCTTCATCATCACGAACCTCTTCTTCTTCCTCTTCTCGATCTTCTCTGTCACCGTCGTCCCCCTTGCTCGCGTTTCCCTCTACCTCCGTCTCCGGGGCCTTGACATCTTCGAGGACCTTGTTCTCAGCTCGGGCAACCTCGGGGGCAGCAAGCAGTGTGAGGTCACCGGTGGGGGCGGCAGTAACTGCGGAAGGAATAGAGACCAAGGGTGAGGCACCAGGCGCATGACCACCTCAGAGAGGAAACCCAGCACGCTAAATCCTATGGAAGCACCACCGACAACAACGAGTTTGCAAAAGCATCCGAAATAGTTTGAACACTCACCTCGGGACACGTCGGAGGCCGCCTGCTTCTTAAGCTTGGCCCCCAACTTGGCAATCGTCTCGTCCCGGCGGTCAATCTTCTTATGGAGCTTCTCCGACGCCTTCTTCACGGCGAGACGAGAAGCAGTGATCACCTCATTCTTGGCTTCTTGAAGCTCGGACGAGGCGGCCACCAGGTCAGCTCGGACCTTCGAGAAGTTCTTCTGCAGAATTACCACTTGGGAAGCCTCAGCTCGCAGGCCCGAGGCCTCCTCGTACAGAGCCCCAGAACGTTGGCGCTCCTCGTGCAGTTAGCCTCGGAGGGCGGATTCGGACTGGCGGAGGTGCTCCAATGTCAAGTTGGCTCCGTACAGATCGTCCTCGACTTTCTTCAGCCGGGTCCTAGTCCGGTCAGCTCTTTCCCCTTCTCGGCCAGACTGGCCTCGAGCTCCTTCATACGGTCCCCGGACCCCGACGCAGCGGCCCAGGCCAGCTCGTAACGGAGACCCGCGAGGTCCTTCTCATACGTCAGAACCATTTCTTTCAGGTACGTCAGGAACTGCAGCGAAGTAAAGTCAGCACATATTTCACCCCGTCGACAATCTATAGAAGGGGCCCAGAGAACTTACCCGGACGCAGAGCTGCGCCATCCGCGCATAGTCCGTCCCACGGGAGAGCTCCATCACGTCGAGAGGGCGCGCGAGGTGGACCGAGCTGGCTACATACCTCGCCGAGGCCCGCGCCGAGTCAACCAGCGACTTCTCGGTGGAGAACCTCACCAAGATGCGTTGCACCCTTTCCTCGTCGGAGACCAACCGGCTCCCACTCGCTTTAGACGCCGTAGCGTTTTTCTTCTTCTCCTCGGGTCGCTTACGAGCTACGGGATGTCCTTGGGGATTCGACCTGGTACGAGGTGCCAACCGCTCGGAAGACAGTTTGCTCTTCTTCGGCAGAACAACAGGGACGTCGTGACAATCCGCCGAGCGACCACGCTTCTCCGACCAGGGAGCGATGACCGGCGCCACCTCGCGCATCTCCACCTCAATGCGTGGCTGGGAAGCATGCGCACCCTCACCCTCAATCTTGATGGCACGGGAGGATTCAGCCTCTTGAGCCTTGGCCACCAATGGGTCTAGCGAAGCACCCTCCAAAGTCTCATCGATGGGAGTGGAAATCACCTTGATGGCAGGAGTCGAGGTCTGACCTATCGTGTTTTGCTCGTCGCTGGTCTCGTTCGAGGACTTCATAGACTCCTCCGGGGCTGCACGACAGAGAAACAAATCCTTCAAAAAAATACGAGGTGGAATCACCTCGACGGCCGAACTCAAAATATCTCGAAAGACAGAAGCGAAAGTAACCGAGTGATCTCAAGGGAGCCGGTGAAACCGGGGGACCGCATACACCTCGGATCCTCCAATAGCCGGAGTGACGGATCCGGTCGACGGGAAAATCCTCCTAATCGAGACTGTTTTTCGGGATCAACTTCTTCTTAAGCGCACGAAATCGGGAGTCCAAATCCAGGAAACTGTTCCTGCCTGAAAAACAAGGCGAACAGAGGTTCAACAAAGCTTCCTAACACCCCGCTCAAAGAGAAAGTCCTACGAAAACGAAAATGAGCATAAAAATTTAGAAAAAACATAATAAGGAACTCCGTAGCCCCACCACCGGTCGAGGTCCACCCTGGTGACCTCGCCACCCCGAGTCTCCTGTCTCTGAACCAGAAAAATCTTTCCGTCCAACCACCTCGCACGTCAGGGGTATTGCGAAGGATCTTCTCACCCCGTCCATTAAGGTAATACCTCCCGGAGGCTTTCCTGGATCCCTTGGCGTGGTACAGACAAACGGGCCCAGTCGTCGGAAGCTAGGACCAATCCATTCTCCTTGGCAACCACTCCCAAAGCAACCAAGTTACGATAGGCTTTGGGGACGAGCTGACCCAGGGCGAGCTGGAGGTGGTTCAAGTATTCCAAGATCACCTCGGACACCAGCAGCTCCAGCCCAGCCTCCAAGAAAGCCTTGTAGGCCGACGTCCACCCTTCCCTCAGCGAGAACGGATGCTCCCCTTCCTCTAGCGCTGAAAGCTCAATAAAATCGGGGATATCATATAACCCCCAAAGCTTGCGCAAATTTTCGGATGTAAGCGCAGAAGGCGGAGCACGTCCAACGACCCCTGATCTCCAGTGCTCGATACCATAATCGAAGGATTCAAGAAGAAAGAAAACACAGAGAGAGCGAATGGAGGCGAGAGTAAATGTTGACGAGTGAAGAAATGAGAAGAGGGTGTAAAAAGCAAACCTTATTTACCCACGATTTCTCTCTCCAAAACACACGATCTCCAACACGTTAAAGATGACCGATTTGGCATGGATTAGTGGGATTTTAATAGCCCCATCACATCCGAGAAAAGCTCGGCAGTCCAGGGCTACGGTTATCATCATGTACGTCCCATTGGCCAGCTTTTGGGCAGAACGAACTATTTTCTCCTCGGTCATACGCAAATCCAATGGCCGGACGACACATAGACAAGCCGTTGAGCGTACGATTCAAATATTGGAAGATATGATAAGGGCATTGTTGATGCGGGACTTCGTCCCCTTCAGCAAACGACACCGTTAATGCACTTCAATGCTAAAACGACCTCAAAAGAGATGAAAATAACAGTATGTTGAAAAACGACGACATGCCATAAAACGACACACTTATCACCCGAAGTGTCAAATGGGCCTCAAGCCTAAGACCCACCACGGTTCGAACTCACCTTATCCCTTCTATTCAACCAAGATCCATACCTTGTTCAAACAGGCTGATTTCTCTCCGAAATCCCCTCTTCCCGAGCTATTCCTACGAATGGATTGTCAAGCAGTACGTGGTCAGCAATACACATGGTGAACGAGCAGGAGGCACGGGAAAGCAATCAGTCAAGATAGACGTTGCTAAAAACAAGGAAAAGAGACCTTGTGATGAGCTTTTAAATACATCACGTATAGAGTAGAGGGGATCACGGAATTCACTTTGTAATCACTCGAGGTTATACTTGTATTCACCTTGCAATCAATCAAAGCTCACTAGTAGAAAAACTTGTTCCCACAACCCTTAATAAGGGGTGTGGAATTTTCCCACAACCCTTAATAACGGTTGTGGGAGCCTGAGTTGTGGAATTTCCCACAACCCTTAAACATCCGGTGTGGAATGTTCATATTTCCCACACCGAATGTTTATGGGTTGTGGGAAATTCAACAACCAATCAATTATCGGTTGTAAAATTTTTTAATTTTTGAAAACTTATCGCCGCGGCGACCCTTAACGGCGCCGCGGCCCCAAGTCCCACAACGGTTGTTGGGATCCGTTGTGGGACCTTGGGCCGCGGCGCCATAAAGGGTCGCCGCGGCCACCCGTCGCCGCGGCGCCACCAATTAGTGCCGCGGCGACGTAGTCCCACAACGGATCCCAACATCCGTTGTGGGCCACGGCGCCGCGGCGTCATAAGGGGTCGCCGCGGCGCCAGTTGCAGGACACCTGGTGCCGCGGCGTATACATTTAGTGCCGCGGCGCTGCTCCCACAACGGATGTTTGAATCCGTTGTGGGACTTGGGGCCGCGGCTCGAAACATATGTCGCCGCGGCGCCATTGTCCGAAGAGTGCATCTCTTCATTATTATTGGATTAAACCCAAAATATCATATAATTACCTGCATAATACATGCACAATCAATCTAAAAACATACAATACATCCAAAATCATCATAATCATTCAAAATCATCTAAAAAATATACATTCAATATCACAAAATGTAACTAATCATCACATTCAATAAATGTTTGTACATAGTTAATCCACTCTTCTCTTACTCTCTCTATATCCAAAGGTGTATACGTGTTTTTGTTTTCTAATCTACTTATACCTCCTACAACTATTTCTCGCATATAACACAAAACAAAATATCCACATTCCGTGTTACCGCTTTGTCTTGGCGCGGCCATTGACCTTATGTATGTTGATTGTCCGTGCCCAATAGCGCCTTTGGTTTCAAGTTTGAAATTTGAAAACACCCTACAAAACAAATAGTATGAGTATCTTTTATAACAAATATTCAATATATAAGTAAAAAAACTTACCTTTTTATCAACGAAACCAAGTCTTGTGGAATTTGTTTATTCAACGGGTCAAAAAACATAGCACAATCCTTCCATAAGTCAAGGACAACAAGCATCCAATGAAAGTTTCGATTGTAGGGCATGAAAACTAGTTGCCCACTTGTGCATCCTCGCACCGCGTTGCCAACCTCTTTGACTCGTGTCGACAAATGGTAATCTTCGTCATTTGTAGACATGTGAGAAGCTAACGCGGCGTTTACAAAGACAAATTTTTTTTTCAACTTTGACATCGATGCGCGTATACAACTACATTCCAAATTATTCAAATAGTTAAAACACTCAATATTCAATCATCAATATTAAAAAAAAATCATGAAAGAAACACTTACTCCATGTAAAGAGATATGCTTGACGCCCCAATTTCCGAAAATTGTAAAAATTCGGAAATATCATCAAATCCCAACATAATCGGTATAGCAGAGATTGTTGGACAAACGTTGACTTGAATAACGTTTCCTTGTGCTAACATCATTTTGTTGGCATATTGAGCGAGCAATTTAAACTTGCGATTTATTACCTTGTAACCATTTAAACTTTGAATTAATTATCTTATAACTAATTTGAACAATCAATACATAATAATGAGTAGGTTAAAATATATTACCTTGTAATTAATTCTCCTATTATCGTCGGGAGTAGGTTGACTCGTAGATTCGAGTTTGGGAGGGCCGCGACTCTCTTTTGCCGTAGTCTCAGTTTCTATTAATCGTCGCGGCCACGAGACAAAACCTCCCATTGCATCTTCTACGGTTAGAGCTTCTTCGGTGGGAATCGGTAATTTGGCTTTCTTAACCAAAACGCCGGAAACGCTCACACGTGCATTTCCTTCCTCTAAACTTGAGAAGTGAATTACGCCCTCGTTCAAATATACTCGCCCATTTGCAACATGGATTGTGTTTCCTTCCACGATATCGTCAATGTAGAGAAAACATTCGACACTTTCATTCGAACACGGTGTCACCGGTGTGGTTGGATTCAATGAGCAACTAGCCCGAACACTAGTTAGTTTTTCCACAATAATCGGACCGACTTTCGAAGGTTTATGTATATCGTCATGCCCTATGAAAATCACCGATTTAATACCGAAAATAAGCAAACTTTTGAAGTAAATAAATAAGCATGAATAAAGCATGAATAAAGATTACCTAAAGAGACGACCTCTTCGACGACTTCTTGAATCTTAGTCTTCTCTTCAATATTAACGCCACTTGCATTAATATTATCTTCAACTAGATCAACACTCGCTTCTCCAACACTTGTACCACCACGACCATTAACCGCTTTCAAGATATCATTTTTAAACTCCATCAACTCGAGACGCATTTCGAGCCGCATCTTGTTAAGTTCTTCATTTGGAGTCGGAGGAACAAAATACTTGAAACGCTTGGCAACATGTTTGGATTGACCGCAAACATATTTCTTTGCTCCCATGGCTTCTTGCAAGATACTTTTTCCCGTTTCCGGGATAAAAGTACCTTCGATTGCTTGTTGAGATAATTTTTGCTACATATTATAATAATTTGTAAATAAAAATATTAAAAATATAACTTACATTATTTAAAATCTTACAATTGATTCTCCCATTAGTCGATCTTTGTCATTCTTGAACTCTTTTCCGTCTATCCCGTCTTTCTTACGCGAGTCAATCCATAATTCTTCTAACGTTGCCCATTGCCCGGTTTCGTCGTGCTATTAATTAACAAGTAATCATATTAATCATATATTAAATGTTAAAACCGAATACAAAATAAATAAATGAAAAAACTCAACCTTTTGTTGATCTAGTTTTCGATATCCATCTCGGCCACATCGAGATTTGTATTCCACTTTAGCGGAATTAGTTTTCCCTTGCTCCGACGTTTGCTTGAAAGTTGCGCTTCGTCTATACTCAACAAACTTCACCCAATCTTCTTCGGTGATACTCGTGTAAAATTTTAAAACACAACTTGGTCTTTTTAACGAGCTTGGTTCATTGATTTTGTCTTTGAGAAGATCGTGATATAACTCGTGACGAAATAGTTTTGCGGCTTCACCTACTCTCATGAGGCAATCGTGCTTATGTTCTATTGGAATCGAAAATCCTTCACATATTTCGTTCCAAATCCTCTCTTTTAATTGATCGTTCTCTTTTAATCTCCAATCACGAGTCGAAAGTGGAACATATTCTCTAGCTAATACGCCAAAGTAACTCAACAACACATCCCCTTCCTTACCCTTTGGTTGCCCTTTGGAATCTAACTCTATCGTGATTTTTCTACCAAGACTTCTAATTTTATTAACACGACTCATAAGGGTGTTTCTTCTCTTTCCTTTCTCATCGGGATTTAATGCTAATAGTCGTCTAGGTTTCTTTTTTATATCGTCGCTAGAAGTAGTAGTAGTTGTAGTCGACATTGAATCTATAAACACAATTCAAAATACAATTTCAAACACAAAATATATATCAATGCGTCTAAACTAATTATCTCCAAACACAAAATAAATGGCAACCTAAACCATTCCAAACACAAAATATATTTGAATGTGAATCTAAACTAGTTACCAATTTCAAACAAAAAATAGTAGTAAAAAAAACTAACCGTTGAGGGACGACGACAAAATGAAGATGGAGGGCGGAGTGAAGGAGTGAGAGAGGGAGGGCGGAGTGAGAGAGTGAGGAGGGAGAGAGAGGGAGGGCGGAGTGAGAGAGTGAGTAGGGATGGAGAGGGAGGGCGGAGCGAGAGTGAGGGAGTGAGGGTGGAAGAGGGAGGGCGGAGCGGGAGTGCGGGAGGGCAGAGTGAGGGAGTGAGAGTGAGGGTGGGCGGAGTGAGGGTGGGCGGAGTGAGGGAGAGGGAGTGAGAGGGTGAGAGAGAGTGAGGGAGTGAGAGGAAGGGAGGAGTGAGGGAGTGAGAGGGAGGGAGGAGTGAGAGAGTGAGTGGCCGGAGTTTTGAGTCGCCGGAAGTTTTGAGTCACCGGAGAATAGAAGCTTGAGAGAGAATGAGTTTGGGTTTTGAGAGATATTGAGTTTTGAGAGAGAATGAAAGTGAAAATGAAGAATGAAGAAGAAGAAGTCGAAAGTTAGTTTTGGGCGAAATTTGGGCGGGGTTATGAAAAAGTTAAAGTTTTCCCGAAATTTAAACATCCCACAACCCTTCCACGAAGGGTTGTGGGAACGGCGCCGCGGCGACGGCTACCAGCGCCGCGGCCCCTCTGAACACAGAAACCAGCGCCGCGGCGCAGGTAGGTGTCGCCGCGGCGCTTATGACTTCCCGAGAGCTCCAACTCTCGGGTGCTCTCGGGAAGTCACAATCGCCGCGGCGATGCATTACAGCGCCGCGGCGCCGATGAACCCAGAAATCGGGGCCGCGGCACTGATATTCGTCGCCGCGGCGCCTATAACTTCCCGAGAGCTCCAACTCTCGGGTGCTCTCGGGAAGTCTTCGGCGCCGCGGCGACGTCTATCGGTGCCGCGGCCCCGATTTCCACAACCCTTCCCAGAAGGGTTGTGGGAGTGGCGCCGCGGCGATGCATTACGGAGCCGCGGCGCCGAAGACCTGAAGTGCGTTTAAATGCATTTTAAATCGTTTTTTGCACTTAAATCTCTCAAAACTTCAGTCGAAAAAACACTAGAAACAAGATTTCGACCCATTCTGTGTCATTATCGTTCACAACTCACAACTATACATCTAATTCTTGTAAGTTCCTCTTTACTTGTTACAAAGTTGAATATTTTTGGATTGTTTATTTCAAATCTGATATTTCATGTTATAATTAGGGTTTTTTTAAGATGGTGAGGCAATGGATGTGGGAGAATAGGTTAAACGAGATATATCAAAATGGTGTAAATGAGTTTTGTGAATTCGTTAAAGATAATGTCGGTGATGTGGAATCAATTCGTTGTCCTTGTGTGAAATGTGGAAATCATAGACATTTTTCTCTTCGTATTGTTCGAACTCATTTGTTGGTTTACGGAATAATGACTTCTTACCAAATATGGTATTATCATGGTGAAGAATTCCGGCCTACGATTAACAATAGAAATGATGATCTTCAAGATGATGACTTTGATGATATGTGCGGGATGATGAATGATTTGGAGAATGATTTTGTGGAACGGCCGGAATTGTTTGAGTCGATGATGAATGATGCGGAGACACCATTGTATGAAGGGTGTACAAGTTATTCGAAGTTGTCATTTTTAGTTACTTTATTTCATTTGAAAGCGTCGGGTGGGTGGACAAACACTAGTTTTACTCTATTGTTGGAAACACTCAAAGAAGCATTCCCAAAAGACAATAAAGTTCCGCAAAGTATGTATGAGGCTAAGAAAACTTTGGGCACATTGGGTATGAAGTACGAGAAATTTCATGCGTGCCCAAATGATTGTGTCTTATATAGAAATGAGTACGAAGATCTAGATGAATGTCCGAGGTGCAAAGAATCAAGATGGAAAAAAGGTAAATTGCCACGTGACGGGGTCAAAGGAATTCCAATCAAGGTATACGTATATAATAATTACTTGTTTTACAAATGATTATGTTTTTGATATTATTATTTTATATGTTTTTCAGGCATTATGGTACATACCACCAATGCCACGGTTCCGACGAATGTTTAATACTGCCAAGCACGCAAAGAACATGGTTTGGCACTCAGAAAAACGTATCGATGATGGTATGTTACGGCATCCTGCGGATGCTTCACAGTGGAAGTCATTTGATTTGGAGTATAAAGATTTCATTGTTGAACCTCGGAATTTGCGTCTTGGTTTAGCATCTGATGGCATGAACCCTTTCAGCATGATGAGTAGTAAATATAGTGTCTGGCCGGTTATTCTTGTGAACTACAATCTCCCTCCAAAGTTGTGTATGAAGAGAAAATTCTTGATGTTAACGCTTCTGATTTCAGGACCGAGTCAACCAGGAAATGATATTGATGTTTATTTGGCACCATTGATCGATGATTTGAAGATGTTATGGGAGACAGGGATTGAGGTCAACGATGGTTACCGCGGCGATTCATTCTACTTGAGAGCAATGTTGATGTGGACTATAAACGACTTTCCAGCGTATGGAAATTTGTCAGGATACTCTGTGAAATGCTCAATTGGTTGTCCAGTTTGCATGCAAGAAACATCTTCCATTCGTTTGAAGCATGGTAAGAAAACTGTTTTTCTTGGTCATAGAAGATTTTTACCGAGAGATCACTCGTATAGAAGGTTGAAACAGGCATTTGATGGAAATACGGAAGAACGACCCCCTCCTAGAATATTGTCTGGTGAAGATGTCTTCGAAATGGTTAAAAATGTTAATGAAGTGCTCGGTAAAAGGAAGCGGCGTGCTAGTACTAAAGAGTCGTTCCAAGAGAATCCTTGGAAAAAGAAATCGATTTTCTACGACCTTCCGTATTGGAAAACATTATATGTTCGGAATTGTCTGGATGTTATGCATATTGAGAAAAATGTATGTGAATCTTTCATCGGTACGCTACTTGATGATCCAAATAAATCGAAAGATGGAATAAAATCTCGAATGGATCTCAAGGAAATGAATATAAGAAGCGTTTTGCATGTCGACGAGCAGAGTGGAAAAAAAACAAAAATACCACCGGCAAAGTATACTCTATCTCGGGAGGAGAAAAAAAAATTGTGTAAGTGGTTTGAATCTATCAAAGTCCCGGATGGTCATTCTTCAAACTATAAAAGGTTCGTATCTTTAAAAGATCTCAAACTTATTGGAATGAAGACTCACGATTGTCATGTGTTACTACAACAAATGTTACCGCTTGCTTTGCGGGGCATTTTGTCAAAAGATGTGAGGTTCGCAATTTCCAAAATATGTGTATTCTTCAATTCGATATGTTCAAAGGTTATTGATCCAACTCGGTTAGAGGCGATGCAATCGGAAGTTGTGAAAACTATGTGCTTGTTGGAAATGATATTCCCACCATCATTTTTTGATATCATGGTTCATCTAATTGTTCACTTGGTACGTGAAGTGAAATTATGTGGACCTGTGTTTTTACGGTGGATGTATCCAATCGAGCGTTACATGAAAGTGTTGAAGAGTTATGTGAAGAACTACAATCGACCAGAAGGGAGTATCGTTGAAAATTATATAGCTGAGGAGGCTGTTGAGTTTTGCTCTGAATATTTAACTAAAGCAGATGAAATTGGATTACCGAAGGACAAAGGGTTTGAGTCAAAAGCACTATCTACAGGTACGTCAATTTGAGACATTTTATATATATAGATCAAAGCTAAGTAATTTAATTCTTGTTTAGTTAATGTAGAAGTATATTATCTATAGGTACATATTCTAGCGTCAACCGAAAAGAATGGGAACAAGCCTCGCTACATGTTCTGCACAACGTTTCTGACGTAACCCCGTTCGTGGATATTCATTTGAATGAGCTGAGAGTTAAAGATCCAAAGAAAGCTAGAAATGAAAAATGGTTGCAAGAAGAGCACAACCGTTTATTTCAGATATGGCTTGGAAAACGACTATTTGAAGAGGCGGGTCATTCAACTACATTGAGTAAACTATCATCAGGACCTTCGAGCATGGTTACAAGGTACACTGCTTGGTCTGTTAATGGTTTTACATTTTACACAAAAGAGAGAGACGACAAGCATCCGGTTCAAAATAGCGGTGTAACACTATTGGCCGAAGCATTACATGTTTCGTCGGCCAAAGATAAGAATCCCAAAAAAGGTTTCATGAACTATTATGGATACATTGAAGACATATGGGAGCTTGATTATTGCGGATTACGGGTGACATTATTCAAGTGCAAATGGGCTGACAATAATCACGTTAAAGTTGACAATGACGGAGTTACTGTTGTCGACTTCAGGAGGATCGGTTACGAGAATGATTCATTCATGCTCGCTTCACAAGCGAGTCAAGTCTTTTATGTTACAGATCCAATCAATCCAGAGTTGTCATTAGTAGTTCATATGAAAGCGCGAAATATTCAAGAAGAAGAAGACGAAGATTTGACTAGTATACCGCCATTCACATCCGGATTACCACCGATCGACAAAGAGATGGATGACTTCGACGATGACGATGTTTCTCATTTACTTCGAACTGACATAGCTCCAACTTTTGTTTGATTGAGATTTATGATTTGAATTTGAGTAAAACAAAGTTTTAAATAGGTTTTGACAAAGTTTTACTATAAATTACGAGATTTGAGATTTTAAGAATTAATATGTTTGTTTTATTGATGTTTATTTAAAATATTGTTTGTTTGTATGAATTACGATAGTAAGGAACTAAGGTATGCAGACATTAAATTGTTTCTCTGTAAAACAAAGTTTTTGATAGGTTTTAACGAAGTTTTACAATAAATTTAACACGGCGCCGCGGCCCTATATCCTATAGCCGCGGCACAAGGTCCCACAACGGATATACATCCGTTGTGGGAACATCAGCGCCGCGGCCCAAGTAGGAGTCGCCGCGGCGTCGGAGACTTACAGAGTCATTATAGACTCTGTAAGTCACAGGTGCCGCGGCGACGCCTACCAGGGCCGCGGCGCCAATGACATACAGAGTCATTATAGACTCTGTAAGTCGTTGGCGCCGCGGCGACGCCTATCAGGGCCGCGGCGCCAACGACTTACAGAGTCTATATAGACTCTGTAAGTCGCCGACGCCGCGGCGACTCAAACTGGTGCCGCGGCGCCAACGTCGCCGACGCCGCGGCGACTTCTACTTGGGCCGCGGCGCTGATGTTCCCACAACGGATATACATCCGTTGTGGGACCTGGTGCCGCGGCTATAGGATATAGGGCCGCGGCGCCATGTTAAATTTATAGTAAAACTTCGTTAAAACCTATCAAAAACTTTGTTTTACAAATAAACAATTTAATGTCTGCATACTTTAGTTCCTTACTATCGTAATTCATACAAACAAACAATATTTTAAATAAACATCAATAAAACAAACATATTAATTCTTAAAATTTCAAGTCTCGTAATTTAAACAAAGAAACAAACATAATTTAAATAAAGAAAGAAACATAATTCAAACTAATAATTCAAACTGAGTCTTTAAAATGAATAAAAAAACATAAGCTAGTTGTTGTTGTCGTTGTCGTTGTCGCGTCGTGGTGGTGCTCCTGGAGGACGTGGGAATTCGGACGGCCATTCTGGGGCTGAATGTGGTAAGTACTCGTACTGGGGGTACGGAGGAAATCGCCACGCTATCTGGTTGTTTATGTCCAACCGACCGAGGACATCGTTGAACGCCTCGTATGACATGGCGTTGTACTCCCCTTGCTGTTGTTGGTAATGTTGAAAATTTTGATTCTCGGCGACGAGGTAGTGGTTGGTGTGAGCGATATACTCTAGCATCGGATCTCGCACCGGAGGTGCGGGTAGCTCAAGTACGGTCGCTCTACGCGGTCGTGGCGGTGGTGCCTCCTCCTCCTCCTTTTCAGCTGCCTCGTCCTCATCCGCCGCCGCCTCCTCCTCTCGAATCTTGTACCGATCGATGATTGACTTCGTGATTGGCCCCATTGGACCTTTGATCGTGTCCTGCCTCCCAATTCTCACGCCCGCTCTCATACAAAGGCCAGTGATGATCGACGGATACGGTAGACCGGTCTTCTTAGCCTTGTAGTCAACACTCCTCATCCGACTCGAGATGAATCGACCAATGTTTATCTTCAGCCCCTTCACGATGCAGTACAATATTTGGATGCGACCCTCGTCGAGGCTGGAAAAATGCGTGATCGGGAATATGCGAGCGCACACAAAGTAAACCCATACTTTGGCAATCCTACAAAAACAAAATTCAAAGCACAATTATATTTCAATTCATTTCAAATTATAAAAAAAATCGTTAAATAATTACGTACTTTGTGAGTTGATCACGATGCAAGACCTCTCTTCCCTTCTCCGTCGTCCAACCTTGGTTCGGGAGGCACAATAAACTCGCCATCTCTGCCTTATCCGCATGACGTATATATTGAATGTATTCCTCCGTCTCGAAAGGAATGTTAGGAGTTTGAAGATAAGCGTTGATCGCCTCGGTACTCATGTTTACCTTCACTCCGCGAACCGTGACGATGTTATTAATTGCATCCGGTAGGTTCGCGTAAAATTCCTTCACGATGGTGATATTGCCATCGCACGACGGAGGACTGCAAAATTCTCCCCAACCATAGGCGTCGATGAAGTTGTGGATTTGTTGGCCTATGTCGAATCCATCCCGGGGGACACTAAATCCCCTCTCCTGGATTACGGAGCGCTTAACGAGCAACTCGTAGCGATCCTCGGCTTGTTGAGACGTGAATATCACCGACTCGTAATGTTCTTCTTCTTCACTTTCCGACGATGAAGAAGACTCCACAACTTTTCGGGAACGCTTTGAAGTTGCGACCTTAGCTTTGCCCTTGGCGGCACGAGTAAATTTCGGAGGCATTTTAACCTAATATAAACATAAACAGAAACACAATAAAACTTATTTCAACATAAACGCAAACTATCAACCTACAATTTCAACATTAACAAAAATTATAAACATAATTTCAACATAAATCTACAATTTCAACATTAACAAAAATTATAAACATAATTTCAACATAAATCTACAATTTCAACATAAACGTAAACACGAACACAATTTTAACAATTTCAACAATATTTTCAAAATAAACATAAACACAATTTCAACATTTTCAACAATAATTTCAACATATAAACGCAATTTCAACATAAACATCTAAACAAATCAATAAATTCGGATTCAATTTACAAATATCTAAACATAAACTCAAACAAACCTACAAATCCCAAAACAAATCTATAAATCTAAACATAAACGAGAGGGACGGATTCTATTCACAATAACAACAAATTCGGATTCAATTCACAAACATCTAAACCAAACAAACCTACAAATCTAAACCAAAACAAATCTATAAACTTATCTAAACCTAAAAAAATTAAAATTCATCAAAACCTAAACATGGAAGAGGACGGATTTACCTTGAAAATATGGAAGAGGAAGTGAGACCGGCGGCGAGGTGAAGGCGCGGGAGAAGACGGCGACGTGAAGGCACGGGAGGGAGCGGCGACGTGAAGGCACGAGAGGGAGCGGCGACGTGAAGGCACGGGAAGGAGCGGCGACGTGAAGGAGCGTCATGTGGTGCCGCGGCGCCGCTGCCCAGACATGACCTTTTCCCACACCGGATCATTGTATTCGTTGTGGGTCGTCGCGCCGCGGCCCTATTTGCCGTCGCCGCGGCACTTGTCCCACAACGGATCTTTTAAGGGTTGTGGGACCTTTTATATCAATTATAATTAAACAACTCTTAGAACAATGGTTGTAGAATAAGCTAGTTTGCACAACCGATAATTATAAAGGTTGTGGAATACCTGAAATCAAGCTTTTCCCACAACCCTTAATTGTAAGGGTTGTGGGATCTCGAAGTCCACAACCCTTAGTAATAAGGGTTGTGGAAAGTCCGTTGTGGGATCCAACATTTGTACTAGTGGCTCTTTATTTTCTTCGTATTGTCATTTTTCTTAAACGTTCTTGCTCATCCAAAGTAGATTCGTATAAGGAATTTGAGCCCGTTCATCTTTTATCTCGTAATCGGAGTGACTATATTTCGTGACAGTTGGTCGTGTTTATACACATCAACAGATAATCTTTCCGAATTGCATAAAGTTTGCTAGATTAATTTTTTTTTAAGCGTTTTGATGAAGATGAGGCATCCCCTTATTTCCCTCTTTGGGCCATTGGGTTTTACTCTGGCATCCCCATATCTCCCTTTCTGGGCCATTGAGCTTCACTCTCTTTTTGGACTAATACTATGATTAAATTTTGGGATTTTTTTCACATATGTTTTTTTTGGGGGGAGGGGGGAACAAAGTTAAAATTGGAAGTAAAAAATTGTAAAAGAAAATATAAGACATTTACAATAATTTTACGAGACGTGTGTTATATCCAAAATGACAAACTGATGTAAAATTATGAGATTTTTCTCAATTATAAGAGTAAATTCGGGTGTCTTTTCGAGTATGTTTTTTAAAAAAGATTTAACTAGGAGTTCGGGAGGAGAGAGAAATATTTTATATCATGTTCATCCTCACTTTTTGAAACTGGAATAAATGTTTTACCCTTATTGTAACTATCATAATCACACTTAATTAACCTTAATATACTAGTCAAAAATATCATCCCATTTCACACACTCTCTCTCTCTCTCTTTCTCTCTCTCTCTCTCTCTCTCTCTCTCTCTCTCTCTCTCTCTCTCTCTCTCTCTCTCTCTCTCTCTCTCCAGTTTGAATTTCGTGACCTAAAAATCGTTACAACTTCGGAGAGACGACGTTGCTCATAAATTATGTGCACGGGACAATTTTTCACCCATACATTGTTTCCCACCTCCGCCCTCCCTCCGGCCTCCTCCGCCTTACTCCGCCCTCCTCTGGCCTCCCTTCGCCCACCTCTGGCCTCATATGACAGCTCTTAAAATGTCGAACCGCTTGTTTCCTAGCCTGACGCCCTTGCCGTCCAAACATCTCCTTGAGATTGTAGAGCATTTCATAAGCTGACCCAATATCACGATATTGTTGTTGCAACACATTGTTCATTGATGCTAAAATATAGCATCTCGCAATCTCATCGGATTTGAGCCAGGCCGCAAGGGCGTCCTTGTCCTCTTGAGTCAAGTCATCATTCGTTTCAGGAGGAGATGGGGTGGTGAGTGCCAATTTGTGCTTGTCCATAGTAAAGACGATGTCTAGGTTACGTTTCCAATCTACGTAGTTATCACCTTCCAATTTATTCGAGGAAAATATAGTAGATAGGGGGTTTAGAGACATGTTGCTGAAAGTTGAAACAATTTATGATTAGACCTTTGTTTAGGATTAAAAGTTTCATAATTTGACAGGAAAAAATCCAAAGGTGTTATGAATAAAATGACAATTTACTCCTTCGAGGAAAGGCCGCAAAGAGTCGTCTTTCATAAGTAAATGACACATCATTAGTGCATAGTCATGATGTCAATACATCAATACTTTGACTAGCCACCTTTGGATCACTCAAATCTTTTTGCAGGGCCTCGAGGGAGGATTACTAGAGATTGAGTCTAAGTGTGTAACCAACCACTTAGTTCAACAAGATCTACTTTGAAAATAATCCGCCGAGGGGAGGCCTTGTCTCATCGTTTCGCTTTTGAACGTAGCTCTACAAGCAATGTTAAAAGCAATGCATCTTGGAGTACTATCATTAAAGAGGGCATCACGTGGGTGACTCTTAGTCTGGCGACATATGCCCTTAACACTAGTATTGAGGATCTTTAGTTGCAAACAATAAGTATAACCCTCCCACTTAGTTTTTGGAATTGGCACACCATCTCTTGTACGTTTGGAAACATGTTTCCATGAGTAAAGAGAGACAGAGTGGATCACTAGAAAAAATAACACTATAATCGATATTTGTGAGGGACATACTTGGATCTTTCTTTCTGTTAATTTTATTTTTCCTAACGAAAGTGTGTGAAATTCATAAATCTCACTTTTGCACTTGAAAGTTTTTTAGATTCAAAATCTCCTTAAAACTAATTTCTTGGTCTTCTTGTCATCTTCCTTCATGGTATCTTCATGGTATTTGCCGCCTTCGGATCTCTCCGACTATCTAGGGTTAGCCACATCCCTTTTCAGTATAGCGACCTCGTCTTTCATCAGCTCCAGCGCCTCCGCTGCAGCCTTGCGTTGATCCAATAGCGTCTGAAATTACAATTCCACCGAAACCTTCCATGCCTCGTGAGCCGTGTGAAGATTTGCAATCTCCTCTCCATGGATCGACGCCTGGAGCGACAACCTCCGGTCCTCTTCATCCCGAGGATCGTTCGGCCTGACGATCTCCTCTAGCCTAATCACCCTCTCCCTCAGTTCGTTCGTCGTCTGGACTTGAGCGGACACCACGATAAAAGTCCAGCCTTCGCTCTGATACCAATTGTCATAGGGACAATAATTCAACACGAATTTTCGCTGTCTGTGATGGCTCGAATCCTCCCTGAATCCGATCAGCCAACCTGTCACACACGCAAACATATAAACTCACCCAAACCCGATGAAAAACTCTCGCCAGGAACACACGCCACCCTAGTTAACCTACCCAATTGGACACAATTTTTACGGGAAACGTCCCAACCCTTTATTCTTTCAATAAACCAGAAATTGTGTTTACAATTACGGCTAGGTCAATAACATTTTGATCCTCTAATCGATTGATCGCTCAAGCCTTCATTCCAACTCTATTTAAAGCGTGAACCAATAGTAACCCTAAAATCCCACAACGATTAGCCCACTGGCCCATGAAGGCTCCGTCTTGGCCCACTCGGCCAAACCTAGGAGATCCGTGCCCACGTATCCCGCTCCAATCGCCGAAGGCTCCAACAAAGCGCCTTGGTGGACATAGTCGCCCGTGCGCCTATATTCCCGCTCGCCCACCTTGCTGGCCTTCCCCCCTTTGGACACCTAGGCCCGTCTCGCAAATAGTCTCCGCCTTTTGCGCCTTTTGCGCCTTCGTGCCACCTCACCGGATCCGCATCCGATTGGCTTCAAGATTCGCCTTGTTGGCCAAGATCGTGTCACCCGCACGTCTTGGCCCCGCGCGTAGGGTCCCACGCCTCAGATCCCCTTATACACTGAGAATGGACCCACCGATCTTGTAACCCGTTTTTCCCAGATCGTGTTCGCCTCTTGGCCTGCGCCTTAGACACCCTTCTTCAACCGAGAATGTGTCTGCTTGACGCGCCTCAGTTATGGGGGTTACACCTACTATGGTTGTGACGGGTGACAGACGGAAGGGTATCCTCGAGCCTACCAGGAATTTTTGAGGGTAGGATAGTGAACACTTGAGGGTGGTGATGGGTGATGGACGAAAGGATGTCCTCTTGCCTACCACTAACTTTTGAGGGTAGCATAGTGGCCTACTATGGTGGTGACGGGTGACGGAATCTAGATAAAATTCGTAATGAAACATAGAGCACATTCAATTTCTTAATCTGTTTGGAACGAATCTATTTGACACAAAAAAAATAATCGAATATGGAAAAAGAAAGAGAAGAAATTCGTAATTCGAATTAGGCAAAGAGCTTGAACGAGGCTTGTTGCAATAGGAGCGCCGCTTATGATAATAGGTGACACTTATATTCATCTTATTTATCGATGAACTGTACCTTCAATGGATTCCATATGTCAGTTTATCACTTACAAATGAACTATAAAATAACATGTCCAAAATAATAATCGGAATAAATGACATAAAATAAAAACAAAATTCAGCGTCAACTATGGAAGAACGGGTTAGAGAATGGATGGATGGCCTTAGGAAAAAAATTGGCCTTACCAAGGCAAGATCCTTTGAATTTTTTTTTATGGCTCCCTAACAAAATTAATGTCTGCTGGAGTCAGATGGCCAAATGTTCGTAAACATCTTTATGGGGCCTGATTCTTTGAGATTAAGCATGTTGCCTATGGTTTCCTTACAAAGACCCGGATTGGCTTTACGCCAATATGAATTGATGGAAGGATGTCCCGGATGCCTACCATGACAAAAATGTCCCCGCACGGCAAAGAAAAGTCCTCGCATAGGGCGAAAAAGTCCCCGCACGTAGAGGAAAAGTCCCTGCACGGCGAGGTAAAGTCCTTGCACGACGGCCAAAAAGTCCCCGCACAGCGAGGAAAAGTCCCTGCATGGTGATTCATTGAGCTTGAGCTTCGGCCATAAAAAAATTCAAAGTCATGAATTTAACAAAATGGATTCGAAATAGCATGTGAGGTTATTTAATCTTTGAATGAAAGATTTTTTATGGCTCCCCAGAGAATTTAATGTCTATTAGATTCAGATAGTCAAATGTCTGTAACCTCTTTAGGGGGGTGTGGTTCCTCAAACCGGTCGGACAAAGTTCAAAGTTGAATTTGCTTTCTTCGACTAGGGGGTCACACTCTGTCCGGGACGGGGATGTGCCTTGGGCGCACTCGTATGGGTTCTCAAGGAAGGCTACCGGTGGTGATATGTTTGTCGGATTGGATAGAAATCGAGGGTTGAATTCTTCTCCAGGTCGTCATCCCTTGCACCGAACGGGGATGTGTGTCTTAGGGCACACTGCGTCGCGATGGCTAATTGAATTGCCGGATTGGATAAAGTTGGAAGGTCAAAATGGCTGATCTCGCCTCCAGGGTGGGTAGGCTTATGAAGACACGGATATAAATTTTCGAAATAATGTCCCGGATGCCTACCATCACCCTCCAAAAAAGCGTTTGCACGACCAGTCACCCTCAAAAAGCCTTATCCGGCTAGTCAGCCTCCCAAAGCCTTAGCACTACCAGGCACCCTCCAAAATTCTTAACCGTCCATTCACCCTTCAAAAGCCTTGGCACGGCCAGTCTCCCTTCAACCACCGCCCTAAAAGCCTTAGCCAAATGGTTACCCTCCTAAATCCTTGGCTAAATAGTCATCCTAAAAAAAAACTCTCCAAATATCCTTGGTCAAACAGTTAGCCTCCTAAAAACACCCTCCAAAAACCATGGCCAAACAGTCAGAGCCCAAAAAACACTCTCCAAAACTCTTGCCCGGTCAGTCACATGTCCAGATGTTCGTTATCCTCTTTAGGGGATGATTCTAGAGATGTCCCATATTGCCTTATGTTGCCTAATGTAGACCTGACTGGCCCTAGACCAATATGAATTGACGGAAGGATGTTCCAGATGCCTAAGATGACCCTTCGGCGACCTTGGCCAATGCCAACATGAATTGACGGAAGGATTTCCCAGATGCCTACGATAACCATTTGGCGACCATCTCCGTTCATTGACCCTCAAATAACCTTGGCTGGATTGACCCCTCAAAAACCTTATCCGACCAGTCACCCTCCTTGGAAAAAACTTGTATTCGCATCTCTATGTGAACCTCTATTTATAGGAGAAGGAGAATCTATAAAGGTCAATTATGCATTCATGAAAGAATAATGCATTCATGACACAATATTTGATTTTTTCTCCCTTTTACCTCTAATATGGTTGGCCATATACTTTCTCAAGAGAGGAAAGTTTGTTTCCTAACATAGCATATTTATTTCCTTCTCAAGGAAATTCATTTTCTCTTTTCCTTTTAGTTAATTATCCTTATAATTAATGGGAAATAATTCTCTCCTCCTTTGATGTGTGTTGGCCGAATTCTACAGCTAGAGAAGGGGCATCTACATGTTTCCTTATCTATTTTAAGACAATTCTTAAAATACCCATTGTAGAATTATTATTATACAAATAATGAAATTAAACTCTAAATGCCTTAAACGGATTTTTGGCTTTAGAAAATAATTTAAATCTTATTTTGACATTCACATCATTTTATGTCCATGTGTACAAAAATACCCTTCACCATTTTCCGAGAAAAAGTCTAGTTCAACATTTGAACTTATTTTGACTTAGCTTTCAATTTAACAATTCTACTCTAATGACCTGTAATAGTGACCTTATGGATCCAAATGAACAAAGCTTGAACTTCTATACTCATACTCAAAAGTTCACAAACCTTTTTCCGAGTATTAGCTTAATATCAACTGACTCCACTAAAGAGTTGACACTGAGAATATATCGGTTCAAATGAATTTATTTTTTTCTCAAATTCAACTTAATAATATTGAGCGGATTCATTAAATGTTATCTATGGTTACCCTTCATGAATATCATCAACTAGATGGGATTTATAAAATTACTATTTTATCCTTCTAGTTGTTATTTCCTCAAGTCCTTGTTACTTGTGAATAAGTTAGAAACAATATATTGATGAGAAGATAACAAGTCACATTGTTTCATCCCCAAACTAAGGGCATTGTTGATGCGGGACTTCGTCCCCTTCAGCAAACGACACCGTTAATGCACTTCAATGCTAAAACGACCTCAAAAGAGATGAAAATAACAGTATGTTGAAAAACAACGACATGCCATAAAACGACACACTTATCACCCGAAGTGTCAAATGGGCCTTAAGCCTAAGGCCCACCACGGTTCGAACTGACCAGATCCCTGCCATTAAACCAAGATCCAGACCTTGTTCAAACAGGCTGATTTCTCTCTGAAATCCCCTCTTCCCGAGCTATTCATACGGAATGGATTGTCAAGCAGTACGTGGTCAGCAATACACGTGGTGGAACGAGCAGGAGGCACGTGAAAGAAATCAGTCAAGATAGACGTTAATAAAAACATGGAAAACAGACGTTGTGATGAGCCTTTAAATACAGTACGTATAGAGTAGAGGGGATCACAGAATTCACTTTGTAATCACTCGAGATTATACTTGTATTCACCTTTCAATCAATCAAAGCTCTTTATTTTTTTCGTATTGTCATTGTTCTTAAACGCTCTTGCTCGTCCAAAGTAGATTCGTATAAGGAATTTGAGCTGGTTCATCTTTTATCTCATAATCGGAGTGACTATACTGTTGGAATAGGTCTAGGGTTAAAGAAAAATTTAACATTAATCAAATTAATGGCGGAATTTAAAAATTTCTTTTTCAAGTAAAACAATTTTACTAACCTAGAAAAAGCATATACATGTTATATATTAAAAAGCATTATTTAATTTACTAGAATACCAACCTTTCTTTGTAGCTTGATCTTGAAGCGTCTCGAGAAAGGTAGATCCTCTTCCTTGGCTCGCTCGTCACCTTCAATCCTAATCTTGAACTCGAGAAACCTAAGATTTCTATTACAAGAGTCTATAGAGGTTTTTGAAGGATTTGTGTGTGGGCACAATTAAACAATATGAACCAAGAACAATTCTTGGATCATAAGCTAATTCTCTAGATTAAATGTGAATCTAGGTGCAAAATAAGAAGAGCATTTTCTAGAGAGAGAAAGAGAGGGGGTCGGCCACAATAGGGAGAGAGCAAGAAAAAGCTTAACCTTCACATCTCTATGTGAGGCTCTATTTATAGGAGAATGAAAAATATATAAAGGTCAATTATTCATTCATGAATGAATAATGTATTCATGACACAATATTTGATTTTCCCTTCCCCTTTCCCTCTTTGTTTGGCCGGCCATGCACCTTGCATTAGTGAGGAAATTTGTTTCCTCACTTACGACATTTGTTGTCTTCGTAAGGAAATTCATTTCCTTTTCTTTTGGATAATTATCCTTATAAGAAAAAAGAAATAAAACTCTCCTCTTGATGCACTATGTTTGCCGAATTCTACCTAGGGGGGGAGCATCTAGATGCTTCCTCATTTCTTTTAAGACAATTCTTAAAATACCCATTGTAGAATTATAATTGCACAAATAACGAAATTAATTTCATAATGCGTTAAACGACTTTTCGGCTTTAGAAAGTAATTTATATTTTCATCAAATGAAAATATTCAAAATCTTATTTTGACATTCACATCATTTTATGTCCTTGTGGACAAAAATACCCTTTAGACATTTTCCGAGAAAAAGTTTAGTTCAACAATTGAACTTATTTTGACTTAGCTTCTAGTTTAACAACCCTACTCTAATGACCTGTAATAGTGACCTTATGGATCCAAATGAACCCTACTCAAAAGTTCTGAAACCTTTTCCGAGTATATTAGCTTAATGTCAACTGACTCCACTAAAGAGTCGACACTGAGAATCTCTCGGTTCAAATGAATTTATTTTCTACTCAAGTTCAACTTAATTATATTGAGCGGATCCATTGAATGTTATCTATGTTTACCCTTCATGAATATCATCAACTAGTTGGGATTTATAAAATTACCACTTTACCCTTCTAGTTGTTATTTCCTCAACTCCTTTGTTACTTGTGAATAAGTCAGAAACAATGTATTGACGAGGAGCTAACAAGTCATATTGTTTCATCCAAATAAAGTCGCTACTTAAATTTGGACATTGCGCAATTCATTTATTCACAATCCAAGTAATAAAGCATGAGGTGATATATATTGCATCTCAGCAATCTTGTACATGAATTCCATATCTATGAGAACTTCACAAAGTTGGTTCATGACATCTTCATAACTTAATATCTCACCAATAGGCCTTGTCTAGATCACACATTGGACCTAGAATTTGACTTTCTCAAATGAGAGTATTAATGCTATGAAATGACATGTCTCATTTCAGGATTTAGGTAAGCATGATGCGATTCATACGTAGTGACCTTGAGATAGAAGATGTTAAATGGTTTGTTCTTCTATTGTCTCTAAAGGTGCACTGGTCAATTCAGTATCTTCGAAAGATACACTGAAAGAACTACAGAGTTCCTAACTCTCTATGTCTCGTAACCAGACATCCTAGATTCTTCCAACAATCATACTAGGATCAATAGTCTGTTGATCTTTAGATTGCAAATATATCGTTTTAGTCAAACCATGAAGAGTTTGTTCACGCATATCTACATTTGTCTCTTCATACATTGTTAGGTTTGATTAAGGACTATAAGACTATTGAATACCATAAATCTTCAATCAAACTAAAAAGGAATGAATGAACGTTTCAACATTTAATCAGCAAATTACAAAGATTTATATATTACATCAATATGTAAATAAGCAATCTTTTAATAAGGACTTTAAAAAGATTTATATATTACATCAATATGTAAATAAAAAATCTTCTTGTGGGCATCTCTGCCAACATATACTTCGTAACAGTTGGTCATGTTTATTCACATCAACAGGCATGTGTCGTGGATTTTCATGGCTCATGGAGACATTATCTTCCTTTGATTGAAATTTGGTACAACAACAGTTACCAAGAGACAATAGGAATGGCTCTGTATGAAACTCTCTACGGACGAAAGTGTCGATCTCAAATTCATTGGGATGAAGCTGGAGAAAGTAAGTTATTTGGTCCTGAGTTGGTTGAGCAAACCACCAAGGCAATCAAAAAAATTCAAGCTCGAATGAGGACTTCTCTGGGTCGTCAGAAGAGCTGTGCTGATAAGCGAAGGAGACCTTTGGGGTTTGAGATTCGAGAGAAAGTTTTCTTAAAGGTTTCGCCGATGTGTGGTGTGATGAGGTTTGGTAAAAAGGGCAAGCTTAGTCCGAGATATGTCGGACCTTTTGAGATACTAGATCGTGAGGGCAAGTCAGCTTACTGTCTAGCCTTGCCACCCTCGATGTCCAACCTCCACGATGTGTTTCACGTATCGATGTTGCGAAAATATGTGTCTGATCCCTCACAAGTGCTTCAAGACCAAGAAGTTCAAATTTCTCCTGACGTTAGATATGAGGGGCCAGCTATTGCTATCCTCGAACGAAAGGAGAAAGTCTTGAGGATTATGATTATTCCTTTGGTCAAAGTAATGTGGAAACGACATTCTGCAAAGGAAGCCACTTGGGAGCTTGAGAGTGGGGTGCAAGAAGCATATCCCGCTTTATTATGAGTTTCGAGGACGAAACTCTCTTAGGAGGGATGGGTTGTAAAACCATGTTTTTGTTTTCCCCTCTCTCTTCCTTCCATGTGTGATCCATTCATTTGCCATTTCACCCTCTCTTTCTTCTCCTTCTCTTCTTCTCCGTGCATAGTCTCTCTTCCTCTTTCTCTCTTTCTCTCTCCCTCATGCGGGCCCCAGCTCTCTTCTTTTTCTTTCTTTTTCTCCCACGTTGATGTCACCTATTCCTCACCCTATTTCTTTTTGCCAAGTGTCTTACCCACATTCATCATTATCACCTCTCTCCCTTATCTCTTCCCTCACGCACATAATACCTCCTTGTTTTTTTCTTTTTCCTCATTTCTTACGAGCTCTCTCTCTCTCACTCTCTCTCATGATACCTCTCAACCTCTTCTTCATTTCTTCATCTCTCTCATCACCAGTCACTCAATTCCGACCAAAACCACAACCGTTTTTCATCAAAAATATTATGCTAGTCGTCGCGAACCCCTCTTTGTTGGGATTGGTGCCCACAAAGGAGATATTAGACATTAAGATACTTTATGTATTTATATTTTGTTGAAACATTGATATTAATAAATGTTCATTCTTTATAAGACTGTGTTTAGTTATGTTTAAGCTATGCTCTGAAACTGTCATCAACGAAAAGGGTGTTAAGTACAGACTTGACAAGATAACCCCTTGTGACAAGTTTGAAACCATTTGTTCGCAATCTAAAGATCAATAGAGCAATCGTATCTTATTATTGATTGTTAGCATGAATCATGATATCTCATCTTGTGATATAGAGAGTTGTGACTCTATGATTCATACTGAGTATTTTATAGAAGATACTGAACAAGACCAGTGACACTTAGAAGCTCGAGACAAAACTGTTTACACACTCGAAACTTCAAGTTCACAACTAAAGGAGTATTATGATACTTACCTTAATCCTGAAGTGAATATGTAATTGACATTGCACTTTGTGACATTTGATTCGTCAATGGGCAATGACTAAATTTTAGTTGCATCTGACCCGATTGTTGGTGTCACAAGGATGCAATGTTGGGTTACATGATTCACAGATATGGAATTCATGTAACAACGATGCAAATGCATTAGTATCACACTATGCTTTGTTATAAGAGTGTGAATGAATAAACCTGGCCAGGTATTCATTGAATGAGTTCATTCTTTGATTAAAACATGTGACATGTACAGACATCTCACTCTATGTTTTTCTCATTCACAAATAACAAAGGAGTTAGTGAAATAATAACTCGAGGGGTAAAACAGTAATTTTACATTCCTCTCAGTTACTGATACACATGGGTAACATCGTAATATACTCCGTGGATCGTATGAGAAATTGTTTCTTCATATCAAACATAAATGATACGCACATGAACAGAGAGATTGTCAATATTGGTCCTTTAGTGGAATCGATCAATATTAAGAATTAAAAGTCGGAAAAAGTTTGTGAACTTTTGTGTCCGTACTTTATTCTAAAGCTTCGTTCATGTGGGTCCATGAGGTCTCAATGATAGACACTTGGAAGAGATTAAAAGAACTTGAAAAGTTGATTTACTCATTAAATATAAATAGTGATTTATATTGGGAAAGTTGTTTTCTTGAAACTCGATAAATAACTAGTTATTTATTTTGTTTATTGAATCACAAGATAACATCATATTGATGATGACATTCTCGAGTGATTAAATATGTTAAAAGAAGAAAACAAATTGTTTCTCAATTCGTACTTATTCGATAACTACGAAATATATTTAATGAAGTGTCATTAAATAATAATGAGAGTTCTAAATTAATTTTAGAAATTAAATCAAATAAATTTAGGAACAAAAATCAAAGACATGGACGAGTAAGGAGAGAGTGTTTTGGCCGGATTCCTTAAGTGAATAGGGTCATGGGTTTGACCCAGCTTAAGCCCATTTATAACCTGTATAAATAAGCTAAGAAACCCTAATCACATAAGGCTAACCCTAAGTGATTTTCGGCAACTCTCTCTCCCTTCCCCCTTGTGCAATTCTCGGCCAAAACCCTAAACAAAAGAGAGAAAATTGTTTTCCCCTTTTTTTATCTTTGATTCCTAATTGTTCTTAAGAGCCCACACTCTTGATCTCAATATTTTCCTTGTGTAATATTGTTGATTCATCACTTGTGGTGTTTGAATAATTTAGAAAACTGTTTTGGAATTTTTAAAATTGTTTTAAAAATGTTTTAGCCATCACAAAACACCCTAGGTCTTTTTCTGTGCATTCCGGCGACCTCCCAGCCTCCAGGAGCCCATTCCGGCGACCCAGATCCAATCCGGCGAGGGCTACCAGTCAGGCGGATCCAATCCGGTGAGACAGAGGCAATCCGGCGAGGCAGATCCAATCCGGCGAGTCTGTCTGTCAGGCGAGGAGATCCAATCCGGCGAGGGCATTCCGGCGAGGGCATTCCGACGAGGGCAATCCGGCGAAGTCATCAGGCGAGGGGTCCCAGTGATCTCCAGTCCGGCGAGAAGTCCCAGTCCGGCGAGGCTCCCAATCCGGCGAGTTCCCTGTCAGGCAGGTCCCTGTGCGGGGACAGATCCCAGTCCGGCGAGGCTCCCAGTCCGGCGAGGTCACCCATTCCGGCAGTCTCCCTGTTAGGCGAGGAATCCCAGTCCGGCGAGGCTTCCAGGAGCTGTGCAATCCGGCGACAGCTTCCATTCCGGCGAGGACGCTGCTGTGCATTCCGACGAGCTTTTTCTCGGGATTTGGGCGTGACGTGGCATTCCGGAGTTAGCTAGCAACGTCATAGTTGTTTACAACTATTTACGTAAGTCTTTTTCAATTAAATAATTATATAAATGTTATATAAATTATTATTATTTGATTGAGCTTGTGAATTATAAATTGTTTATAATTACTTAATAAATTTTAATGCCTTAGGTTGTTAAATATATTAAAATTAGTTTTAATATATTAGATCTAATTATAATTTTCCGCCACATATGATGTGTATTATAATTAATATTGTTTAATTGTTAAATAAATTCCAACACTCTTTCCATCTCCGCTTCGTCATCAACCTCCCTCTCGCCCGTTCTCGCCTCTTCTCCGTCGCGGCAGTCGAAGGATCATCGCCGGCCACCGGTCATTTTTTTTACACATTCAAGCGTCGGGAAAGCTCAAGACCGCCTGAATCTCACGAATCTAAGGTGAGCCAGGATCAATTCGATTTTGGCTTTGATTTTGATTCCGAATTTGGGGATTTAGTGTTCGTCGAAGAATTTTGACAATTTTGTGGAATCGAGTTAGATTTTATGAAATTGGTTGTACTTCCTGCTTATGTGACCTTTGAATTAAGTTTGAACCCAAATTGTTAGGGTTTCAATTTGGAAATCATATTTACCCAAAAATTAGGGTTCATACTCGGGAATTTGGAAGTTTTGGTTAATTTAGGTGTCGTTGATGAAATTGAGGAGGTGAAATTTCTGATTGTACTTTGAATTGTATTTCGGGTTGATAGGTTGTAATTTTGGGGCTACTTTGGTAGTGGTCAGAGAATTAGGGTTTCTGCTTGGGAAATTTGGGGCTTTTCATGTTATCTGATTCTGTTATCGAAATTGGTTGTAACGGTACCTTGAATTGAAACTGAATTGTATATTGGAACTGGTTCGGATGATTTTTGGGTTGTTTTGGCCTGGGAATTTTGAAGTTCGGGATTACACTCGGGTTTGAGAATCTGAGATTTCAGCTAAAAATATAACGAGATTATATGTGTTGTAATTGTCTTCAGAATATTGTAATTCGAATCTGTACGTTGTAAATCTGAATATTAAATCGAAAGTCTCGAGTTTTTGTAAAGCATTTCAAAAGTGGAGATTACGGGAGAGAGAAGCTGAAGACGATATAGTTTCTAAAAATCCCGAAAGAAATTTTATAAATATCACGAGACTATGATTTTATTTCGGAAACCAATAGCAGATTATCGAATTTTGTCCGGACTCGGTTTTGGATTCATTCGTCAATTGGAAGTCAAGATTCGGGATTCGAAGATTGGGAATTTTGATGGATTTAATTCATAGAATTAATTTGTTCTCGAATTCTGTAATCTATTTTCAGACACACGTGAAGATTAGACGATCGATCGAATCAAAACCTCCGGAATCAACTTCGAGACCTGGAATCCGATATATCTAAGAGAATCATTAGGCTTTTCGCCGAATTATTCTAGGTAAATGAGGAGGCATAAGTCAACTACTTACCAAGGGAATAATCCTTCTTGTATGTGCATTTGTTTGATATTTTACAAGATTAGGGAACGCCCTAAAACATACAACTTGAATGTTAAGGCTTCGGCCACTTTTATTGTAAATATTAACTTGGGTATGGCCGCTTAACTCAAACGCTAATGTGACCACCATATTTACAATATGTATAGTTAGATTCCTCCTAACTCTATGAAGATCCAATCCCTGGAAGAGCAGCAGATGCCCGAATTCAAACGGGAAAAGAAGAATCGAAAGTCACACTTCGACCTTCTGTATAAAACACTAAACAAGCTTGAAGGGAAATAAACACTTTCGGGGTTTAACCGGATGATTCTCTTCGGTAAATGAAAACATCGAGTACACTGCTAGTTTCAGGATACACAAACATAACGAAACTAATGTTGGTGGTACCCATGAGGTAATGCCTCGTGTTAGGACCAAAGGGTCCTGCTGACGCTGAGTACTCCAGTTTAGCGGGGTCGCCTGTGAGCGTACTGCTTAGGTGATCGCTTCGGCGAGCCTATTTCCTCGTGCATGTAAGCACCGAGCGCCGGCACCCAGATGAAGTTAGTACCAGTAGTGGATCCCATACAGGAGATAAAACTCAGGTTAACTGTAGACTGCGGCTCGAAGTCTATAGGTGGTCTCTGGTTGAATCGAAGAATTATGGATGAAAGGAAATTGTAAACTTGCGGAACGGCCAGTGTTTGTAGGATGTGCATGCATTTTTTACTTTTAGGTGATAGCTGCATTTTGCATCCCTATGTGTATGTTCGCACGTCACATGCTTTGCATTAGACTACTTTATCTTCATAGGTTAGACTCCCGCTTGCTGAGTCAATCGACTCACAGCTCTATGACACTTGGTAATGTAGATAAGGGGAAGGTGGCCATGAAGTAGTCGTGAAAGGAGTCTTGACCAAGAACATGTAACTCTCGACTTGCGGGATATGGGGTACGACTCAGGAAGTATTTTGATAAAAAAAAATACTATATGTATATGGACCCGGCCAAGGCCCTTTTGGCCGGCCCTGGGTCGCCCAGAATGCAACCGGCCGGCCTTGGCTCGCCTAGGATGCGGCCGGTCGGCCCCGGCTTGGCCAATTTTCTTACGTCCATCCTTGATTCAGCCGATTCCTCGCCGTCCGGGGCCAGAACAAGGGATCTCTGGCCGGCGGGGAAGCTCTCGGTTCGCCACCGAGTGGCCCTTTGCCATTTGTCCTTCCGTCGAGCAACAGGACCTTGCCTATGCTTGTTAGAGTCGGGCGTGAGATAGCCGAGGTAACTGTGACTCGTCCCGTGTCAGCGAAGGAAGAGGACGAGAAGACGTTTTCTTACGCGATCTTGTCGCAGTGGGTTAGGGGGGACTTCTCGTGCGTCGGGATCGACGCCACATGGGTCCCGACATTTGCTACTTTCCAGTGTTTTCACGAGGAATTCAGGATCCCCTCGTGTTTTGACATCCTTCGGCCTCTCCCCGGCGATTGCATGACTTACCCTTGGCTCGGGTTTTCCATTGTGCATGTTGCAAGCCTCCAAGGGGGGCTTGGAATGCTGCCAGCCCGTGGTGCAGGAGATCATTTCTAGGCTAGAGGTTCATGCGGCGCAAATGGCACCGATATTTTACCGGGTTGTCGCCGCCTGCCACATGATCCTCTTTCGAGAGAAGAAGCGGGCGATGACGGTGGATAATTTTTTGGGGTACTTGCCGATCGTGGAGGTGCCGTCTCGGGTTGGCTCATATCAAGCAAGTCATGCTAGGAACTTCGCTGTGGTCACCAACGCGCCTTCGAAGTGTCGATACCAGTGGTTCTGGGTTTCAGAGGTGGCCTTCGGATCCGCTCCTCTTGTCTTTGGGCCGGTGAAGATACCGGAGCCGGTGACCGATCCCGAACTCACGGAACTCGAGCAGGCGGTTCATAGGCTTGCGGGGACCCAGCGCCAGGCGTCTATCTTCGAGTCCCCCGATATGATGGCTACAATCGGGTGGTTTGTCTCGACGATCTCCCCGCCACCTCGGCCTCGGGAAAGATATTGGCGAGGTTCTGATTTGGAATCCGACGGTGGATCTCGTGTAGTTGATCGCCCTCGCGGTACGAGGTGTACTCCGCTTTATTGTTCTTTTAGCGGACTGCCTTACCCTTTATGTTGCTTTGGTTTCAGGTGGCTCTTAGAGGCAATTTGGGAGGAGCGATGATGCGCCGATGCCGACTGTCAGAACCTGTTCCGCGGCGGGGTCTCGTCCCGAGGACGGACGGTCTGAAATACTTGTCGAACCCTCGGCCCTGCCGAGGGAGGAAGGTGGTACTTCATGCAAACGCCATGCGGCTTCTTCCGCGAGTGACACGCCCTCGGGTTCGCTGGGCGGAGGGTTGCTCTTCATGGAGGAGGCCGCGGACCTGAAGGAACAGAGCTCACGAGGCCTTGTGTAATAGTCGCCCAATTGCTTCAAAGACCTTGTCGTAGTCAGCGACGCGGAACTTTTTCGTCAAGGGACTCGTGATGCCCGGAAGGTAAATATTTTGGCTTTTCCTTCACTATGTCGCATCCTTACATATTGCGTGCTCTTAAGCTTTGACTCGTCACGAGTGGATAGAATCGCTGATGTTGGAAACCGTCCAACGCGAGCAAGCGTCGACGAAACTGAGCAACCGGAAGGAGTGACAACACGCGGAGGCGCTGGTGAAGGCCGCGACGAATCTCGAGGCCGCCCAGACGGAGCTTGCGAGGGAAAATGCTTCGAGGGTCAGGCCGAGCGATCAGCCGTTGCCTTTACACTCGAGATCAGAGCGCTCGAGAGGGCGGCGGTGGCTCGGGATGTGGAGCTGGAGGTAATCCGGGGCAACTTGTTTGAGAGCGAAACCGCGCGCGAAGAGGCGCTTCAGGAGAGAAAGTCTTTCCAATCGGAGATGCGGGCAGTTATTGAAGAGCGCGACGAGATTGCACGCGCCAAAGCCCGCGCCGAGGAGGATTGGGACATGGCCTTGTACGAGGCCCGCCATGCTGCAGCATTGGGGGTACGGGTGGCCACCATCACGGAGAATGGTTCGCGCGAGGTCACATTCGCCTTCTTCGACGCGATGTTTCTATCGTATGAAGATGATGTGGACATTGACGATCCCGCGGACCACCGTCCCGCCGACACCGCTCATTCCTCTGTTGGCACATCGTCTTCGCACGTGGCGGCGCCTCCATCTGCCTACGAGGATCATGTCGACTTTGGCTCCGATAAGATCGCATCTTGCCAAGTTTCTGGCTTTGTCGCGCTTTTTTTAGCAATTTTACGTTTTTGTCGGACCTTTGGCGTCTTTCATCGTTTTGTCTTTGTAATTTTTTCTTTCTATTGGAAGCCTTTTTATTATATCGACTTTGCCAGTTGATCGCTTCGTGAAGGCGTCACGTGTGATTGTGAGATTATTGCATTGAGTGTCTCGTCTTTGGACGTTCGTGGGAGTCCTTTTTTACTCTGACTCTCTTCCGTCGTTGGTGACCCCTTTGGCCCACGACTCATGCGGCAGGATATGATAACGGTGTGTCACGCACTTCACGTGGTCGATGGTCAGAGACACCGTCGGCTCTTCCCGAGTTACTTTGGTGTTCACCCGGACTTTGAGGAGAGACGATGGTCTCGCTGACTTACGCCTCGCTAATCTGGGGACACCCGGACTCTTTTTCATCGATGTGGGCATTTTGCCTATCGTGTTTTGAGTGCATTTCTCTGTGAGTTTCCGTCGATGGCCTGTCGGCTTACGAGCGTGCTCTACGGCGTTGGGGGGAATCCCAAGATTTTGCTCGATCGATGACCTGTCGGTTTACGATTGCCATTTTCTAGCATCGTGCGCATTCATCTCAAGGGTATTCAGGTATCGTCTTAAGACCGGGTCCGGCATTTGCTGACTTTCCTCCGCTCCATGGATGACCGGATGCAAGGTTGTGGCCTTGTTACCATTTTGTTTTGCGGATTTCTCCGACCACGGGGTTGTCGCCTCGTGGCATTGTTTTTTGGGGGTTTGATTTTCCCGACGTACAAGGCCATGTTGGCTCTTTGTTGTCGGTTCACCCATTTTTTTGGGTTCTGATTTCCCCGGCGTACAGGGCGTGTTGGTTCTTTGTTGTCGGTTCACCCCAAGTTTCATGACACAATACGACTTTTTATTCGAAGTTCAAACAATTACATATATTGAATTATGATAGGCGTAGTACTGTGTTTACATTGGGCGCGTTATCTCTACCTTTATTGGTAGTACTTCTTCAGGTGCTCGGCGTTCCATAGGTGGGTGAATATGAGACCATCCATGTTTTTGAATTCGTACATGCCGTTGTGAATGGCCTTTCGAACCTGATATGGTCCTTCCCAGGATGGGCCCCACACGCTGGCCCCCTGAACCTTGGTATTTGGGAATACTTTCCTTAAACCTAGGCCACCGTTGGCGAAACTCCTGAGCTTAACCTTTGAGTTGTAATACCGTTCGACCTTCCTCTTTTGGGCGGCGAGACAGGTGAGTGCGTCGACTCTCTTTTCGTGGATGAGATCGTACTTTGCCTGCATCACTTCTTCGTTTCCTTCTTCATGAAAGGTCTCGATACGGAACGTGGGGAGGGTGGTCTCTATCGGGACCACGGCCTCGACCCCAAAGGTGAGGAAGAATGGAGTTTCTATGGTCTCATTTCGTGCTGTGGTTCGGTATGCCCATAATACGAAAGCCAGCTCGTCCGCCTAGGCGCCCTTTTAGGCCTCCAACTTCTTTTTCAGGTTGTCCTTGATCGTGCGATTGACTGCCTCCACTTGGCCATTGGCCTGGGGGTGCCTTGGGGAAGAATACATCTTTCTTATTCCCATATGTTCATAGATTACGCGCAATCTCGCATTGTCGAACTGTCGGCCGTTGTCTGTCACAATTGATTCCAAATTCGCGTGGCGACATATGATGTTTTTCCATATGAAGTTTGTCGTGTTTGCATCAGTGATCTTGGCCAACAGCTCGGCCTCAACCCATTTGGTGAAGTAATCGATCGCTACTATGGCGAATCAAAACTACCTAGGAGCCGTGGGGAGTTCGCCGATTAGATCTATCCCCCATTTGGCAAACGGTCGGGGAACGATAATGGGATGCAGCGGGGCCGGAGGCTGTCGAAGTGTGTGAGCAAACATATGACACTTATGGCACCGCCGGGACCAATCGTGTGAATCTTTTTCAAGGTCGGCCAGAAGTAGCCTAACCTTAAGAGCTTTAACGCCATCGATTGTCTTGCGGCGTGATTTCCGCGCAAACCCTCGTGACTTCACTCATGTCCCGTGTTGCTTCATTCTCATGGAGGAAACGTAGGAGTGGCATGGAATATCCCCTTTTATACAGCACGTCTCCGTGCATGATGTATTTTGACGCTAGAGCCTTCAATTTTTTGGCGTCCTCGCGATCTTCTGGCATTGTGTCGTTCGCAATGTACTCCTTTAGGGGAGTCATCCAAGAATATGGGGTCGGAGAGTCGCTAACCATTCTTACCTCATCTCTGGAGACGTAAGGTCGGGTTAGTACCTCGATCGGGACACTCCCATTTTCTTACTCATTGATGCCCGAGGCGAGGCGCGCTAGGGCGTCGGCCTCAGTATTTTCCTCCCGAGGCACCTGTATAATCTCGAACCAAGCCATCGCTTCGAGGTTCTAGAGAGTTTTGGCTAAGTATGCCACCATATTTGACTCTTTGGCAGTGTACTCGCCTTTCACCTGGTTCACAATCAATTGTGAGTCACAAAAGATGCGTAGGTTCTCGACCCGTAGTCGGTGAGCTAGCTCCAAATTGACTATTAGGACTTCCTATTCTGCCTCGTTGTTGGAGGCTTTGAACTCGAATCGGATGGTGTACTTCAGCTTTTCCCTGTCGGGATTAGTTAATACTACCCCAGCGCCAGCCCCCCAAGCATTGGACGCACCGTCGACGTGTAGCGACCATACCGAGCCTGTTGGCTTGGAGCCCCGCTTTCTTGATAATTTTGGCGCAGGTTCCACGGGCTCAATTTCGACCCCGAGTGTGAATTCTGCCACGAATTCTGCTAGTGCCTGGCCTTTGATGGCGGCTCGTGGTTGGTATTGCACCCCGTAGTCGCTGAGCTCTTGTGACCATATGGCCATCTTGGTCGAGGAGCCCCGTTGCAAGGCCTTTTCGATCGGGTGGCCAGTGCGCACGGTTATTTGGTGCGCCTTAAAATATGGGCGTAGTTTTCTTGTGCTCCTGACCAGTGCCAACAAGAGCTTCTCGATCTCTGGATATCGTGTTTTGGCGTCTAGGAGAGCTTTGCTGACGTAATATATTGGCCACTAGCATTGTCCTTCCTCATGAATGAGGACTGCGCTGGTAGCCCTATCGGACACTGCGAGGTTAAGCACGAGTGGTTCGTAATCGATGAGTTTCGACAAGAATGGGGGCGTTGCGAAATACGATTTCATTTTGCGGAATGCCTTCTCGCATTCGGGTGTCCATTCGAACCCGTCCTTCTTCTTCAATGTTGGGAAGAAGGGCTGGCACCTGTCGGTTGCCTTAGAGACGAAGCTAGTCAAAGTCGCAACTCTTCTCGCCAAACTCTGCACCTCCTTGGGCTTCTAGGGGCGATTTCATCCCGAGTATGTGGTTGGCGAACATGTGGTTGACCAACCGCCGGTAAGTGGCGCCGGCGTTTTTGACGCCAAACGGCATTACCTTATAGCAGTAGAGACCTTTGTTCGTCATGAAAGTCGTCTTTATTTGGTCGTCCTCGTGCATCCAGATTTGGTTATAGCCTTTTCCCTGGAAAACCCGTAAAGAGGGGTGCGTATCAGGGCGAGCTTTACTCTGTCGAGTTTCATCCTCTCTAGTGTTGCGAAAATCGAGCGCAAGTGCACACGTCGAACAAGTAATATAGTTAGTAAGTTCAGTTCGTTCCCACAAGGATTTATAATTAATTGCGAATCAAGGCCGACTACAATTTAAATAAAGAGAAAATGTATTGTGAAGAATATGGCTTCTAAAATATTAAACAACTAAGTTAAAACGTTTAAAGATGACTGTGAGGGAACAAGGGAGTGGTTTCAATTTTCTATCCTATTGTGATTTCTAGACAAACGAGAATAATCAATCCTATGACTGTGTTAATCGTGTTCACGTAAATTTTATTGCTAACTCTCGCTAGAGTGATATTAACGACCTAAGACTAAGAACTCCTTTTACCTCTCGGTCTCAAGGCAATGAACCTAGCTTGCTTTATGTTTTGGAACACTCACTCGAATCCCTAGCAGCTGTGGCTATCTCTAGACTTCACATAATTTACTACAGTACTCTATTTTATTCGCACGACTAATTAAGCCTCGCTAGAGAGAATAACTAATCCTAAAATCAAGTATACGATGATCAGGCATATACGAGCATTAAGAACAAAAATAGAATAAACACGAGTCAAAGAATCAAATCAAACCTCAAATCAACTAGAATAAATCCATGACAATTATCAAGAAAAGATCCACCATCACCCTCTAAGGGATGAGGCATATACGAGCATTAAGAACAAAAATAGAATAAACACGAGCCAAAAAATCAAATCAAACCTCAAATCAAATAGAATAAATCCATGACAATTATCAATAAAAGATCCACCATCACCCTCTAAGGAATTAGTTCATGGTGATGGTGGAAGAACTAGAAAACAAACAATAAAAATAATCCATGACAATAGAGATTCAGAAAGAGAAGAGAAAGAAAAACTAGATTGGTTGTCGCAGACTCGTCGCAGCCTCCAGAACGTCTCTAGTCTTCTTCTTCGTTCACCTTCTGTTCCTCCGTAAGATTTCCTCTCCCCAAAACTAAAACCAACCAAGAATTCCTTCTAAATGGCTGCCATTAGGTTATGAATTCGAGCTCCTCAACATTCTAATGATCTGGCCTTCAAAAATTAATCAAACGGCTTAAAATCGAAGTCCACGGGTCAATTTAAGCTGTTGTTGGAGCTCCATCGCGTCACGGTGGATTCCATCGCGTCGCTATGGTCTTCCGACGCGTTGCGGTGGACCTCATCGCGTCGCGATGGGCACTCGGGAAATCTGCGCGCTGCTTCACTTTTTATCCCATATCTTGAGCTCCGGGTATCGGAATTGAGATCCGTAAAATGTTCCGGAATCCTTGCGATCGCCCCATCATCCTAGGATGCTCTATTTCTCTTTATCTTTTGCATCTATAGTGCTCATTTTCCCATCTTTACATCTCATAGATCTTTGCACACCTGAATGTCTTGAAAACTTCACACAAACTACAAAAACTATCAAAATACTTGAGGATAAACATTGATTCTTCGCTTAAGTTTATCTTATAAACACGTAAGAAACGCGCTTATCATCTAGCGCCGATTTGTAGATTATATCTACCGCACTGCCGTTGTTAACCAAGATTCGTTGAACCTTTTTGTTGGCAACCGTTGCAGACACGATGAGGGCGTCATTGTGCGGGTGGAGGATCATTTTTGCTTCAGTCTAGATGAAGCGGATCTCTTCAAAAGGAATTGGCGGAGGGGGGACTGGAGTGAGGTTGATGTTGTTCCTGACTCTTTCATTAGTCACCGCCCTTAAATACCTTTTTCTTTGGTTGCTTGACTCGTCGCATTCGAGTCCTCCGATGATCGTTCTCACGATGTTCATCCCAGAATTTTCCTTGGCCGGGCCCTTGCTTGGATTATGCGGGCGATCTTCCAGGATTGTCACCCCGGCTTCCCACATGACAAACTCCTTGAGTTTCCCATCTTGAATCAAGGCCTCAATTTGTCGCCTCAATTGGAAGCAATTGGAGGTCACGTGTCCCTGGTCTCGATGATATTCGCAATATTTTCTCTTGTCCCGCGTCGCGGAACCTTTCCTCAACGGTGCCGGGGATCCGAGCTTGTCTTGGTGAAGAGCCAAGATTCGGGCCGGAGACACGTTGAACGGGGTGAGAGCTTCTCCCCCGAAATGATCAGCAAAGGGCCTTCCAGGTCTAGACGAGGGTCACCACAATTGTTATTCCCTCGCTTGCCCCGATTCTCTGGGCGCTCATCGGAATAGGGGCGGCTACCGCGCCTGCCGTCCTTTCTGCAGTTGAGGTAGTCCTCAACTCCCATATGTGTCCTGGCGCATACCATAAGCTCAGTCATATCCCTCGGGGCCTTTCCCACAATCGACTTTACAAATTCGCTAATGGCGACTATGGCATCCCGGTCGTCGAAGTCTTCGACCTTGTGAGATTCCTCTGTGAAACGAGCTAGGTCCTGGCGAAGGATTTTGCCCGGCTTTTGCCTGATCGTCCACAGGTACAATTTGGATTTCTTCTGTGCCACGAGGGTGGCAAATCAGGCGAGGAAGGCCTCCCGGAGGGCTCGGAATGAGCCGATACTCCCGGGCTTCAGGCTTCTAAACCATTCAAACTCCAATCCCGTTAATGTTAGGCTGAACGCCTGGCAAAGAGTTGCGTCCGATAGCCCTTGCATCATCATCCAGGTTTCATAGTGCTGGACGTGGAAATTGGGGTCGGAGTGCCCGTCGTATGATGGGACAATAGGGAGTTTAAATCCCCTCCCAGGCGGTTATGCTAGTACCACCGCTGTGAAAGGTGAGTATGATGCCTCCAGACCGTTGTAAGGTGTGGAGCCCCCGAGCCTGCCTCTCGAAGCTCGATGATCTGATTCTAGAGTTCCTGAATCATGGTGATCACTTCAAGTTCGTTGGCGGCTCCTATGACCAGTCTTACTGGCGTGGGCCCTTGTCATTCGTTGGACCCTTGGTCCATGATGCTGGGAGGAGGGTCCCCGAGGGTTGTGGCTCCGGCAACAGCCCGGCGGGCGTCCAACTTTATCCTCAGGTGGTCCTCGTGAGGACCTCGTCGTGAATTGAGACGGGTCCTAAGATCTTTCCCGGCGGAACGCAAGGGTCTAGCCATTGGTGGGCGACCTATGCGACTGACCTGGAAACTATCCGCGTCGTCATCTCCCCGTCGGGATGACGCATGACGCAAACGTCGGGCTCGTCCGCTGTGGAAATTGTTGCTGTTCCTCTGCGTCCGAGGGTTGCTAGAACCCTCGGTCCTCGAACCTGTTTGAGTTCGGCCAACCGACGTCTCTAACGAAGCGTCGCTCGCGTAATTCTTGTCTCGGGTCGAGCTATCTTCCTCTTTGTATCCGAGGAGGTTAACGAGCAAACCTTTGTTCACCCCCGGCCGAGCCAGCGGCAGTTGTCTTGTCTCTCAGGCAGCTTTCGTTGTCACGAAGGCCGGAGGCAGGGTTCCCGGAACTCCTCACCGCAGGCTGTCGCCTGGTCCCTCGGTGGGGGATCTGTCGGAACTCATATCGTGAGCTAGTTGCTTGAACGATGGGATTGCTCGATCGGACAGCCGCACAGAATGCAACGTCACTCATCTTATATGAATGGACTGAGGAATAGACGAAAAATAAAGGAGATGAGGGATGTGGGTGAGAGGATTTTCAAGGCTGAAAGGTCTCCTCCTTCTAGCGCCAAAATGTTGTCACTGAAATTTGGACAACGTTCAGAGACCTAAGCGGTCAGATCCCCGCTCAGGGCGAGTAACCCTCGCTTCGGCCTTAGCGTGTTGGATCCGGTGTCCCGGATCGTCTCTTAGCTGTCGTGGGATCTTCGGGTCCTCCTAGTGCCTGAAACAAACGAATAGGCGTGAACTAAGAAGGGAAAACAGAGGGGGAGTCCTCTGTTTACCTCTCCAATGCTCAACGTTAGTATGTGTGTGGGTGGAGTTATTAGGATGATAGGGGGAGGATTGACAAGGTTGAGGGAAACATAGGTACTTGGACCAATGTCGTTCCAGGACTCGAGCCTTGGATCCAGAGAGAATTCTCGAGAGGGAATTCTTTAGGAGGAATTTCGTTACCTTTCATGGGAGGTGACTTTGGCTATTTATAGCCGAAGTGGTCGTTGTCGACATCAGAGGTGTGTTAGGGCCGGCCAAGGTGGGTCAGGGCCGGCAAAGGCGTGTCAGGGCCTGCCAAGGCGTGTCAGGGCCTGCTAAGGCGTGTCAGGGCCTGCTAAGGCGTGTCAGGGCATGCTTTTTTCTAGGGGTGACGTAAGTGAGGTTGATACCGTTTCTGACTCTTTCATTAGTCACTGCCCTCAAGTACCTTTTCCTCTGGTTGCTCGACTCACCACATTCGAGCCCCCCGATGATCATTCTCACGATAATCATCCCGAAATTTTTGGGCCAGCCGCTGATGGTTGTGACAGTGAAAGCCTTTTCCTTAGCTGGCCCTTTGTTCTGATTCTGTGGGCGATCTTCTGGAATTGTCACCCCGGCTGCCCGCATGAAAAACTCTTTGATTTTCCCATCTTGAAAACAATCGGAGGTCACATGTTCTTGATCCCGATGATATTTACAGAATTTATTCTTATCCCGCGTTGCGGGACCTTTCTTCAGTTGTGATGGGGATCTGAGCTTGTCTCGATAAAGAGCCAAGATTTGGGCCGAGGATGCATTGGGCTGGGTGAGAGCTTCTCCCGAAATTAATTGGCAAAAGGCCTTCTCGGCTTGGACGAGGGATCGTCGTGGCCGTTCCTCCCTCGTTTTCCCCGGGCATTTGGGTGATCTTTGGAGCGGGGGCGGTTTCCGCGCCCACCGTTCTTTCTGCAGTCGAGGTACTACTCAACTCCCATGTGTGTCCTGGCACATGCCATGTGTTCGGCCATGTCCCTCGAGGCCTTTCCCACAATCGACTTTAAGAAGTCGCTGGGTTCGGCGTCTTCGGTGATGGCGACTATGGCACCCCGGTCGTCGAAGTCTTTGACCTTGTGGGATTCCTCGGTGAACCAAGCCAGGTATTGGCGAAGGCTTTTGTCAGGCCTTTGTCTGATTGTCCAAAGGTATGACTTGGACTTCTTCTGTGCCACTAAAATGGCGAATCGGGCGAGGAAAGCCTCTCGGAGGGCTCGGAATGAGCCGATACTCCCGGGCTTCAGGCTCCTGAACCACTCAAAGTCCAATCCAGTCAATGTCAGGTTGAATGCTTGACAGAGTATCGTGTCCGACTGCCCTTGCATAATCATCCATGTTGCATAGTGTTGGATATGGAAATTGGGGTCGCAACGCCCGTCATATGAAGGGACGGTGGGGAGTTTGAACCCCCTTCTAGGTGGTTGTGCGAGCACCACCGCCGTGAAAGGCGAGTATGACCCCTCTAGACCATTGTAAGGTATGGAGCCCCCTCGAGCCTGCTTTCCGGAGCTCGATGATCTGATTTTGGAATCCCTGAATCATAGTTATCACCTCGAGCCCATTAGCGGCTCCTGCGATTGGTCCCACCGGCGTAGGCACCTATCGCTCATTGGACCCCTGGTCCATGAGGTTGGGAGGAGGGTTCCCGAGGCTTGCTGCCCCGGCAGCTGCCCGGCGTGCGTCTAACTTCCTCCTCAAGTCCTCCTCGTGAGGGTCCTGTCGCGAGTTGAGACGGGTCCTAAGCCCGGGGGAACGCGAGGGTCTAGCCATTGGTGGGCGACCTTCGCGACGTACCTTGCGACTATTCACGTCGTCGTCTCCTCGTCGAGATGACGCGCGGCGCAAACTTCGGGACCGTCCGCTGTGAAATTGTTGTCGTCCACCTGCGTTCGAGGGTTGCTAGAGCCCTTGCGCTGTGAGTCTGCCTGAGCTCGACCAACCGATGGTTCTAATGGAGCGTTTCTCGCGTTTTCCATGGGTGAAAGGGTGAAAGTTTTACTTGTGTCCGTCTCTGGGACCAGGTCGTCTCCGACATAATTCTCGTCCCATGTCGAGCTGTCCTCTTCCTCGTATCCGAGGAGTTCACGAGCAAACCCTTAATCACCCCCGGCTGCGCCAGCAACTCTGCTAGGCGACGGTTGGTCTCGTCTCTTAGGTCGCTTTCGTTGTCACGAAAGGCAGAGGCGGCATTCACGAAACACCTCATTTCAGGCTGTCACCTGGTCCCTCGGTGGGGGGCCGGAATTATAGGATTACTCAATCGGGCAGCTGCGGAAGCTGCCGGAACGTCACTAATTATTTCAACGAGTGGAAGAGAAAGGAGATGGTATAGAGAGATGTGGATTGGATGAGCTTCAAGATCGAAGGCCCCTCCTTCTAGCACCAAAATATTGTCGTTGAAATTTGGACAACGTTCAGAGACCTTGGCGGTCAGATCTTCGCCCGGGGTGAGTGACCCTCGCTTCGACCTTAGCGTGTCGAATCTGGTGTCTCGGATTGTCTCGTAGCTGTGTTAGGGTCTTCGAGTCCTTCTGTTATCTAAAGAGAGTAAACATACGTGAACTAAGAAGGAAAAACAGAGGGGGGTCCTCTGTTTACCTCCCCGACACTCAACATTAGTATGCGTGCGGACGGAATTGGTAGGATGACAGGACGGAGATCGACAAGATTGATGGAAATGGAGGTACTTGGATACACGTCGTTTCGGGGCTTAGGCCTTGGATCGGAGGGGAATTTTGGAGAGGGAATTCTTTAGGGAGAAAATTCGTTCCCTTTGGGATGCTTTGAATAGGCTATTTCTAGCCCAAGATGGCCAAGGAAAGCCGGTCGACCAGGTGGCCGAGCGGAAGGCTGGTCGGGTGGCCGGCCAGGCGAGCAAGGGAGGCCGGTCAAAAGGCCAGCTGGGCAGATGGCCGAGCGGGAGGTCGGTCGGGTGGCCGGCCAGGCGACCAAGGGAGGCCGGTCGAGTGGCCGGCTGGGCCGCAATTGGAGGCCGGTCGGGTGGCCGGCCGGGCCGCCATAGGAGGCCGGCCGGGCCGCAATAGGAGGCTGGTCGGGAGGCCGGCCGGGCCGCCGGGTGGGAGGCCGTTCAGGTGGCCGGCCAGGCAGCCAAGGGAGGCCGGCCAGGCAGCCAAGGGAGGCCGGTTGAGAGGCCGGCCAGGCGGCCAAGCAAGACGCCGGTCGGGTGGCCGGCCAGGCGGCCAAGATAGGCCGGTTGGGAGGCCGATCAGGAGGCCGATCGGGCGGTCAAAGGAGGTCGAGCGGAAGGCCGGTCGGGTGGATGGCCAGGCGGCCGATTGAGACGGGTCCACGGTCCCCGTCAGAGCTGAGGAGACGAAGGGGTCTTTATAAGCGGATCGTCAACGGAAAACCGACGAAAAAATCCTTTGAAAATATTTTTTATGGCTCCCTAGCAAATTTAATGTCTACAGGAGTCAGATGGCGAAAAAGTCCCTGCATGGCGAGGAAAATTCCTCGCACGGGAGCGAAAAGTCCCTGCACGGAGCGAAAAATCTCCGCGCGGGGCGAAAAAGTCCCCCCACGGAGGCAAAAAAGTCTCTGCACGATGAGGAAAAGTCCCCGCATTGCAGCCAAAAAGTCACCACACGGCGAGGAAAAGTCCCCGCACGGTGATTTCTTGATCTTGAGCTTCGGCCATAAAAACATTCAAGTCATGAATTTCTCAAAATGGATTCGAGATAGCATGTGAGGTTATTTAATATTTGAAGGAAAGATTATCTATGGCTCCCCAGAGAATTTAATGTCTAGTGGAGTCAGATGACCAAATGTTTGTAAACCTCTTTAGGGGGGTGTGGTTCCTCAAACCGATCAGACAAAGTTCAAAGTTGAATTTTCTTTGTCCGACGGCGGGTCACACTCTGACCGGGACGGGGATGTGCCTTAGGCGCACTCATACGGGTTCTCAAAGAAGGCTACCGGAGGTAATATGTTTGCCGGATTGGATAGAATTCGAGGGTTGAATTCTTCTCGAGTCCGGCGTTCCTTGTACCGGACGGGGATGTGTGTCTTGGGGCACAATGTGTGCGGTGTCTGATTGAATTGCCGGGTTGGGTCAAGTTGGAAGGTAAATGGCTGATCTCGTTGCCAGGGTGGGTAGAGTTGGACAGTTAAAATGGCTGGAATGCTTGTCCCCGCGTGATAGGGGCAATGGAAAGCGTCGTCCATCAGAAACCACTCTGTAGGGTGGTTTCTTTTGGTGAGGATGTGCGGGACGGTAGACGCACGGCGCAGGGACCCGGTGGTGACTTCATGGGAGACGGGGCTTGTAAATTGCGTTGTTTTGTTTCATTTTCTCTTCTTCATCAGGCATATGCTTGGGTTGTGGGAAATTGTTGCAAGCGGAGCTTTTTTTCAAGCATACGTAGAGCACATGAGTTGTCTTTGGCTTGTATTGGATGTTAGGCTCCATGCACTTGCATCAAACTTCCATCCAGCGATGCCCCCTCAGAAATATCGGTTTTGGCACTTCACTACCGGCATTGTCGACGACGGTTTCTATATTGGCTACCTCGTATAGATTGGCTTTGTCCCGTGACAATGACCCTTTTGACTTGCAGTCGCGAGAGGCTCAAGAAAAACCTCGAGAACAGCTTTCGTGACCCACCAATGCCTAATTACAAAATTTGGACTTGCAACTATGCTCGAAAGATGTTCGATCTCTCGGATTCAAAATGCCATGCTAGTGTGGTGGGACATTTTTTTTCCTACGATCGTTACCTGTATCGGTTTGGATGATTGTTGCGTTCGTGTTGTGTCATCGGCCTTGTGTCAGCAGCACACGCGGGCGCATGTAACGACCAAAAGGAATGCTACCTGGTTGATCCTGCTAGTAGTCATATGCTTGTCTCAAAGATTAAGCCATGCATGTGTAAGTATGAACAAATTCAGACTGTGAAACTGTGAATGGCTCATTAAATCAGTTATAGTTTGTTTGATGGTATTTGATATTTGGATAACCGTAGTAATTCTAGAGCTAATACGTGCAATGAACCCCGACTTCTGGTAGGGATGCATTTATTAGATAAAAGGTCGACACGGGTTTTAGCCGTTTTTCTGATGATTCCTGATAACTCGACGGATCGCAAGGCCTTTGTGTCGGCGACGCATCATTCAAATATCGGCCCTATCAACTTTCGATGGTAGGATAATGGGTTGAGAAACGGCTACCACATCCAATGAAGGCAGCAGGCGCGCAAATTACCCAATCCTGACATGGGGAGGTAGTGACAAAAAATACAAATCCGGGCTCTTAGAATTTGGCAATTGGAATGAGTACAATCTAAATCTCTTAACTAGGATCCATTGGAAGGAAAGTGTGGTGCCAGCAGCCGCGGTAATTCCAACTCCAATAGCGTATATTTAAGTTTTTGCAGTTAAAAAGCTCATAGTTGGACCTTGGGATGGGTCCACTTGTCGGCCTTCTGGCGTGCACTAATGGGCTCGTCCCTTCCCCTGGCGATGCGCTCCTGGCATAAATTGACTGGGTCGTGCCTCTGGCGCTGTTACTTTGAAGAAATTAGAGTGCTCAAAGCAAACCTACGCTCTGAATACATTAGCATGGGATAACATCATTGGATTTCGGTCCTATTCTATTGGCCTTCAGGATCGGAGTAATGATTAATAGGGCCAATCGGGGGCATTTATATTTTAGTCAGAGGTGAAATTCTTGATTTATGAAAGACGAACAACTGCGAAAGCATTTTCCAAGGACGTTTTCGTTAATCGAGAACAAAAGTTGGGGGCTCGAAGACGATCAAGTACTGTCCTAGTCGCAACCATAAACGATGCCGACCAGGGATCAGCAGATGTTGCTTACAGGACTCCGCTGGCACCTTATGAGAAATCAAAGTTTTTGGGTTCCGCAGGGGGTATGGTCAACGCTGAAACTTAAAGGAATTGATGGAAGGGCACCACCAGGAGTAAAGCCTGCGGCTTAATTTATATCAACGCGGGGAGACTTACCAGGTCCAGACATAGTAAGGATTGACAGGTTGAGAGCTCTTTCTTGATTCTATGGGTGGTGGTGGATGGCCGTTCTTAGTTGGTCGAGCGATTTGTCTTGTTAATTCTGTTAACGAACGAGACCTCAACTTGCTAACTAGCTACACCGAGGGTTCACTTTCGCGGCCAGCTTCTTAGAGGGACTATGACCGCTTAGGCCAAGGAAGTTTGAGGTAATAACAGGTTTGTGATGCCCTTAGATGTTATGGGCCGCACGCGCGCTACACTGATGTATTCAACGAGTCTATAGCCATGGCCGAGAGGCCCGGGTAATATTTGAAGTTTCATCGTGATGGGGATAGATCATTGCAATTATTTGTCTTCAACGAGGAATTCCTAGTAAGCGCGAGTCATCAGCTCACGTTGACTACATCCCTACCCTTTGTACACACTGCCTGTCGCTCCTACCGATTGAATGGTCTGGTGAAGTGTTCGGATCGCGATGACGTGGGCGGTTCGCTGCCCGCGACATTGCGAGAAGTCCAGTGAACCTTATCATTTAGAGGAAGGATAAGTAGTAACAAGGTTTCCCTAGGTGAACCTGCGGAAGGATCATTATCGAACCTGCTTTATACAAAAAACGACCCGCGAATAAGTTCTTAAGTTCTTCTGCTTTATGCCAAAAACATGCGCAAGAAGGTGTCGTACACGGAAAATTTTTGTCTTGCTTCTAACAACCAAAGGCGCAAGATGCGCCAAGGAAAATCAAAACTAATTTGTCTCCTTCCTTGGTGCTTTGCATCGTGTAAGCGAGCGTATTCAATAAGTCATAACGACTCTCGGCTACGGATATCTCGGCTCTCGCATCGATGAAGAACGTAACAAACTGCGATATGTAGTGTGAATTGCAGGATCCCGTGAACCATCGAGTTTTTTAACGCAAGTTGCGCCCGAAGCCTTTAGGCCGAGGGCACGCCTGCCTGGGCGTCACGCACCGTTGACCCCCAAACCTCCTCGAGATGTTTGTGGGGGCGCAAAGTGGCTTCTCGTCGGTCTTTGGCCCGCAGTTAGCCTAAAACTGAATCCCTAGCTATGTGGTGCGCGCGACATTCGGTGGTCAACGAAAGCTTTCATTACCCCGTCGTGCGCTCCCGCATTGCAAAGGATGTCATCGATGAACCTGATGCCTAGCTCTGCGAAGAACGCAGCTTACAACGCGACCCTTGGTCAGGCGGGGCTACCCGCTGAATTTAAGCATATCAATAAGCGGAGGAAAAGAAACTTACAAGGATTCTCTTAGTAATGGCGAGCGAACCGGGAACAGCTCAGGTTGAGAATCGATCACTTTTGGCGGTCGAATTGTAGTCTGAAGAAGCGTCCTCAACGGTGGACCGGGCTCAAGTCCTTTGGGAAAAGGCGCCGGAGAAGGTGAGAGCCCCGTTGTGTCCGGACCCTGTCGCACCACGAGGCACCGTCGGCGAGTCGGGTTGCTTGGGAATTCAGCCCCAATCGGGCGATAAATTTCGTCCAAGGCTATATACTGGCGAGAGACCGATAGAAAACAAGTACCGCAAGGGAAAGATGAAAATGACTTTGAAAAGAGAGTCAAAGAGTGCTTGAAATTGTCGGGAGGGAAGCAGATGGGGGCTGGCGATGCGCCTCGGTCGGATGCGGAATGGCGAAGGCCGGTCCATTGCTCGACTCGAGGTGTGGACGAACGAGCATTGCGGTGGCGGCCCAAACCCCGGTTATTGATATGCTCGTGGAGACGTCGTCGCCGCGATTGTTGAAGGCAGTACACGCCGCTCGGCATGCTTCAGCAGCTGCGTGCTCCTGGCGTCGGCCTGCGGGTTCCCCATTCGGCCCCTCTTGAAACACGGACCAAGGAGTCTTACATATGTGCGAGTCAACGGGCAAGTAAACCCGTAGGCGGAAGGAAGCTGATTGGCAGGATCCCCTTGAGGGTTGCACCGCCGACCGACCTTGATATTTTGAGAAGGGTTCGAGTTTGAGCACGCCTGTTGGGACCTGAAAGATGGTGAACTATGCCTGAGCGGGGCGAAGCCAGAGGAAACTGTTGGCAGAGATGCCCACAAGAAGATTGTTTATTTACATATTGATGTAATATATAAATCTTTGTAAAGTCCTTATTGAAAGATTGTTTATTTACATACTGATGTAATATATAAATCTTTGTAATTTGCTGATTGAATTAATAAAAGTTGAAACGTTCATTCATTCATTTTAGTTTGATTGAAGATTTATGATATTCAATAGTCTTATAGTCCTTAATCAAACCTAACAATGTATGAAGAGACAAATGTAGATTTGCGTGAACAAACTCTTCATGGTTCGACTAAAACGATATATTCGCAATCTAAAGATCAACGGACTATTGATCCCAGTATGATTGTTGGAAGAATCTAGGATGTCTGGTTACGAGACATAGAGAGTTAGGAACTCTCTAGTTCTTCCAGTGTATCTTTCGAAGATACTGAATTGACCAGTGCACCTTTAGAGACAATAGAAGAACAAACCATTTAACATCTTCTATCTCAAGGTCACTACGTATGAATCGCATCATGCTTACCTAAATCCTGAAATGAGACATGTCATTTCATAGCATTAATACTCTCATTTGAGAAAGTCAAATTCTAGGTCCAATGTGTGATCTAGACAAGGCCTATTGGTGAGATATTAAGTTATGAAGATGTCATGAACCAACTTTGTGAAGTTCTCATAGATATGGAATTCATGTACAAGATTGCTGAGATGCAATATATATCACCTCATGCTTTATTACTTGGATTGTGAATAAATGAATTGCGCAATGTCCAAATTTAAGTAGCAACTTTATTTGGATGAAACAATGTGACTTGTTAGCTCCTCGTCAATACATTGTTTCTGACTTATTCACAAGTAACAAAGGAGTTGAGGAAATAACAACTAGAAGGGTAAAGTGGTAATTTTATAAATCCCAACTAGTTGATGATATTCATGAAGGGTAAACATAGATAACATTCAATGGATCCACTCAATATAATTAAGTTGAACTTGAGTAGAAAATAAATTCATTTGAACCGAGAGATTCTCAGTGTCGACTCTTTAGTGGAGTCAGTCGACATTAAGCTAATACTCGGAAAAGGTTTGTGAACTTTTGAGTCCGAGTATAGAAGCTCAAGCTTTGTTCATTTGGATCCATAAGGTCACTATTACAGGTCATTAGAGTAGGATTGTTAAACTAGAAGCTAAGTCAAAATAAGTTCAAATGTTGAACTATACTTTTTCTCGGAAAATGTCTAAAAGGTATTTTTGTCCACTAGGACATAAAATGATGTGAATGTCAAAATAAGATTTTGAATGTTTTCATTTGATAAAAATATAAATTACTTTCTAAAGCCGAAAAGTCGTTTGAGGCATTATGAAATTAATTTCGTTATTTGTGCAATTATAATTCTACAACGGGTATTTTAAGAATTGTCTTAAAATAAATAAGGAAGCATCTAGATGCTCCCTCACCCTATGAAGAATTCGGCCAACATAGCATCAAAGAGGAGAGTTTTATTTCCTTTTTCTTATAAGGATAATTACCCAAAAGAAAAAGGGAAATGAATTTCCTTGAGAAGGAAACAAATGTGCTAAGTGAGGAAACAAATTTCCTCACTAATGCACCCATATGGCCGGCCATACAATGAGGGAAAGGGGAAGGGAAAATCAAATATTGTGTCATGAATACATTATTCATTCATGAATGAATAATTGACCTTTATAGATTTTTCCTTCTCCTATAAATAGAGCCTCACATAGAGATGTGAAGGTTAAGCAATTTTCTTCTTCTCTCCTTATTGTGGCCGAACCTCCCTCTCTCTCTCTCTCTCTACAAAATACTCTTCTTATTTTGCACCTAGATTCACATTCAATCTAGAGAATTAGCTTATGATCCAAGAATTGTTCTTGGTTCATATGGTTTAATTGTGCCCACACACAAATCCTTCTTAAACCTCTTTTGACTCATGTAATAGAAATCTTAGGTTTCTCGGGTTCAAGATTAGGTGCGAAGGTGACTAGCGAGCCAAGGAAGAAGACCTACCTTCTCGAGACGCTTCAAGATCAAGCTTCGTAGAAAGGTTCGTGTTCTAGTAAATTAAATAATGATTTTAATATATAACTTGTATATGCTTTTTTCTAGGTTAGTAAAATTGTTTTACTTGAAAAAGAAATTTTTAAATTCCGCCATTAATTTTATTAATGTTAAATTTTTCTTTAACCCTAGACCTATTCCAACAGAAACTCTGGTGGAGGCCCGCAGCGCAGCGATACTGACGTAGCAAATATTCAAATGAGAACTTTGAAGACCGAAGAGGAGAGAGGTTCCATGTGAAGTGTATTTTCACATGGGTTAGTCGATCCTAAGAGACGGGGGAAGCTCGTCTGATAGCGCAAATCGCGCGTATTTCAAAAGGGAATCGGGTTAAAATTCCTAAACCTGTACGTGGCGGCGGCAATGTTAGGTAGTCCGGAGAGGTCGACGGGGGCCTCGGGAAGAGTTATCGTTTCTGTTTAACAGCTTTCCCACTCTGGGAACGGCTCCGCCGGAGGTAGGGTCCAGCGGCTGAAAAAGCACCGCACGTCGCGTGGTGTCCGGTGCGCCCCCGGCGGCTCTTGAAAATCCGGAGGACCGAGTGCCTCTCACGCTAGGTTGTACTCATAACCGCATTTGGTCTCCAAGGTGAACAGCCTCTGGTCGATGGAACAATGTAGGCAAGGGAAGTTGGCAAAATGGATCTGTAACTTCGGGAAAAGGATTGGCTCTGAGGGCTGGGCACGGGGGTCCCAATCCCGAACCCGTCGGCTGTCGGCGGACTACTCGAGTTGCTACCGCGGCGAGAGCGGGTCGCCGCGTGCTCGCCGGGGGACAGATTGGGAACGGCCGCTTCGGTGGCCTTCCCCGGGCGTCGAACAGTCATCTCGGAACTGGAACGGACAAGGGAAATCCAACTGTTTAATTAGCGGGGAAAGAAGACCCTGTTGAGCTTGACTCTAGTCCGACTTTGTGAAATGACTTGAAGGGTGTAGTATAACTGAGAGATGTTTGTGCCTCCATAGATTCCAAGGCTAAGGCTATGGCTTCTTCTTCGGCGGCTAAAACAATAAAGAAAAGGCTTTGCTCTTGCTATTACTATAAAAAGGCTGTTTCTTTCCTTGTGTATGTGTGTATAATAGGCTTGGAATTCTCTGTATTAGTATTATTGTTACTACTATTCGAAAGGAGAATTATTCAGAAACTTTTTTCCGTTTTCTGGAACTTTTTCTTTTCAATATTGTTGCTGCAAATGTGTAATTCTTATTAGCTATATAGTGTATCTGCTATGCAAGTCGAATTGAGCAAGAATATACATCTTCTGTATTATCTTATAATAATAAATAAAGACTACGTTTTAGATTCTATAGAGAAACATCAGAACCTTCTTCCTTCAAGGTCCCAAGTACAAAACTGTCTTTTAAAAAATAAGTAATTAACAGAGAATCAGCTTCTAAAGCCTAAACTAAACACCGAACCGTGCTCAATAGCAATTTGAGGACACAAAACTTTCGTCCCATCTTGGAACTCTCTCAGATGGAGTTTCTATCAGAGATCTCATGGTCAAGGGTGTTTGGTCAAAGCGTCATCTCTTTTGCGACGACTTGAAGCCAGCTCTGCGCTTCTGGGATTCTTCCACTTCGAAGGTCTTTCAATTTCTCAAGCGCTGTCAAAGAGTGAGAAGAACAACAATCAGTTCACAACGAACGCCCTGTCGTAAAACAAAGATCTCTACTAAAAATGTACGCCCAAAACAGCTTGGTACAATAGTCAGAGTGAAATTTGAATACGATAGCTACCCGTTGGTTTTTCTTTCTTTCCACTTTCTTTTTGAGAAATTTCATTATTTGGACCTCAAACTTACCAAATTATCAAGACTACACCTACTTATCTAAAAAAGAATTGTAGTCCCTATTTCAGACAAGAATGCCCTTCTGACTATATGGTATCATACGACATGTCGGGAAATAGAAACTCCATTTTTAGATATTATTTTAGTAAGAGGTCTAATCTTGATATTTTTATGAAGTTTTAGGTATAAATAATGAAATTTCTCTTCTTTTTTCGCTATCTTCTTCTTTCTTTTATAATCAAGCACATAATACGAAGAGATAAATTGAAATTACCAGCTGTATAAAGAGAGTGCATTGATTCGACGAGACTCGGAGGAATATCGTAACTGGCGCAATAGCTATTGTCTGCTTTCTGGAACAGCTTCTTGAAATGCTTGGCCTAAGTTAACAGTAGAGACATGAAAATCACGGATCACTCATCAAATGGATCGGTTCCAAACACAAGACCAAAGATCGTAGAAATGCACTTCAGAGAGAGAGAGAGAGAACAAAACCTCATGTTTCGGAAGCAAAGTGAAGCATTTCCCGGCATGACCCGCTCTTGCAGTCCGACCAGCCTTGTATCTCCCCATCCCGGAACCCTTTCAATGTTTTACTATATAATATAAAGGAAGAAATAAATAAGAAAAACTCGTCGTGGTTCGTAATATTACATAAACAACTAAGTTCTCGATTAGAACAACATTTTTAAATCCATACCTTCTTAGGGACTGGCGTTGGAGGCCAGAATACTCCTTGATCTGAAACGGAAGATCGTCGAACAAATTCAATAAAGTGCATAGACGGTGAGTTGACTCCACGGATGATGTGAAGACAATGCACTTCTCTCCTCCAAGTTTTTGCAGAAGGGCGACCAAATACAATGGTTTCAGCTTCGTTTCGCAGATCTGTGGAGAAAGATCTGAAGCAAAATTAGATACGACACATGAACCTAGCTTTCTCTGAGAATGAGGGATCATGAATCCTATCTGAAGATGGGAGAGATCATCATTTCATACCAATTTGTACGATTCTAATTTCTCTGGGAGTTGGTAACGCTTTTTCCCGGTTGTCAAGAGCAGAGGATAATGGAGATCAAGTTGGGAAAGCTTGCTTGAATCTTGGGTCAATGTAGCAGAAAGAGCAATCTTTACAAGCCTAGGGTACGGTTTACCCTTAAATCCTCTCTCAATACCCCTGAAACAATTGAGCGGTACTATAAAAAAATAAGTTCTTTACGTCATAATAGACAAATTCACAACTAAAAGGGTAATAAGAAGTGAAACCTAATTTTACACTTCTCTCCCAAATATCATACAAAATACTAAGTAAATCTTGCAAACCACTGCCACAAATCATCTAAATACAACTTTTGAGCTTCCCTACCATAATGACCCCGTTGCATATATTGCCTTTAATTTCTCAAGAGGAATTGAAGATTCTCGAGTTTAACTATATAACTAGGAATCCTAGGCAATGAAGAAAATAGAATTGATCTCATGGTAGTCATAGTCATAATATATAGCGGAACAAGCACGTCACTCCAAGAAAGCAGACACACATACAAAAAGAAAAAGAAAAAATGAAGATATAATTGGAGATGGAACTCACGATCTTCTAACGGTTTTTCAGGAACCAAGCGAAGAATGTACAAAAGTGTGAGCGCTAGGAAAATAACCTTCATTGTTGAACCTAGTGAGTTGGAGCACAGTGGGAAGCCAAGACTGATATGCCTCTCTAAGCAATCTATCCGTCTCATCAACCACCTAAGAACGAGCAAAAAAAATTAAACAAGAATAAAAAAGAAAGATCCAAAACAGATATATAACAGACGTTCTTCATTCAAATTCAGGGCTTACAAGATATCTGAGATGCTCAAGCGTAAAACCCTTGGTTGAATTAATATGATCCATAAGTCTTCCAGGGGTCGCCACCAAAATGTCCACCGAGCTCTGAAATCCCAACGGAAAGTCTTCCGGATCGAAGCAAATTCCTGCCTCGAGCTTCGGTCTCTTCACAAGCTGCGAGATTTTGTTAGCAATGGAAGATTGCCCAACGGCCAGACCAACGGTCAAACCCACCGCCGGGGCAATCGCGGAAAACACCTCCTTCACCTGAAACGAAACGGGCATGAATCTTCAAGTATACGGTGCAGTTCAATTTTTTTTCAATTCGTATCGCAGCCAAACCTGAAGGGCTAAATCGCGAGTGGGCAACACGACCAAAGCTCGCAGACAATTGACGGAGCGGTTCGAGAGCGCTTGGACTATGGGCAGAGCGTAAGCCAGAGTCTTTCCGCTTCCCGTCGACGAATTGATGCACACGTCTCGCTCGAACGATCCGGGGCCTACAGTCTCTTGCCAGACCGCCACTTGGACGGGGAAGAGCGAAGCGAACCCCATGCCCCCCAAATCCGTCTTTAACCATGTACAAATCGAAAAGCAAAACCTTGATATCCAATTTTATCTTGGGTAGTCCTGAGACTAGTGCTACGCGGTTAGAGACGGGTTCGTGAGCAAACCTGCGGTCGAGGCAAGGGACGAGCGTGAGAGGGCATTCCTCTAAGTGTGTGACATCGACAGGGCTTCACATCCATGGAAGTACGGGTATCTTGTTCTCCTTCGTTGTCTCCTCCATAATCGTACCCATCCGGTCTCCACCTCTGTGACTAGGGTTTTAGATTGAGAAATTTCATTGGGTTTCATTTTGATCGAAATATCAAATAATTACTCATCTGTTAAATGATATTTTTGACCCATTTTCATCTGATATAAACCAGGCCACACCTGGAAATTCCGATATGCAATATAATCATATATTATCTTTTATTTATTTATTGCAAACGATGGCTATTTTAATCTTATGCTACCGTGACCCACCTTGCAGATATTGAAATCATAGAGGAAAATCTCGAAAGTCATGTCAATCAGATGGCTGAACGGAGAGAGGTTGCACAGGTAAACATCAACCGGTTATCTTTTTCGGCCGCTGATCCGGCTGTTTCTTTCGATCTGTTCGACTGTTTCTTTCGATCTGCTCAGCTGTTTCTTTCGATCTGCTATCTCTGCTCTGCTCGGGTGTGCGCTTTGCCCTGGAGGCGCGCCTGAACATGTTCTCTTTTTTTTCACTAAGTTGTTATGAGTTTTGGGCCTGAGTTTTAAATAGGTTAAATTGGCCTGAGTTTTAAATAGGTTAAATTGGCCTGATTTTTAGGGTTTCAGTTTTTTAAAAACAACAAACGGTCTATTTTAATGAAGACAATATGGATGATCTATTTTAATATTAACTTCTAAGTAGTTTTTATTCTGATTGAGATTGGACTCTATTATTTTAGTTTTTACATTAGTTTTAATTAATTTTGCCAAAGCAAAAAGGCATTCGCCTTTTACGCCTTGCCTTTTTCCCGAAAACGCCTTTGCCTTTTTAAACGTTGCCGTGACATATGTTCAAGTATCCTAATAGTGGTCAGAAATGAGGCCTACCAAAGCCAGCCTTGGAAAAGCTGGAGCTGATATAAACCATCTCTAGGCCACACCTGGAAATTCCGATATGCAATATAATCATATATTATCTTTTATTTATTTATTGCAAACGATGGCTATTTTAATTACCGTGACCCACCTTGCAGATATTGAAATCATAGAGGAAAATCTCGAAAGTCATGTCAATCAGATGGCTGAACGGAGAGAGGTTGCACAGGTAAACATCAACCGGTTATCTTTTTCGGCCGCTGATCCGGCTGTTTCTTTCGATCTGCTCGGCTGTTTCTTTCGATCTGCTCGGCTGTTTCTTTCGATCTGCTATCTCTGCTCTGCTCGGGTGTGCGCTTTGCCCTGGAGGCGCGCCTGAACATGTTCTCTTTTTTTTCACTAAGTTGTTATGAGTTTTGGGCCTGAGTTTTAAATAAGTTAAATTGGCCTGAGTTTTAAATAGGTTAAATTGGCCTGATTTTTAGGGTTTCAGTTTTTTAAAAACAACAAACGGTCTATTTTAATGAAGACAATATGGATGATCTATTTTAATATTAACTTCTAAGTAGTTTTTATTCTGATTGAGATTGGACTCTATTATTTTAGTTTTTACATTAGTTTTAATTAATTTTGCCAAAGCAAAAAGGCATTCGCCTTTTACGCCTTGCCTTTTTCCCGAAAACGCCTTTGCCTTTTTAAACGTTGCCGTGACATATGTTCAAGTATCCTAATAGTGGTCAGAAATGAGGCCTACCAAAGCCAGCCTTAAAAGCTGGAGCTGATATAAACCATCTCTAGGCCACACCTGGAAATTCCGATATGCAATATAATCATATATTATCTTTTATTTATTTATTGCAAACAATGGCTATTTTAATCTTATGCTACCGTGACCCACCTTGCAGATATTGAAATCATAGAGGAAAATCTCGAAAGTCATGTCAATCAGATGGCTGAACGGAGAGAGGTTGCACTCTTGATATCCAATTTCATCTTGGGTAGTCCTGAGACTAGTGCTACGCGGTTAGAGACGGGTTCGTGAGCAAACTTGCGGTCGAGGCAAGGGACGAGCGTGAGAGGGCATTCCTCGAAGTGTGTGACATCGACAGGGCTTCGCATCCATGGAAGTACGGGTATCTTGTTCTCCTTCGTTGTCTCCTCCATAATCGTACCCATCCGGTCTCCACCTCTGTGACTAGGGTTTTAGATTGAGAAATTTCATTGGGTTTCATTTTGATCGAAATATCAAATATTCTCTATCTGAAAATGGATTTTTGACCCATTTTTGGACAAAAATATCATTTAACAGATGAGTAATTACAAGCTCCCCTAATATAATTCAGTCGCTTTTATGACCCATGTAATTATATTAACAATTGGATCACTCCAATTTCAACATTTATTACTATGGCGTGACTTGTCGGATCTTAAAGAATCATAAATTAAATATTACGTGCACTATAATATAATTACAAGAAGTAAGGTTATCTATCTTTTTGGGTAGTCGTGATCGTCTTTTATTTTGATAGTCACTAGTTCTTACAGGTAGCTTGCCACAAATATTAACAGTTCTGTTCCTTCTCATTTCTGTGCATATTAAGGAACACACACACATATATATATAACAATAATACTGCTAATAAGAGTAAATCAAAACCTTAAATAGCAACCTCCAGCTCTCTCTTTGGCGAGTCCAAAGTCAACAAAAATTGCCTAAATAAAAATCCACGGTTATAAAATGACACACTGAAACCATGATACTATGTATATAAAAACCTGAAGTGATCAACAAACCTTACCATGACCAATATGCAGATAAGCGTTTGGCTCAGGAGGAAATCGAGTCAAAAATTTCCCTCCGGTGCATTTTCAATGTTCTTCGAGCTTATCTATTGTATTGCAACACCGCAGAATGGAACCATTGCTGAAGAAAACCTCTGTGTGAACCTAATTCAACAAAATAACTATAGTGAAAACAAAAGGCATATATTTGGAGCTAAGGAAACCATGACTGTTTGCTCTTGTGCCTCTTTCACAAACTAATTGAAGCTCTTAATGAAAAAAACTTTCCTTCTTTTATCAATTGTATCGCATAAGAAAGAAGAAAAAAAGATCACTATGATAAGACAATATCCACCAACGTTAAGTGTAAAACCAAACCATATTAACAACATTAAATTACATTAATAAGATTCGAGCAGCTATTCTAAATTAGGCATTTTATTCCAGTTACTAAACAGGTTGGGGTGATTCAATTCATTTTTAAATACAGTTTGAAATATTTGTATGCATTCCGAGTTTTAAAAGTGATCACCTTAAAATTCTCCTCCGGTTGCGGAAATATTAAATATGGATTAACATCTTCTTCCGATGGTTGTTCTGAAGCAACAGCAACAGTGCTTTTCTCCTACACAGTTTAAGAGAAAGAGAGTTGTTAGTCTTTATGTCAAATGGTTCTTGAAAAAATGATAAGGTGAAGAAAAATCAATTAGCCCACCTTTACTTTAGTAGGCTTTCCTTTCTTCTTTTTAACAGCCTTCTCGTCATCTGCTGCAGTTCTTTTCCCAAGTAATTCAATCATTTTTTTCTATATAAGTTCCTGCAGCGAAAGAATACAACACAAGAAACTCAGAAGGCCAACGCATCAATGATATGATTATTAAATAAACTAAAAAAAAGTAAAATATATTTACCTTGACAAGTTTTGGGTCAGCCCAAGGAAGCCTCTTCCGGAGATGTGCAAACAAATCACCAACTGAGCAGAGGAAAAATTTGAATCCATGGGTTATATATAATTCACGACATACTTCATAGGAAAATACATAGATTTCGAAAGGGATAGACAGAGGCTACTGTTTGTTTGATAGCGTTCTGCTAAAATGGCATCTTTTTTTCTCTTCAAAGAGATCGTTAACAGTGTTTTCAGTTTCTCCGCTGAAACCTCAACACCTACTCACAAGTGTGGAGAGGTAATTTTTAGCTAAAGAATTTTAAATAATTAAACTATGTAAAACATAATCACTCCTAGCCATTATTTCACACTTCTTATAGTTGAATCCCGAATATAAATTTATAAAGAATCTAGTATCAAGACTTCAAAATCACACTCCAGTTATCACCTACAATATATGAATTCAAGCAGCGATGAAGTAAGGTGAGATAAAATAAATCTCAACAAAATCGTACCGACATCGTAGGCCTCTTCAAATTCATTTAACTTGAATTGCTCTAAGCCCGTGGATGAGAAAAATGAAAATCCCGCTTCTAACTGAGCTGGAGATTTGATCTGATAAACATATAATGAGTTAGAAAAACAGCTGGATTTATAACCAAAATCAAGCCGTACCACACATATTTTCTGTACCAACCTTCGAAGAAACAACGTATGCTACCAAGGTCGGTCGATGCACAAGAGCATTCTTCGGGTACTTTGTGGCAATCTAGCAAAATAACACAACCATTCATGTAGTTGTTGATGACAAAAGAACACTCCATGAACAAATAAATTATTCAATGAGTCATTCAAGAATGATGTAACCAAGGTCAGTCCTCAAGCTTGATTTCGAGAAGGCGTACGATAAAGTGGAACTTTCGTAAAAGAAGAAAAATAATGAAAACGAGAACAAAGCCCTTGTCGTTTTTTAGATGCGTTATTTGCACTTTCAACGACGTGTAGCTTTTGACCCCAAAACGACACATGCATAAAACCACTTGACCAAACCGTTTCCACTTCCCTCGCTGCTCGTAACAAACCCCGAAACCTTCAGAACGCGACCATGAAGAACTCCAACAATAACAATAAGGAGCGTTTTGCTAGTTATCTCTCAGAAGAATATCCTGAAATGTTTCCAGCTTTAATTATGAATAAATGTCTTTTATTTACTGCCACTTTTCGATGCGTAAAAGAGGCAAGCCTTCTAGGAAATATTCACTGAATAATTAACAATGAATGCTCATTAAAAGCTTTTATTCTCTCTGCAATACGTTCTATATATTCATGACAGTAATTACAAACCCTCGGAACTTGACCTATATCGTCATTTACTAATCCGATCGTGAATGGCCTGGCCGAGAAATGTGGAGCGGCGAAACTGGACGGATCTTCCAAGGGATGTGACGGCGTTGATTCTTTCCCGGATTCTGACGGTTCACACTCTGACCAGAGCTCAGTTTGTGTGCAAATGGTGGCACGAGGTCTCAAAAGACCCGTTGGTATGGAAGAAAATCGATGTGCGCGCCAAAATCATTCGAAGCTATTACGATGGGCTGGTTCGCGAAGCTGTCAATAGGAGTTGTCGCCAAGCCGTCGCTATCATCATGGAGAACGTCTATACCGAAAAGGTTCTCGAGTACGTCGCCAGCAGGTATTCTTTTCTCTCTCAAAGATTTTAAAATTTCACTTTTTCGTACAAAACTGTGGTTAAACAAGCTGATGCTAAGCACGTAAAAATTAAAATCCCGTCTCGTTCAACAGAGGGATATTCTTCAGTCAAATACTAAGCATTGTTGATACTTTCTTATGCACAGTACGGTATAGATTTGAGTAAATAGTGTCGATGAAATTGACTCTTTGATTTTGATGTTGCCTATATATAGAAGAAAGAACAAAATAATTAGTATATCTGTATCCGGTAATATTTTCATGAACAGATGTGACAATGAAAACATTATCGGATATAAATATACTAACCGCATTCGTTGGTTTGCGTCCACACCTCTAATAACTCGGAAGAGTAAGAGATTTTAGTAGTTCCTGACTTTTGTAATCCCAGAATGAGAAGCGTTGATGGAAGCCTCAAAATGGAAGGTTTTTTCACGGAGAATTTAACATATCTCCACTGCATGATATAAAACATAAGAACATGATTATCAAAACTATCAAGGCAACTTATTTTGACATGTGTATAACAATTAGTACGATACCTTATCATACATTCTTCGTCTCTTTCGGAGGACATCAGAGTTATATTGAAGCCGTGATTTATATTCACCACCGAGAATAAAAGTGTTCTTGTCTCATTTTCCCCTTCCTCTTTATCTGTTTCACCATGTTCAAGGGTGAGTCGAATTTAAGCGTCCTCTCTAGGACGTTTGCTAGAGAGATTAATGAAATGAACAAAGACAACCTTGATGAGTACTCCCTGAAGGATCCTCGTTAAAGGGTTCGGGTATGATGATGTCTTCGGGCGCGACTGAAATTAAAAAATAACATATACTTTGGTCATTGACAATCTAACCAATAATGACGCAGACTTTTTGTCCGTCATGGAGAATTGTCTCGAATAATTTTCAGTGGCGGAATGATCTCATTTAATTGTTATTAGTGATTTCTCTCGTCTTATTGGCCTTTGATCGTTGAGGACACACGATGATGATCATAACTCTGAATCTTCAGGCTGGTTATGTTATTCTCTCATTTTAGTCCTCAAGGAAAATCATTATTACAAGTATTTTGACAGCACTGGGATTCCATGGGTTTAATTTAGTCCCGTTGAGACCTAATTTTCGAAGCAATTTTAAGAGACCAACTAACGATGCTCCCTAGTTTATGCAAATTGGAAAAATCTTATATATGGTCAAGCGATGTAATTTATATAACTTTATTGTTAAACGAACACAAAAATAAATGATCTTTCATTAAGTCCACTGGGCATTGGCTAAATTAGTGGGAAACAATTTTCAATTGTCCGAAAAGTCCAAAGCAGCAAGGTTGTTCATGGCACTGTTGACCTTGTTTTCTAAGGGATGTTGTTTTTTCAAACAATAAAACAAAAATGAAATGGATCATAATCTTATTGTTATCAATCTTATTACTGAAGTTGGATCAATGTCATCCGCATTTGCAATCCAAATCAATAATTTATCAGTCTCCATTTGAGTATTTTGTTTAAACTTACACTCATTCTTTGCATAGAATATTTGAACGACCTCAATTGAAAAAATAAATTGATGCTTCGCTAACAGTTCGGCTAAGCATCGGTTTATTTTTCGGAATTAACAACAATAATTACTTAATTATTTAGGGATAATAAGTTATATAGCCATTTCAATCTTAAGAATTGCTAAATAGCCAAACTTCTGAAAAAATTGGTTTATAACCATTAACGAAAATAAACCGCTTATATTGACAATATTACCCCTGAATAAAAAAACGTAATTAGAAAATTAAATTTGAAAAAAAAGATCAACCGATATTAATACCCACTACAAAAAAAAATAGGCAGTTACTACTGGCGGTTATTTATAGAAATAGGCGGTTATTTATAAAAATAGGCAGTTACTATCGGCGGTTATTTGTAGAAATATGCGGTTATTTAAAAACAGAATAAATAAATATGAAAAAACGATTTTGTTATAAAAATAGTGTTTTATTAATTACGAAAAAAATAATGTTTTGAACAGGGCATTACTGGAAGTAAAATAAATAGAAAAAATTCACATCATCTTTTTTTGCTATATCTGTAAAGATACAAAACGTTTGGCTAAATTGCAATAACATTGTTTGGAAGTGTTGTTTAGTCTAATTTTTCAATTATTTAAGCCAAAATTCAAAATTCAAAAAAAGATTTTGATGTTATGTCTAACTAAAGTAGAAAACGTGTAACTAAAAAGGAATACGTAGCTAAAGTGGAAGTATGTGTAAGTAAAGAAAACATAAATGTCATAACTAAAGTGGAATTCTGTGTAACTAAAGTGGAATTCTGTGTAACTAAAAAGGAATTTTGTGTAACTATAAAGAAATTATATGTAAATAAAATGGAATAATGTGTAACTAAAGTAGAATTATGTGTAACTAAAGTAGATTTCTGTTTAACTAAAAAGGTATTCTATGTAACTAAATTGGAATGTTGTATAACTAAAGTGGAATTCACTTAACTAAAGTGGAAGTATATTTATATAAAGAAAACATAACTGTCATAATTAAAGTGGAATTATGTGTAAAGAAGTGGAATTATGTGTAACTAAAGTTGAATTCTGTGTAACCAAAGTGGAATGTTGTGTAACTAAAGTGAAATTATGTATAACTAAAATGGAATTTTGTGAAACTAAAATGGATTTTGAAGGTATGTCTAACTAAAGTAGAAAACGTGTAACGAAAAAGGAATACAAGTTACTTGCGTTGAATGTAACTAAAACGGAATACACATAGCTAAAGTGGAAGTATGTGTAACTAAAGAATACATAACTGTCATAACTAAAGTGTAATTTTTTGTAACTAAAGTTGAATTATGTATAACTAAAATGGAATTCTGTGTAATTAAAGTGAAATTCTGTGTAGCTAAAGTGGAATTCTGTGTAACTAAAGTGAAATTCTGTGTAACTAAAGTGGAATTCTATATAACTAAAAAGGAATTCAGTGTAACTAAAAAGAAATTCTATGTAAATAAAATGGAATTCTGTGTAACTAAAGTAGAATTTTGTGTAACTAAAAAAGAATTATGTGTAACTAAAGTAGAATTCTGTGTAACTAAATTGGAATGCTGTATAACTAAATTGAAATTGTGTGTAATTAAAGTGGAGTGCTGCGTAACTGAAGTTGAATTATGTGTAACTAAAATGGAAAATAAGTAACAACAATGGATTTTAAGTAATTGTGAAACTAAAATTTTATATACGTAAGAACAATGGAATATACATACCTATTTTGGGACCAATTACACATGTGGTTTATGTATGTATTAAAGTTTTATATTACAGAGTATTGTGTAACTACAACCGATTTCTACAGTGGCATATAAATGTAACAGTAGTTGAAGACATGTCTAACTAAAGTAGAAAACGTGTAATTAAAAAGGAACACAAGTAACGTGCGTTGAATGTAACTAAAATGGAATACACGTAACTAAAGTGGAATTATGTGTAACAAAAGAAAACATAATTGTCATAACTAAAGTGTAATTCTGTGTAACTAAAGTGGAATTCTGTGTAACTAAAGTGGAATCCTATGTAACTAGAGTGGATTTTTGTGTAACTAAAGTGGAATTCAGTGTAACTAAAGTGGAATTATGTGTAACTAAAATGGAATTCTGTGTAACTAAAGTAGAATTTTGTGTAACTAAAGTGGATTTCTATTTAACTAAAGTGGAATTCTGTTAACTAAAAAGGAATTCTGTGTAACTAAAAAGGAATTTTGTGTAACTAAAGTGGAATTATGTGTAACTAAAATGAAATTATGTGTAACTAAAATGGAATATAAGTAACAAAAATGGATTTTGAAGGTATGTCTAACTAAAGTAGAAAACGTGTAATTAAAAAAGAATACAAGTAACGTGAGTTGAATGTAACTAAAATGGAATACACGTAACTAAAGTGGAAGTATGTGTAACTAAAGAAAACACAATTGTCATAACTAAAGTGGAATTCTGTGTAACTAAACTGGAATTATTTGTAACTAAAGTTGAATTCTGTGTAACTAAAATGAAATTATGTGTAACTACAGTGGAATTCTGTGTAACTAAAGTGGAATTCTTGAAATTAAAGTGGAATTATGTGTAACTAAAAAGGAATTCTGTGTAACTAAAAAGAAATTATGTGTAACTAAAATGGAATTCTGTGTAACTAAAGTAGAATTTTGTGTAACTAAAAAGGAATTCTGTGTAACCAAAGTAGAATTATGTGTAACTAAAGTGGAATGTTGTGTAACTAAGTAGAATTCTGTGTAACTCAAATGAAATATAAGTAACGAAAACGGAATTTGTGTAACCATGGTGTGAAACTAAAGTTTTATATACGTAAGAACAATGGAATATATGTAACTATTTTGGGACCAATTACACATGTGGTTTATGTATGTATTATATGTAAATTTTATAGACTATTGTGTACCTACTATCGATTTCTACAGTGGAATACACGTAATAGTAGTTGAAGGTATGTCTAACTTAAGTAAAAAACATGTAACTAAAAAGGAATACAAGTAACGTTCGTTGAATGTAACTAAAATGTAATACACTTAACTACAGTGCTATTCTGTGTAACTGAAGTTAAATTACGTGTAACTAAAGTTGAATTCTGTATAACCAAAGTGGAATAATATGTAACTAAAGTGGAATTCTGTGTAACTAAAAAATGAAATTCTGTGTAACCAAAATGGAATATAAGTAACAAAAAAAGATTTTGAAGTTATGTCTAACTAAAGTAGAAAACGTGTAACTAAAAAGGAATACAAGTAACGTGCGTTGAATGTAACTAAAATGGAATACACGTAGCTAAAGTGGAAGTATGTGTAAGTAAAGAAAACATAAATGTCATAACTAAAGTGGAATTCTGTGTAATGAAAGTTGAATTCTGTGTAACTAAAATGGAATTCTGTGTAACCAAAGTGGGTTGTTGTGTAACTTATGTGGAATTATGTGTAACTAAAGTAGAATTCTGTGTAACTAAAAAGGAATTCGGTGTAACTAAAGTATAATTATGTGTAACTAAAGTGGAATGTTGTGTAACTAAGTAGAATTTTGTGTAACTAAAATGGAATATAAGTAACAAAAATGGATTTTGTGTAACCATGGCGTGAAACTAAAGTTATATATACGTAAGAACAATGGAATATATGTAACTATTTTGGGACCAATCACACATGTGGTTTATGTATGTATTATATGTAAATATTATGGAGTATTGTGTAACTACAGTCGATTTCTACAGTGGAGTACACGTAACAGTAGTTAAAGGTATGTCTAACTTAAGTAGAAAAGATGTAACTAAAAAGGAATAACGTTCGTTGAATGTAACTAAAGTGGAATTCTGTGTAACTAAAGTGGAATTCTGTGTAATTAAAGTGGAATTCTTTTTAACTAAATTTGAATTTTGTGTAACCAAAGTTTAATGTTGTGTAACTAAAAAAAGGAATTCTGTGTAACCAAAATGGAATATAAGTAACAAAAATGGATTTTGAAGTTATGTCTAACTAAAGTAGAAAACGTCTAAAAAGGAATACAAGTAACGTGCATTGAATGTAACTAAAATGGAATACACGTAGCTAAAGTGGAAGTATGTGTAACTAAAGCAAACATAATTGTCATAACTAAAGTGGAATTCAGTGTAACTATAGTGGAATTCTATGTATCTAAAATAAAATTTTGTGTAACTAAAGTGGAATTTTGTGTAACTAAAAAGGAATTCTGTGTAACTAAAAAGGAATTATGTGTAACTAAAATGAAATTTTGCGTAACTAAAGTGGAATTCCGTGTAAATAAAGTGGAATGTTGTTTAACTAAAGGGGAATTCTGTGTAACTAAAATGGAATACAAGTAACAAAAATGGATTTTGTGTAGTCATGGTGTGAAACTAAAGTTTTTTATACGTAAGTACAATGGAATATACGTAACTAAAATGGATTTCTGTGTAACAAAAGTGGAATTATGTGTTTTATAAACTGTGTAATTAAAATGTACAAACGTGTAAGTACGTCATTATGAAGCCCAATCCATACCCCCTTTCGTCACCATAAATATGTCATAGAAATGAAAATTATGTGTAACTAAAATGAATTTATATGTCTAATCTCGTATGTGGATGTAAGTAAACCTAAATGTATGTAACTATTCTAGTTGTAGACATGTATGTAACTAATCGAGATGTGAAATTTAAGAAATCAGTTTTATACGTAACTAAATGTAAATACCAAGCTCAGGCCCGATATAAGAAGTCCATACTCCCTTTAAAACCCTAAATATGACATACCAATCAACCAAACATCAAAAAATGGGAGACAAGCCGACAACCTCAACCAACGCACCTACTACAAATCTGAAACCACCAATACATATTATTCTCGATGAGTTCTCTTCGTCAACTACCGATAGGTACAAGTTATTGAAGAAGTTCGCCGCCGACCACAATGAAGAAGAAATTAACAAGTACGTCGAGAATAATACGGGATGCCAAGACCGTAGTCCAATATTGGTTGCTCCATCCGTGCTGGAAGAAATATTTGGAGATAACTACTTCGACTTTTGTAAGAATGAGGGTCACCTGTTTGAAATGGCGCCTCCAAAACAACCATTGCCAGAAGATATGCAGAATTAAGGTCGTCGGAATCCAAGAATGAAGAAATAAGGTCGTCGCACCAACAACGAGATTAATGGCGGAAGTTATAATATCATCAATGTGGTTGGCCAACCACAACTTTTAATATCATTAATGCGGTTGGCCAACCACTTGTTTTAATATAATTAATGCGGTTGACCAACTACTCCCTGTTGTTTTTAATGTCAATAAATGAAAATGAAGTAATTTGTAACTACAATCGATTATATTTGTAACTAAAATGGAATAATGTGTAACTAAAACGGAATAGTGTGTAACTAAAATGAAATAGTGTGTAACTAAAATGGAATACTGCGTAACTAATTGTGTATTGATAACAACTTAGAATTAACATTATAACACACAATCTACCATAATCCAGCATTTAGTTACCCTATTGTGTCCTTCATGTTTACAACGAGAACACTTTCGACCACTTCCACTATACTCATCCCCTTGCGACGGGAATCTTCTCTTCTTCGATCTGCCAGACAGCCGTCTCATCATCTTAGGTGGTTTTACAATTATATTCTTTATTTCGTCGGGAATACTCCAAGATTCTCCATATGGATGAATAACTCCTGTATAACAAGACTTCCAATACTCGGTAGTGTAATACGCCGAACAATATGACTCAACACTATAATTTCGGAAACAACAACATGCAATAACGTGGGAGCATATGAAGTTGTCAGTTTGAAATACACGACACGTGCAGGTCTTTGTTGATAAATTCATAGCCCATGATTTTCCAGTACTGTCAACTACTTCAAACTCGGAGACAGAAGCCAGTCGCACTTATTCAAAACAGATTACTAATGTAAACAACAGATCTGAATGTAACTAATTTGAAATAAAGCTAACTAACAACAGCATCAATTTTAACTATTTTGGATTGTATGTAACTAAACCCAGGTCCGTATGTAACTAGTTGAGAATATACGTAACTAAACCCAGTATGGGAGGTAACTATTTTGGATTATAGGTGACTAAACTCAGTTTTGAATGTAACTACTTGAGAATATACGTAACTAAAATGTAACTAATTGGATTAAAGTAACAAATCTCAGTTTTACATGTAACTAATTGAAAATATACGTAACTAAACATAATTTTTTGCTAACTCAACACATGTTTCATTGTACCTACATAACACCTGCGTCAAAAATGTAGTCCACAAGTCTTGCGTTCAGTGAGACTGCCAATATACTACTGGTTTTAGAAGCTTTCTCTCTTTGTTCATAAAATCATTTCGTCATCATCTCCCTCAAGAAATCGAATATTTTCGAAATAGGAAACTCCCGAGTTTTTACGAGCACTGAGTTCAATGACTCTACATTATTCGAAGTCATAATGGAGTACCTCTTCATGTTATAGTACGCGCGAGCCCATTTGTCGTTACCTACCTCATCGGAGAGGTACGTTCGGATACCAAGATCCTCATCGTCAAGCATAGACATAAACTTCTCCCACTCGGCGGGTGTGTACGCCTTCGAAGCGTTGGCAAATTTCCATGATGCTTCTTTCGTCAACCCCTTGAATTTATTACGAACGTTCTTTAACAAGTGGTACACGCAATACCCGTGGTCACTTTTAGTAAAAACCTGTGCAACTGCCTTCAGAATTCCTTTATTCCTATCTGACACAATCACCTGATGTTGTCTCTTGTCGATTGCCTTTTTTTAACTGCGTCAGAAAGTAAACCTTGAAGTCCGTACACTCTGAATTGATCCCCGACCCCAAATGCACGTGGATAAATCTGTTTGTTTGCATCCATGCCACAAGCGATAAATAGCATGCCTTTGTAATAGTTCGTTAAAAAAGTCTCATCTATGATGACAACGGGACGAACATACTTCCATCCCCTTTTCCAAGAGCTCAGGGACATAAAAAATATTTAAAATAGTGTGAGCGAGGGGTGGTCTGTAGGTCAAAAGTAGAAGCTGGATTCACCGTCTCCATCATATATTTCAACGCCGGAAATTGCGAAAATGACACGTCTTCAGTTCCATATAACGACTCTAATGCTTTCTCTCTAGCTCTCCAAGATTTTTTGTAACTCATTTGAACCCATAATCTTGTTCCATGGGTGCCATGATGTCTCTCGCCTTACAAGGTGATGAGGAAGGATCTATAAGCTTAGGTTTCATGACCTCCCCGACCAACTTCATTGTCGCATGAGGATGGTGTCCTTGCCTGAAATTAGCCCCACATGAATGATCGGGGTGAAACCTAAAACATCACAAATACGGAGTTGTATTCCTATCTAAACAAGTAGGTGATCGTAACTAGTTGGATTTGAATGTAACTACAGACGTATTTCATTGTAACTAATTTTAACTATATGTAACTAAACACATAGTTTATGGTAACTAATTGGATATGAATGTAACTAAACACATATTTGATTGTAACAATTGGGATCTGAATGTAACTAAACAAAAATTTGAATGTAACTAAGAACATATTTGAATGTAACTACGTGGAACTGTACGAACTAAACACATAATTTATCATTATAATTGGATGTCAATGTAATTAAATAAATATTTAGTGTAACTAATCCGATATAAAAAACATTACCCCCGAATCTGAAATATACGAGTTTGCTTCAATTGGACTGCATGCACACTCCACGAACAACTTTCGTCACAGCATACCACATGGTAAAATAATGTGCCAGACGTCCTAACCGTGAAAGTAAAATGGTTTGCAACGCAGATTAGTTCGCGTACAATCCTCTGTGTCGTACCCTTAGCCGACAGTGTATGTCCATCACGTCAAGCACTAGAATCGGCTGATTTATCAGGTGTCCCACACTTTGAGGATGGACCACTGCTGTGTTCACGTGCATCTGCGTCGGAAGCTGGTGACACCCCTTGTGCCCCCTTTGCAACTTCTACAGTCGGGCTGCTATCTTCTCCGGCACCATGAGAAGCGCTATGTTTGCCGTGGGCTGGAAGAGTTCTCAGTTCACGCTTAATTTCTACCGGGTTTGGATTAGAACCGACACTTATACAATGACTCAATTTCCAACACCAGAGACATTTTAGATGTGTCATTCTTCTCTTTACGAATATGCAAATAACAAGCCAAACTAATATATGAGTCAATTGTGACAAGTTTTACCAACCCCTCTGTCTCGTATTTAACGGTCAATACCTTATGGGTGTTCTCATGTAATTTCCTCCTGAGCACGTGAACAACAGTTTTTGTAAACCTTCAAATGTGGTGCTCGGCGATATGAGGGTGTGAAGCCTAGATATTAAAAAAAAAGCCCAAATATAAAGGGCGAAGCCCACTATTTTTCTGATTCCCCTCCCCCCTAACCCTATTCAACCGCCTCTTTTCTTATTTCCTCCTCACTAATCCTTTTTCTTTCTCACGCACAGAACCCCACTATCTCTCCCTCCCTCTATTTCCCTCTCACGCGAATCTCTCTCTCTCCCCCACCGGTCTCACCTCCGACCGCCATCGCCGCCGCTCTTCCACGACAATCTTCCTCTCCTTATCGCGCTTCGATCTGCTAAGCTCCGCCTCGACGTCGCTCGTCCCTGCTCGCCCTGTGCTCTCTCTGTCCCGCGACGATCGAAGCCTCATCGTCGGAGATTGATCGTCGCCGTGTGTTCGAACGTTGAGAAGGCACAAGGAAGGCACGTTGGTTTGGATTTCGTGAATCCAAGGTGAGACAAACTTCGAATCAACCAATTTGATTTCGAATTCGATTTGGGGATTTAGGGTTCGTCAACCAATTTTGGGAATTTTATTGATATGGGTTGTGTTTGATGAAATCGGGATTGTGGTATGAGTGTAATCATGTTTTAGGGTTGAATCGTGAATTGAATTTTGGGATTCGGAGGTTAGGGTTATTCGAAACTGATTTGGGGATTTTGTAAATCTGAGAGTTCTGCGTGAGTTCGTTGTGTTATTGCTTTGTTTGTATTCTTAATTGTATTATTGAAATCAAGTTTTTGTAGCTTCGGCAAGGTTGTAGTAGGAGCTGTGGATCTAGAATTCATATTTGTTGTTTTTGGGAATTTAAGGAAATCCGAGCCTGTTTGGATAAAATTTTCAAGAGTATATGTAACTAAATTCAGAATATGTAAGATCGATTTTATTGATTGTGACTTGGACCAAGAATTTTGGATTTCGGATTCACGCTCGGGTTTCTGGAAATCAGTTATTTAACTTGAGAGCCTTAGTAGATAACCTGTAAACTTACTTATTAAACATAATTGAGTATGTTGGAATCTGGATTTGAGGGTTTGAATTTATTTGACTTTGGAGAATAACCGAGAATTAGATATCAATTTATTAAGTTATATATGTAATTGTAATATGAATAAATGAAAGAGTAAAATACAGGTTTATAGATTCTGGTTTGAATCTGAGAAATTGAAATATGATTTTGAATTTGTGGATTAGGGATTTGAGATTCCGAGAGAGAGAGAAATATTATTGTTCGCAGGTTCTCAAGCTCGAATAGAATGTATAGAATAACAAAGGTTTATATTTCAGTTTCGAGATCGATTACAGATTACAAATAATGGGTTGTGAGTGAGTCAAGTTTTGGTTCGTTAGGTCGAGATTCGGGACTCGAGATTTGGAATCCGAATACAGAGACTTGCGATTTATTTGATTATTTGGGTTAATCCGTTTTGGATTTCTATAATCTATTTCCAGATTTACGTGAACGTATTCGACTGTCGATTGGGTCAGAATCTTCGAAGTGAGGATCGAAACAGAAATCAGAATCTCAGTTTACTCGTAAGTATTATTCGCTTACAGCGTTTAATAGAATCCTTAGTGTGGATTGAATGTTTTCTTTACGTAGTTACTTCATAATTAAATAAATAATTGATCATTATCAATTATTTATTTAAGAATGTCTAAGATGTAAATTTAGTATTTAACTAACGGAAATTTCTTAGTTATCTGTTTGGAAGGTTAATTCATTTAAGACTCGTATCTTATTGCTTAATCTTAGTGCGTATCGTTTACGATACGAAAGCAGTCAAGTCTTAAATAAGTTTAATCTTTACTAACCAAAAAGTTATAAACTGAATTATAGAAGTCAGAACTGATTTAGATTAGTTCTGTTAGTAGAATCCTATATCCTTTAATGTTTCTGAACATCATGGTTGATGGACTTTCAACTCCGGATTTTATCTCATTCAGCGCCCGACAGGGTACCAAGTGTCTCAAAGCGTATAACCCTGCTTATGTGCATATTATGTGTTAGTAAACAAGACTAAGTAAAGCCTAAGATTATGAAAAGTAATAAAGATAAGGCTTCAGCCACATTTTACTGAAAATGTAGTTCGGGTCATCCCCGATAGGCTCAAACATAGTCTATTAGAACCCGGCCTGTGTTATGTGATATAGCTACCCCAATAGTTTGACCCGCTAGAGCGGGGGAAACAGGAGAGCATAAGTCGACTCTCGGATTCAAGTCGAGAGTGAAAGTTTTTGGGAGTCACCTCTCAACTTTCATCTTAAAACACTAAACGAGCAAATGAAAGGGAAACACTAAATTATTGGGATTTAACCCGAGATGCTCTTTTGTAAATAGATTAGGTGTGTGATCTGCGTGTGTCTGAGCACCCAAACCTTGAACATAAGGAATCGATGGTACCCACGAGCTACTGACTCGTGATGTTGACCGATGAAGGTCATGAAGGCGCTGATCTTCGTGCGTAAGCACCGAGCGCTGGCGCCCTGATGAAGTTGGTACCATTAGTGGATCCCAGAGAGAATAAAACACAAAGTCGCCGAGGGACCGCTGCTCGAGGCCTGAGGCTGACTTGTTGTCGTTCCGAGGGTTATAGCAGGAAGGGGTGTATAACCTTGTGGAGCGGCAAGTGAATAGGTAGATATGGCCATGCACGCATTTGTATTGAATCGAGAATTAGATATACATTCCTATTTGCTTATTTGCATGTCACACGACATTAGATGTTTTAATTTCCTAGATTAGACTCCCACTTACTGAGTCAATCGACTCATAGTTTTATGACCCTTGGTAATGTAGATAAGGGAAAAGCAGTGAAACAGTGACGTCAAGGCAGTAGTGTGAAGTCAATGGCATAGATGAAGATCGAGACCAAGACGTGTATCTCTTGACTTGTGGCTAGTGGGGTCTCACAACCGGAGAGAAGAAGTTTTAGTATAATATTATAATGTTAAACTCTTTTGTAACCTACACTCCTGGAACTGAACGTCCTACTAAAGGACGAGGAGTTATTTTGTATGTACATATCTAAAGGAGTTTGTGAAACTTCATATATGTATATTAAAAGAGAAAAATTCTTCCGGGTTTTTTTTGCTAACTACTAATAACTTAGTTTTATTCCGCACTTTATTTATCATGTGTTTACGTTTATTATGTGTTTCATAAATTTATTTTCCGTCTTAAGTATTTTATTTAAACAATATATTTATATATAATGATATACTCGTGCACGTGTCAATGGTTTTACGGGAGTCGCGGCCTGCGGTCGAGCTGGTGACGCTCGCGGGTCGTGACAGAGGGCTGCGAACAAACCACCGGCCTCGTAATAATCATCTCGAAATCATTCTCCACTGTGCTCGATGTACGTGAAATATATCGCCTTTCATATACACTAATTTCATAAAAGTTGTATTACTTACTTAACTTATGTGCATAAATACGCTTAGTTACTTAAACCAACCAGATGTCAAAAGTTGCAAATCTTTCGTACCTTAATAACAGATATGATGATTCCTGTTGTTATGCTTTTCGTCGGAAAAAATTCAAACCCATGGGTAACGCATACACGTCGTCAATGGTGCTGGCCGGAAAACCTTCATCTACACAAAACGAGGTACCCGCTGCCCGAATAAAATCAACAGAATAAAATCTACCACTCACACAAATTCCACAAAACCAGGCCATCGTCGTACCCATTGCCGAAAAAAAAAGAGTACACTTCTAAAAAAATTATTTGTCCTACCTGGTACACGGCGGCCGAGGGCCAGCTAAGCGACGACCACCTCACACGCCGACAACCTCCGAGGGCCCATGCCCATACCCATTTTGAAAATGAAAATGGACTTGAAATTACCCTACCTGAAATATACCTCGAGCCATACCCATTTTCTTTCAAATCGGTTTTAAAAAACAGAGTATACGAACTTACCTAGTCCACGGCGGCGAAGGATAACTACAGGACTGTACCACCTTCAACATGCCGCCGATCTCCGATAGGAAACCAAACCCGGCCCCCGACTTTCGACTACACAAAACTGGAAGGTCGTCAAATCAGATCACCGATTTCAATGCCCAACAATTTTCGGACTACGATCCCGACCTCCGACGCCGACTTGGCCGACTTTGTAACGCCGATCGGAGCTCCTCAAAACTGGAAATGGGGAAGACAAAATCCCTTAGCTGAAACCTATCTCTTTGTAGCCGGTTTTTATTTTATTATACCTAAAAGGTAAAAAAGGATTTTCCACAACTCTCTCTCTTTTGAAAAAAACTCTCTCTCATTGGACAAGTCCTACTTTTGTTTTTTACGAAAGTTATGAAAATTTCTAGAATAGTGAGATTATTGGGTCTTAGAATTTTTCAATGCCCTAATTTTTTTAACTAAAATACACTCCACCCGACGAACGAGCGTACATCATGCGACGACGAGTTCTTAGTTTATGTTCCTAAACATTTACTTGGTCAAATCTTTGGTCTTCCTCGGACTCTTGGGCTTCTCTATTAGCGTTTGTAATGTAAAGTTAGTTAGTTTAACTTAATCATAATTACTAGTAAGTTATGATTAATTTAAACCTGATTACTTGTAATATAAGAAAACTTTGTATTAGCTATTCGTTTAGCTCGATTTATTCACTACAGTATTCTCTTGTTTTTCTCTCGATCTCTTCTTCCATTTTCTAGTTTCACAAACGCAACATTCTCGTCTCTCGTAGCGACCCTCATCTTCCTCACATTCATGGCAACTCCTTCCGGCGACGTGTATTCGGTGTGGGCGCTCCCACCGGAAGCGGTGGAGTCGCGAGTGAAGAAGGTGATGGAGGGTCTCAGGGCCGAGTTTGGCGGGCCCCACTTCAAGCCCCACATCACGGTGGTCGGCGCCGTCAGACTCAACTCCGGCGACGCCGTGGCCAGGTTCAGATCGGCTTGTAAAGGCCTCAAGGCGTGCGACGCCACCGTGGATCGCGTCGCCACCGGGACTTTCTTTTACCAGTGCGTTTATCTTCTCATCCATCCAACGGCTCAAGTAATACAGCTCGGTCAACTCTAAAGCGTTGACTTTCCAATACTTTTAATTTTATCTAATATGAATAAATATTTTTTTTTCTCTTCAGGTGGTTGAAGCAAGCTAGTTCGCGTTGCTCTGGTCACTTAGGTTACAATAGCTCCACTTAGCTCCACTCGTAAGTGCTTTATACTTTTTTTTAACAAATTACAACAACTTAGTCTTGGAAGAAAGCCAAAAAGAATTGAAATTGAATCACTGAGAGTAAAAGAGTGAATTAAGAAAAACAAGGGTGTAGAGTTACATATACTCATGAGAAGGAACATGTTTTGTTGAAATTAAAATTGTACAGAGTTCAAATTGGGGAAATTTCCAAAGAGAACCATGCCGTTCTTATGATTTGAGCCCCAAATTTGACCTAATCAGACAAAACTCTCGAACCATGGGAGAAGATTGACGAGTATACCCTCGATCCCTAAGTTGAGAATCGCAATAATAAAGAGAAATTTCATTTTGTAGACCTAAAAACATTAAAAATATCCACATTAGACCCCTCTTGTTAATAATATCTAAAAATGGACTTTTGGCCCAAAATCGGACAAAAATACCCTTAAGTTCATATTCTCTTATTTTCCCTCTCTTTCCTTCTCTTCCTCTTCTCTTCTTCTTTCTCTCGGCCGGCTCTTCACATTCACTAAAAAAAATTCAAACAATCCAACTCAACGTCCCTAAACAATCACACCGAAGTTATCAACATTTTACAATGTCGTCAAGCTCGGATAAATTCCTAACCGGTGGAGGCGAGGACCCGAAAAATCAAGAAACCTCCCAAAAGAGAAAATCTCAAAAAAGGTTAGATTTCTTGTTTTTTCTTACTTAAATCTATTTCATGTAGTTTAGATAGTGTTTTCGACTATAGAGTAAGTTAAAACGGATTGATTTGAGAAGATTTGAGCTAGTTTAGAGATTTTAGGTTTTCCGGAAACGGAGAACACTTTGAATGCCATTGCCCGGACGATGGAATACGATAGCGTACGATATGTTACGATAGGTTACGATAGAATACGATGAATTGGACGATGGTGTACGATAGGCTTCAAACGAGACCCGGACGATAGCGTACGATAGAGGGCGATGAGTTACGATAGGTTACGATGCAGACGATGGAGGATGATAGTGGACAATAAAATGCGATTGTTTTGAATTTTTTTTTGAAAAAATTAATTTTTTGATGTTTTTTGTTGTTTTTTTGTGCAGGATCACTTGAAATTCCTTGTCCAAGATACATTCCCGGGGAGAATCACGTATGGTGGATCCCGGGTGCTAAAATATGTGAAGCAGCGCTTCGAAGAGATAAATTTGGTCGAGCAACTCCAAGGGACGGTGTTCGAGCAATTCTTCATCACCTCTGATTTGAACTTCGCTCCCGTCCTCGTCCATTCTCTGCTGGAGAGGAAAGTTGAGTCAATCAAAGCCGAAGAGATCCAATTCGGCTTAGGAGGAAAGAGAGTGAGGTTCGGACGCCTCGAGTATGCCCTAATCTCGGGGCTAGACTACAAAGACGGTCCGACTAAAGAGGAGAAGGACGCACGCTCTTCACGCAGACTCATTGACGAGTATCTGAATGAGTCTGCCAATATCAAATTCAGCATACTCATTAACAATTGGACGGTGTGCAAAGCTCTGGATGATGTTTACAAACTAGGTTTGTGCGTCTTTGTTCTTGGTTACTTGTTCGGACAACCGGGAAACAAAACCATACGTCCGAAGTGGCAACCGATCTTCCAGTGGGTCGAAGATCTCCCCTTCTTCTACAGCCAGCCATGGGGGAACATGAGCTGGGGGGAGACATTTCTATCCCTCTCAGTGGATTTGAAGCGCCACCGGGAGAGCCTCGACGACAAGCTGAAGAAGAAGCCCGACGTCGTCCAAAAAGAGGCGAAGTACACGCTGACTGGCAATCTTCATGTTTTTCAGTATTGGGCGTATGAGGCTATCGCGGAGATTGGGCACGCCTTTGGAAACGAAGTAGGAAATCGAATGCCGAGAATGCATTCGTGGTCAGGAACTATCGTCGTTCTTAGCAAGGGCGTTGAGTAGATCCTGAAAAAAAAATCGGTAAGTTTTATCGTTATTTAATAATGTTATTTTACGATTAAATATTAACATTGTTATTATGTTTTGCAGTTAGGCGTCCTTCAAATGCTGCGACCTCGGCCGGGGGAAAAGGGTTTCTTTCAGACCCTTGAAGAGCAGATCCGAAAATGTCTATATCTGATAGACATCGAAGGAGAGGATGCGGCAGAGCCGAAGAAAATCGATGAAGAAATTAACATCGTCGGTTCTGCCGCAGAAGAAAGAGACGTGCTCAGCCACGACGTTGACGAGGATGATGACGAGGATGAGGATCACATCTCTGATACTCCTCGGGAAGGTCGTCCGACGAAAGAATCTCAAGCTCTTCCTCGTCGTCCTCCGCCTCCTCCTCAATCTCCGCCTCCTCCTCAATCTCCGCCTCATCCCGAGGATGAACCTATTGTTATCACGGCTGCCATGTGGGCAGACCTTCGCCAAGGAATCGGGTTCATCCTCCAAAACATCGCCACCATAGGGCGCGGCGTGAACGCATTGAACAGGCGATCTAAGCGCGTTCAAGATCGAATTGAGCGAATACGCCATGATCAGGTAATAAGGTCGTTTATTTCATTTATTATTTTATTTAATATGCTTAACTAACGTTTTTTGTAGATTCGTCAATGGAAGCGTCTGAACTACGTATTCGGAGACATTACTGGGATGCCTGATGGACCTATTCCTACCACGCATGCCCGTGGTCCGTATACGCAGAAGCAGCAGAATGCCGAGGCTGTGGCTGTGAGCACCTTCTAGTAGGCCTCCTTCGCCGTTTACACCTGTGAGCAGTCGGAGTCCATCACCGAAGATCCAGGATAAGCACGCCGGCCTATTCAAAAAGTTTATGAAGACTCCTGCTGAAGAGAAGGCTCCGGAAGATGAGAAGGCTCCTGCAGAAGAGAAGGCTCCGGCACAGGAGAAGGCTCCTTCTATTGCAGAGGAAGAGACTCCTACAGAGGAGAAGGCGACGACAGAGAAGGAAGCGACGGCAGAGAAGAAGGCGACGCCGAAAGAAGAGAAAAAGAAAGGTCATGCAAAGGAGAAGGCGAAACGCAAGAGGGGTGACCGACCCACATCTCCCACTCACCCACCCCCCAGCGGTCGAAGAGGTGGGATGACTTCACCGATCCGACGAAGCAGAAGTACACTCAAGGATCGTCTTCCTTCAACCCGCTGAAGGAGCCTGCTCAGAAGGAATACGCTGAGGTTATGATGTGGGTGAAGACGGGGAAGTACCTTGGTCGATACAAGGATAATTTTCGACTACCGACGTGCACCGCATCACCGAAGTTCTTCTCCTCGATCACTAACGCAGGGGAGTGGATGACTGATGAGGTATAATTATTTTATTTATTAACGTTCAATATGTCTTTATATTCATTATTTCTTTTGTTATTGCAGCATATCGACGCGATCGTTCATATGCTCATGAACTGACAACGTAACCTCAGCGGTTATCGCCAAGATGTCTGCATTATGGACAACGTCTGGGTTCAAAACGTGTTCGGGAGGTATAAGCAAGAACAATTGAACTTCGACAAGGCGAAAGAATTGGGGACGGAGCCCGAGATTGTCGAGTGGGATCAAAGGTCTGTCTTTGTGCCGATGACGGGATTCAGAGACAAAAGGATCAAACCGTGGAGAGAGGCGAAGGAGATTCTCTTTGTCGTCAACTTTAGGAATGTGCACTGGTTCACATTCCAAGTAGACTTGACGGATTGGACGATTACGGTTCTTGACTGCCAGAAGAACCTTGCGGAAGGGGAGCAGCATGAGACATACTTTACGACGTTCATGAAGGTATTAATCATATCTTAAAATAACGATATGTTAAATTCTAGTATAAATTTCTTAACTTAACAATTTGTATAGGACTGGAGTCTCGCGTTGCCACGGGTGATGATGTTGAGCGGCATGTTCGACAACCACCCGAAGATGTATCAACCTCTCTCATCCGACCGACCGGTGCTTCATGAGTTCACTTGGCTCATTAACCACGATGTACCTCATTGTCGTCTAAGGTAAATGTTAAGATTTAATTGTAGTGAAATACGTTATATGTTGACACGTTTGTCATTTCTGTATTGCAGCGGTGATTGTGGAATGTTCGCCATCAAATATATCGAGCATATTCTAGTTGGAGCGCCTTTCGACACGCTTGTAACGGAGAACATGAAGATATGCCGGCATAAATGGGTCGTTGACTTATTTTTGGGACGACTTAAGCGATGAATGTACTAACATTTAAATTATTTGATGGCGACATTTAAATTATTTGATGGCGATTTGTTATTTATTAGTATAATAACATTTCTCTTTATTTATTTATATTGAACTTGTCAAAAAAACACTAGTTGAACTTGTCAAAAAACCACTACTTGAACTTGTCAAAAACATAAAAACATCGTTAACAACACATAAACATAACAAACAAAAATAACTTTGAAAGTGTCGAAAGCTTCTAATTAAACTTGTCACACTCTATTCTCGCCACGTGCACGTCTTTCTATTGTGACCTAGGCCACCACATTTCCTGCATTTTCGCTTTACAATAATTTTTTCACCTTGAGATGGATATCTGTTTACCCTTCGCCTTCCTTACTTACTTTTTCTTGGACGACCGGCCTATTTCTTCTCTACTGGAACCAATACTTTCATGTTCTTAATTTCATTTGGAACGTCCCATTGTTCTTCATTCCCAACTGGATAGATGGCGTCTTTATACATTTCGATCCACATTTTCTTGACGTAAAAAGGACTACACAAAGAGTAAACGTCCACCGAACGATGTTGAGCTGATGCAATAGAATGTTCGCAAGGGATACCTAAGAGTTGAGGAATTCCACAAGTGCAAGTATTTGCTTGCAAGTCTACGTCGTATTCACCACCGCCGTCTTTAACGTGACATTCGTACAAACCAAGTCCATACACGTGCACGATTTTTGCTTTGTTGTTCATATTCTCAAAGTCAGCTTGCCACCTCGGTGTAAGTTCCGTGTTTAACTTGTTTGCAATGTCCTCTCGTTTGAAGAACCAATTCTACAGCGTGAATCTTATGTACTCCAGGAGCGTTGTTATCGGAAAAGACCTTGCATGCCTTGTTTTAGCGTTAAAACTTTCGGCGTTGTTACTCGTCATAATATCATACTTGTAAAACATAACAATTAACACTTAACGTAATGAATATTCTATTAAAGTAAATGAATTTCACCTTTTTCAAGGAAAGAACGGTCGTGCCCATCGATCGAATCCGATATCTTCAAGATATTTCTCCATCTCGACATATTTTCGCCTCAGTTGCCTAAAATGAGCTTCGAAGGAAGTCTTATTGAAAGAATACGTCGCTTCATATAATTCAGCGCGCCAGTGATCTGTCTTAAACTTGTGTTGGACGTTGAGCTGCATATGATGGTAACAGTAACCATGCGGTCTTCCTGGAAAAGCAACTTCGACACCATGACTGATACTAATATGTCGATCGGATATGAATGCCAAATCAGGTACGTCGTCACCAATAACTTCTTTCAACTTCAACAAAAACCACGTCCATGATTCATGACACTCACTGTCGACAACGCGAAAAGCGATTGGATACAAATGTGAATTCGCATCCAATCCAATAGCGACAAGCAATTGTCCCCCGTATTTAGTCTTCAAAAATGATCCATCCAAAGATATGACAGGTCGACAATACTTAAATACTTTAAGACACGCTCCAATGGCAAAAAAAGCATACTTGAATTTGTCACCGTCTCTCACAAATTTAGTAACCGTGTCGGGGTTTTTTTGCTTTAACATGTACAACCACGAAGGTAATTTCTGATACGACTATTTAGGTGTACCCCGAACGAGTCCAGTAGCTACTTCCTTTGACCTCCACGCCTTCAAATAAGATATGTCCAAACCCCATCTTGTCTTCACTTCCTCCCTGACGTTGTGCGCTGAATAATCAGCCATTGAGTTGATCGAATATTTGTCTTTAAACACGTGTCCAATAACCCAAGGGGCAGGTCCTCGTTGACCTTCGGGTTGGATTACGCGCGAGCCAGAGTGAGCTTTTTCGAAAGCCACAATCTCCCACATTCCTGACTACTATACGACGCTCCGGAGTTTCCACGTACAAGTCTCATCTTTGCAAAGAACGTACCACCTTTTTGTCAAAGATGATTTAACTCGAAACTCGAAATTATTTATCATGGCGAACAAGTGCACGTGTGTCTTCATTTCCGATTTGTTCTCAAATTTTTTTCCAAGGTACAAGTCTTCTGAGCTACCTATTAAACGATAAACGATTAAGTTCACGACACAAACAAATTTCACATATTTAACCACGTAAACAGTTAAGATATATTACCTGTAGATGATTGACTTGGTTTTTCACGATATTCTATCTCTTTAACTATTTGTTCTTGCGTGAATTCAAGATCTTTCCAAGTATAAGTCCCCGAAGATCCTTTACAAGGATTAACTTTGGGATGGTAGTCGCCCGAAGGAACTTCGAAGTTCTCAACAAACTCAGCATAGTCTTCATCATTTGCAAACTCTTCGAATTCTTCTTCAACATCTTCAATATCATCATTGTCGCCGTGATCTTCGTTTTCTTTGACATCTTCAAAATCTTCAAAATCGACGTCAAACGGATCTCTATCACGTCTATACGTTTCATCATCATCGTATGCAAATCGTTCATCGTTTGGTTTCGGATTACTTTGAGAGACTTCAATTGCGAGAGGATGATATTGCCTTCTGCTCTCAATTAGTTGAACCTTCAACACTTGTTTTCCTTTTCGCTTTGGATCCACATTGTTAACAATTGGTGACATGATTTGTTTCGGTTCCAAGCTCACGCAAATTGGAAATTTACTCCAATAGTCGTGTTTCATATAATATGCGACATCGTTATTAGTTTCCAAGATTGCAGGCGCCAACACAACGGTACCTTAAGTGTACGGGACTTCAACTTTCAAGTCATACGTCATCCTATCGATCTTGGAAATATCGTAAATCATATCGACCAACTCATGATATGTCGTTTCTTTTGTAGCATCCACCGTATATGTACGAGCTTTACTAAAATCTCATATGTCGCTCAATCTCACCCACTTTCCACCAACACTAACGAAAACTGAAAAACATCACCCAAAATTGTCAGCAACTATTCAAAATTGTCAAAAAACTAATCAAGCTTATCAAAACCCTATTCAAATTTTGAAAAATTTGTCAAAAAATCACCTAAACTAGTCAAAAAATCAAAATTTTGAAATCCCATCGTCCTTTATCGTATTCCATCTTCCTCCATCGTACACCATCGCCCTCCATCGTCCTGTTGGAATTTAGTTAACAATTAACCTAATTAATTATGAAACATATCTATATATGGCGGAAATTCATAATTCAATTTAACATATTAAAAACGTTTTCTAACATATTGATAACCATGTCATTAAATCTAAACTAGCATGTCAACAAATTTATGTACATATCAATAAATTCAATTTAAGCATGCAAACGAACAATCTAAATAAATATAATCATTCTACAATACTATATCATTCAGATCCAATATGTTTAAGAGACACTTACATAGGGTTTGGATCTGCGAGAGCAAGTCTCGGTGTACGTCCAAGTGATCGGCCGATCCTCTACACCACGCGCGTCAAGGAGATCCTCAAATCCGTCGTGTCTTCGTTCCTCCAAAAGTAGCCGGCCCTGGGGAGAGAAAAATCACTCAAACAACCACAAGTTGAGTCAATGATAATACTCAAGGAATTTTAGGAGACAAAGAGGGTGGACTCTTTCGTGGGAACAAGGGAAGAAGGGGAAACTCAAAGAAAAGGAAGGGCTGCCGGGAAACTGTTTTCCTCTCTCTCTTTCTCTCTTAATTTCGGCCAAAACCTCTCAAGCACAAGGGGGAAGAGGTTTGGCTGAGTGTTGGTCGAAATTAGGCTAGGGTTACCAAAGAGAGAGCCTCCTTTTATATCCGAGAGAATGTGCTTAAGTTAGGTCAAAATCCAGTTAAGACTCATTAGTCAAACTTAAGCCCAAAACTCCTTTTAATGAGTTTAAACAATTTTTCCATCCCATAAAACACTTATTATGGCCGGCCATATTGTCCTAATTATCTCCAAATTTATTTGATTTATTTCTAAAATAATATTTAATTAATTTAGAACATCTCATTTATTTAATGACAAGTCATTAATTATTTTCATACTAATCAATGTAGTACGAAACGAGAAAATATTTATTTTCATCTTTTATTTATTTGAATCATCAAATTATATTATTATCAATATAATAACATAATATGATTCGTGAAATAAATGTAATAATATATAACCAGTTATTTATTTAATTACTCAGAAAATAATTTTCTTAGCGTAAATTACAATCTACGTTGAATAAGAAAATCAATCATTTCTTGTTCACCAAAATCTCGTCCGAGAGTCTATCATTGAGACCTTATGGACCCACATGAACGAAGCTTTAGAATAAAGCTCGGACACAAAAGTTCACAAACTTTTTCCGGCTTTTAATTCTTAATATTAGTCGATTCCACTAAAGGACCAATATTGAACATCTCTAAGTTCATATGCGTTTATATTTTCGTTTGATGTGACAAAACTATTCTTCACACGGTCCACGGTGTATTTTACGATATTACCCTTTGTGTGTATCATTAACTCAGAGGAATGTAAAATTACCGTTTTACCCCTGAGTTATTATTTCACCAAGTCCTCTGTTATTTGTGAACGAGAAAAACATAAAGTGAAATGTCTCAACATGTCACATGTTTTATTTCAAAGAATTCTTTATTCGATGAATACCAGGCCTGGTTTATTCGCTCACACTCTCATAACAGAGCATGGTGTGATACTAATGCCTTAGCATTGTTTCAACACAAATTCCATATATGTGAATCACATGTTTCAATGAAACACTATTATGACACCAATCGTCGGGTCAATAAAACTTCATTTAGTCATTGTCCATTGACAAATCAAATGTCATAAAGTGTTACAAGAATACATGTACTTACTTCAGGATTTAGGTAATTACTAAAATACCCCTCGTATGTGAGTTTGAGGTTTCGAGTGATTAAACGGTTTTATCTCAAACTTCAAAACTTAAATAAGAATGGATATTCAATCTTTATTTAATTTCAAAGCAAAACAAATACAAAACTATTTAATATAAAAAATCTCATTTGTGGGCATAAATGCCAACACGTCCTCCATCGTAACTCATCGTCTGGTGGGCGATGAAGGACGATGGAGTACGATGGAGGGCGATGTAGGAAGATGGAGGGTGATGGAATTCATGCAGTCTATCGTAAACTTTTTTCAGATTTTTTTACGAACTTTTTCTTTTTCGACCCGAAAACGATTCTACCACCAAAAACGACTACTAAAGTGATTTAAATACAAGAAGTGAATTAACATACCCATTATGACGATGCTCTTTAGTGATTCCAACGGATTTGGAGAGGTTTTTAGTGAATTGGAAGTTCAAAATGAGATTAAAATGGAGACATAAACCTTATATATGAGTTGAAGGGTATTTTTGTTCGATTTTGGGTCTAAAGTCCAGTTTTAGATATTTTTAACAAGAGGGGTCTAATGTGGATATTTTTAATGTTTTTTGGTCTACAAAATGAAATTTCTCTTCTGGTTGACTCTGATGTGCTCATTGTTATTATGATTATGAAACACTAGATGAGAAGAAATGAGCGTTTCTCTGCGTTGGTTTATGAAATAAATAAAGAATAGATTTCAAACTAATTGTTTGACATGACTATGATTTGGCAGCTGTGGATGTTTGTAATATGTTGTCTGTCCTTTCTCAGCGTGGATTGAACTGAAACAGAAGATGTAACGCAATCTAGGCTTTATTCATTGAATTTTAGTAGTTGAACTCTATACATATTCAAATTCCAATTTCTTAATAGTTCTGCACTAATTTAATGTGGCATCTTTTATTCATGTTGTGAGGAAGACCAAAAGGATTGTCAACTTTTCAGAGACGGATAATTAAAAAGAGACGCAATTTGTTAACTTTTTTTTTATCTTTCATTGGATAATAAGATGTCAACTTGAACAAGGGGGAACATGTCAAGCTTTTTATAATCATTTAAGTTCGGTGTTTATAGTCAAGTCGCCTAATTAACTGAATGGGTAAACTTCAATTTTTAGTAATACTGTGTTTTAGAGAGAGAGAATTCAATTGCTTAATTTCTCCAGCGTTTTTTTCGAGCAGAAATAATGTCCACATAAATTGTTATAACAAAGAAATAAGACTACGAATAAAAATTAATGAAAATAACTTAATGGAAGATTCAGGACTACATAAGTTAAAATAAAGTTTTAGAAGCTTTGATTTCTAATTTTAGACGTCTGGGTATAAAAGGTATATACATAACTGCCTCTTATGTTTTTTATTATATTATGTTCATCCTTAATTATTACTAAGTTTGTAGTCTCTTATATATTTGTTCTATGCTAAGATTGCAAACCGACTAATTCGTGCTTTTCATACGTGACTAATTCTTGTACTTCATATATCTGTCATCAATTAAGATAAGATATCTTCCTAAAAAAAAAAATTAAGATAAGATATTGCGTTGGATTATCATAAGAGAAAATGTTCAAAATACCACTATTTATTATTCATTTTTCCAAAATTCACTCAAACATAATTTTTTTCCAAAATACAAGTAAATTTTATGTGAAAAGACGAAATACCCTTTAAAAAAATAAAACTAACACAAATGTCCTACATTATACTACCGGCCAAAAAAATTAAGAAAAAAATTAAAAAATTAAAAAAAAAATTAAACTTTTTAAAGGTGGAGTAGTTTTTACTTTTTTAAGTTAAATTTTTTTTAAAAAAAAATAGATAATAACCAGTTGATATGAATATGGAGTAAAATGTAAAGAAATTGTTTTAGGGGTATTTTAGACTTTTATAGTGACATTTTGGGAAAAAATTAATTTTAGTGGATTTTGAGAAAACCAATTATAAATGGTGGTACTTTGGGCAATTTCTCTTATATAACCGTATACAAATACTTAAAAGTTTGAAGACCGAAAGCGTGTTCTTATCCACGTGTATATATATATATATATATATATATATATATATATATATATTACCCTTTTACTAGATATTTTGAGCCCTGCAACTCTTTTTGCTTGTCATAACGCCGTTTACCAAGTCACTATTTATAGAGTATTCATTTTTTCCGTTTACCAAGTCATTATCTATATCCAATGAGAAATTTCATTTTATGGGCTTAGTAGTGTTTAAAATATCAAAGGTGGGCTCACTATGTCATTTCTATCTTAAATTAGACTTTTGACCCATTTTCGGACAAAAATACCCTCCGAATGGTGTTTTACCCTATTTTCTCTTTCACTCCTTCATATTTACTACTCTTCAACAAATTCAACTTCTCTCTTCGAAACTTAACACTAAATCATTGTGTTGTAATCTAAATATCATTATATAATGAGTACGTTTCCTAACTTTATGTAATGGTTTTGATTTTTGTGCATATAGATTTAAGTTTTGAATGGGCGAGGATGGTAGAACTTCATTTTAGTTGAAACCCGGTTTTTTTTTTTTTTTCCGATAATTTCGGATGGTTTAAGATGAAATTTATCAAAATTTTCGATGAAATGCATACATAAAATTAAAAAATTTCCGATATCTTCCGATGACTTTTGATAACTTTTGATAAAAAGTTATCGGAAATTTTTGTTTAAAATCTTATCAAAAGTTATCAAAAGTTATCAAAAGTTATCAAAAGTTATCGGAAATTTTTATCAAAAGTTATCAAAAGTTATCAAAAGTTATCGGAAATTTTTGTTTAAAATCTTATCAAAAGTTATCAAAAGTTATCAAAAGTTATCGGAAATTTTTGTTTAAAATCTTATCAAAAGTTATCAAAAGTTATCAAAAGTTATCGGAAATTTTTATCAAAAGTTATCAAAAGTTATCGGAAATTTTTGTTTAAAATCTTATCAAAAGTTATCAAAAGTTATCAAAAGTTATCAAAAGTTATCGGAAATTTTTATCAAAAGTTATCAAAAGTTATCAAAAGTTATCAAAAGTTATCGGAAATTTTTGTTTAAAATCTTATCAAAAGTTATCAAAAGTTATCGGAAATTTTTGTTTAAAATCTTATCAAAAGTTATCAAAAGTTATCAAAAGTTATCGGAAATTTTTATCAAAAGTTATCAAAAGTTATCAAAAGTTATCAAAAGTTATCGGAAATTTTTGTTTAAAATCTTATCAAAAGTTATCAAAAGTTATCAAAAGTTATCGGAAATTTTTATCAAAAGTTATCAAAAGTCATCGGAAGATATCGGAAATTTTTTAATTTTTTGTATGCATTTCATCGGAAATTTTGATAAATTTCATCTTAAACCATCCGAAATTATCGGAAAAAAAAAAAAAAAAAAAAACCGGGTTTCAACTAAAATGAAGTTCTACCATCCTCGCCCATTCAAAACTTAAATCTATATGCACAAAAATCAAAACCATTACATAAAGTTAGGAAACGTACTCATTATATAATGATATTTAGATTACAACACAATGATTTAGTGTTAAGTTTCGAAGAGAGAAGTTGAATTTGTTGAAGAGTAGTAAATATGAAGGAGTGAAAGAGAAAATAGGTTAAAACACCATTCGGAGGGTATTTTTGTCCGAAAATGGGTCAAAAGTCTAATTTAAGATAGAAATGACATAGTGAGCCCACCTTTGATATTTTAAACATTACTAAGCCCATAAAATGAAATTTCTCTATCCAATTGCATTGCGGTATATTCCTTTTTATTGTATTTTATTAATTAATTTATTCTTCCAAGCATATGTATGGCTTTTTTTTAGACACACAACTAGTTCAATGAACAAGGACGTTTCCCCCTCAAAAAAAAAATTGAACAAGGACGTTTTTTTTCTCAGACACGAGCAACTTGCCAACTACCTAAAAAAAGATTAAAAAAAATTGCGATCATGGTTTGGACAAATCGTTGTGTTTTGTACGTGTTAATCCATGTGCAAATAGCAACTTCAAACAAACTATAGGTAGCTGAGACTTTAGAGAATTCTGATTACTTGGTAAAACTTTTCGCATTATTCAATTTATTTTAGTCAACACAAAACGATAATAAATAATAATAATCCTAAAATAGAAAATAATGACACTCTTTCGAAATCACTGTTTCCGAGTCCAACTCCAAGCAATCACAGCGCTAGTTAATTTCAGACTAAAGTGAGATGAAGATCAAACCTAAGCTTTTGCCAATTATTTGTTCTATTTGTCAATATGACTGTTTTTATTATTATTATTATTATTATTATTATTATTATTATTATTATTATTATTATTATTATTATTATAGCTTGTGTAAGGAATGCATACCCAAAATTCACCGGCACTTCCTAAAAAAATATAGGAGGTATAAGAAAAAAAACGCAAATTCACCGGCACTTCCCAAAATTTAATTATATTTTAATTAAGTTTTTGTAAGTTGGTAAATATATAATACAAACGCAAATAAACCTTGATTTAATATATTTTTTTAACTTTTTTAAGTTTTCATAATATAAATAATTTATTAAAATATTTAATTAATTTTTGAAATAGTTAATTGAATAATTAACGATTTTTAGTTGATTTCGCTTTTATTTTAAATATGTTTCATTAATGTTTCGATTATTATAGTAATAAACGTCTAAGTACAATTAATATGGATTGAAATTAATTTTGATTTTAACTCGTAGATGAAATACTAGTTAGTTTCTGTTAATTTTGTTTTTAAACTCGTCCAGATGAAATACTAGTTAATTTTGTTTACATCGAAATTGTAGAAATCGTGGTGCTGAAATAATCCATAATCCCCTCCGTGAGATTGATCGAAAGATTCAATTCCGACGAAGACCTCATCAAATATACGAGTCTCTGATACGGATCTCGCTTTTAGTGGCACTGTCGCATCATATCTCGCGGCTGGTGCCGGTGCCGGAGAGGCTCGCGTGGTTGGTGCCGGTGTCGATGTCAGAGAGGCCCGCGCGGTTGGTGCCGCTGCAGGTCGTGATCCTTGAGTAGGAGAGCCACGTCCACGTCCACGCCCGGCACCATCGTCCCCACGAGGAGCCAGTTGGTCCTGGCAAGGACAAATCTTCGACTGTCACCGAAAACATGGTGATTGGGTACAGAAAAGAGAGAGACAAAGAGTACAAAGGTTTTCAAAAGCATTTGGAGAGACCAGAGAGGTCGTATTTTGTTGAATCTGCGTGTGGATATATGTGTGAGAGAGAGAAAGAGAACAAATATCTTAAAATCCGGACGTTAATAGTGTTACTTTTTAGAAATCAATGCTTCAAAATCTTATAACGAAAAAGGTATACACGGCTATTAATTTCTGGTAATTTTTTTTATTTGAGTATTAATCAAAATTGTTATTTAGTTAGGTATTTAATAAACTGAATATTATAAAAAAAAAAGTATTTAGCTCAATTGCCTTTAAAATTATTTGTATTTTCAAACTAAATTAAAAGAGTTGAGAAAATATAATTTCAACATTTAAATGGACTTAATTGTAGTAATTTTTCTATTATATACATGGTGTTTGAAACTATACTATCATTCGTTAATTATAAAACCTATGGCTTTTACTTGCACTTTTAAGCTATTGCACTTACATTGGTCTTTCATTGTGAGTATCAAAGTAAATAAAAACACTAAAATAAATCTGTTAATTTAGACACCTAATTCTTATTTGTTTCTGTAAAGCATAAACGGTTACAGTCACTCAGCTAGGTACTAAAAATCAAGATTTAAAATATCCACGGTATACTTCGTTATACTAATGTTATACATGTAAATCAGAATTTTGGTGTTGGTATACTATTAAGTACCACATGCATTATAAAATAGTTTCTTTCAGATTCTTAAATATTTTTGAAATTTTATCGAGTTTTTAATTTTTTTTTATACTCGACTTATGGTTGTTTTCGAGTTTATTGTTATTTTCTTTATAAAATATTTAGCATTTGAAAATTAATTTAAGTTTATTGTTTGTTATAACATTGCAATATTTTATTTTTATTTTTTATAATTTGAATTTTATGATTCATATATAATTTGAATTATTTAAAAATATGATTATTATACAATTTTTGTCGATTTATCCGTCAGTATTCGGTATATCGTTGATAAACTATCGGTATCATTGGTAGTCGGTATCATCGTTAGTCGGTATTGATTCTTTTATAAAATATTCATCGATCAAATCAAAATTTCAGTATCGATATTGAATTCCTTAATTTTATCGAATGGCGACGCTCATTTTGTGTTAATTATATATCCAGAGTTTTAACATAAAAAAATATGGATATATATATATATATATATATATATATATATATATATATATATATCCAGAGTTTGACCCAAATTCAGAGTTGGTAGGTTATGGTTGTGTTGTAAGAAAATCAACCATGGTGTGAGTTACAGCAAGTGAAATAAAGAAGAGCAAGGTCTGATTATCACAAAATACAGCATCGGGTACTAATATAAGCAAAAGAAAATAAAACACGCGCTATAGTGATCCCAACTCGAACTAATTACAGGATTAAGGACTAATCATCTTTCGACAGGCTGTACTGATCTTCTAGTTACAAAACGATCTCGAGGACTCTGCAAGAAAATCAACAAATCAGCCAGCAGTATGCAGACTTGTTGTTTGAGAATGTATGTACCCTATTTGAAAATCACGGCGAGGCGTGCTTAGTAAAAGATATCTCACCTGATGCCATCGAAGTGGTCGAGCTATCTTTAGTTTGACTTGCAAATCCGACCTTCTTCGCCACACCTTGTTTGCTCTTTCCTAAAACACGCATTTGAGATATCAAATAGAATAGTAACGAGGATGTAAAGGAAGGAAAAGTGAACAAAAGAAGTCCATATTTACCTAGTAGACCATCATTCTTGGCATATTTTTTACTCGAAGTACCAATAAAAGTGAAGTAAGGGCGCCACCCACTACGATCTTCATCCATATTCACATTCTCGGTTCGTTTCCGAACATCATTCAAGCTATACAAACTGAATTGTTAGAAGTGGAATTTTGACGCGACATGGTTGGAACCATGGCTGAAAAGAGAAGCGCTTACATATCAGCGATTTCAGGTGCAGGAATTTTAGATACAAAAGGTAGCACGGAGCCTTCCAGAAAAGACAACTGCCTTGGAGCATTTACAAAGGCATACTCAATGCCTCCTTTGACGATATTCAAGATGTCTAATTGATACTTGTTCCGAGCGGCACCAGCAAAAGTTCTAGAAAGCCTACTGGAAAGATCTTTGCATTCCATAAAACACTTAGTTGCTATAGACTTATCATTTCCAGAAAGTTGAGCCATATAACGGTGATATGCCTGTTGAAACAAATGTATATCATATCTAAAGACACAAACTAAACATAAAGCGAGGATTTTTCCTCCCTCATAAGTACTCTTTATTCCTGGATCAAAGTAAGTGAAGGGTTGACTTCATTTAGAGTTCAAAACTCAAATTCACATGGGGTGAAATTTGACGAGGGTTTAGGTTTAGGTTTAGGTTTGTCAATGAACATCAGAACTGAAAACAGATGTGAAGGTCCAATGTTTCACCACCAACAAAGTGTGCAGCAGTGAGAAACAAGGAAACATCTGGAAAGTCATTTCACAATCTACTGCTATTGAAAATAATATTAAGTAATTATGTGCACAAAATGCACAGCACCGGAAATCAATTGAGAATATCTACCTTTTTCATTGCTTCTAGAAACAATTTGGTGATATCATCCCCTTTATTCCTGATTTCGTTAATCATGTGTTCAACAATCTGCGTGACACTTTCTCCATGCATCACGAAATGAGAAATTATTTCAGCGCCAAGGTACTCCTGCATTAAAAGTGTGATCAGCTATAATACGAGGAAAAAATGTATAAAACTTTCAGAATGAATACTCATAATTTTATAAAATTTTCAGATACTTATTAATATTCAGAAATTTAATTGCCTCCACCTTAGGTACTGCATCACTAACAACCAACTTTGCGGCAGCAATTATAACTGCATCCCTGTTTGTATCTTCATCTTCTGTTTCATCTGTGGAACGTAGTTGAATATTACGAAACGTGATATTTTTAAATCACAAACAGAATCATGTGAATAGTTTCCCATCCAACCCAGAAGATGCACTGTGTATCTGTTCATACATAAATATCATGTATTAACAGAAATTTGAGTCACCTGAACTATTAAGCTGTTGCTCACAAAGTACCCAAAACTTTTGAACAGTTACTTCACCAGGACAGAATCTTAATTTTTTGAACTTGTCCACGGAAAAGCGCGACTTACGAAAAAGATACCACAAATCTGAAAGCATGGTACAAACCTGGGGAAGACATTATGGAAAATAGGATTCATATCTGGAACAATATACATCATCAAGGAACTCTTGATATCAGATTTCGAAGAAGTGCTACTATGAATATTGGAAATAATGCTTACCCTGGAGGCTAGTTGGTTACCCTATCTGACTGCTCCCTCCATTTGAGGGATATTAAGGTAGTACTCTAGCTGCTCAATCAAAGTGTTACGTTTGGATAGTAAAGTAGACAAAAATGTCTCAGAGACACTCTCACTTTTTACCATCATGACTAGTAACCACTGAACATGCAGATACAAATTAAAAAGCACATAAATCACAACCTGGATATGAAGGACACCAACCTTAATCAGTAACAGAAAAAAAAAGCGTACAATTGGTACAATTGGATATGACGCACCTCATCATCCATGTCTCTAAATTTCTGAAGAGTCTTGACCATATCATCATGTAATGCTTCAATTGGCACATTCCTTTTCAAAAGAAATTCAGACAACCTCTTCAAATTTAAAAGAAGAGAGTCCTCGTCCCCACCATTCTGCAAACTTATCCAAGTCAGCTTCAATTTAAAAATCAAAGTTCCTTGGAGAGGTATCTGTTCCTACCACAACTTCCTTGATAGCAGTTGTAAGCTTAAAAACAAATTCATCTTGAACCTCCTCCAACTTAGACTGGGCAAAATTTGGAGCTCTCCCCGACTTTCCACAGAGCAGAAGATTATAGCCTCTACACAAGATCTTAGTGCATCCTCACCATGTTTAAAAAATGCCTCTATAACGAGCCGCAGAACATTTTGAAACGTCTGGAAAAGATGCATGTAAGTATCTAGTTTTAAATCAAGTTTAGAATTTACAGGATAAACAGTATGTAAAAACAATCAATATTCAACCTGTTCTTCTCTCTCCAGAGAGTAAAGCTCGAGCTTCATGTGTGGAAGGATTTCAACTAATGATGATATTTTTGTTTTATCAGCCATGAACTTGTGTAGGAGTGAGGGGTAGTTCTTGATCATGGCAATGGTTATGTCCTTCTTGTTGTTCTCGAATGCTTCCTGAATGAGTAATAGCCAGAAACGTTGCTCAGTGTAAACTCACAAATGGAGGTTGCAAGATTGAAACAGTTTCCACTTCCTAGTAGCAAGGACAGGGTAAGAAAATGATAATAAATCGTGCCAAAACTCTTATTATACAACATAGACATCTAGTTAAAAAGACCACTATATCTTGAAGAGAAGGGGTGAGCATGAACGAAACGAACTAAGGGGGGTGTCTTGACAAATAAAATATCCAGAAGCACTCTAGAATTATTCGAAATTAGGCAACGTGATAGAACTCATTAGACCTTAAAATAATTATTCAAGAAAATAGTTGCAGCAGGCAAGCAACCAAGAAATACGTACTCTTTCAGTTTTGGAGTAAGACTACTCTCGATTATCAGTTGCAGGAAGTATTCTCTCTCCAAGAGCCCTTTTGACAGATTGACTAAGTAGACGTACTAGGTTTGTTGCATCATCGTCAGAAAGTTCAGTTAAAGGATTCTCATCCAAAAGCATAGAGATAATACAATTCCAGTCCTGCAAGATGAACAGCCATTCTATGTACTACACACTCCAAGTATAAGATCGTGTACTTCCCTATGCTGCTCTGTAATCCTACATTTGATATTCATGTTGAGAAAATACATTTGGCACATATAGAAGGTAGAGCACGAGTTTCAACCATCTCAACAACCTGGTTATTTAGACCCACTAATTTTTATTTAAAAAAACAATAATAATTTGTATAAGTGGCCAAAAAGCCTAATTACAAAAATGGGGAATATGAAACACAAAAAGACAGAAAGATAACCTCCCTTAAAAACCACTTAGGACAACTATTTGCTTCATGCAAATTTCGCCAGTCAAAAAGCAAATTGCATCTTTAGAATCTAACAGTAGGAGCTCAATAGTAGCCAAAACTTCAGAGTTCTTAGCATCACAATAGGCATTTAGATTTATAAGTGTAACTTGTGTGTGGTTTTTCAAGGTTTATTCAACCATAACTGGTTCACGAATTTTTCACAAACATTTGCAAGGAGAGTAACTAAAAGGTTTCACAATTTTTAGTGGTTGCCTAAGGCTAGCTTCAACATCAAACTTGTTACATCTTGTAAACATACCGATATTCTAAAGTTAATACCTTCATGGCTTTCATGTATTCCCAAACACCATCAATCACATATATGCTTAGCATTTCATCATTAAAGGATTCTCTTAGTATCTTCAACATTCTGAAAAGATGGACCGCAGAAGAATCACTCGCTTCATCTGAAAACAGTGTTGTTGTGAGCAACTGTGACTTGTGTGAGTGTGTGTGCAGAATACAAATACATTACATGTTTAGATAGTAGGATAGAGTCAAACTTATATGGTACCATTGACAGTGGCTTGTGAGCTGTTAAAGTTTCGGGCGATCAAGTGATCGTAAACTAAAGCTCCGATGGCATGCCAGATCTCTTCTTGTTCATCGAGTACCAGATCATATAATGAAACCAATTCATCATCTGATAGAAGCTGATGTCTGCAGCCAACCAAAAACAAAACGTCTTCAAATATAAACACTTGGAGTTCTTAATCAAATACTTGATATCAGACTTCACAATGTTAGAGCTTGTAGCTACCTCAGTAGTTGCTTAACAAGACCTATTGCACACACAGCCACAGGAATATTAATGTCGTCTGCAAGCTGAATCATCCGATCAGAAAGTCTTTTCGTGAAGAGTTTGAGAGCTGGGACATTGTCATCAACCTCGTAGAGATTTTGTAAAGCAAGAACTGAAGCTTTACGGATACCAGAACTCTTAAGAAAAGAGTAATTATAGAAATAGAAAAATATTAGTGGGGAGCAGCACAGTATAAAATAACATATAACAGATATGCAGTAAAAAAATGATTAGAACTTACTTTGTCATCCAGGCTCCAACCAAGGTACTTTAGGTACTCATCTTTCAAGAAAAGAGACGGATACGACAAAATCCATGCACCCAGGGACTCGATGCAAAATATTATGATGTCTGGACCCACGTCTCGGTTCTGATTCATAAATAACCTTTAAAAGAGCTAGATAATATTAGAGCAAAACTTATGGACAGACAAAACAGAGTTTTAGTCATCAGTGTAACAATTGCTTCATTGATGTTCGGCGTCCTACCCCGTGGAAATTGTGCACATCATCTTCTCCAACTTTGTTATCTTTTCATGAGTCTCTTGAAATCTTTTGTTTAGGGATTCCATGCGAGGTCCTTCGTCTCCAAACTGTCGGCGTGTTGTTTCTTGCTGAGCATCAAGCGCTTTAGCTACATCTATAAATGATGTCACAAGCTGGAGTCCCATAAATGAAGCAACTTGACGGAAGACTCTATGAGGGGTACTATTTGGAATGAAAAAGGGTAAAACGTCAATCAAAATCCAGAATATGTGAAAGAGCAGTAATGAAAAAATCTGAGAACTAACCATAACAACGCTATGATATAGTCCATGCATTTCTCAAACAAAACCTGATCAAAGAGAGGGCCATGTTGACACTCGCAAACTAATGTGTCCCAGACTGATAGAAGATTATCTCTGAAATTTTTAAACTCCTTTTTAAGTGTTCGATAGTCATTAACTTCGCCCTAAGTCTCTAAGGTCAAGGCTGAACTTTCGGCAACACGTTCATTTCAGACAATCTGACCATTCTAGTAGAAACCATAAAGAAGCTAAAATATGTGAAAGGTGAATAATACTAAATATATTTCCAGGAGTAGCTGAAAAAGACATTATAAATCTAAAGGATACTGCCTCAACAAGATCAGCCAAGTCCTCCACGACACGTTTCGCATCAACTTCATCTATAACCTCCCTTTCGACACAGTACTTAACGCCGCACACCTGTGCGCACAAAGTTAATATAAGAAACATCAATTGAACTCTAAGAGTAATTTAAAAGAAATCCGATGTAGCTAGACATTATTTCTAATTTATACTGTATAAAGTAAACAAAAACTGATATGAAATAAAATTATAAATTCACATAGACAGTTGAATAGTATATAGATCATTTATTCCTACTACTGTATGTTCCCAAGAAACCTCCAGGATACCTAAAAGAGCATCTTCAAGAGCTCGACCATAGCAGACTTGGGATCTTTTTCATATTTCTCAACCCAGTGCTTGACTGCTTGGTTAATGTACTTTCCATTGCCTTTAATTACCTCTGCAACCAGTAGCAACAGCACAGTGTTCAAATAGATATAAGAGCAGAACAAACACTTTCAGTCTATCCAATCGCAACCACAAATATCATTGGACAATACCTATCAAACTTTGTGTGGCCTGTGCGGAGGCTTCACCAGAAATCGCTTTAGGTGAACGACCTCGTCTGGGTTTCGGAGGGCGAGCTTCTTCGGAATCATCTGGCAAACTCTCACGTAAACTTCCATCGATAAACACTCTCTCGTCGTTCTCTCCGTCGCCACTATCCCTCACTCCTTGGCTCTGAACTCTACTTCTTTTCTGCTCACCGGCTCAGAACAACCGCCAGCAAATGAATAGGTCAAATTCAAGTCAAATTTCACTATCATTTGCGAAAGAGAGGCTGTGTTAGGTTTTACTCACGGAACGGCGAGTCGAAGCCTCGGGGATTAGAGCTTGGTCGTCTTCCATGGCTCCAGCGATTTATCGATAGCGAGATTCGCTCAATTTCAAGCTGCAGAGAGATTTGATCTAACTTTGTTCTAGAAAATGAGAGTGGGAAGCACAAACGAACAAAAAAATAAACTCCCGCCAAAGAAAATGAGGAAATGAGATGTATGAAAATGGCCCGAGATTTCCTCTTCAAGTAAACTGTCGCGCTCTATCGGGTGAAGAAGCTTACCGTGCTCTTTAAACTACTCGATTAATTCTCTCATTTATTATTTCCTTTTTTAAGCTTTAAGTAGTCATTGTTTATGGAAAATTGAGATCACTAATCTTATTTATTTGCTTGATAGTATAAAAAAAATCAATCACAACTCAAATACAGATCCATCTAACACTCATTCACCGAACAAAATAATTACACTTTCAAATATTTAAAGACATTCGATGGGTAAATTTACTGCGCAAAAACAATTATACACTTGAACATTAAATTGCCCTTGAGTCTCAATCGATTTGATTTTTAATATCTCTAGTTCAGCAAAAAAATAAAACGCGTAATTATGATATCTAATAAAGTTATTTTCGAAACATGTTTAAATGTTTTTGAGTAACACCATATAGAACATGTGACATCCATGAGACGAATTCAATTTATTTTCGAAAATAAAAATTTTGAAACAATAAACGCAATTACATTCTAAATATTTTGAAAAAATAATATAAACAAAAAAGTGATTGTCGATCCGAGAAATTAATTTTACATTATGTCACATGAACAAGACAAAAAGAACTAAAAATCAAGCATATGAGGCAAGAGCTTAACTTTTAGTACAATCAAACATTAATGCAACAAATTGTGAGTCCATTTGCTATTTGTAAACATGATCTTAAACTCTTCCATAAACTTAACGACATGACAACCGATCAGCTAGGATGGTACCCATGGTTAGGTGAAAGCATGGCTTGGTTTGTTGTGAATTATCTACAAGAATTTTATAAATTTAATGAGCCCGGACTTTAATAGTAGATAGGTAACCTTTAAAGTCATGTAGGTTGTCAAGATATATGTAGAATAATTTAGAATTATAATAATATATTATATAACCTAGCATCATATAGAACAATTTAGAATTAAAATAGTCTAGTATGTAATCTAGTATAATATCCAAACAGAACGGATTGGAACTTCTCCTAGAATAGTTCTCTTTTCTGGTTTATTTAGACTATTCTAAAATAATTATTATTAAATCTTTATATCTTTATCTCTATAAATAAGATTTTTCATTCTAATGCAATACACAACTCTTTCTCAAAATTCTCTTTCTTTCATATATTTTCTCATTACATGGTATCAGAGCTTCATCATCAACAAAAAAAATCTCAAACTCTTCTCCAAAATCTTGTCTTTTCTCCGATTCAGACCCTTCTCCAAAAATTAAATCCAGGCCATTCTCAAAAAATTAAATTCAGACAATTCTCCAAAAATTAGCCATCTCTTTTAACCAATTTCTAGAGTTCCCATCTAAATGGCTGAAAAAGCTGAACCAAAAACAAGTGGTGTATCTGAGATGGTACCCGTACTCTCGAAAATCACCGACCACAAGCTGAACGGGTCAAACTTTCTCGATTGGAGCAAGACCATCTAGTTGTTTCTCCGGGGTATTGACAAAGACAATCCTTTGACCGATACGATTTCGAATGGCGAGTCAAAGCAAGCATGACTTCGCGTGGATGCTCGTCTTTTCCTTCAAATCCATAACTCCATTGACAGTGACATAATTGGTTAAGTTAATCACTGTGAGTTTGTTAAAGAATTGATTGATTATTTGGAGTTCCTTTATTCCAGAAAAGGAAATCTATCACGTATATTCGATGTGTGCAAAGCTTTCTACAGGGCTGAGAAGCAAGACCAATCACTCACCACCTACTTCATGGAATTCAAGAAAGTATATGAAGAGCTTAACATGCTTCTGACGTTTAGCCCCGATGTGAAAGTCCAACAAAAACAACGGGAGCAAATGTTCATCATGAGTTTCCTTGTAGGACTTCCTACAACTTTTGAAACTGCAAAGTCTCAGATAATATCAAGCTCCGAAATTACCTCCCTCCAAGAGGTATTCAGGCGTGTTCTTCACACAGAAGGGTCCTTATCTCTCGAAACAAGTATGACTCAAGCCACTCTGCTAGCTACAAATTTGGAGGCCCATGAAGTTCTGATCCTCATCCTAAGGATACGGGTACGATCACTTGTAACTATTGCAAAATGTCGGGTCACACTATACAAGAGTGCCGAAAGCTCCAGTACAAGAATCAAAAGATCCAGTCGGCTCAAGTTGCATCCTCATCCGACAACTTCGTTCGTGTCTCTTTAGATGAGTATGCCAAATTTTCCAAGTACCAGGAATCACTAAAGACTTCAAAACCCTCTATCACTGCCATTGTTGGATCAGGTAACCCGAATATGTGCCTTCTTTCCTCATCTTCCAAATGGGTCATAGATTCTGGTGTCACAGATCATATGACTGGTTATTCAAAACTCTTTTCCACGACTAGGACAAAAAAGATCTTTAGAAGCGACAAAAGTCGCTTCTAAAGGTTTAAAATCGCTTCTAAATGACCTTTAGAAGCGACATTAGAAGCGAAAAAGTCTCTTCTAATGTTTTGAAGCAAAAAAAATTAGAAGCGACTAGTTGCATCTATAGACGCTTCTAAGGGCAAAAACAATCGCATAAAAAGCGTTCGAAAATATTTCTTTTGGAATTAGAAGCAATTTTTTGACCTTTAGAAGCGACTTACCACTTTATATTAGTATCGACGGAGAGAGACGGTGATTGATACGAGGGTGCGACTAGCCCGAGGTTCCGACGACTTAACAATTACAACAACATCAAACAACTCGTAATAAAAACAAAAGAACAAAAAAAATTAATTCTAATTTCATTCCATTTTCATTTATTAATTTACTCAACTTAACATGATTTAAATGTAATTTCATTTTACTAAATTAAGAACTATTTGGTTTTATTTTTTAATTGATACTTCTAAACCTATAATTAAACTTAACCACCGAAATAAAAAATTAGAATCAAAACCTTAGATTTTCAAAATCACTAATTAAAAACTAAAATGAACCTAAAAAATATAAAACTAAAAATCAATTAACAAACTTAGATATAACCAAACTAAAAAAAAACATATCGAGAGTCGCTGGTTGTGGGAAGCGGCCTGAGCAGTGAGGCGGCGCTCGGAGACTGAGAAGTGGCGGCCGAAAATCTACAATCGTAGAAAACAAATTAAAAAACATAATAACTTTAAAAACATACCTTAACTGAAATAGGATAAAAAGAAAGGTAAACACATACCTCGCAGGTCGCCGGAAAAGGGATGGTCGGTGGATAAGAGTTCGTCAAGGCCGCAAGGGTCGCCGAAAAAGGGCAGCCAAAAAAGGGGAGATCGTCAAGGAGGAGATCCGAACGGAGAGAAAAAAGAGAAAAAATTAACGAAGGTGCAGAGAAGAGAGGGGGCGGAGGCCGGCGGTCGCATGGAGAGAGAAGAGAGGAGGCGGAGGGCTGGTCATATGGAGAGAGGAGAGAGGAGGCGGAGGGGCGGGAGAGCGGAGGTAGAGAGGTGGAGGGAGAGTGGCAGAGGAGAGAGACCGGCCAAAGGAAGGTTGAACGGCCGGAGGAAGGTTGAACGGCCGCATGAAGAGAAGGGAAAGCTTTATGGGCTGAAAATTGCGAAACGGGGAAGAGAATGGGAGAAGGTCGGGTTTTAAAAGTCCTAGAAACATTAGAAGTGACATTAGAAGTGACTAGTCACTTCTAATGTCCTTCTAAACCAAGACAGCTACGTTTCGATAAGTGGAGGAGAAAATTTTGCAGCCAATCTTTCTATACTTAGTGAAATTTTGGCGGAGAAAATTTGGAGCCAAATAATTTGGGCATTATAAGGGACATTAGAAGCGATTAGTCGCTTCTAATGCCCGATTTTCTATACTTAGTGAAATTTTGGCGGATAAAATTTGGAGCCAAATAATTTGGGCATTAGAAGCGACATAAGACGCGACTAGTCGCTTTAATGCCAAAAAAATTGGCAGAAAAAAAGCGAGCCAAATATTTTGGCCCTTAGAGGCGACTAGTCGCTTCCAATTTGTCAATTCGGACAATTAGAAGAGACTAGTCGCTTCTAAATGTCAAAAAATTCATTTTTTGGGAAAAACTAGGGTGTTTATGTTAGAAGTGACTAGTCGCTTCTAATGTCAAAATTTTGCTTCTAATTAGACTAGTCGCTTCTAATGACCCCCGTCGCTTCTAAAAGTCATATTTGTAATAGGCATCCTTACACCTCATACTTCTACATCAACAATTACTTTAGCTGATGGAACTCCTTCAAGTGTTATTGGATCTAGCACTGTCACACCTACTCCTTAATTTGTCATTATCGCATGTCTTGCATCTGCCCAAACTATCATTTAACCTTGTCTTTTAGTGAACTCACAAAAACATTAAATTGTTCATTCTCATTTTTTTCCCAACTCGTGCATTTTTCAGGATCTCACAACGAAACAGAATATTGGTAAAGGACATGAATCTGGAGGTCTTTATATTCTCAATACACTCAAATCCATTGCTTGTCCCAGCATCACATCTGCATTTGAAGAACATTGTCACCTAGGTCACCCTCTCTTCATTTTCTTAAAATACTTTGTCCTCAGTTTAGCTCAATTTCCTCATTAGATTGTGAGTCATACGAGCTTGCTAAACATCATCATCTTAGTTCTAGTACTAGAGTCAATATTTTGTCACTTTTGTGGATGATTTTTCTCGTTTAACTTGGTTGTTCTTAATGAAAAATCGTTCAGAGTTATTCTCATTGTTTTGTTCTTTTTGTGCTGAAATCCGCACTGAATTTAATATGTGTTCGAACATTTCGTAGCGATAATGCAAAAGAATACATGTCCAGTCAATTTCAAAATTATATGACCCAAAATGGCATGCTCCATGAGACGTCATGTGTTGATACTCCGTCCCAAAATGGAATTGCTGAACGCAAAAATTGACACCTTCTTGAAACTGCACGAGCCTTGCTATTTCAGATAGGTGTTCCAAAGTGTTATTGGGCTTATGTTATCTCGACGCCATGTTTTCTTATCAATGGTATGCCATCATCTATTGTTCAAGGTGCGATTCCATACAAAATACTATTTCCTAAAAAAAACTTTATTCCCAGTTAGTCCAAAAATCTTTGGTAGTACGTGTTTTGTTCAGGATGTTCGTCCAGGTCTCACAAAATTAGATCCAAAATCATTAAAATGTGTATTTCTAGGATATTCTCGTCTTTAAAAAGGGTATCGATGCTATATTCCTAGTCTCCAAAAGTATCTTGTGTCTATCAATGTCACTTTTTTGGAGCACTTACCGTACTTTAAATCAGATAAACCAACTTAACCACCAGCCCAAGATAATGATTTTTTAATCTATTTTATTACACCATCAAACGTCGCACCCTCACAAGTATCCTCTACTTTAGCATCTAACTCCACAACCACCGTTGAACATTCTCTTAGTGATGCACCACCTTCTCTTCCTAAACCACCTCTAAAAGTCTAAAAGTCTACACTCGTCATGTACGCCCGATACACATGAAAACGTATATGCCCTGTTCTTGTGATTTTACTAAGTATATTAATGACTTTTACAATGACTGATTAATTTAAGCTTTAACAAGAATAACACAAAGCGCTGGTAACCCAGTTCGGCAACTGCCTACATCTGGCGGTATACTCTATCCCGGTGAAAATGTTTACTATATGTATGAATAGAAAAGTTATAAAGGTTTTACAAGCAAATCTTCAATCCCTAAACCTAACACTTTCTCTCAAAGTAAACGAAACCTAAGGCTCCCCCTGGGCGAAAGCCACACTCTCTCTTTTCACCTTAACACTCACATTGTTTTCAATAAGTTTCAAGTACATAAGCAACTTTAAGAAGCACATTTACATAATAGCTTGACCTCCAAGAAGCTAAACGTTACAAGATACCGGCGTAAAGAAGAATAAAGGTTTTTAATCTTTTGTGTTTGGCGTAAGGTTGAGTAAATGCTTAAACCCACAAAGGTAATAAAGGAGTCTATATAAGAATGAGAACAGAAGACCTCCTTTTACCCGGAGGACACAGCTGGAAAACAGATGAGGCACCGAGCTACACAATAAAGCAGGTACTAGAGTTAGACGATGACAGATAAAGTACCGGGAGAAGTCCTCTACACAGGTCTGAGACAACAGGAGTAACATCAAGGATTTGACGAAACAAACAGCCCAACAAAAACCTTAACAAACTCCCCTTTTGGTTTTGAGGAGGCAAATCTTGTAATGACAAAAATCCACGCACAACTGACACATCACTCAGACCATATTGTTGATCGAGGATAAGCAAAAACAGCCAATAACGAAACAAGTTTAAGATTACAGAGTTTCGACAAAAAAACACAAAAAGGAACCAACCAAATCTCCCCCTAATTGCCTCAACAAAGGCAAAGGAAACATCGAAACAAGAAAAGAAGTAGCATAAGATGTATGAATTAGAATAGCAAGAGACTAAACAACACTACACGCGAGCCTCTAAATCAGGAACAAGATCTTTAAGGAGATCAATGAGGATACGGCGACGAGAAGTAGCGGAAGCAATGAATTCATCAAGATACTTGACTCATCCATCAACGAGGAAACCACCAGCGAGCGGTTCTTTGCAGAGAAAAGAGCAACTGCACAAAAAGAGGATCCCTAAAAAAGGGTATGAGGATACCTGGAAGCTGGTGGACGAGGAACATCCGAGACATGGTGAGGTTGGAAAAGCTTGTAGTGGAAGGAGACCTTCGCAGGAGCGGAGCTGCACTCAAGCAATTCTGCAGCCGAAAGGAGTTCAGGAGACTGGCGAAGAAGTATACTGCAAATCATGGACGAAAAACTGATGGGAAGCTTGATTGCCTCAGAGCCAGCATAGTGAATGACTTGTCGAAAGAAAAACTCAGCAGCATCGGCTGGAGATACTTTGCCCACTCGAAAGATAAAATGAGCAAGAGACTGCGACAGGCCGGTACGATGAGTTGTTGGACACCAGTTCTTGATTCCAATTATGTGGAGGATGGAGTACTTCAAACTGAGCTTCGAAGCTGGATATGAACCACGACTAGGCCAACCATTTAGATCACGACCACCAGAGAGTTCCTTTACCAAATCACGCATAATTGGAGGAGAGAATTCAGAAACCACTGAGGGAAGATCCAAGAAGGCAGCAATGTCTCTGTGAGAGAAGGAGAAGCACTTTCCTCGAACATGAATGTTCTGAAAGTTTACTGACGAAGGGGAGTCAATATCGTCTGGCATATTGACTATGAATTCCCGAAGAGAGGCATGATAGTTTCCAACACCATCTGTAATTGAATGAAGAAGACAAGCTTGGCAAAGAATATCCACAATCTCTGTGCAAGAAAGAGCCTCAGAAGAAAGAACAAATTCAGGGAAAATGATGCGGCGCAGAACAAAATTCCATCTGAGGGCATTGGAAATGCTATGAAAAGAGATCCCATCAATAGGGACATCAAGGATGTCAGAGCGAGGAGCCAAAGACTTCTTCTTTGACTTGGGTAGGAGAACAGTATCCTCTTCTTTATCAGCAATCTCAGCCTCATTAGCAACAAAATCGCAAACCAAGTCTTTCTCTGACGGAGGATCTCGAGGAACAGTGTCTGTGAGCGGGTCTTCTTGAGGGGACGAGAGCTGCGGAGAACCTTTCCAATCCGCTTGTTCACCGATGAAATGAGAAGCTCATAATCAGAGGTGACATGATTTACAGTATGAGATGTTGCAACCACCGGAGAGGAAGCATAAGGAATCTCAACAGGAGATGACCCAGTAGTAGGAGTATGAGTACTTTCGATGACTGGAGTCTGACTTCCCTCAATAGACTGACATTGAACATGCTCAACAGGAGGAATAGGAGAATTCTCAATAGATGGTACCTAGGAAGCCTCGACATGAGGGGTAACGTCCTTTACATAGTCATGAGTCAGAGAGGCCACAACAGGAGTTTGAGATCCATCACCAGCAGGGGTGAGGGGAACAGCCAAAGCACCCGGGGGAGAACTTTCATTGATGAGGCCGAGAAGTTCCTCACAAGAGATGGCAGGAGGGGTTGGGGAACCCGATAAGAGAGGTCTATCAGCACCAAGCTCGGCAGTAAGCGTTTGCAAGGAAGGGTTTGGAACATCAACATCCGTGGGACTGGAACCCTTGTCAGACGGGCTGTCAGAGACATCTTTGATCCTCAAAATAGCATATGCCGCTGAGACAGTAGGTTTAAACGAGAGCATAGGATCCTCACAGTTGGTATGAACATACTTACCATCCAAAGCTTCATTGGACGAGGAAGGACTACTTTATTGATGGAATAATTTAGCTTGAAAGTATCGAAAGATTCAGGAAGAGTTTCCAAGATCATATTTTGGTTTCTCCATCAATCTCAGATCCAAGGACTTCCATGTTATTGAGATAACTTATGATCAGCATCATGTATTCTTTAATAGGAGTCCTAGCTTTCATAAGACAGTTTACAAACTGTTGAACTGCTTATTATCTAGCGTGACGCATTTGTCCTTCAAACATCCCATAGAGATTGAAGAGCATGGTTTAGGCCGAATTAATATCACGATGATGTTATTGCAACATATTGTTCATTGATGCTAAAACATAGCATCTCACAATCTCATCTGATCGGATTCAGGCCGCTAGGGCGTCCTTGTCTTCTTGAGTCGAATCATCATTCGTTTCAGAAGGACATGGGGTGGTGAGTACCTATTTGTGCTTGTCCTTAGAAAGGACGATGTCTAGGTTACGTTTCTAATTTACATAGTTTTTTGTTCCAGTTTATTCGAGGAAAGGATGATTGAGAAAGTGTTTGGAGACATGTTGCTGATTGTTGAAACAATTTATGACTAGTCTTTTGTTCAGGATTTTAAGTTTGAGTTTAGACCAGAAAAATCTAAAGGTGTTATGAACAAAAATGATACTTTACTCATTCAAGGGAAGGCCGCAAAGAGTCGCCTTTCATAAGTAAATGAAACATCATTAATGTATAGTCATGATGTCAATACATCAACGTTTGACTAGCCACCTTATAAAAAAGTTTGATCACTCAAAACTTTTCACAGGGCCTCGATGGAGGATTACTAGAGTTTGAGTCTAAGTGTGTAACCAACCACTTAGTTCAACAAGATCTACTTTGAAAATAATATGTCGAGTGGAGGCCTTGTCTCATCGTTTCACTTTTGAACATAGCTATAAAAGCAATGTTAGGAGCAATGCGTCTATGAGTACTCTCATTAAAGAGAGGGTCATGAGGGTGACTCTTAGTCTGACGACATATGCACTTCACATTAGTGTTGGGAATCGTGGGTTGCAAACAATAAGTACAACCCTCCCACTTAGTTTTTGGAAAAAAAAAGGGGGGGATCGTGGATTGCAAACAATAAGTGCAACCTCCCACTTAATTTTTGGAAAAGGCACATCATCTCTTCTACGTTTGAAACACGTTTTCAGGTGTAAAGAGAGGTAAAGTGGACCACTAGAAAAAGAATCCTAAAATTGATATATGTGAGGGGAGAGCAGTGCTAATACACTAAGGCACAAGGAACATACTCGGATCTTTTTGTCTTTTAATTTATTTTTCTTAAGGAAAGTGTGTGAGATTAATAAATCTCACTTTTGCACTTGAAAGTTTTTGAGATTCAAAATCTCCTAAAACTAATATCTTCATCTTCATGACATCTTCCTTCAAGGCGTCTTCATGGTGGTTGAGTGCGTGAACGTCAAAAATCCACAATAGCATCAAGAAGAGGGGAAGAAGCTATGAGTCGCAAAATTCGGATTCAAAATCCTGGACTCGTGGACTGCCGTATACCTCGGACTTAAAAGATCTTAAATGACACATCTAGTATCCGATTGAGCTGAAATTAATTGAATTTGATAGCTAACTTCTGTACCTTTAATTTGGTTCAAGAACAACTAATTTTCAAGTTCCGAGCAAAGAGTTATGCCCGTTTTACTGAGCCATAACAACTTGTCCAGAATTTGAAAAACAATTAAAGAATACGTCGGATCTAGGCGTATTGAGAAAGAGGTTTATTGAAACATTTTATTTGTATGTTTTAATTTCAATTGTGTGTTATATTAACATGTTAATAATTTTTAAAAAAATAAAACAAACAATATTCTATCAAATATTTCAATAACTAATTTAAACTAGAAATGCAATAAACTAGTTTAAAATATGGATAAAAAATTTTAATCTCGTCAAAAAAAATTGATTTTGAGTATACTAAACATAAAATAATTAAAAACAGTTTTTAATGTATTTATATAGCATATTTAACTAGTGGAAAATTAACACAAATTTAATTTTAAAGGTCGTACCAAAAAATTAAAATTGTGTAAAATCTAATCTTTGAAAAAACCATTATTCAAGCAAATTTTGAAAACAATTTTCTTATAATGATTTTAAATAACATGTACATGCTTATACTTTGACCATAGCTCTGATACCATTTGTTTGAAAAGGTCTAGGGTTAAGAAAAATTATCATTAATCATATTAATGTCGGAATATAAAAAAATTTTATACAAGAAAACAATTTTACTAACCTAGGCAAAGTGCATGAACATGTTATAAATTTAAAAAATTATTTAAAATACTAACATTTCTTGAACCTTTGAAATGAAGCGTATTAAGAAGGGTGGATCTTATTCCTTGGGTCGATTCCTTCACGTCTAGTCTTGAACTTGAGAAACCTAAGATTTCTACTACAAGAGTCTATAGAGTGTTTGAAGGATTTGTGTGTGGGCACAATTAAACAATATGAACCAAGAACTATTCTTGGATCATAAGCTAATTCTCTAGATCAGGTGTGGATCTAGGTGCAAAAATAAAAAGTAATTTATAGGGAGAGAGAGAGAGGGAATGGTCGGCTAGAATAGAAAGAGCAAGACCAAGAATGCTTCCTTTAACATCTCTATGTGAGAGTCTATTTATAGGTGAAGGAAAATCAAGAAAGGATAATAACCATTTCTTGTTATGCATTCATGACATAATAGTTGATTTTCTCTCATCTTTCTCTCCTAAGTTGGCTGGCCAACATTGTGCATTGGTGAGGAAATTTGTTTCTTCACTTAGCACATTTGTTTCCTTATTAAGGAAATTCATTTCCCTTTTCTTTTGGTTAATTATCCTTATAATTAAAGGGAAATAAAACTCTCCTCCTTGATGCATCTTGGCCGAATTCTATAGCTAGGGAAGGGGCATCTAGATGCTTCCTTATTTATTTTAAAACAATTTTTAAAATACCCATTGTAGAATTATTATTGCACAAATAATGAAATAAATTTCTAAATGCCTCAAACGACTTTTCGGCTTTAGAAAATAATTTATATTTTCATCATATGAAAATATTCAAAATCTTATTTTGACATTCACATCATTTTATGTCCATGTGGACAAAAGTACCCTTTAGACATTTTCCGAGAAAAAGTCTAGTTCAACATTTGAACTTATTTTGACTTAGCTTCCTGGTTAATAATACTACTCTAATGACCTGTAGAGAAATTAATTTCATAATGCCTCAAACGATTTCTTGGATTTAGAAACTAATTTAAATTTCGATCATATGAAAATATTTAAAATCTTATTTCGACATATTAACATCTATGAAAATATTCAAAATCTTATTTCGACATATTAACATCTTTTTATGTCTATGTGGACAAAAATACCCTTTAGACATTTTTCGAGAAAATGTGTTCAACATTTGAACTTATTTTGACTTAGCTTCCAGTTTAACAATCCTACTATAATGACCTGTAATAGTGACCTTATGGATCCAAATGAACAAAACTTGAGCTTGTATACTCGGACTCAAAAGTTGACAAACCTTTTCCAAGTATTAGCTTAATGTCAACTGACTCCAGTAAATAGTTGACACTGAGAATCTCTCGATTCAAATGAATTTATTTTCTACTCAAATTCAACTTAATTATATTGAGCGGATCCATTGAATGTTATCTATGTTTTTCCTTCATGAATATCATCAACTAGATTAAATTTATAAAATTACCAATTTACCCTTCTAGTTGTTATTTCCTCAACTTTTCTATTACTTGTGAATAAGTTAGAAATAATGTATTGACGAGGAGCTAGCAAGTCACATTGTTTCATCCAAATAAAGTTGCTACTTAATTTAGGATACTACGTAGTTCATTTATTCACAATCCAAGTAATAAAGTATGAGGTGATATATATGTTGGATTAGGTCTAGGGTTAAAGAAAAATTTAACATTAATCAATTAATGACGGAATTTAAAAATTTCTTTTTTAAGTAAAACAATTTTACTAACCTAGAAAAAAGCATATACATGTTATACATTAAAAACATTATTTAATTTACTAGAACACGAACCTTTCTTTGTAGCTTGATCTTGAAGCGTCTCGAGAAAGGTAGATCCTCTTCCTTGGCTCGCTCGTCACCTTCGCACCTAATCTTGAACTCGAGAAACCTAAGATTTCTATTACATGAGTCAATAGAGGTTTTGGAAGGATTTGTGTGTGGGCACAATTAAACCATATGAACCAAGAACAATTCTTGGATCATAAGCTAATTCTCTAGATTGAATGTGAATCTAGGTGCAAAATAAGAAGAGTATTTTGTAGAGAGAGAGAGTGAGAGGATCGGCCACAATATGGAGAGAAGAAGAAAATTGCTTAACCTTCACATCTCTATGTGAGGCTCTATTTATAGGAGAAGGAAAAAGAAGAATTGCTCTAAGCCACATGAAACGTTGCAATTGTAAAATACCCAATGTTTTGCAAACGTTTAAAATCTACCCAATTAGTCTTACGTGGCATATTTTTAAGTAATTGCATTTCCGTTTTTGCCCTTTTTTTTAGTTTCCGTATTGATTTTAATTATTTCCAATTTTTTTAATTAACGGAAATTAACCAGATTTTTCGGGTAATTAGTTTTAATTTTCTTATTTTAAACAACGACAAATTTTTTTATTTCTTTTAATATGATTTTGAATTAGTCAACTAATAAATGCATAAACCATTTTATTTTTTCTTTAATTTTATTCAGATATATTTCATTAATTGCTATATTTATAAAAAGTCGGTTACAAATTAGACACATGAAGTACTAGTTAATTTGTGTTAATTTATATTTACGCACATTATAATCTTATATGTCAACCTGATTTCATGGGACTTAATTAACGCATATTTACCTGAGATCTCGGGAAGGCGTTATAATTTTCAACTTTCTTATTTGAAATCGTTATTTATTGGAGTGATTTTCAACTTTGTTTGATTTTGTTGTTATTTCATTTCTGTAATTAATTGCTCTTTTAAACAGACATGAATTAGTAGTTAATTTGCGTTAATTTGTATACACGTTGACTTTTAATCCTTTGATGTTTTTATTTTCCTGTATTATTTTCAATTTTTGTATATTAACGGAAATTAACCTGAAAATTCGGGAAATCTTGTTTAAATTTCAAAATTTACAGATTTTATATTAGCGCAAATTTACCTGAAATCACGGGATTTCTTGTCTAATTTTCAACTTACAGATTTGAAATCGTTATTTAATGGTTTAATATCTTTTTGAAATTGTCAACTATTTAATTTAGAATCCGAATTTTGTGTTGATTTAGGTTTAATCTGCTATATTTTTCATTTATGACTCGGATTTATTTCGTAAGTAAACAATCCTGTTGCATATTCAATACGGTTAATTTTTGTTAATTTGTGCGTATCCGAGTATTGCAAGAAATTAACCTTTTTGAAACAATTTCCAAGTTTATCTTCGTAAACGTTAACAAATATCGATTTTCCTATTTTATAGCTTTAACTTTTACAATTTTAAATTTTTGAACAATTTTGAGTTATTATTTTGAATAATTTTGAGATACTTTTTCATTTAAAATTTTAAATTTAGGCGGGTCTTACAATCAAAACAGTTAAAACTAAAGAACTTCCTCTATTCTGTCTGTATCGTTCATATCTATGATCCCATGTTCATCTGATATTAATTTGCGTTAATTTTAACGACGTCAAGGTTCATATTAATTTGCGTTAATTTTTAATCAGATATTATTTCATTAATTGCTATATATCATCGGTTACAAATTACACTCATGAGCATAATAGTTAATTTACGTTAATTTATATACACGCACATACCATCCTCCTGATTTAATGGGACTCAATTCCTATTTTTTTTACTGATTTTATATTAACGCAAATTTTCCTGAAATCACGGGATTTCTTGTCTAATTATCAACTTTCAGATTTGAAATCGTTATTTAATGGTTTTACTATATCTTTTTGAAATTGTCAACTATATAATTTAGAATCTGAATTTTGTGTTGATTTAGTTTTAATCTGATATATTTTTCATTTATGACTCGAATTTAATTAGTAAGTAAACAATCATGTTGCATATTCAATACGGTTAATTTTTGTTAATTTGTGCATATCCGAATATTGCGAGAAATTAATTTTTTTGAAACAGTTTCCATGTTTATCTTCGTAAACGTTAACAAATATCGGTTTTCCTATTTTATAGCTTTAACTGTTACAGTTTTGGGTTATTATTTTGAATAATTCCGAGATACTTTTTCGTTTAAAATATTAAATTTAGGCGGGTCTTATAATCAAATCAGTTAAAACTGAAGAATTTCCTCTATTTTGTTAGTATCGTTCGTATCTATGATCCCATGTTCATCTGATATTAATTTGCGTTAATTTTAACGACGTCAAGGTTCATATCTATGATCCCAATGTTGAATTTTGTCCTCGCCATTGTTTGTTTTCTACAAAAACTTCACAAACATACCGAAACAAAGGACAAACGAATTAGGTTAAAGAAGAAAAAGATATTCAACTGATGACCATCAAAAACGATTTGCATGCAAGTCAATGGAACTATAAAAACAGAGAAACTTACCGAGGGATTAGAGATTTGAAAACCCTAAATTTCCCGACTTCGTTTTTCCTTGTTTTACCTGCACAATGTTTAAAAATTTCTGTTAACGAAGATTAAATGCTTCCTCATTTCTTTTAAGACAATTCTTAAAATACTCATTCTAGAATTATAATAGCACAAATAACGAAATTAATTTTATAATGCCTTAAACGACTTTTCGGCTTTAGAAAGTAATTTATATTTTCATCAAATGAAAATATTCAAAATCTTATTTTGACATTCACATCATTTTATGTCCTTGTGGACAAAAATACCCTTTAGACATTTTCCGAGAAAAAGTCTAGTTCAACACTTGAACTTATTTTGACTTAGCTTCTAGTTTAACAATCCTACTCTAATGACCTGTAATAGTGACCTTATGGATCCAAATGAACAAAGCTTGAGCTTCTATACTCGGACTCAAAAGTTCACAAACCTTTTCCGAGTATTAGGTTAATGTCGACTGACTCCACTAAAGAGTCGACACTGAGAATCTCTCGGTTCAAATGAATTTATTTTCTACTCAAGTTCAACTTAATTATATTGAGCGGATCCATTGAATGTTATCTATGTTTACCCTTCATGAATATCATCAACTAGTTGGAATTTATAAAATTACCATTTTACCATTTTAGTTGTTATTTCCTCAACTCCTTTAGTACTTGTGAATAAGTTAGAAACAATGTATTGACGAGGAGCTAACAAGTCACATTGTTTCATCCAAATAAAGTCGCTACTTAAATTTGGACACTGCGTAGTTCATTTATTCACAATCCAATTAATAAAGCATGAGGTGATATACATTGCATCTCAGCAATCTTATACATGGATTCCATATCTATGAGAACTTCACAAAGTCGGTTCATGACATCTTCATAACTTAATATCTCACCAATAGGCCTTGTCTAGATCACACATTGGACCTAGAATTTGACTTTCTCAAATGAGAGTATTAATGCTATGAAATGACATGTCTCATTTCAGGATTTAGGTAAGCATGATGCGATTCATACGTAATGACCTTGAGATAGAAGATGTTAAATGGTTTGTTCTTCTATTGTCTCTAAAGGTGCACTGGTCAATTCAGTATCTTCGAAAGATAGTGGGAAGAACTACAGAGTTCCTAACTATTTGTGCCTCGTAACCAGACATCCTAGATTCTTCCAACAATCATACTGGGATCAATAGTCCGTTGATCTTTAGCTTGCGAATATACCGTTTTAGTCAAACCATGAAGAGTTTGTTCACGCAAATCTACATTTGTCTCTTCATACATTGTTAGGTTTGATTAAGGACTATAAGACTATTGAATATCATAAATCTTCAATCAAACTAAAAAGGAATGAATGAACGTTTCAACTTTTATTAATTCAATCAGCAAATTACAAAGATTTATATATTACATCAGTATGTAAATAAACAATCTTTCAATAAGGACTTTACAAAGATTTATATATTACATGAGGAAATGGCGGCATAACTACCTAATGTTTTCGGGTTGTTGCACTTAACTACCTAATGTTTTAAATCAGCGGGTAAACTACTCAATGTTTGGTTTTTGTATTTCCGTCACTACTAGGTCTGTTAAAACTAATGGAAATCCACATGGAAGGCTGAGATTGTATGAAATAAACGTTTTAATTTTTTTTTTAATAAACGAGTAAAAGAGGATTGAATAACATGAATCAGTCCCGAAAAATCCCTAAAACCCCAAATCCAAAATTTGAAAATCCTAAAATTTGTATGCGGTACGAGGTTGAATCATTCATGTTCTCTCTTCAAAATACGAGTAATGGCGTACACGAATTCGAGTTGTAGCAGCAAAAATGGTCGAAGAGGTCTAACGAAGTCCACTGCTGAAACTAGGGTTCGTCAATGCTACTGTTCCGTGGAAAGGGTTCAAAAAACGTCGTGGACTGATTCGAATCCTGGGAGGAGGTTTTTTTGCTGCAATAAGAGAGTTGTAAGAAGTGAATTTCGTTCTGGTTCTAATTTTTTTTGTCCTGGGAGGTTTTGTTCTGGTTCTAATTTTCGTTCTGGTTCTAATTTTTTTTTCCTGATTCTTTGGTTGTTAGGAGGAAGGTGGATGCTCGTACTGGGAGTGGTTAGACCCTGAGATGTGTGAAAGATCGAAGCACATTATACCTGGATTGCTAAGACACATCAACAGGTCTGATGCAGAAATTGTAAGGTTAGAGTCTGCGATTGAGAAGCTAGTGTTGCAGATTGATAAATATAAGGCTGCAATTGATCTGAAGATGGAAAATGAAGATGATGTGCAAGGGAAAGGAATGCAACGTTGGAGATCCGTGTTTATGTTTTTTGGATTTGTCTTCATTTTCTGTTTCTGGATCTTCTTCTGATAATTTAAGCAAAGCTGTTATGAATTTTTGGATTTGTATTGTAATTATGGATCTTAAGTTAAGTACTGCTTTTCTGTGTTTGTCAATCTCTTGTAATTTTGTTTATGAATGAAATGAAAAGCCTTGCAGATTTTATATTGAGCACTGAATCCAAAAGTGTAAACTAAAACAACCTGTAACTAAAAGCTGAAGATGCATAAAAGCTGAAACAAAAGCTGCATAACTGAAGATGCATAAAAACTGAATCCAGCATTAACTGAAGATGCATAAAAGCTGTTTCACAAACTAAAACAAATTGTATTAACTGAATCCAGCATTAACTGAAGATGCACAAACTAAAACAAACTGAGTTTCAAAAAAATGCACATCATGTCTTCTTGTAAAAAAGTTGTTTCACAGAAACTACAACTACATGTCTTCTTGTTTCTACACTGCATTCCTCTGTTCGTGTCTCTTCCTTCTGTCATTCCTTTTCACAGTTTCAATTGACGGATTTGGTTTTGGTGGTCTTCCTATTTTTTTGGGAACATCAACCTATAATTGACAGATAATGTAGATTCAGTTCATTGAAATAAACCAAAACAACAACTCAAAAGTAGAGCTTATACCTGAACAAACTTCTCATTAGAGCATGATCTCTTTGAGTGGCCCGATTGCTTACAATTGCTGCACTTGTTCACTTGTCCTTTTCTACTCTGTTTTGAGACTTGACCAGGAACTTCATCAGCGGTCCTATTCCTTTTCTTTTTTGGACGTCCGGGCAAAGTTTGATCGAGAGGTGGTAGAATAGGATTCAAACCTGCATTTGGCCATTTGTCTGGGCTTGTCACAGGTTGAATTATACCGGCGTATGAAAGTATGAATGCCTCTTTCTTGTAGTAATCATCAATGTACATCATGGGATCTAAACCGGAGGTCCAAATACATGTCAGTGCATGTGGACATGGAATTCCAGTCAATTCATATAGTCTACACGTACAAATTTTAAGTCTCAAGTCAACCACAAAGGTTTCACAGCCCATGAATGTGACCTGAAAAAATTAAAAACAAACTGTGAACATAATTTTCTTGGCAACTACAAAGGTTTCACAAATTACCTGGAATTTTGCACTACCAGCTGCACTTGATTGGCAATTCTTTGAAATTTTCTTGTGACCCTCCATTATCTTCATAATTCTTGGACCTACTTCATGGTTCCATTTTTGAACTTCTTTTCTTTTTGATTCAAAACGACGCATAAGCCATAATCTTATTCTTTCTAGTAGTGTCACAATGGGCTTATCTCGAGCTGGTAGTATTGCTGAATTGAAGCTCTCACACATATTATTTAATAACATGTCACACTTAGAAAACAATCTGAAATGTGACTTTGACCACTGAGAAGCTGGTTTCTGTAACAACCACGCATAGGCCTTCTCATCTTCATTTTTGAGTAACTTCATCTTACTTGCAAACTCTGTTTCTGTGGTTGCTCTTGCACAGTCCCACAACATTTGCTTCAACAGTAACCCACTATGTTGTGTCTTGAAGTTTGAATGCATATGCCGAACGCAAAACCTTGACTCAGCCCCTGGAAACACATCTAACAAGGCCTTCTCTAGACCTTTCTGTCTATCACTCATCATCGTGAAAGCAGTTGTGTTTTGAACCTTCAAGTCTTCAAACAATAGCATCAAAAACCATGTCCAAGTGTTTGTGTTCTCTTTCTCAACTACCGCAAAAGCTACTGGATATTGAGAATTATTGGCATCAATACCTACAGCTGCAAGTAACATACCTTTACTATATCCTTTTAGAAAACAGCCATCAAAACCAAGCAGAGGCCTACACCCTTTATTGAACCCATCTTGACATGCTTTAAAGCATATGTACACTCTCTCAAACACTCTCTTACCATTAACTAGAGATGTTTTTATGAGAGCTGTGGTACCTACATACAAAACAAACAAATATATAACCTCAATATATAATACACACTCAATATATAGAATTCATTATAAACAATACCTGGATCAGTAGTGATCAATTGTTGACAATAATCTTCAAGCACGACATATTGGTCCTTCACTGACCCCTCAAGTTTATCCCTGGCCGCATTTTTTGCTCTGTAGAACGTGTCTCGAGAGACGTTACTATACATAGTTGCTGCAACCAACTCTTTGAAGCAGCCGTAATCCATGTTCGGATTCACTCTAAACTCATTAAAGAACTCCTTCGAGAGCCAAGTACTTGTGATTTTGGAGTTGTCAAATACAATTCCACAGTTATGTTCATCCACCAATGTGTTGATTCTCACTGTCTTATTATCTGAACCAATAAATTTTGCATACAATACCCATTTACAGCCTACACCTTTGCATTTTACTCTAACCCTAGTTGAATCATTGAACACGTATTTGAAGTCTCTGTTTCCACTGATAAAAACTTGTTTTAGTACCTCTCTCAAATGCTCAATGGAAGGAAAGAGCATACCGAGTTTGAAGCTAAAATTATTCAAATTTCCACGTGGGTTGTATTCCCGCTGGCTTTTCCTCTTCGTTTGTTCTCCGACATCGCTACACAGACTGTCCAGGTCACTTTCCGACCTAATTCCTTCAGAATCGTCATCTCCGCCGTCGCCGGGAGCCTCGTCTCCACTGTCAGCGATAGACCACCATTGTTGTGGAAGAGTGGCTTCTATGTTTTCCCCGTCATCTGCGTACTCCTCCTCACGAAGTTCAAATCTCTCTTCTTCTTCTTCACGTTCATTATTTTCTTCACGATGTTCAGTATTCATGTTTATGATATTTGGAATTTGGGAATTTCTTCACGAAGTTCATAAATTTAACCGGGATACATCCTAGCCATTCATTATTTTGACATCCAATTTTAACAGACCTGGTAGTGACGGAAATACAAAAACCAAACATTGAGTAGTTTACCCGCTGATTTAAAACATTAGGTAGTTAAGTGCAACAACCCGAAAACATTAGGTAGTTATGCCGCCATTTCCTCATATTACATCAGTATGTAAATAAACAATCTTCTTGTGGGCATCTCTGCCAACAATATATTGCATCTCAACAATCTTGTACATGAATTTCATATATATGAGAACTTCACAAAGTTGGTTCATGACATCGTCATAACTTAATATCTCACCAATTGGCCTAGTCTAGATCATGTAATGGATCTAGAATTTGACTTTCTCAAATGAGAGTATTAATGCTATGAAATGACATGTCTCATTTCGGATTTAGGTAAGCATGATGCAATTCATACATAGCGACCTTGAGACAGAAGATGTTAAATGGTTTGTTCTTCCATTGTCTCTAAATGTGCACTGGTCAATTTAGTATCTTCGAAAGATACACTGGAAGAACTATAGAGTTCCTAACTCTCTATGCCTCGTAACCAGACATCATAGATTCTTCCCACAATCATACTGGGATCAATAGTACGTTGATCTTTAGATTGTGAATATATCGTTTTAACCAAACCATGAAGAGTTTGTTCATGCAAATCTACATTTGTCTCTTCATATATTGTTAGGTTTGATTAAGGACTATAAGACTATTTAAGATCATAAATCTTCAATCAATTGAAAAAGGAATGCATGAATGTTTCAACTTTTATTAATTTAATCAGCAAATTACAATAAGGACTTATGAAATATTTATATATTACATCAATATGTAAATAAACAATCTTCTTGTGGGAATCTCTGCCAACAACCGGAGCATCTGCAGGGTGGCAGTTGGCTAAACAATATTGCATAATCTCATTTGAGGCAACCTAGGTATGCATTTGTATGCCCATATTTGTAGTGGTAGTAAGAACCCTTCTACGTGGATCTTCCTAGTCTTTTCAGTGCTTGAGGGGCTTTGAGCTTTTTGGACCAAGGCATGTACGCTCCCAATAAAGTGCTCTCAAACAACGTTCTCCCATATAAATCTGTTGAATTCGCAGGGGTTGTCCACCATCATGATGAAGGACTTGTTCTTCAAGGCCACATGTGCGTTTCCCCGTAGAAGCACGTTGTATAAGAAGTAGATGAGGAGAAGACGAACTTGTTTTACGTCGTCATCTCAGTGTTGACTGTCCTTTTGAAATAGCCCAATATTCCCCCTTGTGGCAAGAACACCTCCCTTGAAAGTGTCAACATATAATCCCCCAGGGAGTTCAGTCTCAAATGCGTTCGATGGGGTCAGATTGTACCCCTCCTGCACATGAAGTCCAATGATCTCACCGAACTGTTTAAGATGAACTCTCGCGGGTCTCCACCCACATCTATCAACAATGACGAGTTTGACGTCGCAACACCCTCGAAATATCCAATCCTCAACGTCAGGGTGTTGAGGATCTTAGAGGACCTTGTGATTGACGGCATGTCGAGAAATTGCCCGAAATAGGACTCCCGGAACAATTCCTCTTGACTCTTCGTCATCATAGCTTCTTCCTTTAAAGTCATGACGTTCCGTTGAAGTTGAAATTAACCACTGTTTCGTCGGGGACATACCTCGTCCAACGTTGTAAATGAAACCAATTTATATAACTATTAATATCTACACGTAATAATTTATATAACAAAAAATTGGCTATATAGCCTTATAAAACGTTTCCATTTTGGATATACCCAAGGTTTTGTTAACAGATTGAAAATACCCAGACAGATTCGTTTACATATCGTAAACAGTCAAAAATACCCTTAATTCGTTTACATATTGAAAACATTTTTCTAGGGTATTTTTTTCTCCAAACTTTTGTGAACGATTTTGTCTGGGTATTTTTAATCTATTAACGAAACTTTAGATATATTCAAATTACACATAGTTTACACGGCTATACATCAAAATTACTCTTTATATAATTATTCATAAGGTTGTTTTGTAACGGCATTGAAATACTACTAACTATTCTGTCAAACAAATGTAACTAATAGGAGTTAAATGTAACAATAACCATAAATAGACGTAACTATTCAGGAAAACTTTTGTAACTATTCTAAAATACTGGTAACTATTCAGTCAAACGAATGTAACTAATAAGAACTAGGTGTAACTATAACCACAAGTAAACGTAACTATTCAGAAAAACTTTTATAACTACTCTGAAATACTGCTAACTATTATGTCAAACAAATATAACTAATAGGAACTAAATGTAACTATAACCACTAGTAGACGTAACTATTCAGAAAAACTTTTGTAGAATTTGTCTGAAATACTGGTAACATTGGTCAATAACCAAAGCTCATTACAAGTAATTATTTAATTTCAATTTATGTAACTACATCTAACTAAAGGTAATTAATCACTATATAATTTATAAACCATACCTTAAATCATATACGTAATTGAAGTAAAAGGAAATTATGGGGTCAAAACAATGTAAGTGCATGAATTTATAAGAACATGACTCATATTAGTGCATCATCATCACAGTAAGTAAAGCTATGTATACCAATACCTAAAACAGTATTTACACTTGTACCTAATCTATATTATTGCGTCAACATCACAGTAACTAAAGTTACATACGACTTTGGCTTGTAACTAATACATGTTAGTGTTCTACCATCACAGGTAAAAAAATTCAACTCTGACATCAATCTAATAACAAATAAACAAAAAACTCACGGGCGTCCCTTTGACTCGTTGTTGCAGAGCCAACCCCGACGCTTCACCGATTGACTTTACATATTTAAATGCATATTTGTAGTTTTGTCTTTTATGAAATATAATTACATTTCTGTAATATAGGACCCGAAAGTAATACTCTAAGGCAAATTCTATAAAATATACTGGATGAATACATTACCAAGGTTAAAAGTCATTTCGAAATAATAGAACTAAAAATCTCTGTAGCCGAAAACAGAAGATCCAAGTAACGCGGGCTAATCAACTCGGTGACGCAGCTCGCCCTTTCTTCGAATTTGTTTACAAAGATTTTGTGACAAAGAGTTGAACGACCAGATCGTCTATCAATCTCACCGCAGAAAACCATGGGAGAGGTACCCACGGATGATGACTTGCTTCTCAAGGGTTTCTTCGCCGAAGTCGGCGAAGTCGAGAGAGACAACGAAGTTCTCAGGTTCAGTCTCGCTCTCCTTATACACTTCTGTACAATAGGCAAGAGAAATTGATATGATGCATGGTTTCGGTTATTCATCGAGCGATTGGGCTCGGGTTCTGGTTTTAGCTGATGAATTATTAGGGTTTCAAGATGTTTTTCTAAAAAATATATCCAAATTTTTAGCCCTGCGTTCTGTTTTCCAGTCTAAGTCGGATTGTTGGGTTGAATTATTACTACACTTACTGATTGATAACTTTCTTATGAATATTCGACAATCATGGAAAGAGATTAGGCTGTCTGGCATATAAAGCTACACTAATGGATATGAAGGTTCTAATGTCTGAGTCGCTGTGGTATTGAAGGAAAATATCTATTTGAGATTTTTTGTTAAAAATTAATGAATGAAAACCTAGTTTCTTTTGCGTGGAACAACTGACCAGAAAGATCAAACATTGGTGGCGTGTATCAGGAAGCACTTAGAAAACTACAGCTGACTAGTTTTATAAAGCTGTTACGTTCTCGGAGAAAAATTAGCTGATTAACCTGTTTTTGTATTCTCTTATGTATTGTTTTGTTTGCTTTATCCTTGTTGTTTTTCTTGATTCCCTTTGCTCCATGTGGACGTAATGATAGTGAGGTCGTCTCTCCTTAGATGACCCAAGTTGTTGATAACCTGAAACACCATGTCATCGCCACTTCTCTCTCTCTAAAGTATTAGCAGTTTAGCAAATAATAATCTTCTTATGATCAGTCGAATCCGAATCCAGATTATTGTCTTCTATAATCAAAATGAAAACGTTTTTATTTAGTTTTCATTTGCTCTTGAATTGGTCCTACCTTCTAGATGGTATATCTTTAGGGATATGTTAGGTGTCTAGCTTTAGTTTCTAGGAATATAAGAAGAAAAAAACCGCTTATCTTCTGAGACGTATTCATTAAACTCCCAATTATTTGATCTTTCGTGGAATTGAGAAGTGTTTAATGTAGCATTTCCTTGAAGAGCCGTAGGTCAGCAATAGATGACATAGGTGGCTAATACTTCAAAGGTCCTTGAGGGAATTTGGCTTTTTCAATTGCTTGGTTATGCAAGGTCTAAGTTTGCATATATTGGATTCGCTGATACCAGTGCTATTGTTTTCTTTTTATGAGATGCATTGATATTCTGATAATTATAATTTAAAATTAAAAAATAATACTTGCAGGATCCTTGGGTGCTTTAAGTTGAATCCTTTTGAATACTTGAACTTATCATTTGACTCATCTCCAGAAGAGATTAAAAGGCAGTACCGCAAGGTAATTTTCTTGAAATGATGGAACCAGGAAGTCTTCTAAGCTGTTTATTTCTTGTAGTCCGGCTACCGATCTGACAAACTATTACATTTGTAGCTATCACTGCTGGTTCACCCTGACAAATGCAAGCATCCTCGGGCTAAAGAGGCATTTGGAGGTTTTTTCTTCTCCCACCTTTTTCCTATCTTATTTACATGTTCAATTTTTTCATTTCCTTCTTTTTTTCTTACCTACTCATCAGTTTTTTTATCCTGTCAAAGCAGGCAAATAAAAATATCTTAATTTTAATTAAAACAGTGTGCCTAAATGTTTCAAATTTTGAGTAAGTTGTAATTTAATTCCACTTGTATAACATAAAGCGCTGGCCTTGATTGAACTTCTCTACGAATAGAGGATCTGATGAACTTTTCTGATCAACAAAATATCCGCTTGATTGATCTTATAGAATTGATGTGCAATGAAAATGGAAGAATTGCTTTGTCTGATTTTTTGAAGTGCTTTATGTTCGCACGTTCCACTATTTTATACAAATGTACTTGCGCGTCTGGTTCACTGTTAGGGTCATTCGCTCTTTTGACGTGCAAAAGCAATAATGGTTTTTGTAGAGTTAAAAGGGATGTCATTAATGTTATTTCTATCTCAGTTTGTTTAATTTTACTACACTAGGAAGTCCTCTATATTACTGCGAGACATTTTTAAAAATTACAGGGAGGCTTTCTTTTTATTTTTTATCTTAACTAACTTGTTGACTTCTTGCAGCACTAGCGAAAGCGCAACAGTTATTACTTGATCAGCAAGAAAGGGATTACATTCTTAGCCAAGTAACTGCAGCCAAAGGTCAATAATGTTTCTGGTGCCAAACAAAGTTTTCTTTACAGTCCGACAATTAGTTTGGGTAACTAGATTGTAATTTAATAAGAAACGCTAAAAATGCAGATTGTTTAAGTTAAGGTTGTTGCTACTGTTAACACCATGAGCATGTCACGTGTAGAAAATTCCTCATCCTATACATTTGTCTTGGATTTCAGAAGAACTAAGGTCGGTGAGGAAGAAGCACTTGAAAAAGGATACAGCTTCCAAAATCAAGTCATTAGTTGAAGAGGTATGGTCATGTCTTGTATGTTTCTCATTTATACATTTTTTATTAGTAATTTTCTGTTTCCTTGACCCCAGCAGTAAATAAAAAATCGTTTCTTCTTTTAAGGGGTTGGCTATACCTATTTAATAATAAATGTAGGTCGCATTTGCATTTTCTTTTCTAGTACTGATTTTGGTACATTTGGTTCTACAGTTTTAAACCTTCAATGAAATCCTATTGGACTTTCCAAATTAGGCAAAGCAAAGCACAAAACTTGGATATTTGTCTGCACAAAGAATACATAGAATATAATTACTGTGGAGGATAGCAGCATAAAGCAGTCAGTCAGTCTGTCTAGCGGGCTCTCTTTAGTGTCTTGCTTATGTTTTTTCCTTTTCTGGGTCCACTATTTTATTTTTTAATAGTGTTTCTATATAAGCCAGTTTGAACGTGAACAGAATTACAAGGTAGGGTCAAGACATTAATTTATGCTATTATAAATACATATTGCAGGGTAAGTATGAACTACAACATGAACAGTCGGAGGAATTCAAACAAGAACTGAAGTTAAAGGTCAGACAGCTATTAACAGACCAAGAATGGAGAAGGAGAAAAATGGCAATGCGGGTATGTTTAACTGAGCTTGTTTCATTCCACTGAAAATTCAAGAGGAACTAAAAAAACGAACAGATAACATAGAATTGAAATCTTGGTGATCATGAGGAGAACGGGGACCAGAAGAAAAAAAAGCATTCAGTCCCAATAAAAGAGAAAATCCCTCTTCTGTTATAAGGAACTTGCAAATCCTATGGTTTATTGACCTGGGTCTCTCTGGTTTGCATGTAGATATCTGAAGAGGAAGGTAGATTGAAAAAGGACGAAGCGGAAACCAAAGAGATGTGGAAAAAAAAGCGCGAGCATGAAGAGCAATGGGAAGGAACACGAGAAAAAAGGGTTTGCTTCTGCATCTCTCATAAGATCATCTGTAGTTCATAACTAGTAGCTTGCTTATGCATTTTGTTTGGTTCTTTCACCATTCACGTGTATGTTATAAATGGATCACAGGGTAGTTTCTCTTTAAAGGGTTGGTTTTCCACATGTCTTGTCAACTCTCAAATGCGTAATAGTTTACTCAATGCTTATCATATCTGATATAAATGAGTTTCGGTATACACTTTAGTGCAATGACTGCTATTAAGGTTTTTTTAAGAAACCCTTTTGATTGCTTTTTTTACAACCATGGGTATACGATTTGCCCTATTGAGCCCACGAGGCTCTGGCAGTTCAATCGGGAGACCCCACCTCCCAAGGTTTCGAGTCTGGGGGAGTAGAACAGGGTACCGTGTACAGGAGCAAGCGATTTGATTCGTGTGTACTATGCTTTATTATAAACATTGGCCACATGATGATTAGTGTTACTAATACTGGACTGCCTTGAAATTTTGACCAGCATAGCATGACTTCATGGTGATGCTCTCTGGCTTATTTTCTGGTCCTTCGGACGATGTTTTCTCTCTATTCATACACCAATAAATTAGTCTGCGCATGAGATAGTGGGAATCCCATGTTTTTTTCAAGGCTCTGCAATTTTCCTGGAAAAGTCGTTTGATACTTTTGACTTGTATTCCATCTTAACTCGTGGCTCGGCAGGTTTCAAGCTGGAGAGACTTCCAGAAATCTGGAAAGAAGGTGAGTTTATCGGGCTGTACCCTTTTTCTCAAGCAATGTGGTTTTCAAATTTAAATTTCTAACCTCTGCAATTTCAGGCTAAAAAGGGAGAACTTCGACCTCCGAAGCTCAAAACGGAAGACCCCAACAAATCCTATGTACAAAGGCCGGTGAAGAAAGGTTGATTTTGCCATCTTGTTAACACATGCTTATCAATCAATATATTTACCTCAAAAGTAAAACATTCAGTTGTTTATCCGAGGAGTTATGTGAGTGATGTTGTCTGTATCTTGATATAATCAAATCTCTTATACCATTTTCTAGATATGTGAAGTATATTAGTTATTAAAACTCTGCAACAGATTGGCTTGGGAATTTTGGTGGCCCCTCTCTGTGATATGTTGGGTATCCTGGTGACTAGTTTGGGATACCATTTTAAAAACCAATTAAACAGACTCAGAGTCCGTTTAGCATTTAAGAGCTTCATTACTGATGGAGTTGAATTCTTGCTTTAATAGAAGCTTGGTAGTTATCCCACTAAAAAGTTAATTAGCAACTAACAGAATCCTGGATGACACGTGTGATAAGATACTGTGATCGTGCATCCCCATATGCTCACTTGAAATCACTCTCAACCTACTGCCGGGTCCACTAATTCCAGGATGGCGCAATATTTAATAAGTTCGTTCTGAAGTCTGAACGACCAACTAATACGAGACACTGTTCGCAGAAATACGATCTGAAATTTGTCGGCAAGCTATAGAGCTCTATTCCCACAATTTCGTGCTCGTTCTTCGAAGAACAAAATATCCATATTGCAGGGTTGATCTTCGCTGTTCTCCTTAGGTTGCCTCTCACTGAAACTCTCTCTTCCCCGGTTGACCTTGGCCATAGTCACGATCAGAATGGCAGTGAACCCTTCTATGAGTTTATTCGGCCCATTTTTGTCCTAAAAAGTGATCAGTGCAGATCTGCGCCACCACCCACTGGAGCACGCTCGGCCGGCGATGCGCCTTTGACCGGAGTCGCGCGATTGTTAGATCTCCCCATATCTGTTTTGATAGTTTTTGGTGAAACCCCAGCCTTACCAATAGTGCTTCTGCATCCCGGGTCGGCCCTGTGTCTCCATCGCCGGCGTCCCCGACCTGAGCTTCCACGCACATTCCTGGCTATGTTAGAGAAATTGCTCCCTCTTCCCGTCCAAAGCCTTGGCAACGTACTCCATTGCCACGCCGACATGCGTCTCCACCCTAGGGATGTCGTATATCGTGGAAACCGCATTCACCCGCTGCTCTAGCCTCTGACGTGGCTTCGTGCTCATGCGTCACCATCCGTGCTTGCACTGCCGAGTCTCTAAATTATTTGGAGATTTGTTGTCAAAAATTTGGGTTTAAACTCTCATCGCTGAGTGACTCAACGCCAAATTGATATTGACATCTCGTAATGCCAACGGGAGTCGTACATATCATAAAATAAGAACGCAAGAGAGAGGTCTCTCTTCGTCTATAGAGATTAAGCTGAATTCGTTGGAAGATAATTTTCTATTAATGCAAAAACTCCATTGATAGACCAAATTACAACTGTTTTATTGAGATATTAAACTAAAATTACCATAACTATAATAGGAAATAGTACAAACTAGGAACTTATATAAGACAAGAATAAACTCCGAAATCAATAACATAAAGAAACTCCCACAATTAATTACTGACCGCGACAACTGATGTTACGGGCCCGTTTTTGAAATATATTCTCAAAGTATGGATACGTAACACATGACTTGAAGATAATGGCGATTGTAGGTTGCTCCAGGGGCGCAGAACGCTTGGAGTTCCAGGTCCGCTTGATTGGCTGACAGTTCTCTGCGTGGTCATGTTTTGAAAGATATTGAAAAGCTGTGCGGAATGATATGTAGAAAAGATATGTTGAATTGTCACCGGAATCACTTTATTATATCAAGTGCCGTTAAAGTCGGACTCTCGGATTGTCAACCAAAATGTCAAATATATATTCTTCAAATGCCTTAGTTTCATGGAAAGCAATTTGGAAAAGGCGAGGAAAAGTTAATGGTCTTCAAACACCGCCTGCTTCTCGTATGATGACCTTCATCTTCGGGAACCAAGTTTTAATAAAGCCTTTCTAGTCTATTTCCAGACTTGCAAAAGACCCAGAACTTTCTCAAACCAATGTCATTGAACAACCCAACTTTGATCCTTGGTGCCAAACGTCACTCCAAAATTCGAAACGCAGCAAGCGATGTCTGCGTTTGATAAATAAATCGAAGATGATTATCGTCTCTAAATGTATAACGACGCAGTAGTAGCTGTGGCCCTGAGACTCGGACCAAATAAGAGCATTACCAATTGTAAACCTTAAAATACTCCTCTTAAATAGTTTGAAATGAGGTGGTAAAAGATATCGTTTCTCTCCAATGAATCTAACTCTTAAAATTTACAATAGAACATTCACTACGGATGGGTTAATCTAATGGAATGCATTCTATTTCATCAACTTAGCGTACAACAGCTTATCGTACTAAAAAAACACTCGAGAGCCGTAAGGGTAAAAACGGCACTAGAGTATCTGCAAGTAATTAAGACAAAAAGAGAATTCCAGAAATAAACCTGTAATTAGCAGAAGATAAAATATTCCATACTCTCTAACGACCAAAACTTGACTTAATATTCTCGTCAAGGGGGACAATAAATAAAATACAAAGTTGCTTGCTTATCTTCACACAAATGTTATGTTGTACAAAAGCAGAGAGAATTAATACACAAAGCAACACCCTCTATGATACAAGGACGCTCACAAAGACTAAAAAAATATATATGTCATCACAAATATGTCCTCTCAAAAATGAGAAGCGGAACCCCAAAAAAAGGCCATAGCACGAGGGATAAAAAAAATTATTAACTTAAATGAGAAAAATACTCTGCACTACCAATCCATAGGACGAGCATCGGAGACTGATTTCTACCTGCTTGTGGCTCAATTTACAAAGTGGTGAGTGAATAAACTGCAACTCGTTCTTGGCACCTCAACAAAGTATAAATCTACCCACTGCCCGCAAACCCAGATCCTGGTTTTGAATCTACTCTTCACTTCATGGCAAAAGCCGAAAAACTCTAAAAGAAACATACCCGTATTTCGGAACTTGGTGTATGAATTGGATGGGTCTATATAATGCTCTCTCTTTCTCTATACAGGACACCAAAAAACCCAGGTGGAAGGTATGAGCCTTGTCTTTCCTCTTTTTTCTGAATATATTTCGTTGATATGAACTCGGGATTGACTATATCCAAGCAAGTGAGCCTCGGTCGTTTGTTACTTGCGGTCGGCCCCTCGTTGGTGTTGGCGGTCTGTTAGCATTCAATTCCTGTTTCCATTATTTTTTATGAAAAGAAAATATTAGAATCCGTCTTGATAATGCACGGCCATCGTGCCCAACTACTATATGCCAATATATACCTGCATCCATGTGTCCTCGATGTGGCGTTCTGGAGATGTTTCTGGTGATGAAATCGCTGGTGGAAGTGGATGGATGAGTTTTGGCACCACAACAAGATCTCTGCCTAGAACTAAGATTGCTCCCGCGTTATTTGCAGTGCCTGTTTAGAGTGAAGGATTTAGTTTATACACTACAATAATTACAGGAGTTTAAGAAGTTGCATGAGAAAAATGGGATTCATCCTTGAACGTACCACAATAATTCGTGGCAGAAAAGAGTGTGATCAGGTGTCCCTGAGCAAAACGCTCAAAACCATCCATAACACATTCGTGTGCACGGACGATTAACTGAAGATCATTGTTATTACAGAATTCCATGACGCGGTCAGGCTGGAGCAAAGAAGATGTGAATGTTACAACAACTCAAACTCGCAAGTACTTCTCTAGTAACCTAAATAAATAAAACTCTAAAAAGAAAGCTTCCTGTCTGTTTTGCGCATAAAAACACAATCTCATCGGCAGAAGTAAAACTCACCCCAAAGGTAACCAATCCGGGGCCCCTTGCATTTGGCCGTAAACCTTCCACGCTATCATTTTCTGTGGGATCAGACCTAATACAAAACAATATTTGGAATTTTATACCAGTTAGGTTTAATTGGGTTGAAAAAATAAATTTAAACAAATAAGACAAGCACAAACCATAATAAATCCATAAGCACAATTGAGCCAGCTTCCATTGTGATTGGACGCTGAAGATTCTCAATTTGTTCAACATGATTTATCGACCGACCAATACCACCATGCATACAAATTATCTTTTTCTCGATAAGTGCTGCCAGAGGGAGCCAATTGAACAACCGATTTATTCGATGCCATGCCCAAATTCCATCCCGTTCCCCCTTTTGAAAAATCAAGAAGTCGGTAAACAAACAAGCAAAAAAAACACAAAAATTTGGCGAAGGAAAATACACACAGTAAAAAGGAACATAATACCATGCGCTCGATACACTCAATTCGGAAGCCAAAAAGGGCATTGATATCTGCAGCTTCATGATTTCCCCGAATTAGATGAACATTTTGAGAATATTCAACCTGCATTATTCAACCATCAGGCTATTATTTTGACCAAGTATCCACTTAACCACGATTACTGCTCAGAAGACTACAAGGACATACCTTCAGAGCAAGTAGAAGACTAATAGTTTCTAAACTGTGCTGGCCTCGGTCAACATAGTCTCCTAAAAATAGATAATCGATATATCTGGAAGGTATACATACAAAAAAAATCAAAATGTCAGACAGAATTCCCTCACACAAATTTGTAGGCTAGACTAAACAAAGCGAAATAGACATATACATATGCTCTGCAACAGACATATACATATGCTGTGCGACAGACATATACATATGCTCTGCGACAGACATATACATATGCTCTGCGACAGACATATACATATGCTCTGCAACAGACACATACATATGCTCTGATACACTTCTAACATTCAACAGGGATAAACTTTTGATTTTCTCAGCTTATCCATTTAGTTCTTTTTTATCCTATCCCCTTAACTATCCTAGGTGCTCTTAACTAACATTTCACTGTACAGCATTACTTGGCTGCAATAGTAGACCATTTTCATGAACTTCTCTTCTAGAGAAGATATTTATTTTTATATAATTAATATGCCAAAATGCTCCAGAGCTTATAAGTTAACCGAATACAGATGAAAACCAATTGAAAAACTTACGCAATGTCCCCAGCAGTGGAAGGTGAACCATACTCATCAAAAAGACGCATAAGATCTCCGAATTGCCCATGCAAATCACCAAATATCTTAATAGGAGCCTTAAGCTGTAAGACACTCGGTTCACTTGAGAATATCCTCTCAGCACTGTCACATAAATCTGCTATTTCATTGCAATCTAAGAAAAATTGTCGGCGGACAGGAGGTTTCCAGCCTCGAGGTTTCAGAAGATGAGCAATCACCTGATCAAAGGAAGAGAGAACATAACAAAAATCAGTAAAAAAAAATAAAAATAACAAAGTTATACACTTAATACAAGAGAACTAATCCACTTGGAATTAAGTCACCATGTCAAATTTAATAAAATGCTAATTGAAAAATAAAAAAGTCAAACTTATTCGCCAAAGGATATTTGAAGCAATAGTTCTGCGTAAATTTGGCTCCTATGGTAACACCCTAGGAGTTGAAAAGAAGGTTGGTTTTTACCATTAAGATGGTTTGAAAATATAGAAAGCACAACATTCTAGACACTCAAAAAACTCCAAAAGAATTTTGTAATCTTTTTTATATAGAGCCAGCAACAATTACCACAGCAAAACTAAAAAAAAAAACAATGAAGAAATTGAATAAAGGAATATCATTAGTCAGGCTTTACCTTCTTGGGTACACTATTAATAGACATCTGCCGATCTAATAATTTTCTAGCTGCAGTTGCACTTTCTGGGGTCCCATAGCTTACTCGCCTGCCTTCATTTTCAAACTGATCAATAGAAAGCTGTCTTACCATGCCGCCCAGAGCCCCGCCAGTCTCAGCAGCTACAACAACCTGAATTTATGACATGAAATGTGGTCACCAGTTTTGACAAGGATGAGAGAATAAAAGGTTGGTTACTCTTTCATGAATCATGCCTGACAACAAATGATATCATATAGAAATCAAATTCTTAATACTCACAGCTCTATGATGCAGTCGAACTCCAGCAGGAGGCATGCTATTTGGCCCAGCAGACTCGGGCTTGATCAATGTAGATATCTGTTTCCCGCTCGGGGTTGCCTCTGAACCGCGGTCTCTGTCAGGTAGAACAACTTCTCCATTGACTTGTCTCGCTTTAGCTGCTGCCAAGGTGGCACTAATTGCTTCTGCTTCTGCTGCTGAAGCTTCAACTAGGTATTCAACACCTTTGCTCAATCTTCTACATGGCACACTCCAAATTAAATAACCACAAAAACAAACGATCAAACCAACCATATTAAATCCCCAAAACAACACAACTTACCGTGATCCCTGAAGCATAGCATTCTCAGTGCTTATATCTGTGTAAATGTCACCATTCACAGGTGGGGCGACTGGATTTCCGACCACAACTGCACCATCTGGAGATGCTTCCGACATTGGCGGCCTATTTCGTTCATCAACAAAGTACCTTGTCGGAAGACGTCCTGTTTGGGCATTTGCTGCCGCTGCAGCAGCAGCATGTGAAGCGGCAGATGTCGTTTCAGCAGCAGCTAGGTCCTCAGCGACCAGAAGATCATCAAGCAGCACCCCTGCAGTGACACATATGAAACACATTATTGACCTAAATTACTAGGTTATCACGATAAGATGTCAATGTGAGCCTAACGGCTTCATAGGTAACCCGTTAATATCCTTCAACTTCAATTACTGTCTGCAAACATTTCCAGCTATGGTCTTATAAATTCTACTTGTTCATAAATAGTTCCAACACTCAATGCACTATTGTAAGCTATTAGCACATGAAACAAAGAGGGCCCTTTGGTTACATTCAGGCTTGCAGTTTCCTACCATAATGTCTGAGTATTCATAGGGGCCACAGACCTTATGGGTAAAAACAAATCAACAAGTTTTGTATGATTTCAAAGTTTGAATGGGGGTTTAATTGAAGAAAAAAGAATTACATGAAACATGGTTTCTTCTATTAAACAGCAGGACTTATGATAGATAGTGGAGAAGCAGACTCTAATTAATAAAATGCTAGTAAGAAGTCGAGTGGGATAATGCAAAGTTGTCACAGATTATGATGTAACTAAACTATTTTTTAACAACACGATGAATGCCATCAAATTTCTAGGGAAGTACGGGTTTAAAATCGCAATAAGAATATTCATGGAATAGTAAGATCAGCTAAACCTGAACCTAAAAATGCAACTAAGAGAGAGAGATATCTTGGCCAGTTGATGGAATTTCACAGTTCATAAATACTAAAGTAGAACCATAACATAACAAACCAAGTGTATAGAGAAAGAATCAAATCATACCACCACGTAAACCGCCATAAATAAAGATCAAATCACCGACCGCAGCAGCAGCATGCCTGCATCTCCTAGTCAGCTCAACAGCAGCATCTCCACCGGCAGCATCAGCACTGTATCTGCCTGTTCTGGGGCTTGTTACAACAGACTTTGTATCACACCAAACACCAGCTGCGGTATCCAGCACTACAGAGAGGGGAGGAAATGGAGAAAAGTGTAAGATATACTAACAGAAGAAACCGACAATCTGTGTTCCCAACAACAAAGTGAACTTCTGCCATGCAAAAAAATACAGGCATAACGATAAGAGTAAAATCCTTCAGGATGATCGAATCACAAACTTTGAAATTTTGTGAACAACCCATGCAGTGCAAGATAGCTGACTAAGAACTTGATGATCAATTTAAATTAATTATAGAGAAGCTAGCAGCGAGATAGACTTCACGTGTACATGAGACTCTGGTTGCCTAAGGAATCATCGTTTACCTGCAACACTGGAAGAGTCTTCAACCATTCGCCCACCACCCAGTGCACCTCCGGATACATGTAATCGTGCATTTACAAAGACCTAGAATCACAATACATGGCATATTATTAAAAATGTAATAATGCATACGAAAACAACTAGCAATAAACCCACAGCAGCATGCTGATATCGCGGAGATGGTGAAACCCCAGGTGCGATAGCCCATTCCCATCGTCCATCACGGTGCTTAGCAAGTCCATATGCACTAGCTAACGGCTGCAAACAAAATAAAATTGTGCAACCAATTATATCCACAAGCGCTTACAAATACAATGGCTCTACAAAATTTATACATAATCTGACTTGTAATGGTCCTAATAAAAATATTAACTTCTAATTCAGCACTAGTAGGAACAAGCTCTTTTTTCCATTACGATGCCACACATCAGAACGAAACAAGAGGTCTTACTGCTCTTAAACTAATAAGGGTGAAAGAAATCATTAATAACCTGAGTTTCTTTGTGCAGGAAAAAAACTGATAAACTAAAATTTATGAGTTATTGTTAATTGAATTAGAACTCATCAAAAGTACGCCAAAAAGAGGATTATACAACTAGGAAAACTTGTAGAACATAAAATTTGTACAACAAACATTTGGAGGTTAGTCTGCTGTGTTTAAATCGGCATTGATTCCAAAGCTTGCCATTATAAAACAGTATATGATTGGCATTGCCATAAATGTTTTTTAGTTGTCATAAAAGAATGTACAAGGAAATTAGTGGGTATCTGATCACTAATATGCATTATTAGCAACCACCAAAACATGTTTATTTCAAATTGAAAAACACCAAATGCAAATTAACCTTACCACACTATTTGCATCTCTCCCACCGCACAGGAGTAAGAGGCCATCAGACCGTGCACTTGCAGTGGCATACCTACAATTACAATAAATATCACAATCAGTGATATACAGGTTTCATAAGCATATTTAAAGCTACCAAATCCCAGTACACTGGAAAAGAGATATTTACATGCATGGTGGAGGTCCCTCTCCTTCTGGTTCCAATTTACGCCATTCATAAGGCTTAGCAGCTGTATCTAAGGCCCACACATCAGCTAAAGGCCGTTTCCCTGAAGAAGAAAAAGAACGCCCAATCCCTAGTCGTTTGAGTTCCCATGGTCTCAAAAAAACAATGGCTATTCATCACAAATTTCATAGATATAAAAAAATAAACTAATGCTTGAAGCGTTCACCGTCATTCCCTCCAATGGCCATTAGATATCTCTGCCCGACCAAAGCCATTACATGACCATAACGCGGCCCTGGTCCAGGGCCTTGGACAACAACTCTGCACAATACCTAGTTCAGAAAACGGTAGACAAAAGAATAATCCATAGATCACAATGCCACTAAATTATCTATGTCAAACCTATGCCATCTAGGTCGCTGTTGTGTGAGATCAAGAACATGAAGATCCTCCGCAGACAAACCCGCGGGACCAATTCCACCCTGTAAACAGCATTAAAGCATGAATCGAGAAGGTTATAATACAGAATCATATAAACAAATTTGACTATTAAAATAAATCTTAATAATAACGAAAGAGAAGATAACACAAAAACTAACCTGAATAACAACCATAGTACCAACAGCGGTAGCTACATGTGCAGCCCTTGGCGTGGGTGGCTCTCCGAAGGGAGTGATCCTAGGCAGTCCACCATAAGAACTTATCGACAATATCCGAAAAAGAAAAGAAAATAAATATAGAGATTTAAAATGGAAACAATCTGTTACCATTCTTACCTAGACCATTTATTTGTCAGCACATCGTAACAGTGCACATCAGCGGTGGCACCCGCAAGACCTGAAAATTCATGCAAAAAACCGCAAGGGCCATATCAGAGCTTCACACGAGAAACGTTAAATTAATCGGAAATCAAAATCAACTCTCATTTTAATATATATATATATATATATATATATATATATATATATATATATAAACATGCAGTGGTGATAAAGACTCCGATTAAAATAGAAACAAGACAAATCTTTAATAAGGCTCGATCAGGATTATTTCCGTACAAACATTCATAGCATAAAAATGAGGGTTTGATATGAGTCAATTAGGTCAGCAAAGAGACGTACGGATTCCGGCGCTCCCGGCGGAGGATGGCGTCCCAGAGGCGGCGGAATTGCCTTCAAGGGCGGTGGCGCCGCCAAAGAGGATGAGCCTAGGGCCGATGTAGCCTGGCGAGCCTTCCTCGCCGACGGCGGCCACGGCTGTGAGCGTGTGGCCGCACCTCGGCCCCGGGCCATCCTCCTTCTTCTCCATCACCGCGTTCACCACCGAATACGTCGGAGCGTGCCGCGGCCCCACCACCGGAGCCTGCGCCTGGGCGGCGCCGCCCACGGCCTGCTGCTGCTGCACCGCCGGAGGAGGAGGAGGCGGCGGAGAGGATGCCGGAGATCCGTCCTCGCCGGATTCCGGCTGCTCCTCCGTCTGCTCTCTCTCCCCGCGCTCCTCCACCGCCGGATCGTGATCGTTCTCCGCCACCATCGCGGCGTCCACGTCCATTTCTGCTCCGCCGCCAAAGATTCCTACCACCACCCAGGTTCCCGAGATCCGAGCTAGAATTCCGACGAACCGGAATTCCTATTCACCATTTCCGGAATCTAATTCCTCAACCCTAGCTTAGATCGTCTTTCCAATAATCTTTACGAATCAAATTAATGCCCTGAGGAAATTCTAGGTTTCTTTTTCCTTTTCCTCTCTCTCTCTCTCTCTCTCTCTCTCTCTGCAAAGCTCGCCTCGCTCAAAAGAAGAAGCAAGAAGAAAGATAATCTCAAACAAACCCAGCAATTACAAAGGACATCGAAGTTGTAATGGAAATATATTTACTTAATATATAACACACAAATCTCTTTCTATTTTTTCTCTCTCTTTCTTTCTCTCTCTCTCTCCACACAAAAAAAAAAAAAAAAAAAAAAAAAACCATTCGCTTTCTCTCTCTACGAAATAGCAATCGTTGGCTTCCTTTTGTCTAAGACAAAATTAATTTGCTATATTCATATATCCTCTCGTAAGCTTTTGCCTTTTAATATTTATTTCTTATTTTTGTTTATTTATTTATTTTTCGGTTATTGTTATTTTAGTTGGATGATTTGGAAATGTCTTTTCTTTCATTTTGGAATGAGGTGATGCGTTGTAATTTTTATTTCTTTCCTAATAATACTTATTTGATTTACTTTTTTTTTTGCTAACTCTTTAGCTTTTCTTCGTCTCTCTCTAGAAGCAAGTGTATTTAGCCCTTTGGATTTACTTTTCTCACTCTAATTACATCAGCTTTCCCACCATAAACACAGCCACGGGTCATAATCTTTTGTAATTGAATTTGCAATAATACATAGTGATATGCACCATGAATCCACGATCAATATATATATATACACACACAATATATAAGCATCACAATTTGCTACGATTCTGATAACAAAAACTATTGATATATAAACAGTACCATAAGCATTACTGTTTGATTCTCCAAAATCTATGAAGCTCATCGTCGCAATTCGCTACAACAGAAATCATATTAAATTTTACAATTTTATTGTATTTGAGGTTGAATTTGCAAAAATAATTATAAATTAGAATTATTAGGTATAATAAGTCTACAAATCTAGTGCATTTTCAAATTAATCAAGGTTAAACTTGTATCAATGTTTCGCCTCAAGTTAAACTTTTGTTAGTTATCAAAGTTTAAAAGACAATATAATAAAATTAAAATAATTAACTAATTTGACACATAAACGTTTTAAACAACGTTGATTATATTGAAAATTATATAATAAATATTGGTCTTTTCGCAAATTTTTTGTATAAATTAATAAACATGTTTAAAATTCAAATTCTAGACGTCAAGATTCTGCTTATTATTTTAATATAAATAGGAGGCTACAATTCTTGGTCATACTCTCAAAGTCTTTTTTCATTTACTCGAGTCAAGTTATGTGTTACTACTCTTACAATATTGCACAGCTAATCAATTGCTGTTAAAGCACAACTAAATTAACAAACGTATCATTATTTTAGGGGGAAATCTAACATCGTAACTAAAACTGATAGACAAAATTAATAAATCACCCTAATTTTGGGTAGATAATTGATTTAGTTAATGTGAAGTTGCAACGTTGGTTATTTAAAGGCCAGGCTTAGCTAACTAATACCTGTCCTAATACAACATGCTTAGCGTAATAAATCTTCAAATTCGACATAAATCGTGTTTGCTTGCGCTCTTGATCTTTAATAAAAGGCAGACAGTTTGGACATATAAAAAGTTGATCGTTATTAATGGCATTGTTATGGAAAGTCGATATGCCAAGTAACTTTTCAAAACAATTACGTCGAATAATGGACCTCAACAACGACCGCGCCAAAGATATTCGAGACCTTAAGCTGTAAATGTTTACAAAAAGAATTGAGGTTTATAAAATATTGAAATAATTATATCAAGTTTTCAATAACCTTTTTAATTATGTCTTGTTAAATTAGAAAACGAACCAATCAAGATCTTTGTAAGCATGACTTGTATATTTTCGTGTCTAACAAAAGTGTAGGAAATAAATATTTATAAAATTAAATTTTCTATTTTTTATGATATAAACGTATTAATTAAATCGTTAAATTGAAGTTCAGGTAAAATCATTTTTCAATTGATAATATAATTAGCATGTTCACCTTTTTTTCAAGTTGATCTTAAATATAATTTTATTAATTTTACCTTTGAAAATTTCTTTTCGGTGGGAAGTCACAATTTACACTACTAGTTAATAATATACAATATGAGAAAATTTCTTAAGTGACCTATAGCAATATCAATATGCACATTGTTTATGACGATCGACACCAAACAATATATCGTACCGAATAATCATATTTAACAAAAATTCAAAATTTTATAATTTATATTCCGCTAGATTTGACTTCACTTTTTATTTTATGATATATTAGTCAAAATGTTCCAAATCATAAAATTAACGTGAAACAAATATTGAGTAAATCACAAATCTTGGTAAGTTATTTAAATGTTATTACGTAATAATGGATTAAAGAACCAAACCGAAACAAAATAAATATTTTTGTTATTTTGAAGTTTAGAATTAATTTCTTCTGTTTTAAAAGGCATCTTTTTCTTCAAAATTGTTTGGTTGAAATGTCCGAGAGTCTTAAACAATTTGCTTACTTCCTTAGTGGTAAGATCAGCTCTGACCTCAACCCATGTGAAATTGAGCTTCCTTCTTAAAATCTTGGAGAAGTTTGGCAAATCGGACAAAATGGTTCATTTGATTTGGAAATGCATTACAAGAGTGTCAAGTTCTATTATTCTGAATGGAAGCCCTCTGAGTAAGATCAAGTTTTCAAAGGGATTAAGGCAAGGAAATCCTTTATCTCCATATCTCTTCATATTGGCATCAGAATCTCACTATTACAAATTTGGTCTTCTGCTACGTGGGACTTTCGGATGCGACTAGTCGCATTCGAATGTACATTTGGATGCGACTTATCGCATATAACACTAGTATATTGCGATATATATTTTTTGTCTTGAGAACAATATCGGACGCGACAATGTCGCATCCAAGAGTATTTTAGAATTATCCGACGTGACAATGTCGCATCCAAACGTTACGAAAAAATTGGCGGGCCAAATTTTCCCCCTTCTGTATTGTTTATCTTTCGTGGAAATTTAATTTTTTATTTTTCAGAGCATTAGATGTGACATTGTCGCATCTGAAAGTCCCAAACATTCAGATGCGACAATGTCGCGTTGATTGGTTAATTAGATGCGACATTGTCGCATCCGTAGGTATTCATGAGATGCGACATTGTCGCATCTAAATGTTAAGGTTTGGGTATTTAAGAGCTCGCCTCCTTTCTCCTCATTTCGAATCAAATCGAAAAGTCCCAAAATTGTGTCTCCGAAAACCCTCCCTCCGGCCCGACCTCCGCCCTCCCTCCAGCCTCCCTCCAGCCTCCCACCTTCGGCCGCCCTCCACCCTCCCACCTCCGCCCTCCCTCCTCCCTCCCTCTCTCTGTCCTCTTTCCCCCTCCTCCGACCCATGACCTCCGCCCTCTCTCTAGCCCCCGACCTCCACCCTTCCCTCTGCCCTCCCTCCGCCCTCCGACCGTCACAACACAACTCCAGTCCGACCTTCACCCGTCACGCTGCAACTCCAGCCCGACCTCCGCCCATACCCGTCACGCTACAACTCTGGCCCGACCTCCGCCCCTACCCGTCACGCTGCAACTCTGTCCCGCTCGCAGGTAAGTGTCCTTTTCTCCTCTCTAATGATAAACACTTTTTGTTAACGTCGTTCAGACTTTCGCATCCTCACAGTCCCAACTCTCCTCGGTACTCACAACCCAGCAGCTCCTCGGTAGTCGTAGTCCTCCCGCCGATCTCGCCGCCCCTCGGTACCTTTTTTAAATTTTATTTTTGTTGTAACTAATAATAATGTATGGAGATTTAATATTTTAAAAATCTGTTTTATTTTCGGTCATTTTCAGATTTTGGTCGCAGCCCTCTCCATGCTCGTAGCCGTTGTCTTCGATTCGAACCTCATCCAACTTGTTTTAGCCCCGACCCTACACAAGGTAGTTTTTTTGTTAAAATTAAAAAATGTGTTTAATATATTGAATTTGCGACATGTGTTTAAGTAGTTAATTGAAATAGTTAAATATATTTATGTAATTGAAATTATTGAAATATGTTTTGGTGAAATGAATATTTTGGTTTAGAATTATATGAAATTGTTTAATAAATTTGTTGAAATTATTGAAAATGTTTAGTTTATTAAAATTTGTAAATATGTTTTGTTAATTAAACTTGTGTAATATGTTTAGTTTAGTTAGATATTGAAATCGTTAAATATGTCTAGTAAATTGAATTATTAGTTATTTACAATTTTTAAATATGTTTAGTTATTTGAAATTGATGGATATGTTTCCCAGGTACACGTTTAGATACGAATAGTCGCAGTTGATACTTTTGGCGCGCAGACCTTCGGATGCGACAGTGTCGCATCGGAATGTCGTTTACTGCCAATTTTTATGTTTTGTTTTTGTGAAATTTAGATGCGAGTAGTCCCGTCAAAATCTGATAGTAGAGAGTATTCGATGCGACTAGTTGCATCCAATAGTTTTAGCTACAACTATTTGGAAGCGACTTTGTCGCATTAGAAAGTCAATTTAGATGCAAATTTTAGCCTTTGGATGCGACAAAATGTCGCATCTAAAAGCTATTTTGTACTAGTGTCCTAAGTAGACTTCTATTAAGAGCTGAGCAAGCCGGAAAATTCTCAGACATCAAGATCGATTGAAACTCTCAATCAATCTCTCACTTGATGTTCGCTGATGACACTATTCTGTTTTGCAACGCGAATCCGGAAGAGGTTGAGGAATTGATGAAGGTTTTGAGCAAATATGAAGAATGGTCTGTCAACAGATAAATCTGAGCAAATATGGATTTTTTTTTCCTCAGAAAATACGATTGAACGGGTTAGGACCAGACTAAAGACCATATTGAAGATGGATGAATGTAAGGAGGACATACAATATTCAAGAAGCCCTCTATTTGTTCATAGGAAACGAGCTAGATGTTTCAAAATTCTAAGATTGAAAGTGTTGAATCATCTCGAGGGCTGGATTTCGAAAGCAATCTCTAGTCGGTGATTGAAAGCATTCCAACCTATTTCATGTCATTCTTCAGCCTTCATAAGAATTTTTTGAACTCGATTGACAAAGTCACCCGTGAATTTTGGTGGACCAGATAAAGCTGCGGAAATAGGTATTTAGCGCCGGTAAATTGGAAACATATTGTAAACCTAAAATTGAAGGTGGTCTCGGTTTTAGAGATATGAGCTTTTTTATCAATGCTTTCATGGAAAAATTAACATGGCATATGTGGAAACCCGACCATATCATATGTGGGTGAAGATTCTGAAAAGAAAATACTGTAATCGGGAGTTTCTTCACAGTGAGACGAATGCCAAAGGATCAAGTGGTTGGAGAGACAGCTGCGCACAAAAGGAGCTCAGTGTCCAACATTCATTTATGGTGATTGGTGACAGTGTCGAAAATCTAATTTTTAAGGACATTTGGGTGGATTCCTCATTAATTTCAAGATCGGCCACTTCGAGTTTTCATGTAAAAACCACTGTAACTATGTGGTTCTTCTCAGGAACAAGGATTTGGAATCAAGAATTCATTCAACAATAGTTGGGAATGATATATCCGAATAGATTCTCAAGATTAGGCCGAGAGAAAGAGATAAAGATAAGACAATGTGGATGTTATCCATGAATGGATCTTTCAGTGTGAAGACAGCCTACCGAGAATGTAGCAGAACTCCCTACAATCCAAATCAGAATTGTTGGAGGGAGATTTGGAATCAGAAGTTCAACTCTTGTTATGCCTTATCCTTGGGAGGTTGGGCACAAACGAGTTTCAAGTGGCAGAAACGATGGCAAAAATCTTCCCAGGAAGCAGTGACCTATGCAATATATGTCACAACTTTCCAGAATCATCTCCACACCTCTTCTTTGAGTGTGACCTTGCGGCCATGATTTGGTTTATGGAAGGGTGGGGAAAGTTATGGACTTCGACGGCGGCGGCTTCAAGCAGATCAAGGCTGGAGGGTATCTTTGAGTGCAACGTCCATTTCAACTCTGGTAGCCTCCTACTTAGAGACGATTCTCTAAAAAAATCTATTGCTATCATCGATGCTATCTGGACTATGAGAAATGAAAAAAAATTAAGGGAGAGCAAATGAAGCTCGATTTAGTCATTAGGCTCGCAAAGAACAAATACAGTGACATCGTGACATCAAGGAGGAAGATCAGCAAGATGGGCACTAGTTAGCTCTCGAGGCCGGAATGATCAAAGTTAACTCTGATGCAAACTTTAAAGATGGCAATGTTGCAGTGTGAGTGATAGCTCGAAATTCGATGGGGAAAATGTTGTAGGGATGGAAGAGCCAGTGCAATGCATCGTCGACATTGGAGGCTGAGTTAAAAGGGCTAATGTTGGCTGCAAGGCTGGAGTGGTTCTATGGATATTCAAAATTAGTGATCGAAGGGGATTGCAAAGTAATTTTGGACTAGCTGCAGTCTAATGAAGAATGTCTCAACTCGAGATTGCTTAGTAACTTCGAATTTTTAATTTCTTACAAATCAATTTTCGATGTGTATAGTTTCTATTGAGTTAAGAGGGATTGTAATGGGATTGCTAATTGCGTCACAAAAAAGGCTTTAGTTTGATTCAGTATTATCGGGAACGAGAACTCCGCTCTCAGTGCGGGAGTTGATTTTATTGATGAATGTGTTGTCACGGGACACTCTTTCCTATCGCCGCACCCGACTTTGGGGGATGGTAGGTTTTAACGAGGCCTTAATTTAAAAAAAAAAACTAAATGGGTAGAGTTTTCTCATCAACCGGCCGACTAGGCGAATCTAAATGGGTTGAATAATTTTTCTTATATTAGATAACTCGTTTGATTAAGACTTAGGGACTTCGACGCTTTTACGAACAAGAAAAAGAACATGGATTTGTTTTTAAAAAAACGTCACCAATATAATAAAACCAAAGAAGAAAGAAAGAGAGAGAGAGAGAGAGAGAGAGAGAGAGAGAGAGAGAGAGAGAGAGAGAGAGAGAGAGAGAGAGAGAGAGAGAGAGAGAGAGTTGTTTTTCTAATAAATATATCCTTAATGAGAAAAAAATAGAAAAAAGACCAACAATGGATAAAAGAAACCCAAGTTTTTAAAGCTATATATCTTGATTCTGTCTTCAGTTTTAAAAATCGTTATTAACACAATGCTCATGAAGACTAGTTCCTTTTAAAATAAGTTTTGACCATAATTTTATTTAAGCTTAAATTTTGTGACAACGTCAGAAAACATATATGTTTTCAATTTATGTTTACAATTTTCATCAATTTCAGAATTACATGTGGTGATATATTTGCAGTTTCAGCTCACAAAATTCACCAATTTTGACAACATTATCGTGAAATTTAATGATTTTGGAACAATATGATTTTACATTGGAGCTTAGTGAACACCTGATTATAAAATATTAAATAAGTGACGAAATTCATATTTTTTGTGATCACAAAACTTTGTTTGAAATGACTCTTTTTAGATACACTGGCTGATATAAGTAACATTTTACAATCATGAGAAATGTTTGGCCTCTCTTCCTCCTTGAACCAGTTCTCGGATTCAGACTAGGGTAAGTAAAGAGAATTTAGGAAATTTGTCACTGATTTCTGTGTCTTTCTAAAAGATTCTCATATCTCTTTTTTCCTTTTTCTTTTTTGAAGGCAAGCTTTGCTTGCGGTGGGGATTGAACTCACACCCTCCAACTTGAATGGGGTGTGCATTACCACTAGGCTATCCTAGTTAGCACATTCTCATATCTCTTGGAAAATCTAAGAAACATATCATCGTTTCACATAACTCCGCAGAGGCAGAATATCGACACTACATGCTGCCACTATTGCTGAGTTATTATGACTAAAGCAAGTGCTTGTTAATTTATTTACATCATCTGACTTGTCATTGGTCACTTGCTACAATCAACGAGAATGTATCTTATCATCCAACTTTTCATGAAAGGATGAAGTATACTGAAATGGATTTGCACTTTGTACATTTTAGTTTTGGTGTTGTTAAATTATTGCATGTACACAATGGACATCAATTCGACGATCTCTTTACAAAGCCACTTTCAGCTTCAATCTTAAAGCATTTATTGTCCAATATGTCCCTTAAAGATCTTTATGATTAATGTTGAGAATTAGTATTGGATAAGTACGAATAATTATCATTAGGTTGATTATTTAATTAGATAATTGACTTAATTAGTCCAGTCTGACGTGTCCTGCTTTAATATTCTATAAGGGTTTATATATCTTCATTCGATGTAAGTTCATACAAACAAGATAATAGAGTATTAATACTTTTGTATTCATGACTACTCTATATCTGTATATAGATTTTGTGGGAAATAAACAAACTAAAAGAAGAAAGAAAGCCCAATTATTTTTTTCAAGCCTAAAACTCAAAAGGAAGAGAGGGAGAGGGAAGAAGAAACACATACAAAGAGAAAGAAATAGGACGAGGATTCAGCAACACTCAGCAACCGCCATGAATATCCAACTTCACCTCTGCCTAAAAAATCATTTATCCGACGCGTATCAAAGGTTGAGCTAGACACGAGAAATGAAATGACAAAGTATTTCCTCTTGAATCTGGACTAAGGTTTGGTGTACGAGCTTTTATGTTTGATGGTTGATTTTGTGTTTAATTGTATGTTTGAAATTGCAATTAGATTAAATTTATGTTCGGATATATATTTTGTTCGAGTTTGATAAAAATTGAATCGTCAGTCTGATAAAATCAACGTGAAGAGTCTGATTAGAATATATGATTTTTTAAAGTTTGTATTCTAAATTTGTGATATCGGGAATACGAACCAGTGAGGTCACTATTACATGATATCTTTGAGATAGTTCATTTCACTATAATTTGACTTGTAATGTACCATTAGTAATTTGCGAATTTTGGCTTTCTTATGGAATAAATACGTTTGATTTGAGTTTGTGAAGCTCAAGTTATGATGTTTTTCATGATCGTTTTAAAAAGCACTCCGAACCGAGTCATCGGACCGTGAATTTTGTGACAACTTATATTTTGTTGACTTATTGTTTATGACTGTAGAATCAGAATTTTTTTTTCATTGTGGATGATTGTTGTTTGTTTGGACATCGGATTGTTGATTGTGGTTTTGTTTTGGGAATTATGAATTCGACATTCTATATCGAATGCAGTGGGACACATACTAATCGAGAATGATCTCGAACAGTGAAGAAAAAGAGATTTGGACAAAGGACCAAGAATGGAACGATCATGAATTTTAGAAAAAAAGTCGAGTTCAGAGTCGTCCTTCTGTAAACGATTTGTCAAATATTCTCAAGAAATGTGCTACCAAAGTGGAGCAAAGCATCCAGAAGATTAAGCCCGATGACGTGGATATTCCAAGTAAATGCATAGACCTAAGTCAAACTACTACAAAAATAGTTATGTTTATGTGAATCGTTCGTTAATAAACAAGACTAGATGAAAGCCTTAAATTGCAATAACTTATAAAAGTAAGACGTTGGCCAACCTTTTATTTAAACGTAGTTCATATTATCCCCGATAGGTTCAGACATATATTTGTTAGAATCTGACCAATGTTAAATGATATAGATATCCAATAGCTTTGCCCGCTAGAGTGGGGGAGACATGAAATCATAAGTTGACTCTCGTATTCTAGTCCGAAATGAAAGTGTTGGGAGTCGTATCCCGAGCTTTTACCATAAAACAATAATAAACAATTAATGTAGGCATCCTATTTCTTCAGGATTTAATCCGAGATGATCTCTTGTAAAATAGAATAGGTGTGTGCTATGCGTGTGACTGCCCAAACATTAATGAATTGTGTCAGTGGTACTCAAGATCGTCGTGATGACCCTTAGTAATCCAGTTTAGTGGGTTTCGTCTGTAAGCGTACTGCTAAGGTAATTGCTCTGGAAAGCTCATTCGTCATGCTCGTAAGCACCGAGTGGCGACGTCTGATGAAGATGGTGCCACTAGTGGATTCCAGACAATTGTAAAATACCAAGCCGCAGAGAAAGAGTGTTGCTCGAGGTCTGAAGTTGGCTTCTTGTTGTTTTAAGATTGTGGCAGACGAAGAATATTGGACAATCTTATGGAACGACAAGTGATTAGATGAATGTGACCACACATGCATTATGCATTTAAACCATAACTGATTATGCTTTATTATGTGTTTGTTTGCACATCCCATGACATTAGTTTTATTCCTAAGTTATACTCCCGCTTATTGACTCAATCGATTTATAATTTCATGACCCTTGATAATGTAGATAAGAGAAAGCTCGTAAGCTGCAGGGAGAGTTGAAGACCGAAATAAAACCATTTCAAAAACCCTTGACTTTTATATTATTTATAACTTGAAAATAAAAACTAGTGTATTTAACTCGGAGTTGTCTTCGTCTTTGTGGGAACGAAATTCGTGTTTTTCATAACTTGACGACACGTACACTTGGATCATGAAATATTTTTTTTAACAAATTCATTTAAGAAATTTTAAATTTTACGAGATTGGTCTATTTATTGGCATTAATTGTTTATCCTAGTATGTTTATAAAACCTCTTATTGTAGGTATCTCTACAACTACCTTGTTACGACTTCAGCGTAGTCGAAGGCCCCACTGTGGTATGCGCCAATTAGACCACTCAGTATTCATTTGTGCTTATGTCTCATTCAACATCTCAACACTCTGATTATCTTATGAACTTTTTGTTTTGTATTCCTTAAACGTTCTTGTCATTTTTTTCCTTGTATCATTAATGTTAGTTTATTTCGATTTACTTCCATACATAATAAATAATTAAATGAGATTAGCTATTCAATTTAGTTTTTGTTTTTTTAAAGCAATAGTAATTTATTACTTGATTAATTATCGAAAGTTTTGTTTCTTTTATAAGCTCGACTTGAAAATTTTGAACTGATAATCGTCCAAATTTTGCATGGATCTTCTACCCTAAATACAAGATTAATTTGGTCTTTTTAATTCTTAATTTCATTAAACTATTTTTAAACATAATCAGCTAATAAATAGAATTTTAATTATAATTTTAAATGTTTAAAAATAAAGGATATCTCATTTAACTATTCATTATGGTTAATTATTATTAATTTAAAATAAAGGATATCTCATTTAACTATTCATTATGTTGAAAGTGATTAAATCGGTCAATTGACCATTTAATTTGTACTAACTTATTATATAAGATATAAGTTTACACATCATTGCCCGATCCCCTTAAGAAAAAATCGAGTACATATGCGTTGACTAAAATTGATACAACAATGTCTCAATAATTGTATATGTTGTATGAATATTGGTTAAATATAAAGATCGGACTATTCTTGTATAATGAATACTGGTTAAAGTAGTAAAAACTTATGTTTATGCGTGTGTTTTTTCTCTCTATCATTTGCTATTTATAGTGTAAGCGTATCCATTTATGTGGGTTGATAAGACCCGCATTATCGTTTGTAACTTCCCACGTCAGTGGTAACAATTCGTATAACCATTCAACACTTAATTAGACTTATTTTTATGTTTTGAGTGGCCAACATATATTTAAATATATCCGACTAACTTACGCTACCATGCACTTATTCACCAATTATTATCTTGTGGTTGGTATTTCGTGTTGGCAGAGATGCCCACAAGAAAATTGTTTATTTACATATTGATGTAATATATAAATTTTTGTAAAGTCCTTATTAGAAGATTGTTTATTTACATATTGATATAATATATAAATCTTTGCCTGATTAAATTAATAAAAGTTGAAACGTTCATTCATTCCTTTTTAGTTTGATTGAAGATTTATGATATTCAGTAGTTTTATAGTCCTTAATCAAACCTAACAATGTATGAAGAGACAAATGTAGTTTTGCGTGAATAAACTCTTCATGGTTTGATTAAAAAGATATATTTGCAATCTAAATATCAACGGACTATTGATCCCAATATGATTGTTGGAAGAATCTAGGATGTCTAGTTACGAGGCATAGAGAGTTAGGAACTCTATAGTTCTTCCAGTGTGTCTTTCGAAGATACTGAATTGACCAGTGCACCTTTAGAGACAATAGAAGAACAAACCATTTAACATCTTCTATCTCAAGGTCACTATGTATGAATCGCATCATGCTTACCTAAATCCTGAAATGAGACATGTCATTTCATAGCATTAATACTCTCATTTGAGAAAGTCAAATTCTAGGTCCATTGCGTGATCTAGACAAGGCCTGTTGGTGAGATATTAAGTTATGAAGATGTCATGAACCAACTTTGTGAAGTTCTCATAGATATGGAATTCATGTACAAGATTGTTGAGATGCAATATATATCACCTCATGCTTTATTACTTGGATTGTGAATAAATGAACTGCGCAGTGTCCAAATTTAAGTAGCGACTTTATTTGGATTAAACAATGTGACTTGTTAGCTCCTCGTCAATACATTGTTTCTAACTTATTCACAAGTACTAAAAGAGTTGAGGAAATAACAACTAGAAGGGTAAAATGGTAATTTTATAAATCTCAACTAGTTGATGATATTCATAAAGAGTAAACAGAGATAACATTCAATGGATCCGCTCAATATAATTAAGTTGAACTTGAGTAGAAAATAAATTCATTTGAACCGAGAGATTCTCAGTGTCGACTCTTTATTGGAGTCAGTTGACATTAAACTAATACTCGGAAAAGGTTTGTGAACTTTTGAGTCCGAGTACAGAAGCTCAAGCTTTGTTCATTTGGATCCATAAGATAACTATTACAGGTCATTAGAGTAGGATTGTTAAACTAGAAACTAAGTCAAAATAAGTTCAAGTGTTGAACTAGACTTTTTATCGGAAAATGTCTAAAGGGTATTTTTGTCCACAAAGACATAAAATGATGTGAATGTTAAAATAAGATTTTGAATATTTACATTTGATGAAAATATAAATTATTTCCTAAAGCCGAAAAGTCGTTTGAGGCATTATGAAATTAATATCGTTATTTGTTCAATTATAATTTTACAATGGGTATTTTAAAAATTGTCTTAAAAGAAATAAGGAAGCATCTAGATGCCCCTCCCATAGGTAGAAGTTCGGCCAAGTACTAGCATCAAGAGGAGAGTTTTATTTCCCTTTAATTATAAGGATAATTACCCAAAAGGAAAATGGAAATAAATTTTCTTGAGAAGGAAACAAATGTGCTAAGTGAGGAAACAAATTTCCTCACTAATGCCTTGTGTATGGCCGGCCATCCTAAGAGGGAAATGGGAAGGGAAAATCAAATATTGTGTCATGAATACATTATTCTTTCATGAATGAATAATTGTCCTTTATAGATTTTTCCTTCTCCTATAAATAGAGTCTCACATAGAGAGCTGTGAAAATTAAGCTTCATTCTTGCTCTCTCCCTCTTTTGGCCGACCCTCTCTCACACTCTCTCTAGAAAATACTCTTTTTATTTTGCACCTAGATCAATACTTGATCTAGAGAATTAGCTTATGATCCAAGAATTGTTCTTGGTTCATATTGTTTAATTCTGCCCACACACAAATCCTTCTAAACCTCTATAGACTCTTGTAATAGAAATCTTAGGTTTCTCAAGTTCTTGTTTAGGTTTGAAGGAATCAAGCTAGAAAAGAAGTTCCACCTTTCCCGAGACACTTCAAGTTTGAAGACACAAGAAAGGTTAGTGTTCAAGTAGATTAAATAATGTTTTTAATTAATAACATGCATATGCACTTTATCTAGGTTAGTTAAAATTGTATTATTAGTAAAAGAAATTTTTATATTCCGCCAGTAATATGATTGATGATAAATTTTTCTTAACCCTCGACCTATTCCAACATTTCGAACTTAACTTCTGTTCTGATTAGTTTCTCTTAATCTATGCCAAATCCTCTAACGTATTCGCCCTTATAACGAATCTTCAAAGATATTCGGTTTTATAATAACTCAAAAATGCAGTGTTAAATTAATTATCATAACACCACCCTCTAGTTTCTTAGCATATTCATTCGATGAGAAACTTATATAATCCAAGCATTCAGCTTTGAGCTTATTACCTTTTCGTACAAAAATTTGTTATATGCTAAGGAAAATGCTTGTATTAATTGATTTTATTTTCATTTCAATTTTACCAAAGACCTATTGTGATTGGACGTGAATCTATCATTGCGATCGTGTGCCGATGACTAAGTAAGTTTTACACTGTCGGATTAGACAAATAACCAGACCGTTTTGTGAGTTTAAATCTTCATCGTTCATTTTGAAACTTTTTCGGAAGATTCACGTAGTTTTGGACCTCTCATATAAATACGTGCTGACAGAGATGCCCACAAAAAGATTGTTTATTTACATATTGATGTAATATATAAATCTTTGTAAAGTCCTTATTGAAAGATTGTTTATTTACATACTGATGTAATATATAAATCTTTGTAATTTGCTGATTGAATTAATAAAAGTTGAAACGTTCATTCATTCCTTTTTAGTTTGATTAAAGATTTATGATATTCAATAGTCTTATAGTCCTTAATCAAACCTAACAATGTATGAAGAGACAAAAGTAGATTTGCGTGAACAAACTCTTCATGGTTTGACTAAAACGGTATATTCGCAATCTAAAGATGAACGGACTATTGATCCCAGTATGATTGTTGGAAGAATCTAGGATGTCTGGTTACGAGGCATAGAGAGTTAGGAACTCTGTAGTTCTTCCAGTGTATCTTTCGAAGATACTGAATTGACCAGTGCACCTTTAGAGACAATAGAAGAACAAACCATTTGACATCTTCTATCTCAAGGTCACTACGTATGAATCGCATCATGCTTACCTAAATTCTGAAATGAGACATGTCATTTCATAGCATTAATACTCTCATTTGAGAAAGTCAAATTCTAGGTCCCATGTGTGATCTAGACAAGGCCTATTGGTGAGATATTAAGTTATGAAGATGTCATGAACCAACTTTGTGAAGTTCTCATAGATATGGAATTCATGTATAAAATTGCTGAGATGCAATGTATATCACCTCATGCTTTATTACTTAGATTGTGAATAAATGAACTGCGTAGTGTCCAAATTTAAGTAGCGACTTTATTTGGATGAAACAATGTGACTTGTTAGCTCCTCGTCAATACATTGTTTCTAGCTTATTCACAAGTACTAAAGGAGTTGGGGAAATAACAACTAGAAGGGTAAAATGGTAATTTTATAAATCCAAACTAGTTGATGATATTCATGAAGGGTAAACATAGATAACATTCAATGGATCCGCTCAATATAATTAAGTTGAACTTGAGTAGAAAATAAATTCATTTGAACCGAGAGATTCTCAGTGTCGACTCTTTAGTGGAGTCAGTCGACATTAAGCTAATACTTGGAAAAGGTTTGTGAACTTTTGAGTCCGAGTATAGAAGCTCAAGTTTTGTTCATTTGGATCCATAAGGTCACTATTACAGGTCATTAGAGTAGGATTGTTAAACTAGAAGCTAAGTCAAAATAAGTTCAAATGTTGAACTAGACTTTTTCTAGGAAAATGTCTAAAAGGTATTTTTGTCCACAAGGACATAAAATGATGTGAATGTCAAAATAAGATTTTGAATGTTTTCATTTGATGAAAATATAAATTACTTTCTAATGCCATAAAGTCGTTTGAGGCATTATGAAATTAATTTCGTTTTTTGTGCAATTATAATTCTACAACGGGTATTTTAATAATTGTCTTAAAAGAAATAAGGAAGCATCTAGATGCTCCCTCACCCTATGTAGAATTCAGCCAACATAGCATCAAAGAGGAGAGTTTTATTTCCTTTTTCTTATAAGGATAATTATCCAAAAGAAAAAGAGAAATGAATTTCCTTGAGAAGGAAACAAATGTGCTAAGTGAGGAAACAAATTTCCTCACTAATGCAACATCATGGCCAGCCAAACAATGAAGGGAAAGCGGAAGGGAAAATCAAATATTGTGTCATGAATACATTATTCATTCATGAATGAATAATTGACCTTTATAGATTTTTTCTTCTCCTATAAATAAAGCCTCACATAGAGATGTGAAGGTTAAGCAATTTTCTTCTTCTCTCCCTATTGTGGCCGAACCTCCCTCTCTCTCTGTCTACAAAATACTCTTCTTATTTTGCACCTAGATTCACATTCAATCTAGAGAATTAGCTTATGATCCAAAAATTGTTCTTGGTTCATATGGTTTAATTGTGCCCACACACAAATCCTTCCAAAACCTCTATTGACTCATGTAATAGAAATCTTAGGTTTCTCGGGTTCAAGATTAGGTGCGAAGGTGACGAGCGAGCCAAGGAAGAGGATCTACCTTCTCTTGATGCTTCAAGATCAAGCTTCATAAAAAGGTTCGTGTTCTAGTAAATTAAATAATGATTTTAATATATAACTTGTATATGCTTTTTTCTAGGTTAGTAAAATTGTTTTACTTGAAAAAGAAAATTTTTAAATTCCGCCATTAATTTGATTAATGTTAAATTTTTCTTTAACCCTAGACCTATTCCAACAACACGCCTCTTCTTCAATTCTAATTTTATTTTCGTAATTTTCTCGTTTTTCTGGGTCCGGGCTAATTCTTTGTCAAGCAAGAAGTATTCGGTGTTGAGCTGTATTCGTCACGTACAATTCCTTATATTTAACTTAGTTATTCTTTAGTTTTTTTCATTTCGTATGTAGTATAGATTTCTCAAATAGTTTTGTTATCCATAGGTATGCTAAAAAATTAAAAAAAATGTTTGGTACTGATTCATTTCTCGGTTTTGCTACTCATTTGGGAGGAGATGACCTAAACGAAGTTTCTTCTAGATGCTCGGATTTCTTTATTAGAATTCCGAGTGATGACTCGAGCTCGTCTTTGAGTGATGTGGCTAAGGTCATAAAATTTGTTCCCCGATTAGGCAATGACTCTTTTAAGGACGAATACCCTGAAGAGCACCGAGCTAGTCATTCGAACGAGTCGAACAAGTAGACATAACAGAGGAAACCTCCACTTTGAGGAGTCCCAAAGAGAGGAAATCGACATATGTGATGGCCAAACATTAGCACTCTAAGGTCATCAAGGAATATCATGAGGGTCTTTATATCACGGGTTAATGTGTTCCCTATTTACATATTATTTACAGGTCAATGCTAATATAAATTAGGTTGAAGTTATTGATGTAGTCATCAGTATTCAAGTAACATTTACAACCAATCAATTAATAATGTTTTATACACGAAACTAATCAAAACAAAGTTTGATGAAAAACAAAATAAAAACTATTAATATGAAATAATAATTTGTATTACCAATGAAAAAAACTTTTTATTCAAAATATAAACAAAGTTACTTATATTAAACTTGAGTGACGAACATGAACAAAGCTTGGAAAAAGACACCGAAGAACAAAGCCAGGAAAAACGCTAATTTAAAATATAAACAAGTTTTTATGTAAAACTAAATGATGAACAAGAACAAATACTAAAAAAATAGCGAAGAACGAAAAAAAATACTTGAAAAAAATATCTAATCGATCCAGAAACCCTAAACTCGAAATATAAACAAGATTTATCATGTAAAACTTGAAAGATGAACACAAACAAAAAATGGAAAAATAAATGTTGTTCGATTGTATCGTCGAGAAAAATCTTTTGCAGAGTTTAAGTTTTTAATTTTTGTAAACCTTTTGTCGAGAAGATGAATCTACGTAAATGTAGTTCGAATTAACTTTCTCTTTTTATTCAATTGTTTTGATAAATGAGGCACTTATTATTCCTTCATTTTTCGTGCAATTAATGACGTTAGTTTTTTAACGGTAAAACGTATATGTGAGAAAACATTTGAGCCGTTTTCGCCCTCGAAAATTTGTAAAATGTTTTGGCTGACCATTTACATTAATTTTATAAAATATGGACCAATTCCAAATATATATATATATATATATATATATATATATATATATATATATTGAAAATTGCGATACTAAATAACCATAATAATTCGAAAATGCATTGTAAATTTTACTCCTAAAGTATCTTTTAAGTGTACTTTGTCTACGCTTTAATTTGAACTATACGGGCCAGCGGTTTGACCTGTTCTCTCGACGAGCACTAAAACCTAATAGCATGATTGTAAAATATATTAATATATTATCAAAGTATAGATGGTAACCTAACTGATGTAACGTCAGATGTATATATGCTAAATAATAATTAGGATTAAACTGTGTATATATTTAGAGAATTAAACAAAGCATCATCGTATTTGATTTTCTCAAAATTTATTAAAATTAATTTTTCTCAAAATATTAATATAAAAATTTAAAATAACTTTAAAACAATTTTTTTATATTTTATTTGAATTTTTTTGATCGGTAACATAATGTAAATCATTTTTGTTAGTTTTATTTTCACATAAAATTTACTTATATGTTTGAAAAAAAACATGTTTAACTGATTTTAAAAAAAATTAATAATAAAAAGCGGTACTTAAATAATTTTTTAAGAACGAACTGGAATCGAATTAAGGTGGATGTAACTAAATAATTTTTTTTGAGGTTGTAACTAAATATATAAACACGTATTTGTTATAAAGAATTTAACAATTTGAGTTTTATTTTATTATATCGCTAGTAGATTTATTGGTCCAAAAATAAACCTAAAATAATCGAATTGAGTTTTGCAAGCCTACGAGAAGGGAAGAGAAGAGACGAACCCAAACTCTATTCACTGGAAGCAGCGCCGAGAGAGAGAGAGAGAGAGAGAGATGGGGAAGAACGAGAAGACAAAGCTCGGGAGGGCTCTGGTGAAGCAGCACAACCAGATGATACAGGAATCCAAAGAAAAAGGCAGGTTTTACAAGAGCCAGCAAAGGACGGTTCTAGAATCCGTCACCGAAGTTTCCGACATCGCCGCCATCGTCGAGCGCTCCGACGCCCTGACCGACGAGGAAGAAGAAGCCCAGAACCTCCTCCCCTTCTTCAACTGCCCGCAGCCCAACCGTCCCATCACTCTGTATGTTCCCGTTCCATTTCGATTACGTCATACCGTTCCTTAAATATTCAGTTTTAGATACACACCGTTTTTTGGGAGCCTGGAGATATTTGTGTTGTTTGTAATTGTTAATTCATTAATTTAGCGCCTTGGTAGGTACCAGCATGTAGTTTATGTGTATTAACTCCCCAATTTTTCCCAGTGGTTTCAGTTCCAGAATGAGAAACTCTCTGTGCAGGTTTCAAGTGTGTCTATTAACAGCATCTTTTGCACTGTTGTACTATGTGAGAGCAGGGACGGGAATCCACTTGGCAGCGAGACAAGTCCCGAGGAAAGGAGGGAAATCCAAAGACGAGAAGAGGCTCTACACGCTAGCAGCCTTCGAATTCCCCGGCGGTATTTCTTTGTTTTTCACATGCTAACTCTGCGACGTATAATTTATTACACCATTTTGAGTTCCGTTCTTTGCTCCCTATTTGTTTAGGCCACAATGGAATGCCGAAATGTCTGTGGAAGAGCTTGATGCCAATGAAAAGAAGTCTTTCCTCACATGGCGTCGGAATCTAGCAAGGTCATATTTCTTGTTTTCCTTAAAAAGAATAATTGTGGAATTGGGTTTTTGAACAATGAGGTTGCTACTTTTGCCTGTCCCGCCATATGACTAGTACAAAGCAGTACTCTTTGGGATTCTGCATAGGAATTCGATTTGACATTTTTCAAGTACTCTTTGTGATTTGTGTATGTCAAAAGGGTTTGTAACATGCTTCGTACGTACTTTCGAGATTTTTTGCTGTCATTATTTAAATCTTCAGCTTACTTCTTCATATACTGACCCTGGTGTCTCCTGACGGCAGATTAGAGGAGAATGAGAACCTTGTTCTTACACCATTTGAGAAGAATCTGGACATCTGGAGACAACTTTGGCGGGTGGTCGAGCGCAGTGATTTGGTAAGACTTTCATTGGCAACTCTTTGAGAATGTCTCCGTAGTAATTGTGTCTTGAACTATTTGCTGCTTAAGTAAAGTAATCATGTGAAGTATATTACACTAAGAGTAAGGGGTGCAAGTGATTTAACTGCTCAAAAAAAATCTTAACATACGGAAATACTTTATTTTTTATTTTATTTTAATTTTAACCAAGGTTTAAAAAGGCGCAGGCGTATATCGAGGTGTTCTTTTTAAAGGCGAGACGTAAGCCTCGAAGGCGTATCAAGGCGCACGCCTTGAAAAATAGGCATAATTAATTATTAATAATTTATAAAAACTGAAATAATAGACATAAGGTGAGTCGAATAAAGAACCCTAAGTCATAAGGCCGATTGTTTATGTTTTAAAAGCCCAAATTTCATTGGCCCAAAGTTTAAAAAAAAAAAGAAAAAAAAGAAGCGACTTGCAAAAACAGCGCCTCAATGCAAGGCGTACGAACCAGGTGCCCGCCTTATTGGTTCAAGGCGCTCAACGCCTCATTTTTGGCTAGGCGTAAGCCTCAATGCGATGTTAGCATTTGGAGGCGTTTGGGCGTGCCTTTTTAAACATTGATTTTAACACATACGGCGATTGGCATGGACTTCTACTTTCCTGACGTGAGAGTCACATTTATTTTAACTCTGGGGGACAATACCTTCAAACTATTTTTTAGTTCTTATACTGTAAGGGTTGTTTTTTTCTTTTGAAACCAAAATTTAATCTGACAACTAATTGGCTTGGAGGAGGTATTGTTCCGAGGATAATTTATATTTCCTCCTTTTCTCTTTGTGTGTGTTTTATATAATAGTGAAACTGACCTTGCCCTACGATTATTTTCAGCTTGTGATGGTTGTGGATGCTCGGGATCCTCTGTTTTACCGATGCCCTGACCTTGAGGTAATTTCTTTGTTATCCAATTAGAGAATAAATGTTTGCTTTCTATCGGCTAGTTATTTTGGTACAATTGGGTCATATATTTGTTGACACATATTGAATATAACTGAGATTGAATGTTATCTATAAAGCCATTCTATATTGATCTGCAGTGTGTTTTAAAAACAATATATATAGATATATATATATAATTTAACAACTGATTAATGTTATTTTCTATAGACTTTTTTACTTGTGGGGTTTGTTTGTTTGCATTCCTGCTAACATGGTTGACTGGAGCTGGGTTTAAGTTTAACAGAGTTCTTTGAGGCGCTTGGGAAAATGATGCAACTAAATTTACCTTGCACTAAGATTGATATGTACTTGTGGTTTTTTCTATGAAGCTAAAAAGTAATAGCGAGGGACATATCTTTGTAGCTACAGAACAATGATTAAATAGGCGTAAACGAGCCTTGAGGGGATTTATGTTTTCGAAGCGAGGCGTAAGCCTCGAAAGTTAGGCATAAATTGAAGGTTTTTGACTCATAGTAAAAGTCATACTGTCATCAAATATAATATCTCACGTAGCAATTGAACAAGGTTTTTGTTTATATTGCATTCAATGCCCTGATCATAAGTTTAACAAAGAGCAAGTTAACATGGTTTCAGCTAACAATTATATTAAACCTTAATTGTTATATATCTTTGTTCGTTTTATTTAACTTTGGGATTTGAAAAAAATAATCCAAACATGCCCTGGAATGAATCACATATATTAAATTGGGCCATTTTAAAAAAAAAACGGCCATTTTCCAGGCGGTTTTGACGCGATTATGTTATGGGCGTATGCCTAAAACAGCCAAGGCGTAGAACGCTCAGTATTTTTCCAAGCTTAAAGCCTGGATTCGTCCAAGGCAAGGCGTGCCTCTGTAAGCCTGTTTAAACATTGCTACAGGAATATCAAAACCGCTTGAAATCAGAATAGTCCTTGCTAAATATATTTTTGGATTACATATGTCCAATTCGCCTTTGCATGTTCTAGAAAATTGTAGCGTGTATAGAAATTTGACGAGTCAATTATGGTTGATCACAGGCTTATGCACGAGAAGTAGATGAGAACAAAAAGACGTTGCTTCTTATTAACAAAGCTGATCTTCTACCCCTTTCCGTCAGGTTAGCACTTTCTCAATCTTCTTTATGTTTAGAGCCTTATTTGTCCTGCTCTTGCAATGGCAATATATTTTTCGTTTATCTCCAGGGAGAAATGGGCAGAGTACTTCCATTGCCATCAGATTCTCTTTGTGTTCTGGTCGGCCAAGGCTGCTTTTGAAGCTCTAGAAGAGGACGACATAAGCACAACCCCAAAGAAAAACGTTGAAGAAGAGTCGGAGTCGGACGATACGAAAGTCTTTGGCAAGGACGAGCTCTTGGCTCACATACAGGCCGAGGCGGAGAAGGTAAGGAGAGAGTCGAGTCCCGAGAGGTCTGGTGTGAAGAGCGTGACGGTGGGTTTTGTCGGGTATCCGAACGTGGGAAAGAGCTCGACCATAAACGCGATACTGCGGAAAAAGAGGGCGGGTGTGACTTCGACGCCAGGGAAGACGAAGCACTTCCAAACATTCATCATATCGGAGGAGCTGACTCTGTGCGACTGTCCGGGGCTGGTGTTCCCGTCGTTCACGAGCTCGAGGCACGTGATGGTGGCGTCGGGGGTGCTCCCGATAGACCGGATGACGGAGCACCGAGAGGCCATTCAAGTGGTGGCCGACCGCGTCGAGAGGAGCGCTCTCGAGGCAGTCTACAACATCAAGCTCCCCAAGCCCAAGTCGTACGAGCCCCAGTCCCGCCCCCCCCTCGCCACCGAGCTCTTGAAGTCCTACTGCTTGTCCCGCGGCTACGTTGCCTCCAGCGGCCTCCCTGACGAAACCCGAGCCGCCCGTCAGATGCTCAAAGATTACTTGGACGGCAAGCTTCCTCATTTCCAGGCTCCCCCGGGAGCCGTGCTCGAAACGGACCACGGGTTGTCGGACGATTCCTCTCGCGAAGACGATTCCGGCGAGGACGAGGTGGGGCCCACCCTCGAGCACGTTCTCGAGGACCTCAACTCGTTCGATGTCTCTCAGGGGCTCGCCCCCGGGAAAGCCGCGGAGAAGAAGCCTCGCAATGCTGCTGCTCATAAGCAGCACAAGAAGCCTCAGAGGAAAAAGGACCGAACCTGGAGGGTCGGAAATGATGGCGGCGATGGAATGCCCGCTGTAAGGGGTCTTCAAAAGGTGCCTAATATTGGCCCTTTGAAGATTTCCCAACCATGATTGCGTCCCGGGAACAAAAATACATGATATATGCTGTTGAGATATAGAACATGGGTTTTACTTTATTTTCTTTTATGCGTTCTTACTTTTTATGTACAAGTAAAGATGTGTTAAAGGTAAAATGTGTTTTTCGAAACGCTCTTAAACATTTATCTAAGAAGCAGGTTTAGCGTTCTGTCTTTCTCTCGATGGTTGGCTTCTGCTTCTTCTACATTTTTATACTTTTTCTTTTAGTTTTTTTAGCAAACTAAAAATTTACTGCATTTTGGCCGTACTTATTGATCTGGCCAATGCTGTCAAGCCAAGGTTTAAAATACCGACGGTTACCACTGGTATACCGCCGGTACACCGCAATAATCAACTTCTCGGTAAAAAATCGCCGTTCAAGTTTTATAATATTGATCCAAAATATCGCAAATTTATCGATTTTTACCGAGCTAATTTGATTAGTTATAAAATCCAAATTATCGCCAAATTACCGATTTTTACCGATCACCACAGTGCATTTTTTATACTTACCGACGATAGTGTTATAAACTTAATTTTTTTTTTTGTAATTTTGATTATGGATTAGAATTTTATTACGGAATTGTGATTTTTGATTTTGAATATAAGATTCTAAATTAATAATTGATTTTGAATTTATAATATAAACTTGTGAAGTTGATTATGCATTGTGAATAAAATTAGATTATGGATTATGGAATTGTAATTTTTGATTTTGAATATAAGATTCTTAATTGGTAATTAATTTTGAATTTATAATATAAAGTTGTGAATTTGATAATGAATTGTGGATTATAAATTGATTATGAATTATGGAATTCTGACTTTTGATTTTTTATATAAGATTGTTAATTGATTGAATTTATAATATAAAGTTGTGAACTTGATTATGGATTATGGATTTGAATTTGATTATGGATTTTGGAATAGTGATTTTTGATTTTAAATTTATAGTATAAAGTTGTGAAAGTGATAATAAAATTGTGAATTTTGATATTGAATTTATAATATAAGGTTGTGATTTTGAAATATATAATTGTTAATTTTGTATCTTATTTGAATTTATAATATAAAATTATGATTATGAAATATAAAATCGTGAATTTTAATAGTGAATGAGATTATGATTTTTAAATATGGAATTATAAATTTTGATATTGAATTTGAATATAAAATTGTGATTATAAAATATGAAATTGCGAATTTTGATACTGAATTTGAATTTAGAAATTTAGATTATGAATATATGTATATTTTGGATTTTATAAATATATGTTTTATATGATATTTGTCGGTATACATGCCGGTATTCGGTATACTTTCAATAATTTGTCGGTATAATCGGTAGTCGGTAAGAATCTTTTTATAGAATACCCACCGGTATACTCATCGATATGCGGTTATCTCTAAAAATCATAAATTCGGTAGCGGTATCGGTATCGGTAATTTAATCCAAAGTATAAACTGAGAGAGATATGCTGATGACTGACCAAGAAGTTACAGGGAGTTCGATATCTTTAAAAGATAAAAAGAGATCTACTTGGATATTGCTAATTTTAATAAATTGTGTATCATATTTGTCTTATCCTTTCATGATCACATCAAACCAGATTCTTAGATAGAAGTTTGTGATTATCTTTAATAAGCTTATTTCCAGTGAAGGAAATAATTTCTAACATAGAAGTTTGTGATTTCTAACATAGAATGCATGATGTGCGTATTTTTCTTTCTTTGACTTCCAAACGCCAGAAATTTTATCATTTTCTCTCAAATTAATTGTAAATTTAGATTCTAAACATAGACCAAAAAAAGTAAAATTACGAAAGATACATAGTATGTGTGTCTACTTGACAATTCTATGTTTTGCTACATTCTATGTTAGAAAAACTTCCAATCTTTTTTCTTTTCTTTCATAAAAGGTGTTTCTACTGAAGAAACTCAGTTTTCTTTAATACAAACTACTGTAATTAGTCAATGAAACGTTTAAAGTTGATGTATGACTAAAGTTTAGTAAATTCTAGATACACAGCCTTTAGCATAATGTGACATTATTGATTTGTCCTTTGATTTTTTTTAAGCCAAGCTTTCACTTGCTTGCGGTGGGTGAATGTTAAACCCACGACCTCCAATTTGGAGATATGTGTTATTAACACTAGACCATTTTAGTTACCATGATTTGTCTTTTGATTTAAATAAAAAATAAAGTATTTACGTTAATTTACGTGTGTAGCTACGTAGACGCGACTATTTACTCGTAACGTCGGGCATATAACAATGTGAATTATAAATATAACTACTTTTCTTTTATAATGGACTATTAATTTAATTACAATACTAAATAACATTTTAGGATTAAGAGAATAATAATATTTCGAACTAATTGTCTCGCGATTTATAAACTAAAACAACATCTCATTCTAAAATGTTATGGTTAAGATGTGGACTATGGATCGTGTTTTGTTTTTTTTAAGAGGAAGCATTTTGGATAAGAGTTTACAATATGGTTTTAACATGGTTTGGAGATGGGTAATCTTTCTTAAAATGTAAAACGATCCCAATTTCACCTGGGGAACCATGAACCACAAGTCAAGACTTAATTATTGACTACTCCATTGATATATTAGCGCCTTCACCCGGGCAACCATGAACCACAAGTCAAGACTTAATTATTGACTACTCCATTAATATCTTGGTGTTTTACAACCGCACCTATAACTATAATTCTAAGATCCAATGGAAAATGATATAAATGATAGGATATGATTTTTCTCTTAGTTCATAACTGTAATTCTAAGTATGAAGTTTGAGCGTACTAATGGCATAGAAGAGACATCCTGGGAATGCATGTCTTACTCATTCGACACATTCCATGCTCTCATGAACCATGAAGGACCAAATATTTATTTATAAGTTTCAATATCAAGTGGTTTTAGAGCCATAGTAAAAATTGTTTGGGTTCTTTAAAAGGACGCACAACCCGTCTTTGTTCTAGGAGAAGATGTGAGATGGCGAATCGTCGAATGGAGCTCACTCATATATGCCTAAAAAATTTAATGTAATTATTTTCTTGTTTTTCGTTTGAATGATATACAAATTACCTGTTTAGTTATAAGTTAGAGTTTATGAAATATTTGTTATTTTTTTTTAATGTTATTTTTGTATTATCTCTTAGAATTGCAGGTGTTCGATTTAGGATCGGATGTAGATTAAAAGGGGATAGAAATCGTCTAAATTTCATATTTTTTTAATTGAAAATTTATTTTTGACTACTCAGAATAAAATACTAACAAATATACTGAAAACGAATTATTTTCGATGCGCGCTACAATGTTTAACGTTGGTTCAAATATATAAGTAAGATTGGATCTAATCAGGGCCGAACCAATGCTCAATGAAGCCTAAAGCCAATATCAAATTAAATCCATTAATAAAATATGAAAAAATTGGCTTTATGGCCTTATAATACGTTTATAATTTGGATATACCCAAGGTTTGGTTAATTGATTGAAAATAGCCACCCAGATTCGTTTACATCACATGAACATACCAAATTACCTTTTTTTACCCAATTTATTTTTGAAATATTGTTTTTAAAAATTAATTTCGAATTTGAAATTCAAATTTCAAATCAACATACGTGTGTTGACCAGATTTTCATCCCGATATATTGTATTAATTATCCAATCAAGTTTAAATATCATAATATATTTTTATATAAATGATTAATATTTATAAATGTAAATTTATATTTTACTAAACACAAAATCAACTTTTTGTTTTATAAAAGTTTACCAAATACCATATGTTTTTAAAACAACTGCTTTTTTTAAAGAAATTCTAAAATCACCTTTTTTTAAAGCAAAGTTATGCCAAACGGAACCATTATTAATAGTTTAAGTAAATAATATTAACCGTAACAAAAAAAAATTGAATTATCTATATCACCTCTACGTTGCTCCATTCTTTAGTGGAGTCTTTCCTGTCTATGTAGATAAAGAGGTCTTGAGATTTTGCAATGAATCTGTCAAATAGTAGATTCATCTTGAGATTTCAAGACTTGATATGTATCTTTCATATCGACTTGGCAATCGGACAGAAGAGACCTTTCGTGTACTGATTTGTTGCCTTGTGTACCTACATGAAAGTGCTTCTTCCGTGTATCAATTTTTTTTTTCGTCTGATGCTTAACGGAAGTGACAATTCCGCGAAGCTTCCTGAACATTTTCTCTTCCATTAAAAAAGTTAATCTATTTTCATAAAGATTATTAGTAGAATTTGTTGTAAAAATGTAATCTGGGTTGTCAAAATTGATGTAAAATTGAGTATATTTGTAGTCAAAACTTTGAATAGAGATGTATATAAATAAATGTAAAAAAAATCGACCATTGATCACCGAACTATATAAATATGCACGAACAAGATTAAACTAGCAATTTCAAATGGAAATGAATATCTCACTTCTCTTTCGCGTGTCTCCCACCGTTTAAGCCCATTCACAAAAATAGAATCTTTGTCTTTTGGACCCACAAAACACAAAATTTCAGTCAGATACAAAATGCCTTATGGAAGGTATTCCTTTCGTGTACTGTACTGAATGTTCAAGATAAATTTGAGTCAGTAGGATCAGCTCCGTCACGTGACTATGTTTGATATCATTTTCGTAAGAGGATTTTAACAATTAATCAAATTAAATCTTGTATTTAATGGATTAATTTTCACGTTTAACACGTTAAATTGTGCTTGCAAATTTTGAAACGCTGAAATCAGTGCAATTGTGAGATTCAAATATGTTCAAAATCGTTTTCGAAAGATGTTTGTCACATTTGAGGAGATTATTGTTGGAATAAAAGGTAAAAGTTAGAATTTACCTAGTGTGTTAATGATTTTCGGTCAAATATTTGAGTGGGGTCCACTCAACGGAATTGGATAATTTTTAAAGTGACATCTAAGTGTAAGGGGGGAGAGTAAGTGTAAGGGGGAGAGTGTGGGTGGGTTAGCTCTAACCCCTCGCGCGCACACACACGCGCGCCGCCGCTGAGCCGAGCCGGGCCGGGCCTCGGGCCTTGGATCTTGGCAATTTGGGCTTTCCGGGCCCAACATTATCTTTTTATTACTAAAATCACTTCAAATAAGTTTTAACTCCTCAAATAACTTGTATGTTATTTTGGGAATAAAACCTTACTCGTCTAACAAACACAAACGGTCATGTGACCTTGGGTGGCTGGGGTAATGAGTATTAGGGCTGAGTAATGGCCGATTATGGAGCATTAAGGCAAATCATTTTTTAAAGCATTGATGTTGCTGGAGTAAATGATCTTCATTGGCCGAGTTGATGGTGTGTGTGTAACCTTCACTCAGCTTGTCTATAAAAGGAGCCTTTCATTCTCATTCTAAAAACACACCGAAAAACACATTTTGAGACATAGCTTTGCTCTCTCATACTCTCCTCTCTCTCTCCCACTCCGAAATTGGTTTTCTTTGTAGTCCTGTGGAAGCTCGGCGCTTTGGTTCAAGTTCGTTGAAGACAAGACGAGTGGTGCTAAGCTTGTCTTGTCGTAGTTGTATCCTGGGAGGCTATTGTCCATCTTATCCAGCACCTGTGGAGGCCGATTAATAGCTTCAAGGAAACCGTCTAACGGGCCTTGACGAATCTACATCTTTGTTACCGGTTTTCTACATCTGGTTTATGTTTATCTTATTTCTTTGCATTTTGTCTTCTATTTCATTCAATATTAATAATAATATTGATAACAATCTTGAAGCTATTAAAGACAGTTTGCAAGGAAACATACTTACTTTTCCGGATTTGGGTAAAATCCATTCTAATAGAACTGATTTCTTTTGTAGAGAAATATGTCGAACATCAATGACACGACCAATGTGAATGCCGATGGAGTACCACCGACAATCTCACCGCGGGAAATAACACGACCATGATCGGTCAAATTCCAGTGACCTTGAGTCAAAACTCGATAGCGGCTACTGCCGGGAACGGACCTGCGGGTCTAGTCCAACCAATGGCCTCTATGGCCATGAATGGTCCGAGCGGTTCTGCGGCACGAGTGTCCACCGTCATACCGGCGGAAAAACCGGAGAAGTTCACGGGGTTGAACTTCAAACGTTGGCAACAAAAGATGTTGTTCTACTTGACAACTCTTGGTCTTGCGCGTTTCTTGACCGAAGATCCACCGACTCCTCGTGAGGACGAAACCGATCGCAATGTGCTAATGGCGTTTAGTGCATGGATGGATTCCGACTACTTGTGTTGGAATTCGGTAATGAATAGTCTCAACGACTCGCTATACAAAGTGTATAGCTCCAAACGCTCCTCCAAAGAGCTTTGGAATTCACTAGATCGGAAGTACAAAACTGAGGACGCGGGCTCAAAGAAGTACATCGTAGGCCGCTTCCTCGAGTATCAAATGGTGGATTCGAAGACCGTGGTGAGTCAAGTGCAAGAGCTGCAACTTATCATCCACAAGATTCATGCTGAAGGGATGACCATAAGCGAGTCATTCCAAGTTGCCTTGGCCATCGAGAAACTACCTGCGGGGTGGAAGGACTTCAAGAACTACCTCAAGCACAAGCGAAAGGAGATGAGTTTTGAAGACTTGGTTGTGCGCCTCCGGATCGAGGAGGACAACTGCCGCTCGGACAAGAGGTTCAAGACTCAATCCGAGAGGGCCAATGTCATCGAGCATGGCGAGAGTTCAAAGGGAAAGAAACCCACCCATAAGCTTGGGCCGAGGGGAGGATCTTTCAAGAAGAAGAAGCACCAGCCGAGGTTCGCTGGCAAGTGCTTCAATTGTGACAAAGAAGGTCACAGAGCTGCCGATTGCAAGAAGCCAAAGAAGAAGAAGGAAGCCAACGTCGTTCAAGGCAATGAAGAGCTTCTTGTCACCGTGGTCTTCGAGGTAAACATGGTGGACTCGAACCCGAAGGAGTGGTGGATGGATTCTGGAGCAACCCGCCACATATGCTCATATAGGAACTCTTTCTCCACTTTTGAAGCAACGGAAAATGGAGAAAAGTTGTTCATGGGCAACTCCGCCACATCTGAAGTGAAGGGGATGGGCAGCGTCTTTCTCAAGATGACATCCGGGAAGGATTTGAAGCTCACCAATGTGCTCTATCTGCCTGACATACGGAAGAATCTCATCTCTGGGACTGTATTGTGTAACCATGGTTTTAAGATGGTTTTAGAGTCTCAAAATATTGTATTGTCTAAGAATGGTATGTATGTGGGCAGAGACTATATTAAAATGACATGTTCAAGATGAATGTAATTGCCATTAAGGCCAATGAAATTAATAAGAATGATTCTTTCGTTTATATTATTGAGTCATTTAATTTATGGCATGGTAGACTTGGTTATGTGAATTATGACACGTTGAGAAAATTAATTAACTTGGATTGTATACCAAAGTTTAAAATTGACTCAAAACATAAATGTGAAATTTGTGTTGAAGCAAAATTAACAAGAACTTCATTTCATGGTGTTGAAAGAAGTAACGAACCTCTTGACTTAATCCATACTATTTATGTGATTTAAAGTTCATGCCTACAAGAGGAGGTAATAAATACTTTGTGACTTTCATCGACGATTGTACAAAATATTGTTACGTTTATCTGCTTAAGAGCAAAGATGAGGCAATTGAAAAATTTACCATCTTCAAATTAGAGGTTGAAAATCAACTTAATAAGAAGATTAGAAAGGTCCGAAGTGACCGAGGAGGTGAATATGTTGAACCTTTTGGGGCATTTTGTGCACACTATGATATTATTCACGAGGTAACTCCTCCTTATTCTCCTCAATCGAACGGTGTTGCCGAACGAAAGAATCGCACTCTCAAAGAAATGATGAATGCGATGTTGCTACATTCTGGGTTACCCCAAGAAATGTGGGGGGAGGCTATCTTGTCTACAAATTATCTTTTGAACAAGATACCCCGAAAGAAGGAGGATAAGTCTCCATCTGAAATGTTTATAGGTAAAAGACCTTCCTATAAATATTTACGAATGTGGGGGTGCCTAGCAAAGGTAATGGCCCCTCTTCCAAAGAAGATGAAAATCGGACCAAAGACGGTAGATTGTGTCTTCATTGGATATGCACACCACAGTAATGCATATCGATTCATTGTGTATGATTCGAAAAACCCCGATATACACAAAGATTCAATTATTGAATCTAAAAATGCTTCGTTTTTTGAACATGTGTTTCCTTATAAGTCTAAGGAAGATGAACCGAGTTCTTCAAATCAAATTCTTGAAGATATTGATGAAATAACTCAAGAAAATGATGACACGTCTGAGGACGAGATAACTCAAGAGTCCGAAGGACTTAGACGAAGCAAACGAGCAAGGGTAGAAAAATCATTTGGTTCTGATTTTATGACCTACATGCTTGAGGCTCCACCTCAAACATATAAGGAGGCTGTAAACTCCGTTGAAGGTCACTTATAGAAAGATGCCATAAAAAGTGAGATAGATTCTATCTTACAAAACCATACTTGAGAGTTGGTTGATCTTCCCCTGGAACTAAAACTCTTGGTTCAAAGTGGATCTTCACGAGGAAGATGAAAGTCGATGGTACTATTGATAAGTACAAGGCAAGACTTGTTATCAAAGGATATAGACAACAAGAAGGGTTGGATTACTTTGATACTTATTCTCCTGTGACGAGAATAACATCCATAAGATTGATAATTGCAATTTCCACATTACGGAATTTAGAAATTTATCAAATGGATGTAAAAATAGCTTTTCTTAATGGAGATCTCAATTAAGAGATTTACATGGCTCAACCCAAAGGTTGTATTGCCAGTGGACAAGAAAGAAAAGTTTGTAAATTGGTCAAATCGCTTTATGGCCTTAAACAAGCCCCAAAGAAATGGCACGAGAAATTTGACACTGTAATGACGTCAAACGGATTTAAAATCAACGAGTGTGATAAATGTGTATATATAAATATCACTAATTAAGGATATGTGATTTTATGTTTATATGTTGATGATATGCTCATTGTCGGAAGCAATGATCGCATAGTACAGTCCACAAAAGATATCTTGAACTCGAGGTTCGATATGAAAGATCTAGGACTTGCTGATGTAATCTCAGGGATTAAGATTACTCGGATAAAGAACGTAATTTTTCTAGATCAATCACACTATGTTGATAAAATTCTAGACAAGTTTGGTAATAAGGACTCTGAAATCTCTAGAACTCCTATTGACATAAGTCAACACTTGTCTAAGAATAAAGGAGAAGGTATATCTCAAATTGAGTATGCTAGAGTGATTGGCAGTCTCATGTACTTGATGAGTTGTACGAGACCTGACTTGGCCTACACTGTTAGTAGATTAGCTCGATATACGAGTAATCCAAGTGCTGAACACTGGAAATCAATTGTAAGAGTACTTCGGTATCTACGATTCACTCGTGATTATGGGTTAAATTATACGAGATATCCTGAGGTAATTGAAGGTTACACTGATGCAAGTTGGATATCTGATATTCAAGATTCTAAAGCCACTAGTGGATATGTATTCATTTTGGGTGGTGCGGCTATATCTTGGAAATCATCTAAACAAACAGTGATAACTAGATCCACGATGGAATCTGAGTACGTTGCATTGGATAAATGTGGTGAAGAAGCTGATGGCTTAGAAATTTCGTGGAAGATATTCCTGACTGGAATACACCTGTGCCAACAATATGTGTATATTGCGATAACCAATCTGCTATTGGTAGAGCACATAGTGTGATGTATAATGGTAAGTCGAGACATATTCGTCGACGACATAATACTATTAGACAACTTCTCTCGTCTGGAGTCATTAGTATTGACTATGTGAGGTCCAAAGAGAATATTGTGGATCCCTTAACCAAGGGGTTAAACATGGACCTAGTAGAGAAGACATCGAAAGGAGCGGGACTAAAGCCCATGGCTAATAAAGTTAAGGCAAAGGAAACCCAACCATGATGACCGGAGATCCCGAGATCTTGGTTCAATGGGACAACCTAATTGTCAATGGCTAAGTAAGGTCACTGTGGGGGAAACCCCTGCTCCTATTCTTGTTATACAGTGATTCCCGTACGAGGTTAAGCTTATAGCTTTTAATGATTCTAATAAGCTGGATTGTTGAAAATCCAAATGAATAATGCGAGATTATTCTTGATTTAAGAATCATCTATGTGAGAGAGAAGTGGGGCCACTTCCAAAGAGAATTAATAGGGCTTAATTCTTTAGAAACTCTTACAGAACCAGGCGAATGTTCATGGCCAAAATGAACATAACCATGAGAACTGAACCTGTGTCAGGAAGATATCAGTGAGGAATATGTTTATCGTTTATGCAAAACGACTAACAGTTCAAGGACATCGTGTCTACTTAGTAGTCAGTAAAGGTGACATATCTTACCAAAGGAAGGTTCAAAGGTTTTACCTACCTATCTTATACTGGTATTGACCGCAGAACTTTCACCATCGTGAGTCGTGTCGAGTCTTTATAATTGTCGTATATAATTTCATTCATGTGGGGGATTGTTGGAATAAAAGGTAAAAATTAGAATTTACCTAGTGTGTTAATGATTTTCGGTCAAATATTTGAGTGGGGTCCACCAAACGGAATTGTATAATTTTTTCATATTCTTATTCCTCGTTGCGACGGGTATAAGATTGAGTATTTATTTACCAAAATTATGTTTATAATGAATGAAAAATTGATGCTCAAAGAATGCTAAAAATCACATATGATATGTGTTTAGAGAAGTGAGAGATTGTGTAATAAAAGAGTCCCACATAGGTTGAGAATGTGTGTTGATGAAGGGTTTATAAGTGATTCCCCTCCTTAAAGTGACATCTAAGTGTAAGGGGGGAGAGTGTGGGTGGGTTAGCTCTAACCCCTCGTGCGCACACACACGCGCGCCACCGCCGAGCCGTGCCGGGCTCGGGCCTCGGATCTCGGATCTTGGCAATTTGGGCTCTTCTTGGGCTTTCCAGGCCCAACCTTATCTTTTATTACTAAAATCACTTCAAATAAGTTTTAATTTCTCAAATAACTTGTACGTTATTTTGGGAATAAAATCTTGCTTGTCTATAAAAGGAGCCTCTCCTTCTCATTCTAAAAACACACCGAAAAACACATTTTGAGACATAGCTTTGCTCTCTCATACTCTCCTCTCTTTCTCTCCCACTCCGAAATTGGTTTTCTTTGTAGTCCGGTGGAAGCTCGGCGCTTTGGTTCAAGTTCGTTGAAGACAAGCCGAGTGGTGCTAAGCTTGTCTTGTCGTAGTTGTATCCTGGGAGGCTATCGTCCATCTTATCCAGCACCGGTGGAGGCCGATTAATAGCTTCAAGGAAACCGTCTAACGGGCATCGACGAATCTACATCTTTGTTACCGGTTTTCTACATCTGGTTTATGTTTATCTTATTTCTTTGCATTTTGTCTTCTATTTCATTCAATATTAATAATAATATTGATAACAATTATCTGTGGCATAGGAATTACTGAATACATAAACAATTGAAACAAAAAGCTTAGAATGTAAAACAAAATTATCTCATCACCATAACGTTTTTGCAGAGCCCAAATAAAAATGTCATGATCCGACACATTGTTGACAACACCAATTTTAAAAATGTGAATATCGTCGATCTCTTCAATTTTATAGCTGCCCCTACTACTCCATCTCTCACGAAGGACACGGGCTAGTTTCGATGATTCAGATTACCCTCGCATCGACAAACTCACTCCGAAAAGCTTCTTCTCATTCAAATAAAAATTCTCTTAATTTTTACATCAAGAAATTTAGAGTAATATATTGTCATTATCATGTAAAATTGCGGATTATGAATTGAAGATTATTGCCATTGCCATGGCCATTTGATCGTACTCTTTTTCAATATTGTCTATTTAACTAAATAGATTAACTACCATTTAAAACCAACAATTAGACTAATTAATAAAAATCTGTTAAATTACATTTAATTTTGATACCAAGTAATGTTGACTGCATTTCCAAAATTATATTTATTTGGTCAACTGCATTTCCAAAACATAAGAGAAAAAACACATGGTACTTTATCGTTTGCATAAAAAAGAAACATAATTAAAAAAAGTGCAACACGTGGCAGTGGGTAATATTTTTGCGCAGGCAGTAGTGTAAAAAAACATATAAAGTAGGGGCAATAAGACATTATCTCGATGACGTCATAACGACAGCAACCCGCACTAGCTCTATGTGTAATTTTTATAATTGTTATTCAGACTAAAAAGAGGCCACACCAACCATTCACATTTCCTCTCTCTATCTCTCTCATCGCCTTGACTCGAAAACACTCACACACAAACCGACAAAAACTGATCACCCTCAGTGGTACTCCTCGTAAATTACCTCCAATCCAGTCCCTATTTACGAACCATCTCTATGTATATTCTTCTTATTATTAGCGCAGCACTTTAACACACTCCAACACTCTTTCACAGACTTCACACAAACACACACACAGAGCACAAACACAGAGATCAGAATAAAGAACCACCACAATTCGCCGAGCTATTTCTCGATCTCACTCTCCCTAGCCATGGCTATATTCATCAAGCTTGAAGCTCGCGGAATAGTGTAGCACGAACCGAGTCTCCGGTTTGTCCTATCTTTCCGTCGTTCCGGCGAGGCTAGGCTTTCTCTCTTTCTCTCTCTCTCTCTCTATTGTTTGGCCATGGCTGGTCGTAGATTTGTGATCATCGTCGGCGATTTGGATCCGGAGAGGAAGAAGAGTGGTGGTTTGAGGACAAAGCAGGCCGGTAGAGGATCGTGCCGTGGAAGTTAGTCATCGCCGGAGAATGTACGGTCTCAGTCAGTGACCGTATTGTGTTGGCCTGCGTTTGCTTTCTTTCTTCTTTTTTTCATTTCCTATCTCGCTCTATAGCTTTGGCTCTCAAAATACATCTATATTTCCCTCCCTCTCTACATACAAATACACTGTGTACTGTCCTCGGCTATGGGGTATCTTCTGAAAGAGGTGCTCAAGACTATCTGCGGCACGAATCAGTGGTCTTACGCTGTATTCTGGAAGATCGGATGCCAAAACCCCAAGTAAGTTCTTGCGGCTCGTTTTGTTTGAAAATTATTCTCTCTGCTTCGGGTTCTCGATGAGAAATTGGATTTCGAGTTTATCTTGGAGACAGTCTATACATACGTCGTTAACAGATATTTCATTTTAAAAATGAGAAGAATTGATCTCTTCTGTGTTTTATTCGCAGTTTCTGTTTGTTTTGTATTTATTTGAATAGGGTTTATGTTTGATATATTTGTGGTCCTAAGTTTGAATGTGATTGTCATGTTAAAGTCTCACATACTACTGTAATGCTATATTTGTTGTTTTATGCGATTTTTCTAACCCTACTATCTTTGGAATGTTATGATTTGGTTTGTTCTGTTTTGTCCTCAAGATTCCGAGATAGCTATGTGCTCTTACCAGATTCGCAGCTCGTCTTTGTTTTGATCCATTTAATTGCTCAAATTTATTAGTTCGATATTTTGTCTTCCACGTTTTGTACTATTCTGGTTTAACTTTCTTGTTCCTCAGTGGGAGAGAAATTTCTCTAATCTTTTATTTCTTTTTCATTGGAAGTTAATTTTCTGTTATACTCACCTCCTTTTTGTCATTTGCTCTTTGGCTTCGTTGTCGAGCTAATTAACTTTATTATCTTTAAATTGCTCTTCGACCAAGTGCTATCGAGCTACTTTTCTTGGAGTTTGAGAAGTAGGATTCTTCGCTTAGGTGATTGGTGATGATTTATTATTGAATGATTGACGATTTTGACTCATTGGCAGACTGTTAATTTGGGAGGAGTGTCACTATGAACCCTCAAAATCTTCTTCACCTTCATGTTTATCTGGAGCTGAGGGTACTGAACTACCTTTTGGAGAGTGGGAAAAATCATGGGTGTCTTCGCAGCCTGGAAGTCAATTGGGAGATCAAGTTTCAGCACTTGTTAGCAAAATGATGATCAGTAATCAGGTTAATATAATGGGGGAAGGGTATGGTTTGCCATCTTTGAACAATTATACTGCATTAAGTTCCATGTAATATCTATTGTGCACTGTCTAACTTTTTTTTTTTTTTTTGCCGTTCTTGTGTATACCAGTATGGTTGGGCGAGCTGCTTTTGCTGGCAATCATCAATGGCTTCTGTCAAGCACCTATGCTACGTATTCTCATCCACCAGAGGTGCGGAGTAGTGATTTTAAATTCTAAAAAGTTTTACTGAAGGGCTGTCTGAATAATACTTTGCCTTCAAAGTTATCATCATGTTGGAGGGACTAATCTATCGTATTTGGAAGTTAAAAAGAAACGTTAAAATTAGAAGCCTCTATGCCCTTCTAATTAATAAGAAATGTTTTCTACGAGTTGCATAATGAATTTTCATTATTATTGGCTTTGTAATGTGTATATTATCTACAGGTAAATGGTATATGTAAGCTTTGATGAGATGAAAATTACGTTCCGACTTATGTAAATAAATATTTTTTGCATGGTTAAAATTCAGATTAGTAGGGGTTGTTGATTTACTAAGCTAGTGTAAGCAATTTATAAAGTATTTCCCCCCTTCTTTAGTGCATGAGAATGAAAAGCTCTTGCGATGAAGCATTTGTGAACTCAAACGACTTAATTAGTTGGAGTTGTTCTGACTTTTTTCAGGTCCTACATGAGTTGCATAATCAATTTTCAGCGGGAATGCAGGTGTGATATATTTCTTGTTGAGTAGAAATACTTATTGTGCAAATATTCATCCTGCTCATTTTTTCACTGTAACCTGGTCTTCATATGCAGACGGTTTCTGTTATTCCTGTTCTACCCCATGGTGTTGTTCAGCTAGGTTCTTCCCTGGATGTAAGTTCTTTTACTTGTTTGTTCACTTGAGTACTAAAGTTGCTGCAGTGCAGTATCATTGTGTCATATTCAATAGTGAGAAGAATGTATGCTCAGGATATAAAACAGCTATTTACTGGTCAAGAAAGCAGTTTCTAGTAAGATGATCAGACCTCACAAGTGGCTCGTTTTTGGGTTGCCAAGTCTAGATATATTCTGCCATGGATATTAGTTTCAGCGAAATGTTGAAGAGGAGGCACTGGCATATTTATATATTTCTAAAATTGTCAGCTTTAGTTACTTATTTGCTCTATTATTTCAATTTGTCACTTGTTTCACAATCACTTAGTCCAAAAAAACTTCAAGCCTTGATTCCATGAGAAACTGCCGTCCAAATTTGTGCTATCTACTCCCCGTAATTCTTCCATTTGTTGTTGCTTGCTGTAGATATAGTTTATATTTTGGCTCCCCGTAATTCTTCCATTTATTATTGCTTGCTGTAGATAGTTTTTTTGGCTATACGAGGCCTGGTATTCTCTCTCACTTTAGTTCCCTGATTGCACATGGTTGCATCATTTAATTTCTTCCAAGATTTAAAACACAAGATGGTTAATGAATTGGTTCTTTCTTTTTCAGATCATGGAGAACATAGGATTTGTAAATGATGTACGGTGTTTGATTCTGCAACTGGGATCTGTTCCTGGTGGTTTCTTATCCGATAATCGTTTACTAAAAGATTCTGTTGAGAAAATTGGGCCTCCTGTGGCCCCTGGACTATTCATGCCTATGGATCCATCTACAACATATAAGACGGAAGACATCTATAATCAATGCAGCAACCTATCCGAAGCTTCAAATCGTGTAGGCCGACCTCCTCATTCTGTTGCTAACCCGATTCAGAATAATCAAGAAACTAGCTCATTACCATGTGAAGGTTCTTCCAGGAATCCATTTCCCAAATCTCACGATGGCCTCATTTCCTCGTGGATGAAACTAAACTCTGCCTTTGCAAACCAATTTAAGAATGGAGTTGTCGGAGCTGAAGTGATCCCTTCGAGCTCTAATGCAGGACTCAACCGTCAGGCTTCATACAATGCAGGGTCTGTGCTCACTGACAGCTTAAGTGGGTATGGAAAATCTTGTACGATTCAGGGCAGCCAGATTTCAACGGATCAAAGGATATGGTCTAGCTCTATCCACAATCAAATTGCCAACAGTAGAAAAATATCGAATGGCTTGAGCACATCTCAACTGAGCGGAAATAGAAGTGTGCACATGAATCACAACTCGAGTACTGTTGGAGTTCCATATCTCGAAGGAAGGCAGATAAGCAACGGAGCAGTCAATTACTCAAGGTCAGCCTCAGGTCGCTGCTCTTCTTCAAACACACATGGAGGATGCAATGCCTATCTTCCTGGTACTTCCATCCCTGGGACTGGCTATCGAAATTTTGAAACAGTGAAAACCGAGGGGGACTCTTGTGTAGCTGGTCAATCAAAAGTTAGCCAAATGCTTCCACTCCCCAAAGGATTTTCAGGCGGGCAATGTTCAAAAGATTCAAACATGACTCGGAACGGGCTGGCACTGCATGAAAAAATAATGGATACCGAGTCATTTCAGGCCCTTAATATGTTTGATACAGATGAAAACACATTCTTGAACGGCCGTATCCCTGACTTTGTTCGCGAGTGCCAGGACCTTGATAAGAAAATTGCTTATTCTGGCACAACTGGTGATTTGGAAGACGAATATACTCGGTCATCTTCAGGAAATGACTTGTTTGATATTTTTGGAATGGATTTCAAAAATAAGTATCTTGGCGCTAGTGAGTTGGATGGAGATAAACAAGACATGCATGGCAGTGCACCAACATACTCAAGCATCAAGAAGCCGGACTCTACATTTTATACTGAAAACGAAGGAATGTCAGAAAGCGGTATCTTCTCTGCGATGGGTACTGACCATCTCTTGGATGCCGTGGTATCTAAAGCAAAGTTCAGCACCAACCAGAGCTCTGAAGACAGTGTGTCATGTAGAACGACCATGACAAAGAACAGCAATTCCTCTGTGCTGTGCAGTTCGCCGGCATATGACCATGTTACTTTGTCTAAATATACAAGAGGGGAAAAATGCCAGCTTCCTGATTCACTTAACAAAGAAAAGATGGTAAAATCAAGTTCATTTAAATCTGGGTGTAGCATGGAGAACTCAGGAAACTGTTCCCAAGGAACAACAGTATACGGAAGTCAAATTAGCTCTTGGGTTGAACAAGGGAACCGTATGAAGCATGACAGCAATATTTCAGCTGCATTCTGTAAGAGGCCAGATGAAGTTGGCAAGTCAAACCGTAAAAGGCTTAAACCTGGAGAGAACCCTAGACCGAGACCAAAAGATCGCCAAATGATTCAAGATCGTGTAAAAGAGTTGCGGGAAATTGTGCCGAGTGGAGCAAAGGTGGTTGATTTAACTCTTCAACCATGAGACTGAGCTGGAAAGAGTGTGGTGATATTTACTTTGGTGTCTCTATTGTTGTTTTGCAGTGTAGCATAGATTCACTACTTGAGCGCACCATTAAGCACATGCTTTTCTTGCAAAGTGTCACAAAACACGCTGACAAGTTGAAGCATTCAGGAGAGTCCAAGGTATCCATAATCTGGTTGCTCTTAATTCTTTTAGGTAGTCATATGCATTTAGGAGCGATGCAATGCATCTTGTGCGTTTAATTTTTTTTTTCTGGAAAAAGGCAACCCGTCGTCAAAAGTAATTTGTCACCCCTTCCATAGCAACTGTTGCAACTTGTACATCTATTTTAATTTTTTGTTGTGAAATGGAGTATCAACAAGGCTCTTTTATTTCGACCTCAAGCTGTGGTACAATGGAATCAAGACTATAGATAAAAGAATTGGGAAGACAACCACGGGAGGTTACCATTCTAGAAAGGAGGGAATTATAAGTAGCAGTGATCTATATCAAACTGTTTGGTGTATAAAGGTTAGTAATCTCATCTGCGGTGATACAGATTCTCAATAAAGAGGGTGGACTGCTTTTGAAAGATAACTTTGAGGGAGGGGCAACATGGGCTTTTGAAGTCGGCTCACAATCTATGGTCTGCCCCATCATTGTCGAGGACCTCAATACCCCTCGCCAGATGCTTGTGGAGGTACCGAACAGTAATGTAATCATAGTTACTGAAATATAAGCATTCACATTTTTATGATTTATACTTTACATTTGTCAACTTGCCTTGCAGATGCTTTGCGAAGAGCGAGGATTCTTTCTAGAAATAGCAGACTCAATTAGGGGTATGGGTTTGACCATTTTGAAAGGAGTGATGGAGGCTCGGAATGATAAAATATGGGCTCGTTTTGCGATCGAGGTAATAGTCTCGTCGAAGCAGTCATTTATTATAGCTTAAGGGTCTGCATAAGAACGATGTTAATGCTTTCGACCTGACGCAGGCAAATAGGGACGTGACAAGGATGGAAATATTCATGTCACTGGTTCACCTTTTAGAGCAAACCTTAAAAGGTGGCGGCATCGCATCATTGACCAATTCTGCCGAGCTAAATGCTTTGGTGGGCCCCAACTCCCCGATAACTGCAACTGGTAGGCCCGATAGTTTGCAGTGAAAAACCCCCACTCTGTTACGCGCCGATTCTTCGGTTTTGGATTTGTTGAGAGCTAGCAAAAAACTGCTTTGCCATGACTAACATAAATCCTGGTCCAAAGATCTCATCTGGTCCAAAAACTGCATTTGGGTTCCGAGGGTTGACACTGTTGACTAGCTTCCATCTTCCACAAGCCAACATCATTGCTCGATCTCACTTATATGAAGTGTGTGGTGGTTTGGTGGATTAGGTTAATTAGCTCAAAGAGGTCGACTTCTAATCCGGTGTCATATTTTTTTTTAGTTATTTAGACTTGTATCCGATGATTTTGATCGACTGATCTACCGGAGAAAAAAGACGAACAAAAAACTAGCCCTAGTATGGGGGGTTTTGATGGTGGTCACCGATCAATATTTTTTCCCCTTTCTTTTTTTCTTCCACTGGACGTGTTAGGATGGTATACATGAGAGAGTTAGCAGGAAATATAACTGGGTGTGGTGGGTTTCTGTATTAATTTATGTATAGAGGAAATATGGATATGGAATTAGGGTGGGGATTTCAAATGTATTTTAACCAGACTTTCTTCAGCTTCTTTGTATTGGATTGCTCTGTTGATTTTTTTTCTTCTTTTTAATTTATTTTAGAACTTCTAATCTACTCATCTTCTACTCCGGACAATGCTTAGATATTTGCTCTACACTAGTAATATATGTAAATAATGTAATTTATATCAAACTTTAGACGAAAGACTAAATGTAAATGATCGATAACTTTTGACTTTTTTTAGTGTGAATTTTAAAATAATGTATTTATTGTATCTAGTTTATTCTTTGATCTAAAAAAATTATTGGCTTGTCTTAAACCGGTCATAATATTATTTACAGTACCATTTTTTATGAACCGGTGAAAATTAATTAATAGTAAAAAAGAACCTTTATGAAAGCATTAAAGCAGTTAGATGAGATCTGTACAATAGGGTCCTTTCCCGTTAGCAACTCAGAAAATCAAGTTAGTGAATTTTTTTGGAGTATTCTGTGAAACAAATATGATATTTGATTTTGTACATGAGATAAACACGAGGGGATGTGAGGTGTCGTATACATATATTAATTTTGTCATAAGAATTGATAAGATTTACAGTTGACAAGATTTATAAAATTGATGACTAGTACTAAAGAGAAGACTTGACAGTAGCGTTATATAGTTAAGAAATAATGAAACAGAAGAAGGCATTTCTTTTGCTAGAATTGATAATTCATTTCAGGCTGTCGAGTGACGGCAATTGCGTGTTGGAATGGAGAGCTATAATTGGGGCGAAATCATTATTGGAGTCTTGTTTGATTCACACATTTATTTTGCTACAAAAACCAGTAAAAGGAAGAGTTGAATGAATGTGAAAGTAAAGTGCAGAGGCCCAAAAGAGTGCGTAAAGTTGAAGAAACATGAAGTAGGAGATTAAATACAGACATCATTTTTCAACCACCACGCCTACAATTCGAACAAAAGCATTTGCCAAAAGGCCCTACACTACGAAGAAAGTAAGAAATAAGTGAAGATATGTATCGTAAGCACCACATTATTTGTCATCATCGTCTTTTTTCCCCTTTAAAGTAAAGGTCCACTTGGACATTTATAAGATTTTGTCATCTATTTGTCACTTGGACACCAATCCTTTGAACCCAACGCAGTGGAGTATTTACAATATCATAAGAGAAGGAAAATAATTAAAACAATAAGACACTTCATTTTTGCTAACAATAATTCATAAGACATGATAAGGTTTCTTATCGTATTTTGCATTCATGTAATATTGATGATTTTATTTGCTCCATGGAAGACTTCAACGATAAAATATAGAAATAACATAATCTATAGGTAATTTCGTTATCTTTTGGAACGAATCTTTAAGCGAATGCAGCTTTCATATTCGCAGAAACAATTTCAAATAACTAATAGCATTCATGGTCGCAGACTTAATTTTGTAAAAAATTGACGAAAACTAGGCAAAAAGATTACAAATGCTAAGTTCTGAAAAAGGACTAAATCTGCCACAACGCATAATTTTTTGGGACCATGGTGCAAAAGAAACCTGAAGGTCATATACAAAAAACGAGTTACATAATGCATGTCATGCAAATTTATTTTGCATTATTTCGGTAGCATTAAGAGTCCACGAGAAGCTTTGTACCTATGATAAAGATAGGCGTCGGTTAACTTGAGTCAACCTTAACTGCATTTCGGTTAAGGTAAATCTTAACCTATGTCCAAAAAACATAATAAAGCAATATTTAGCCATTTCAATCATTTTAAATTGTTACGCCAAATATTCTAATGACATTTTTATTTGTTAAGATTATTTTTTGATAAGTTTTACCAACATAAAGCTTGTTGAGGTAAAGAGTGCTAAATCGCGGTAGTACGAAGATGAGGGATCTACAAAGGTGTCTAAATTTATGGAAAAAATATTTACAAAGGCGAGGGAAAAATGTGTGCTAGGTACGACTAGGTCCTACCAAGGTTTAAAATATCAATAATATATCACGGTATACCTGTAAAATTCAGAACCTCGATATCGATGTCGGTAATGGAATATTGTCAAATACCACTTGTAATAGAAAGTTGTTTTTTTTTTTCAAATTCTTAAATATTTTTGAAATCCAATTTTTTTTTAATTATTTCAATGGTCGGCCTACGACTGATTTTGAAGTTGTTATTGGGTTCTTTAATATTTAGTATTTGAAAACTATTTTTAAGTTCATTATTTTCCATAAATATTGTAATATTTTTATAATTTGAATTTGATAACTTGTATATATAATTTAAATGATTTAAAAATATAATTATTATACAACTTTTCTCGATATACCCGTCGATATTCGATATAATAATGATGAATTTTCGGTATAAATACTTTTATAAAATACTTATCAGTATATCCGTCAGTATTCAATATATACTCGAAAAATCAGAACCTCGATATCAATACCGATATCGATATCGGTAACGAAAACGTTGAGTCCTACATTTCATTTTATTTTTTTATTACTTTTTCTCCTCCTATATTTTTTATTACTTTAACTAAAGACATGCCACCAAATAAATTTAAGGGTCATGTTAAAAACATGGGACTTGGTTCCATGATGTAATCTTTTAATTGTATGATACTTTTATAAACTCTTATTCAGTTTGAAATTTCTCATATTATTGCGCACATTCATTTAATTTATTGAGAACTATCGTTTAAGTAGACCAAGAATAAACATATGGTTTATTGACTAACGAATAAGAAAGACTATTGAGATGAGACACATATAACGTAATACATGGAAGATAATACTCGCTTAATAGAGAACTTATCACCATGATTCATGTATTTTGCTTCTTTTAAAGTGAGAGTTTGTGTATATGGATCAAGTGGGAGAATGTAAGATTATTTCATTGATATAGAATCTTTCATTGTACACTTAAGGAAATACTATGATATAATCTCCTCTCATTATGATTCAAATATTGCGTAATTAATCCATTAATCACGTTCATATTAATGCCGGAAATCAAATCGTGATCCCACAATTATGAGGGCAGCATTCTCCATTGATGGTTTGGAGCCTATAAATAAAACGGTTTTGGGGTCATTCTCACATATTCATAAAAAACACCATCTAAACGTGAGAGAGAGAGTTTAAAAGATCCTACACCTCGCCGGAATCGAAGTCTGAAGCTCGCTGAAAAACTACAACAATAGCCGGAGGTAAACTGAGTCTTTTCGCTTCGCTTTTACGTATTCATATTGCTAGAACACATTTAGAATGTGTAATAGGTTCTTACATTTGATATCAGAGCCTCACATGACCTCCACTTTATTTTTGAAAAATGAACACGTAAAAGCGAATCACTTAATTTTATGGAATCATAAACACACAAGAATATGGAATTTTATGGAAATCTTTAAAAAAATGTTTTGTGATTCTTTTGCCTTTTGAATCACTTAATTTGGTGTTGAAATGAGTAAGAACGAGTCGGATCTTGAAATGGGTCTTAACTGAGGCAGCATAACCCATCTAGAAGTTGAAGACGATATAAAACGACATGTCATTTATTCTCTTTTGTCGTTTATAAAGTTTTGTCGTTTTTTTTAAAACTAATTTCTTGTCGTTTGTTTTAGTTTGAATGTTAGTTTTCTTGGGCTTTTCATTACTTAGCCTTTTTCATTTGAACTCATTGTTATTCAGGCCAATATGTTCATGCATGTTCACTAGGACAAAAAAGGCATTTAGAAGCGACAAAAGTCGCTTCTAAAATACCTTTAGAAGCGACATTAGAAGCGACTTTGTCGCTTCTAAAGAGTCGCTTCTAATGTTTTGAAGCAACGAAATTAGAAGCGACTATTCGCATCTATAGTCGCATAAAAAACGTTCATTTTATTTTTATTTTTGACCTTTAAAAGCAACTTTTTGACCTTTAGAAGCGACTAGTCGCTTCTAAAAGTTAAAAAAAAATTAAAAACATTAAAAAAAATCGAAAAAAAAATCGAAAAAGAATACATTAAAACTTTTATTACATGTTACACACAAAAAAAGAAACTTATATATATCAAAACTATACAACGCTAATATAAAAATATATTAGTAAAACTAAAACTAATTAACAAACTTATATATATCAAACTAAAAAAACATACCGAGACTCGTCGTTTGCGGGAGGCGGCCGGAGTAGTTAGATGGCGGCCGGAAATCTACGACCGAAGAAAAAAATAAAAATAAAAACATAATAATTTAAAAAACATACCTTAAGTGAAATAAGATAAAAGAAAAGAAAACACTTACCTCACAGTTCGCCGGAAAAGGGATGACCGACAGATGCGTCAAGGCCGTCGCGCGGGTCGCTGGAAAAGGGCTGCCGAAAAAGGGCTTCCGGAAAAGAGGATCTTTAAGGAGGACATCCAAATAAAGAGAAAAAAGAGAAAACTTACCGGAGAGATGAGAGAGGAGGCGGAGGGGCGGAGGGGCGGAGGGGCGGAGACCGGCGGTTGCAGGGAGAAAGAAGAGAGGTGGCGGAGGGGCGGAGACCGGCGGTTGCAAGGAGAGAGGAGAGAGTGAGTGAGAGAGAGAGAGAGAGAGAGAGAGAGAGAGAGAGAGAGAGAGAGAGAGAGAGAGAGAGAGAGAGAGAGGCGGATGGGTGGCCAGAAAGGAGAGAGGTGCGGCGGGGCGGTCAGAGAGAGAGAGGAGGGGCAGGAGAGAGAGGGTGGGGCGGAAGAAAATGAGAGAAAGGGGAAGAGAGGAAGAGGCTCGGGTGTTTTAAAACCCTAGGGACATTAGAAACGACATTAGAAGCGACTAGTCGCTTCTAATGTCCACCAAAACCAAAACGATGATATTTTGGTAAGTGGGGGCATTAGAAGCGACTTGTCGCTTCTAATGTCGCTTCTAATGCCCCCCTAGTGAAATGTTGGCGGAAAGGTTTTGAAGCCAAAGAATTTGGGCATTAGAAGCAACATTTAGAAGCGACTAGTCGCTTCTAATACCCAAAAATCTATACTTAATGAAATTTTGGCGGAAAGGTTTTGGAACCAAAGAATTTGGGCATTAGAAGCGTAAATACACTATATGAATTTTATATGGAAAACGTATATACATATTAACCCATGCAGTAATGATAGTATCTTGTACCTGAACCGGTGACTTATTTTTTTCTAAGTAATGGGGAAGAGGACCGAAATATGGCATTGAAAAACTCCATTAAGATAAAGAAGGGTTGTCAAGAAGGTATAAGAGGTAGGATGGATAGTTGATCAGATCTAATATGGATCGTACATGGACAATAGTTGGAGTCGGCGGCTCTATTAGAGTTCCCTCATCTGAGATCTTTGGGGAAGAGGATCAAGTTGGAACTTTTGCATATGAATAATATTTAATTAATTTAAACTCAAGTTGTACCGATTATGCAATTATGAAATTTTATTATGTATATATTCTTTAGGTTATACATATTGTACATTCAAGTTGTACCAATGATATTATATATTCAATATATTTAAGATTTATGTAAGCAAATACATTATTTGTGTTATTATCTCATTTATGTTGAAGTTATATGCATGTAACATATAGCAGATTAATGATAACGTAACATTATTTGTTTTATTTTTCAGTGATTCATATTGTCTTGATTAATTAGAGAATAACCACAACATCTTTAATTTATTTAGATGTATATTTTGAATTAAAATCACACAAAACAATAGTTTGTGATATATTATATAATATATTATAGAATTTACCCACAAGAATTTTGTAATATTTATGATTAAATATGATAAAATATCAAACTATATTTTCTAAACCCACATGAATTAGGAAAAAAAAACATATTTTGATAGTTTTATCATGAACGTGTGAATTTAATTGAATTAGAACTTTAACCCACAGGCAAATTTTATGTCTCTAAATTCATTAAATAATACATGTTTTTACATTGGTAAAGTATGGTATGGTTATTTTCTTCAAAACATATTTTAATAAACATGTTTATTTTATGTACTTTGCAGCTAGTCAAACTATAGATTACCCTGATGTTAAATGCGATGTTCCTGAACTCAAAGGAGACAATTTTATGGTATGAAAAGAGAGAGTTCTCCTTCAATTAGGATGACTGGATATCGACTACGCCATAAGGAAGCCTGAAACTCCCTCAATCACCGAGAAAAGTACCCCTAATCAGGTTGGTCGTTATGAAAAGTAGGAGCGATCTAATCGCCTCTGTGTTATGTTCAAAAAGACCAAAGTATCTGCTAGGATTAGGGGTTCAATTTAGCAATATGACAATTTTCATCTCTTAATGATAGCTATAAACGATCAATTTGTCACTTCAGATAAGACTTTGGCAAGTACTTTAATCATGAAGTTCTCATCCATGAAGCTCACTGGAATAAGAGGTATGCGTGATTATATCATGCACATGAGGGATATTGTGGCTCAATTAAAGACATTGGAAGTTGAAATGTCTGAAACCTTTATGGTTCACTTCATTATGTGCACATTGCCCCAACACTACGGCCCCTTTAAGATTTCTTATGACACACATAAGGATAAATGGTTAATTAATGAATTTATGACCATGTGTGTTCAAGAGGAGCATAGATTGGCTATGGACCAGGGTGAGAAAGTGAACCTGACCTTCTACGAAAGGAAGAAAAAAGATCGTGCCAAAGATAAAGGTAAGATCTCTGTCAAACTGGACATTAAGAAAGAGTCAAATTGTTTCTTTTGCAAGAAGAAGAGACACATGAAGAAAGACTGCTCTAAGTTAAAATATTGGCTTGACAAGAAAGGTACTCAACTTTCGTTTATATGTTATGTATCTAATCTAACTGATGTTGGTCATCATACATGGTGGATTGACTCTGGTTCTACAATTCATGTTTCAAATACCTTACAGAGTATGCAAAACCTACAGAAGCCAGTGGGAAGTGAGCATTGCATCTATTCAGGTGGAAAGATGAGCTCACATGTGGAGGTTATTGGTTCTTGCAAGTTTATTTTATCTACTAGTTTTAAAGACTTTTTATGTTTCTAGTTTTTCAAGGAATTTAATTTCAATTTCAAGACTTGTGCCTTCTGGTTATGACTTTAAATTTTTGGATAATGGTTTCACATTATTGAATAAATCCAAAATTGTTGGTTGTGGTAGATTGTTTGATGGTCTTTATTCTATTACATTGCAACATAAAAATGTTTATAATTCCATGAATGTTACTGTTGGGTTGAAACGTTGAATGACGAATGAAAATTCTTCTCTATTGTGGCACCGGGATTAAAACATATCTCTATTCTAGTAATTCAAAGGTTAGTGAATGAGGGAGTAATTAGTGCTCTTGATTTTGCTGACTTTGAGACTTGTGTGGAATGCATTAAGGGAAAGCAAACCAACAAGTCCAAAAAAGGTGTAAAGAGAATTACTGAATTGTAAGAAATCATATATACAGACATTTGTTGTCCTGACATGGATGCAAGTAGTCCAAAATACTTTATCACCTTCATCGATGATTTCTCACCATTTATGTATCTCTATTTACTTCGTTCAAAAGATGAAGCTTTAGATGCCTTTACAATTTTCAAGGCTGAAGTAGAGAAACAATATGGTAAACAAATCAAGATAGTGAGTTCTGATAGAGGTGGAGAATATTATGGTAGATACACTGAGAATGGACAAGCTCACGGGTCATTTGCAAAGTTTCTTCAAGAACATGGGATTGTTGCCCAATACACTATGCCTGGTACTCCGGATCGAAATGATGTATTTGAAAGAAGAATCCGAACTTTAATGGACATGGTGAGAAGTATCAGGAGTAAACCAAAACTTCCTCAATTCTTGTAGACTGAAGCACTGAATACACCGACTTATATATTAAACTGAGTTCCAACCAAGGCTGCTGTTTTGAAGACGCCTTTTGAGTTATTCAAAGGTTGGAAACCCAGCTTGCTACATACACGCATTTGGGGATGCCCCTAGGAATATAATCCACATGAAAAGAAGCTAAACCCTATGAATATTAGTGGGTATTTCATTGGATATGCCGAGAAGTCTAAAGGTTAACAATTCTATTGTCCATCTCATAGTACTAGGATTGCGAAATCAAGAAATGAAAAATTTCTTAAGAATTACTTGATTAGTGGTAGTGACCAATTACATGACTCGATCATTGAATTTGATCACAAGGAAGCTCAACCATCTAATTCAAGTGATAGAGTGATTATCATACACACTCCTCAAGCTCAATCGCGTGTAAGGCAACCAGCTATAGAAATTCCACAAGCTAATAATGTTGATCCTTTAGATCAAGTTGCTGATCAAGATTATGATGAACAATCAATCGAATTACCGATTAAGCAACAATATCCTCTAAAAAATGTTGAAGCAACATTAAGAAGATCAACAATCCCTGGTGACTATGAAGTGTATTTACAAGGAACAGACTGCAATATTCGAGCCGAAAATGATCCTAAAACATTTTCACAAGATGTAAGTTCTAAAAAATCCAATTTATGGAAAAATTCCATAATTGATGAAATGAAATCTATGGCAATGAATCAAGTATGAGATTTTTTGCCTGATGGTTTAAAAGCCATTGGATGCAAATGGTTTTTTAAAACAAAGAAAGACTGACAAGGCAAAATCGAGAGACATAAGGCAAGACTTGTAGCCAAATGGTTTACTGAAAGAGAAGGAATCGACTACGCGGCGACCTTTTCTACTGTATTGAAAGATTCTCTTTGCACAATTTTGGCATTAGTAGGTCATTTTGAGTTGAGGTAGATCAAATGGATGTGGAAACGACCTTCCTAAAAGGAGAACTAGAGGATGAGATTAATATGAAACAAACATGAGGATTCTCCTCTAGTAATGGTGAGCATTTAGTCTGCAAGCTTAATAAATCCATTTAGGGTTTGAAACAAGCATCCCGCCAATGGTATTTAAAGTTTCATGATGTCATCACTTCATTTGATTTTAAAGAGAACAACTTGGATCAATGCATATACCAGAAGGTTAGTAGGAGTAAGATATGTTTACTTGTTTTATATGTGGATGATATTTTTCTAGCGACTAATGACAATGGATTGTTACACGAGGTGAAACAATTTCTTTCAAAGAACTTTGATATGAAAGATATGGGCGATGCAATTATTGGCATTAAAATCCATAGGAAAAGATCACGAGGCATTCTGGGTTTGTCTCACAAGACCTATATCAATAAATTTCTAGAAAGATCTCGGATGAAAGATTGTTCACCAAGTGTAGTACCCATTGTGAAGGGTGCCAAGTTCAGTTTGGACCAATGTCCAAAAAAAGACCTTGAGAGGGAACAAATGAAGAATATTCCATATGCTTCCGCTGTAGGAAGCCTTATGTATGCTCAGGTCTGTACCAGACCTGACATTGAATATGTTGTTGGAGTATTGGGTAGATATCATAGTAACCCAGGTGTTGACCATTGGAAAAGTGCAAAGACGGTTATGAGATACCTTCAAGGAAAAACAAAGTACATGCTTATGTTTAGACGGACCGATGAATTGGAGGTGGTTGGCTACTCTGACTCTGACTACACTGGCTGCATTGATTCAAGAAAAATAATCTTCATGATATGTTTTTATGCTAGCTGACGGAGCAGTGTCTTGGAGAAGCATTGAGTTCGTATCTTGTTTTGAAGCTACATGATACGGTGTTTGGTTGAAGAGTTACATATCTGGGATTAGAGTTTTCGACTTTATTTCTAGGTCCCTGAAGTTGTAATGTGACAATTCAGCTGCTGTTTTTATGGCTAAGAATAAAAAAAGTGGAAGTCAAAGCAAAAACATCGACATCAAGTATCTAACCATTAGAGAACGTGTTACAGATGATAAAGTGGTCATCCAACACATTAACACTGATTTGATGATTGCCGATCCTTTAACTAAAGGCATGCCACCAAAGAAATTTAAGGATCATGTTGAAAACATGGGATTTGGTTCCATGATGTAATCTTTTAATTGTATGGTACTTTTATACTCTTATTCAATTTGAAATTTCTTGGCTAGTCAAAGCATTGATGTATTGACATCATGACTATGCATTAATGATGTGTCATTTACTTATGAAAGACGATTTTTTTGCGGCCGTCTCTCAAAGGAGTAATATTGTCATTTTGTTCATAACACGTTTGGATTTATTCTTGTCTAAATAAAATTAAACTTAAAATCTTAAACAAAAGACTAATCGTAAATTGTTTCAACTTTCAGCAACATGTCTCTAAACTCCCTCTCTACTATCCTTTCCTCGAATAAACTGGAAGGTGATAACTACGTTAGATTGGAAACGTAACCTAGACATCATCCTTACCGTGGAAAAGCACAAGTTGGTACTCACCACCCCATGTCCTCCTAAAACGAATGATGATTCAACTCAAGAGTACAAGGACGCCCTTGCGGCCTGGCTCAGATCTGATGAGATTGCGAGATGCTATATTTTAGCTCGATGAACAATGTGTTACAACAACAACATCAAGAGATGTTTGGAGGGCAAGGGCGTCAGGCTAGACAACAAGCGGTACAACTGTTTATGAATTGTCGTATGAAAACAGGGACTCCCGTTAGAGAACATATGATGCTAATCATAAGTTATCTTAATGAGATGGAAATCCTTGGATATGAGATTGATAGAGAAACCAAGATAGATATGATATTGGAAACTCTCCCCAAATATTTTAATACTTTCACGCTGAACTACTCCATGAATAAGCTAGGCTGTTACCGAGCTAAAGAATGAGCTTCACACTGCTGATTGACTCTTAAAGAAAAAGAGCACTACTGGAGAAGCTCATGCTACTGAGCACATAGTCTCCACCTCTGGATCTAAGAAGAGATCTCATAGATTCGACAAGAAGAACCTTAGCAAGGTTCAGAAGAAGAAGATGCCCCGGACTGCCAAGGTGGACAAGTCTAAGGACAACTTTCACCATTGCAGTGAGCCTGAACATTGGCGCAGGAACTGTCCTACCTACCTCAAGGCTAAAGGGAAATGTATTGTACTTATTACTGAAGCTTGTTTAGTAGCTGATAATGTATCATCATGGATTATTGACTCCGCTTCTACTAACCATATTTGTTGTTCCTTGAATGGATTCGGGAAAAGCAAAAGCTTAGAGGATGGAGACTTCTGTTTCAAGTGGGGTGATGGGAGCTTGGTTTCTGCTAAGGCTGTGGGATCCGTGATATTGTCTTTCGAAGATAGAACTTTAAATTTGAATAATGTGTATTATGTTCCTTTCTTTGGGAAAAACTTAATATCTGTAGCTCAAATTTTTGAGTATTATTATTATTTAAAGTTTATTGATAATGGAATTCGTATTACTTCTTCAAATTCATTTGTCACTGATGCATGTTTAAAGAATGGTTTATACTATATTTATTCTACACAACCTTTGCTATTAGATACTTAAATAGATAATGATCTAATTAGGTAACCCAAGAGGATTAAACTTAATGACTCCTCTGATCTAATAAAATCAACACATCTTTGGCACTTAAGACTTCGTCATATTAGTCTAGATAGGATTAAGAGACTTGTGAGGGATGGTCCACTCAAAGCCTCTGCAATAGGCTCACTGTCGACTTGTGAATCCTGTATAGAAGGAAAAAGGACCAAACGACCTTTCTCAGATAAAGGTCAAAGAGCCATTGAGCTGCTGGAACTAATACATTCTTATGTATGTGGTCCGCTCAGAATCAGGCACGGGGAGGAGTGGAATACTTTGTTACCTTTACCGATGATTACTCAAGATATGGATTTGTCTATTTGCTCAAACACAAATCCGAAACCTTTAACGTATTTAAGGTTTTTTTAGTGGAAAAGAAAATTGGCATACAGATCAAAACCCTTTGATCTGATCGAGGTGGTGAGTACTTGTCTGAAGAGTTCGATGACTTTATTAAAGAAGAAGGTATCACTTCTCAGCTTAGAGCACCTGGCACACCTCAACAAAACAGAGTGTCAGAGAGAAGGAATTGAAATTTGATGGATATAATTAGATCAATGATGAGTTACTCATCACTCCCTAATTCCTTTTGGGGATATGCCCTCGAATCTGCCGCATATATTCTGAACCAAGTTCTGTCTAAGACGGTCTCTAGTACTCCTTATGAACGATGGACTGGGCGTAAAACTAGTTTAAGCCACATCAAAATTTGGGGTTGCCCTGCACATGTGCTAAGGTAAAAGACTAGCAAGTTGGCTAGTAGGTCAAAATTATGTTTGTTCGTTGGATATCCAAAGGAAACCAAATGTTTCATATTCTATAATCCCGAGGACGATAAAACGTTTGTCAGCAGTAATGCCCGTTTCATTGAGGAGGACTATGTGACGAATATGAAACCTAGAAGCAAAATTGTGCTTGAGGAAAATTTGGGTGAGGGTGCTTCTACCTCATCTGTAAGAACTGTTCTTACCTCAACTGAAACACAACCTAAAAATTCAGAATCTCGTCAAGTAGTACTTCGACGTAGTGCGAGGGTTTCTGAAAAGCCTGACAAGTACATGTCTTTTGGCGATACTCTCATATCCGTCGCTGACATGGATGACCCTATTTCCTACAGCCAAGCAATGACTGGTTCTAAATCAAACCTTTGAATTGATGCCATGAAAGTTGAGATGCATTCGATGTATGTCAACAAAGTCTGGAAACTTATAGACCTACCTGAAGAGATTAAACTTGTAGAGTGTAAGTGGATCTATAAGAAGAAAAGAGGTCCAGATGGGAACGTTAATACGTTCAAAGCACGAGTAGTGGCTAAGGGTTATACCCAAAAGAAAGGTATCGATTATGAATAAACCCTCTTGCCAGTCACAATGCTTAAATCCATCCCTATACTTCTATTCATAGCTGTCGCTCTCGATTATGAGATCTGGTAGATGGATGTCAAGACTGCCTTTCTGAATGGAAATCTTGACGAGCGCATTTGCATGGCTCAACCAGACAGTTTCGTGGAAAGTGATCAAGAGAACAAGGTTTGTGAATTTCTTAAATTCATTTACGGATTAAAGCAAGCATCAAGATCATGAAATATTAGATTCGATGAAACAGTTGTTGGCATTTATGCCCACAAAGGAGATTTTTGATTTTAAATACTTTTTGTATTTGTTTTGTTTTGAAATTAAATACAGATTGAATTTTCATTCTTATTTAAGATTGAGTTTATGCATTAATGCCTACGCTCTGTCATCAACGAAAGAAGTGCTAAGTACAGACTTGATAAGATACCTTTTTATGACTAGTTTAAAATAATAGTTCGCAATCTAAAGATCGATTGAGCAATCGATTCTTAGTTATGATTGTTAGAATAAATTAAACGATATTTTATCTTGTGATATGGAGAGTTGTGACTCTGTGATTCATTCTTGATATCTTAATGAAGATATCGAACAAGACTTGTGAAGTTTTGAAGTTCGAGATAAAACCGTTTAATTACTCGAAACCTCAAACTCACATACGAGGGGTATTTTAGTAATTACCTAAATCCTGAAGTGAGTACATATCTTCTTGTAACACTTTATGACATCTGATTTGTCAATGGGCAATGGCTAAATGAAGTTTCATTGACCCGACATTTGGTGTCATAATACTGTTTCGTTGAAATATGTGATTCACAGATATGGAATTTGTGTTGAAACAATGCTAAGACATTAGTATCACACCATGCTCTGTTATGAGAGTGTGACCGAATAAACCAGGCCTGGTATTCAACAAATAAAGAATTCTTTGAAATAAAACATGTGATATGTTGAGACATTTCACTTTATGTTTTTCTCGTTCACAAATAACAGATGACTTGGTGAAATAATAACTCAGGGGTAAAACGGTAATTTTACATTCCTCTAAGTTAATGATACACACAAAGGGTAATATCGTAAAATACACCATGGACCGTGTGAAGAATAGTTTTGTCACATCAAACGGAAATATAAACTCATATGAACTTAGAGATGTTCAATATTGGTCCTTTAGTGGAATCGACTAATATTAAGAATTAAAAGTCGGAAAACGTTTGTGAACTGTTAAGTCCGTACTTTATTCTAAAGTTTCATTCATGTGGGTCCATAAGGTCTCAATGATAGACTCTCGGACGAGATTTTGGTGAACAAGATATGGTTGATTTTCTCATTCAACGTAAATTGTGATTTACGCTAAGAAATTGTTTTCTGAGTAATTAAATAAATATTTGGTTATTTATTATTATATTTATTTAACAAATCATATTATGTTATTATATTGATAATAATATAATTTGATAATTCAAATAAATAAAAGATGAAAATAAATATTTTCTCGTTTCGTACTACATTGATTAGTATGAAAATTATTAATGACTTGTCATTAAATAAATGAGATGTTATAAATTAATTAAATATTATTTTAGAAATAAATCAAATAAATTTGGGAGATAATTAAGACAATATGACCGGCCATAATAAGGGTTTTATGGGCTTGAAACAATGTTTAAACTCATTAAAAGGAGTTTTGGGCTTAAGTTTGACTAATGGGTCTTAATTGGATTTTGACCTAACTTAAGCCCATTCTCTCTGATATAAAATGAGGCTCTCTCTTTGGTAACCCTAGCCTAATTTCGACCAACACTCAGCCAAACCTCTTCCCGCTTGTGCTTGAGAGGTTTTTGCCGAATTTTAGAGAGAAAGAGAGAGAAGAAATTTGTTTCCCGGCAGCCCTTCCTTTTTTTTTAGTTTTATTCCTTCTCCCTCTTGTTCCCACGAAAGAGCCCACCCTCTTTGTCTCCATTGAGTATTATCATTGACTCAACTTGTGGTTGTTTGAGTGATTTTTCCTCCCACAGGGCCAGCCACTTTTGGAGCAACGGAGGCACGACACTTTTGAGGATTTCCTAGACGCACGTGGTGTAGAGGATCACCCGACCTTTTGTAAGCATCCCAAGACTCAATTTTGCAGATCCGAATCGAGTTGGATCTGAATGATATAATCTTGTAGGATTGTTAGAAACTTTAGATCGCTCGTTTTTGCATGTTTGAATGAATTTATTGATATGTATATAAATTTGTTGACATGCTAGATTAGATTTAATGACATGGTTAATGAATATGTTTTAAAAACGGTTTTAATATGTTAAATTGAATCATATAATTTCCCCTATATATAGATATGTTTCATAATTAATTAGGTTAATTGTTAACTAAAATTCCATCAACTGTAAAATGCTTCGGTTTTGAACAATCAATAGATGAACCTTGTGTCTATAAGTTTATACACGAGGGCAAGGTTGTGTTTCTGGTATTGCATGTCGATGATATACTACTCATTGGTAATGAAGTAGGCATATTATATGAGGTTAAAATCTGGCTAGCTAAGCAGTTTGATATGAAGGATCTAGGGGAAGCTGCGTACATTCTGGGGATTCAGATCTTTCGAGATCGAAATAACCGGACCCTGTCGCTCTCCGAAGCATCTTATATAGATAAGGTGTTGGATCGCTTCGCTATACAAAACTCCAAGAAGGGCCTATCCCCTTTATGTAGGCAGAGATGACCACAAGAAGATTGTTTATTTACATATTGATGTAATATATAAATCTTTATAAAGTCCTTATTGTAATTTGCTGATTAAATCAATAAAAGTTGAAACGTTCATTCATTCCTTGTTAGTTTGATTGAAGATTTATAATATTCAATAGTCTTATAGTCCTTAATCAAACCTAACAATGTATGAAGAGACAAATGTAGATTTGCGTGAACAAACTCTTCATGGTTTGAGTAAAACAATATATTCGCAATCTAAAGATCAACGGACTATTGATCCCAATATGATTGTTGGAAGAATCTGTGATGTCTGGTTACAAGGCATAGAAAGTTAGGAACTCTATAGTTCTTCCAATGTACCTTTCGAAGGTACTGAATTGACCAGTGCACCTTTAGAGACAATAGAAGAATAAACCATTTAACATCTTCTATCTCAAGATAACTACGTGAATCGAATTATGCTTACCTAAATCCTGAAATGAGACATGTCATTTCATAGCATTAATAATCTCATTTGAGAAAGTCAAATTCTAGATCAATTATGTGATCTAGACTAGGCCAATTGGTTAGATATTAAGTTATGAAGATGTCATGAACCAACTTTGTGAAGTTCTCATAGATATGGATTTCATGTACAAGATTTATGAGATGCAATATATATCACCTCATGCTTTATTACTTGGATTGTGAATAAATGAACTGCGCAATATCCAAAATTAAGTAGCGACTTTATTTGGATGAAATAATGTGACTTGTTACCTCCTCGTAAATATATTGTTTCTAACTTATTAACAAGTACTAAAGGAGTTGAGGAAATAACAACTAGAAGGGTAAAATGGTAATTTCATAAATCCCAACTAGTTGATGATATTCATGAAGGGTAAACATTGATAACATACAATGGATCCACTCAATATAATTAAGTTAAATTTGAATAGAAAATAAATTCATTTGAACCGAGAGATTCTCAATGTCAACTCTTTAGTGGAGTCAGTTGACATTAAGCTAATACTCTGAAAAGGTTTGTGAACTTTTGAGTCCGAATATAGAAGGTCAAGCTTTGTTCATTTGGATCAATAAGGTCACTATTACAGGTCATTAGAGTAGGATTGTTAAACTAGAAGCTAAGTCAAAATAAGTTCAAATGTTGAACTAGACTTTTTCTCGGAAAATGTGTAAATGGTATATTTGTCCACATGGACATAAAATGATGTGAATGTCAAAATAAGATTTTGAATATTTTCATATGATGAAAATATAAATTATTTTCTAAAGCCGAAAAGTCGTTTAAGGAATCGAGCCAAGGAAGAAGGTCAACTTTTCTCAAGACGCTTCAAGTTTGAAGATACAAGAAAGGTTAGTATCCAAGTAAATTAAATAATATTTTTAATTTATAACATGTATATGCAGTTTATCTAGGTTAGTAAAAATTGTTTCACTAGTAAGAGAAATTTTTATATTCCGCCATTAATATGATTAATGATAAATTTTTCTTAACCCTAGACCTATTCCAACAGTTATAAGAATTGTATTCCCTATAACATATATGAAATTCTTAAAATATACCAATTTATGATTTATAGAACCTAATTAAAATGATAAAAATGTTGATTTGTTCAGTAGTTATTGAAGATTTAGTGATTTAGAGAAGAATAAGGTTTACGGCTTAATGAATAATGTTTTACAGAGTCTGACTATATAACCATAAAACAAAGATAATAACAAAAGAAATATGTCTCCCGTCAAATTCATGAAGCGACAACAATGAGCATCGAGAGTTTGTCTGCCAAGAAGCGGAAGCGCGAAGTAGAATGAGCTGTCGTGAACTAATCGACAATATGAAACGAAGAGAGAACATATGGTAACGTGGTCGTACCAATCTGTAAATGATGCTGAGTAAAATGAAAATCAATCTCAATATGCTTCGTTCTCTCATGGAAGAAAGTTTACGGCTTAATGAATAATGTATTATAGAGTCTGGTTATATAACCATAAAACAAAGATAATAACAAAAGAAAAATGTCTCCCGTCAAATTCATGAAGCGACAACAATGAGCATCGAGAGTTTGTCTGCCAAGAAGCGGAAGCGCGAAATAAGATGAGCTGTCGTGAACAAATCGGTAATCTGAAACGAATAGGGAACATATGGTAACGTGATCGTACCAATCTGTAAATGATGTCGAGTAAAATGAAAATCAATCTCAATATCCTTTGTTCTCTCATGGAATAACGCATTACGAGCAAGCTGAATGGAATTCTGATTATCGCAGTATATCGGCGTATGATGATCAAGAGTAACACCCAGATCATCAAGTAACCAGCGTAACCAAACAATCTCACTAGTAGTCGTGGCCATAGCGCGATACTCCGCTTCGATGGAAGAGCAAGAACTAACATCTTGGCTCTTGCTCTTTGAAGAGATGAGTGAATCTCCAAGAAACAAAATACCCAGTGGTAGACTTGCGATCCTCAACATCACCAGCCCAATCAGCATCAGAGTAGGCACGCAACTCAAGAAAAGATGAGGAAGGAAACAGTAAGCTCTAAAACTGAGTTCGCCGAAGATACCTGAGAATACGGAGAACAATATACCAATGAACTGTGGTGGGAACAGTGGCAAACTAACTGACAATATGAACAACATGCACAATATCTGTTTGAGTAACCGTGGGATAATCCAAGCTTCCAACCACTGTGCGATTGAGACTAGGATCGGGTAGAGGAGACCCGTCAGATGAAGAGTAGCGAGCATTGGTTTCAAGAGGAGTATCAGTAGTCTTGTCAGTGAGACGAACACAGTAAAAAAGATCTAATATATACTATTACTGAGATAGAAGATAACCCTTCGGAGCGAAAGCCACCTCTATACGCAGAAAGTAACGTAACGAACAAAGATAAATCATAGCAAAGCACCGAGCCAAGTTCCCATCATAATCATCCCCAATAGTAATCATATTGTCAACATACAAGGATAAGATGATACAACCTATACTTGTATGCTTGACAACCAACGCGGAATCATGCTGACTGGAAATGAATCCATGCGATGTGATCAGAGTGGATAACTTCTCAAACCAAGCCTAATGAGCTTGTTTGAGACCATAAAGAGCTTTGCACATTTTACACACATGGTCTGGCTGATGTGCCACACCAGGATGGGGTGTCATGTAGACCTCCTCAAGAAGATTGCCATACAAGAAGACATTCTTCACATACATATGAGATATCTTCCAACGGTGGGCAGAAGCCACATCAATCAGAGTGCGAATATTTGTCATCTTAGCAATTGGCGCAAAGGTCTCTTCATAATCCATACCATATTCCTGAGAGTAACCTTTAGGAACAAGACGAGCCTTGTACCGCTACACGGACCCATGTGATTTGGTCTTGATCTTATAGACCCAACGCGAGCCGATAACATGCTTTCCGAAAGGCAACAATACAAAGTCCCAAGTGTGGGTTGTTGGCAGTGATGCCCACAAGAAAATTATTTATTTACATATCGATGTAATATAAATCTCTCATAAGTCCTTGTTGTAATTTGCTGATTAAATTAATAAAAGTTGAAACGTTCATTCATTCCTTTTTCGTTTGTTTGAAGATTTATGATATTCAATTGTCTTATAGTCCTTAATCAAACCTAACGTATGACGATACAAATGTAGATTTGCATGAACAGACTATTGATCCTAGTATGATTGTAAGAATCTACGATGTCTGGTTACGAGGCATAAAGAGTTGGGATCTCTATAGTTCTTCCAGTGTATCTTCTGAAAATACTGAATTGATCAGTGCATCTTCAGAGACAATGTAATAGCAAACCATTTAACATCTTCTCTCTCAAGGTCACTATATATGAATTGCATCGTGCTAAACTAAATCCTGAAGTGAGACATGTCATTTCACGACTTCTATATATTCATTTGAGAAAGCTATACTCTAGATCCATGTTTGTGAACTAGATGCACTCTATTGGTGATGTATTGGGTTGTGGAGTTGACTTGAGTATAATTTGTGAAGTTCTCATAGATATGGAATTCATGTACAAGATTTCTGAAATGCAATGTATATCACCTCATGATTTATTACTTTGATTGTGAATGTATGAACCGCGCGATATCCAAAATGAAGTAGCGACTTTATTAGGGTGAAACAATGTGACTTGTTAGCTCCTCGTCAATACATTGTTTCTAACTTATCCACAAGTAACAAAGGAGTTGAGGAAATAACAACTAGAAGGGTAAAATGGTAATTTCATAAATCACATCTAGTTTATGATATTCATGAAGGGTAATAATAGATAACATTCAATGATTCCGCTCAATATAATTAAGTTGAATTTGGGTAGAAAATAAATTCATTTGAACCGAGAGGTTCTCAGTGTCAACTCTTTAGTGGAGTCAGTTGACATTAAGCTATCACTCGGAAAACGTTTGTGAACTTTTGAGTCCGAGTATAGTAGATCAAGCTTTTTTTATTTGGATCTATAAAGTCACTATTACATGTCATTAGAGCAGGATTGTTAAACAAGAAGCTAATTCATAATAAGTTCAAGTGTTGAACTATAAGTTTTCTCGGAAAATGTCTAAAGGGTATTTGTGTCCACATTGACATAAAATTATGTGAACGTCAAATTAAGATTTTGAATATTTTCATATGATGGAAATATAAATTAGTTTCTAAAGCCGAGTAGTCGTTTGAAGCATTATGAAATTAATTTCATTATTTGTGCAATATTAATTTTACAATGATTAGTTTAAGAATTGTCTTAAAAGAAATAAGGAAGCATCTAGAAGCTCCCCCTAGGTAGAAATTAGTTCAGCATCATTAAAGAGAAGGAAATAATATCTCTCTTATTTTTGCATTATTACATATTGGTAATTGCCCAAAAGAAAAGAGGAAATGAATTTTTTTGAGGAGGAAACAAATGTGCTAAATGAGGAAACAAATTTCTCTCACTAATGCCATTGAATGGCCAGTCATATGCACAGAGAAATAGGAGAGGAAATCAAATATTGTGTCATGAATGCACAATAGGAAAGGGTAATTACCCTTTCTTGTATTTCCTTCTCCTATAAATAGAGCCTCACATAGAGATGTGAAATCAAGTCTTTTGCTCTTGTTTTCTCTCTAGATGGCCAGCTCTTTTCTTTCATTCTCTCTCTAAATATCTCTTTTATTTTAGCATCTAAGTTCTCATTAGACTTTGTCTTTAATTATCTCTTTAGCTCAAAGACTTGTTCTTGAGCTACTGCGTTTAATTGTGCCCACACACAAATCCTTCAAACCTCTATAGACTCCTGTAATAGAAACCTTAGGTTTCTCGAGTTCAAGACTAAGCGTGAAGGAAAGAGTAAGATGAGAAGATCAACCTTTCCCAAGGCTCCTCTAAGATCAATCTTAAACTTGGCCTACCGGTAGTCTCAGGACCTCCCGGTATCGGTCCCGGTACCTACCGGTAGGGGAGCAGGACGGAACTCCCGGTCCTGGGTTGGAGCGGGACGGGAGCAGACCAGGAAGCGGTATATAATGTTAAGGGGTTTTGAAATAATATTGGTTAAGGATGTATTTGTAATGTTTTTTGGAAAAGTAGGTGAAAATAAAAACGAAAAATGTACCACTTGCATATATTGAAGTTTGAAAAATTATCCCCAACAAGTGCCGAAATATCCGTTCGTGATAATGTTAACTAACATCTAACTATTAATGTTGATGTTAGAAAAGTTATAATAAAAATCATCGATAAAATCAAACATCTTAAACTTTTCTTGTGCTCGGTGCCTATGTAGAAGCCAATCTTTTCCGCACGTTAATGCTTCCACCATCTCCGAGCTCAAGCTACATCTTCTTTCTTCAATGATCCGTCCCGCACCTCTGAAAGCGGCCTCCATGACACCGTTGAAACAAGAATGGTGAGGATGTATTGCGCCATGGTTGCTAACACCGAAAATCTTCTTGAGTTTGTCTCCACCACGTCAGTAGGTCTAACCCTTCATCGTCTGGTTTGACCCACTCGTTTATGTCGTACTTCATTATCTGAGGATGCTTGTGTGTGTCCATTCCCACCGGCTGACTTGATCCAGCCTCTTGTTGTGACAGAGGAGATGGAAAATACGCTGGAGCGTTGACGAAGACATTCTAGAATTTATGGGGTCGTGGCTCCTGCGTCTGTGACTGAGTATGCTATGTCCGGTACTGCGGAAGGAGCTTCGCTTGGTAGACCTTGAAAAGAGCATAAAAGACTTCCACGATTCTGGAAAAATCAAGTGCTTAGTAATCTTGATCGATAAAATAATGTCTCATATACTTGAGAAATTTGTTTAGTCCTATTACTTTACACCTACAATCTAGAATTTTTGCAAAACCGTATAACAAAGGACCCTTCCCAGCTCCCCCACTACTTTAGGAAGTTTGATTCCATTGCTTGAATACATTAATGAAAAATTGGTTCCTGTCTATATTTATCTAAATGAACCACAATGGCAGTCATAGTATGCAAACCAAGAAAAGAAGTAGGAATGTAAATTTTAGATAAATAACAAGTTTCTTTATAAAAAACGTATAAAAATGAAACAAACAACTCAGCCATCCTAATATCATAATCAGTAAGAGAGTCCTCGCCTAGTTCGTTGTTGACATAAGCTACAAAAACATCTATGTATCCTAAGGATAAAAAGTTGGTTAACATTAAAAAAATTTAATTCCACCTAATTTTTTTATCTAAATGAAAGGTGCGCTCTTCTAGTCCGTTGTGCCTAAAACGTCTTTTAAGTTCGTCTACTCCACTTGTTGAACTATTTACCCAGTTAATGTAAGTACCAATTTTATTTATTGACAGGTAATAACTAGCTGAACCGGGTTGAACTATTAGTTTATTATATGCGTAGCACAACGTTGGTGAATAAGAGAATGGTTAGTTTGTAGTTTTTCCTTTAAATCTCTAATCATTGTATTGTTACTTCTTGCGTTATCTAAAGTTACGAAAATAATCCTACAAGTTAAGCCCCATTCCTCTAGTATGCTAACTATTATCTCTAGAATATTTTGACTAGTGTGCGAGCCTTTTATTCTCTTAAACGCTATAATACGTTTGTCTAAGTTCCATTCATCATCTATGTTATGAACTACAGCACTCATGTAATACATTTTTGCTTGACTCGTCCATATATCCAATGTTAAGGCTACACTATACCTACCGCCAGATATTGTTGATTTTAGTTGTTTTTTTTTTCATTTAGAAATCAATTTAGAATGTCGGCACGTAAAGCTTTTCTAGACATGATTTGAACGTTTGGAATTATAGAAATAATAAAAATAACAAATCCATGAGACTCTATATGATGAAAAGATTGATCGGTTGAAACAAAGTATTGTACTAAATCTTTTCTAAATTTAAGTGGGTAGATATGACTTACAAAACTTGAAGAGGATCCTATTCGATCGCCCTTGCAATATTTTTTGTGACTCCACAAGAGCGACGTCCCGACACGATCGTTGTGCGCGCTATATATCTTTCCGCAAGCATAGATTTTTCCCGATTTTTCGGCGTTGTGGATGATTTATTTGAACCACGTCTAAACTTGGGACCTAGGTTTCCTTCCGGTTGATGGCCGTTGTTTTGGATCTTCGGGTTGCTCGGCCTCCGGTTGTTGTCGTTGGCGTCCTTGTTCCGTGTCTACCCGTTGTTGACATTGTCGAGGACGAGGAACGAAGACCGAAGGTGAACTCCGACTTCGACTACGTTGGGGCACTGTCGGTATCTCTTCGGGTTCCTTGTCATATTATTCCTCGTTTGGATCTTGAGTTTCATCGTCATATACTTCGACATGTTATTCAAAATTTGGATTTTGAAAAACTTGAAAGGCGATATCGGCGTTGGATTGAGGTGGTGGAATATGAGGGACGTAATCGCCTTGGGTTTGAAATTTGGATTTTGGGAGTGGATAACTTCTGGGATAGTGGATGGAATATAATTGGGATCGTATGTGTATTCGAGATTTTGGGAGTGGTGTAACCAATTTTGCTCAAAATTGGCCATCGGTATATCTTGAGAGCCTCTTCCCCGATGATCCCGACCTCTTCCGTTTTGGGATGCCATGAGTTTGAGAGTGAGATTGTTAGTGAGAGTGAGATTAAGAGTGAGATTATGAGATTGAGCGAGTGAGTAAGGAATAAAAATAAGGAAGAGGGGGTATTTATAAGAAAAATTAAAGAAGGGGAAAAAATTTCTTTTCTAGCCGTTGTAGCCCAACAGCTATATCCCCAACGGAAATATTTTTTAAATAACGGTAGGTACCGAGACTCCCGCCTCCCGGTCCCCTACCGGTATTCTACCTCCCGGTCCCACTTTTAAAACCGAGACCCCCGCCTCCCGCCTTTTTGCCTACCGAGACGGACCTTCTAGTCCCGTCCCGTCTCGGTAGGCCAGGTTTAATCAAGTTACAAGAAAGATTAGTATTCAAGTAATTAAATCATAATTTTAAATAACAACATGTTCATGCACTTTGCCCAGGTTAGTAAAATTGTTTTACTTGTAAATAATTTTTTATATTTTGTCATTAATATGTTAATGATAATTTTTTTCTTAATCCTAGACCTATTCCAACATGAGTTTGATGTAGAGCAGTAAGTTCTTCAGCCATAACATTCTGCTAAAGTGGTCTAACATCAGCTTCTCTATAGGACAAAGGCTCAGACAAGGAGTGAAGTGACACAAGGAAGGAAACAAAGGTGGTAAAGTATGAAGAATAGGAAAAATCGGGAAGTTTGGTGGACTTACGAGGACGAATAGGCTGATAGGGAGGTGGTGGATCCGCAATCTCAAGCGATTGTTAAGCAGTCGTAGGAGGAGACGTCAGAGGTGTGTGTGTCGTGTGAACCAAAATATCAAATGGGTACAACCTCATCGGTGTCAATATCAAAATGATCAATTTGAATAAGATCATTACGAGTCATGTGATGAGAACTAGCAGGAACATTGAAGAAGGTGATGTGCTCTAAAAATGCAACATGACGAGAGACATACAATTTCTGGCCGAGAGACATACAATTTCTGGCCGAGAAACATACAATTTCTAGCCGACTGGATCAAAATAACGATACCCCTTTTGTCCAAAACCATAACCCAAAAAGACACACAAAGCATATTTAGGCCACAATTTATCGCGCTCGACGTAAGGTCAAAGCACGAAACAAGTGGAACCAAAGACACGCAAAGCCATAATCATGAACATTTTCATACAATTTTTTGAAAGGAGACCGACCTGAATTATGAGAGGTTGGGATTCTGTTTATGACATAGGAAGTGGTATAGATGGCCTCACCCAAAAAATACTAGTGACCTCTGCATATAAGGAACGAGCGAGCGGTCTCAACAAGATGACGTTGTGTCTTTTAAGCAACACTGTTTTGTTGAGGCGTGTCGGTACATGAAGTTTAGCGGATGATCCCATCAGAAGAAGTAACTGGCATAAATTGTTAGAAGTGGATTCACTCCCTAAATAAAAAAAACATTTTATGACAGTACAGGGTTGTGTTTTTATGAGAGGCCGAAAATCACAATAAATGTGCAAAAAGTCAGATCTACGATTCATTAGATAAACCCAAGTGTGACGAGTAAAATTATCAACAAAAGAAACGTAGTATCTAGAACTACCCTTAGTAGACACGAGAGCTGGTCCCCACACATCAGAATGCAAAAGATCAAAGGGAAAATGAGAGGACGAAACACTTTTATGAAATGGTAAAACATAAAATTATGCGAGTTTAAAACCATTGCAATCAGAAATATCATGAGAGTTCAAATCTCCTAAAGCTCCAGTAGAAGCCAAAAAACACAAACGAGACGATTAAACATGACCCAAACGAGAATACCACAAATAAAAATAAGACGAAAAATGACTCAAAACAAGAAGAAGATTAATTCACCCCAGAAGCTGTCACACCAGATACTTTAAGTTCATCAGACACATATAGTCTTCCCTGCTTATGGCCTGTCCTAATCACCGTTCGAGACTGCGAGTCCTGCACACAACAAGTGGAAGAAGAAAACATGACTATGAGACCATATATGGTTAGTTGAATGACATACACAAGATTTATAGCAAGACTCAAAATATAGTAGGCATCAGAAATTGAAATATGAGACGTAACGACAGAACCGACACATTGCAATGGCATAGGAGTGGAATCGGCAATCATAATGAGTATATATGAGTGAGAAGAAAAAGACACAAAGGATGGAAAATAAGGTGACATATGGTTGGAGGCACGAGAATCAAGTATCCATAAGGACGATGGTATACTTGAGGCTGTCGATGATAAAAACTTTAGAGGAAGAGGCGGATATGGCATGAGGCTGCGAGGTGAGGAACAGTTGAAACTTCTCAAACATGTACAGATCGACAGATGGGGTAGCAACATCATTGGCGAGCGGAGGTGCCCACAAAGCCGTTTGACAGGGCGTCGAAGGAGAAGATTGGAGAGATGCCCACTAAGTTGTCGGACGAGGTGCCCACAGAGTCGTCGGCCAAGGTGCCCATGGAGTTGTTGGGCGAGGCTGAGGCTTAGTGGATGATGTTGTTGCTGCGGCCCTTTGTCTCTGCATAATAGCGTGAATTGAGCCTTCCAATGCCCCTTTTCCTTAGAAAAGGCACATGTATTTGCAGAGACTGCCATCGATGACTTGGGTGCACTACAGCTAGAAGGACTATATGGGGGCAGCAAGGACAACAATCACTGCAGGTAGTTGAGTCTCCTTAGACTTGAGACGAGATTCTTCTACCACCAACTTGTTGACAACATAGTCCACAAAAGGCAAAGGACTGAGATGAAGGATCGTACCCTGCAGTCCCTCAAAGTCATCATAGAGGGCCATTAGAAACTGGACCAATCGCTGCTCTTCACGTCGAGAGATGTAGGCTGCCACTGTCTTCAATTCACCCGACCTTGTCAATGCCAATTGATCCCACAACGAAGACATATTAGAATAAAAATCTTGACTACTCAGACCATTCTGCTGAAGAAAACGAATATCCCTCTCTAACTAATACTGTTTGGTAAAATTGGACTGAGTGTAGAGTCTCTCCAAATGTCCCTTGACCTCATTCGCAGTCTCGTACTTCGCCAATTGAGCACCGATTAAGTGGGTAATAGAATATTTAATCCACGTGATAATCTTAGCATTATCAGCCTCCAAGTATCTGTTGAGGTTGCATAATCTTCAATTATCTCATTGATAGGGTTAACCCGCACACCCGTCACATAACTCCACATCATCAACTTTCCACGCAAAAAAGTCCTCATTACATAACTCCAATATGAGTAATTTTTGTCATCCAATTGAACATCAATAGCGTGCAGAAAATCATTCCTAGCCATCTCAACAAGCAGAATCAAAAAATATCTAAATAAAAAATCACAATGAAATCAAATTCCCAAATCGAAAAATCACGGAACCTCCGATAACACCAAAGCAGACGAAAAACAGACTAATTGACCAATTAAAACCAACATCCACATATCGAACGAGAGTATCGATTGTACGGATGCCTCCTAAAATTTCTTCAATCGATCCGCAACGGCATGCTTTGGTGTTAACTTTCTTCAATTAATTAGCAAACTCCATGGATGAAACCTTCTGATACCATGAAAATTTAGAGATTTAGACAAGAAACAGATTTACGAGTTAATGAATGATGTATTACAGAGTTTGGTTATATAATCCTAAAACAAAGATAATAAAAAAAAAACAAATGTATTATATAAGTATTCGCTTATAATTATAAGTAGACCTTGATATTTTTTTCATCGTAGACCAAAGGACAAAAAGTTTTGCTAAGAAAGTAAAAAGCATATGCACACATCTTTACCATGGCAGGAAGAAACACATTGACACGAAAATTGAAGATTTATAATGTCAATGCACTTGAGTGACTATGGATGAAGATGATAGATTTAGTACCAATATTTATTTAGAAAAAGTCATTAACGTGGGTGGAAGACTTTGTAAAAGAAATTGATTTTTTTAATAACAAGTAAAATCGGGTATTTTTTATTTCATTTATTTTTTCAGGAAATTGATTTTTTTAATAACAAGTAAAATCGGGTATTTTTTATTTCATTTATTTTTTCAGGAAAATTATTTAACTACGAGTTCGGTAGATCCCTAGAAGAAAAGAATTTTTTGTCTTATGGTTAACCTCAATTTTTCAATATGAGATAACATTTTATTCTTTATAATTAATTAACTTAATACCTATAATCCAATAATTAATACCATCACATAAATACAATTTCTCGCTCTCTCTCTCTAGTTCAAATTTTGTGACTTAATTCGTAACAATTTCAAGAGTTCATCTTCATCTTTCTCTTCTCTCTGTCGTTATCCAAAACATCATCTTCGCCTATAAACTTTCTCTCCGCCTCTAAACCTTCCCTTCTCTTTTCCACGCCCAAAACACCATATTTGCCGATATTTTACCCATAAATACTCTCCTCCCAACAAAGAAACAAAAAAAATTAGAGGATGAAGAATAAGAACTTGATATTGAAACTTAAACCTAGAAAGGTTCTAGGGTGAAAAAACATAGTTTAGGTCACAAAGCAGTCCAGCCAAAGTACCTTTAGATTCTCTATTTACGCCTCGTCAGAGTACAAGATTGGGCTACAAAATGGTCCTTGTCGAAAAAGAAACCCAAATGACCGCCACTTTAAAGAAACGATCTCGTCTATCTCAAGTCAAAGTACGCAAAAAAGTTGATGAGATCCAACGCACCATCTTCATGATCGTCCGATTTCGATCCCGACGTCTATATAATGCAAGTAAATGCAAATGCTTGTGGAGAAGAAGAGACGGCTCTAATAGAACTATTAGATTATGGTGTTTCTCTTGGATTCAAATGCATGTAATTAGTGTTTTAGATCTATGTTTTGTGACAATCTAGAAATTAAATAAATGTTAAGGGTTAATAAAATAGAGTACTAACCTGACAGAAATGTTAAGAGTTAAAATGTTTCGTAACAATGTTGTCATGGAATTCAATATTACAAGACAACTTCGTGACGAAATTCCATATTACGAGATAACGTCGTCACAAAATGATGAATATCGTGATAACGTCATTACGGAACAACAACGGTCGTGATAACGTTGTCACTAAACACGTAATTTAGTGACGAAGTGGTCACAAAGCGTCCATCATCGTTATAGTGTTATTAAGAAAACATGATTCCTTGACGATGTTCTCACGATATTGTGATTTTGAGACATTGAATTTCAACATTTTAGAAACATATCGTCACTAAATATTTAATTTCGTGACAACATCGTCACGAAGTGACGACTGTTGTGACAATGTTGTCACCAAACATATAGTTTGATGATGAAGTGATGACGAGACGTTCGACATCGTGACGACGTTGTTTCGAAATTATTATTTTTTGATGATTTTGTCATAAAATTATGATTTCGTGACATTGTTGTCACAACTCTTAATTTTGTGGCATCATATGAAGCATAAAGTACGACTAATTAAGTTCTTTTAAAAAAATAATAAATGAAATTTTTATTAAATTTATTTTTATAGATGACAAATTTTTTTAAAAAGTTTTGGGCCTTGAATTTTGGCTACAACATGCAACACTCTACCAGCAAGCCTAGAGACATTGACCATGAAGCAATGCAAAAGTATAGCTTGACCTATGATGTGAAGATTCATCTTGGATGTTTAGATCCTGAGATCCAGCTCTTGAAACGAGTAATAGTATGTTTAAGCCCTTATAGGTCGAGCCGTCAAAAATCTTGATTCAAAACGGGGATTTGAGGCCCATTTGTCAAAAGAAAAGAAATAAAAGAAAAAGTATATAAATAGTCATTTCAAACTACTCCATTAGCAAAATAGATAAGTTTTAAAGTTTTAGCAAAGTAGTTAAAATCACACGTTGTCAAAATATTATGCACATCAAATAATTTTTTTACTTTAATTGTAAGAAAGTTTTCACTTCAAAAAGGCTATTCTTAGAACGATTTTTTAAAATAAAACCTAATTATTGTACATTTAATTATTTGTACTAATTATAGATAAATTTGTTGCTCCAACCAACCAATCTAAACGTCCTAATTGTACTTTTACAAATTCTTTTTGATCTCTTTAAAAATAGTAAATTCTTTTAGTTTTCTTTAAAAAAAAGGGTAATTTGTAAAAGTTGATTATGCATTTTATTAATTTTGCATTATTTAATAAAAAATTAGATGTTTATCCATGTTTACGTTTATGAATTTCATTATACTCAACGTTTCGTTAATTTTGTGTAAATACCCAATTGAAGTTATTTACAAGATTATTGGGTCAAAAATACCCTTCAAACGTTAACATAAATATTTTCCCGGAATTTTTTTTTCCAATTTGAACACATTTTTTTTTTCATAATTTCTTTAATTAAATTTATTTAGTTTACTTAAATTTGAGCGACAATCGTAGGCGAGAACTAAAAAGGGATAAACCGAATTGACTTATATTTATTTATGGTAATTTCCTTATATATTTGCAAGTCAACGGTAATAAATCTGATTCTCTCATAAGTAAATTGTTTGTTGCAGATGATATAACTTTTAGTCGCCTATCGCTTGGTATTTTATATACGTTTAAATATTTAAATTATAGTGGTATTAAAATTCAGTTTAACAAAGTTAGGATCTTATGTGAGTTTTCTTAAAACTTTTGTTTTTGGTTTTCGCTTATCTTCATCATAGGTCATTTTACTGTAGTGTTTCAAGAATTTATATTGTTAATTTTCTCAGTCTTTTATTGCAGTGTTCCGGCGGCTGCAGGGAGGCCGGAGGGAGAGAGCGGAGGGCTGGAGGCTGCATGGAGGATCGAAGTAAGCGGCGGGCGAAGAGAAAAAACAAAGACGCGGAGGCAGGCGAGGTGGAGGAGACCCCGAAGCCGGCATGCTAGAGGGAGAGAGGCCGGTGGAGGCGAGGAAGGACGCGCGGGGGGGAGGCGAGGAAGGACGCGCAAAGGAGAGAGCGGCCGAAGGGGAAGGAGGCGACAGTCGGAATTAGGATGGGAAGGCCTGAATTCGCGAAATGGGAAGATGAAGGAGGAGAGAGTATATTTGGGTTGAAAATTAGCGAAATGGGGAAGAAAAAAGACGTTGTGGTGTTTTAATGACCTAGGGACATTAGAAACGATATTAGAAACGACTAGTCGATTCTAATATCCTTGACAACCAAAATGACGACGTTTTGATAAGCGGAGACATTAGAAGCGACTAGCCGTTTCTAATGTCGCTTGAAGTGAATTTTTGGGATAGAACTTTTGGGGAACAAAATTTTGGGCATTAGAAGTGACATTTAGACGCGACTAGTCGCTTTTAATGCTCAAAATTCTGTAATTAATCTTTTTTTTGACCTTTAGAAGCGATTATTCGCTTATAATATCTCGAGTGTGATCATTAAAAGCGACTAATCGTTTCTAAAAGTCAAAAATTTTATTTTTTTCGAAAAAATCGGAGTAATGCATTAAAAACGACTAGTGACTTTTTAATAATAAAGTGTCACTTTTAACTAAAAGCGGCTAATTGCTTCTAAACGCTTTTAAAAATTATTTTTATAGTAGCGTACGTGGACTATATCTATTCTCAAAGAACTTCGTCTCCCCATCCGCATGCCTCTAGTCATCTGGTGCTGAGAATATTGTCAGCATGTACTTAAGACAACCATGTCAGTGAAGCCTCTCACCATGACAACTGAGATTTGGAAGGGTCCACGCCAGCTGGAAACGATTAGAAGACTAAACATATTCATTGGTCCTAGATGTTAGGCTGATTACTGTAAAAGCATAAATATTATCGTATAATGATTTCCAATCATTGGATGAAAAAATCTTACATCCGAAGTATCTCTCCATATCATTCTTTATTTCTGTTTATAATGGTTTATTTTTAGTTTTATATTTTATTTACAATAATAGAATTATATAGACTGGCTCAATGGACACATTTAGCGACTGACAAATTTGTATTCTGTTTTAGAAGTGTTCGCATTTATCTCACATATATTCTCCGTAAAAAAGTACGAAGCAAATTATATATATATATATATATATATATATATGGGATAAGTAGTAATATAGTTATTTAAAACATATTAATTGTCATATAATCAACGTTTGTAAAAACATTGATTAATAACTATTAATCAAAATAAAATCGTATATATTATCCAAAAAGTAACTAACTAATAGCACTTATCAGTTATTAACAGTTACTTCATACTAAATGACTATTTATATAAAAAAAAAAGATCAAATAACAATATTAATGTTCTATTTGTTTATTTAGAGTAATTTTACGGGAAAAAAAGACAGGGTACATTAGTATGACATACACTAAAATAAAGACAATCCTCTTAAGGATATTATAACTATGTTACACCCAGCTTCTTAATATTGAAGTCGTAGGTTTTGCTTGCAGTGAGTGTAACAGCTTATGTTCCTGGCTGAGGATTATTAGTCTCATTTCTAATGATCGCTTGTGAGCAATAGGTCGGAGCTGACTCAGTTACTGTAACAACCACATGGCCTGTGCAAAGCTTTGACTTTTCTGATGAGGCATTATCATAATCATGACTTGTATCGGTAAGAGTCTTGAAGTGTGCAAGAGAGGCAAGTTCATGAACTGATTCGGCAATACTCTCAGTGCAATTCACAACATCAAGAAGTATTGAAGCTACAGTTACTGAAGGTATGACTTCCAAAAGGTCAACTTTATTGAGGTTGATATTGCTGCTTTCCCACATCAAGCCTGATTTGAGTAATGATCTAAGTGACTTGGCAGCCAATTTTGAACTTTCTTTGTGAGTATCGGCTGGTGAAGGGTTGGCCATTTGCTTGATTGAGATTGATAGTTGTTTTAGGGTTTTGCTTGTTTCCCCGCTGATTTGTGTGCATGCTTCTTGGATTTGTTCTTTCACTTCAGCTGATACCTGCCCAGCGCATGCATTACAAAACCCTTATCTTCAATATATATAATTGAAAAATTAAGTATCACAAAAGAATGAGATAAATGTTTGCCTAATAGATTTCGACATAAATGATCTTCCACAATAGAATACAATTAATTTCAACATATGTTTTTGCTAAACTAATTATTGTCAAAGTAAAAATTCAAAGAATTCAAATATGGTTCCGCGCTATTTTGGTAACAGTAAATAATAATAAGTAGTAAATATTCTTAGAGTTCTTTGTGGATAACTTTTCTTTTTTACGAAAAAATTGCAGTATCTACTTAAGTTAAATGTTACAATTGCAGTTTGTCTATGTTTTTAAATTTCTTTGAAAAATAACTATTTCGGATTATGTAAAAAATCTTATCAGCTTGCTTTTACATTTATATCCAATTATTTATTTTGAATTGTAAAAAAATTAATTGAACTTCAAATTTCGAAATAGATAACATTGATATGATTAAAAAAATGATTTTTTTTTCTCAAAATTCACAATTTCCGTTTATTTCGTTTTATTTCCGGATATATATGAGAAGAGAAACTTTTTATTTAATACATACTTCCCATATCTTGAATATATATATATATACACGCGCGCGCATGTGTAAATTAAGTCTAAATACGTTGTAGTTAAATGATTTCATTTCAAATTTTAATTTCGAAATAGATTACGTCATTTCAAAAATCGTTATTTTTTCAAAATCTAAAATCCTCATTTAGTCCGATTTATATCTTGATATATATGAAGACAGGGACAATTTTAAATTTGTTTTTCTTATAATCAAAATTATAAATGCCTAACTTTTGCTAATTTTTCGGAGATCCTAATTTATTCCCATTAATATTGCATCGCTTTCCTAATAATTTAAAAACTTAGAATTCATGCGGGATATGATTTTTATTCAAACATTGCGATTTATCTTTTATTTTTTTTCTTCTTTGGTAATCTGTTCCGTTGTGAAGTCTAGTATGAATGTACTTATTTTAGGTTAGTTCCTTTTATTCATCTTTCAGTTTTTCTTTTCTTTTCTGGGTCCCTTTTTGTTGTGAAGTCGGGTAAATTACGTTTTTATTTCGTTTAATTTTGTTCTACTATTTATGATATTAATCAAATGTTCATAGTTTTTATTGTTAACTCATAGATATGGTTTTTTTTTCACAGTTTTTTATGTCGCTTCGTCATGTTACCAATAATTTCTATTTTTAAGGTAATTTCCGACCTTTATACAATTTTTTTTTTAGTCATCCGCTTTTGTTAATTTTTTCCATTTTTCGCGTGAAACTTTTTGTGACCGCAGTTATATTTTGTATCGACATTAGGATTACGGCCTTGAATGTTGTTCTTCCTTCCGTTATTTTTGGGAATTTTGAATGGGGAGAGAGAAATGTGGAGATAGATGGTTTAGAGTTTTTAAATGGCTTTTGATTTTTGGTTTATTTTATGTAATGCATAATTTTCTGTAATTGAATCTAAAATGTAACTTAGTATGCAAAAAACCTGTTAATTTTGGTTTTGGCATTAAAATAAACGTTAAATAAGTGATTATTTAGAAAAATCTTCAATTGATTAAATTGCTCAATTTCCCTTAGTGGACCTGATACTTATAAAATGACTTATGATTAAGTAAATTCTTAACCCCTGATGTATATAAATTCTAATATCGGATTTGCAATTTGGTGATCAACGTTCTAGCTAGTTGTTATATAGTTAGGAAACAGAAAATCCCCAAGTAATCTACATATTTTGGAGCTCGAACAAAATAGGAAGCTCAAGTTTGGCTGACATAACCTTCTTATATATTAGGTTCTTTCGGTTCTATTTAATTTTGTCTTAAGCTGAGTTTAGAAAATAGAGCAATGTTTTCGGATTGCAACTGTCACGTAAAGTGGATACATAATTAGACTATGTTAATATATGTATATCTACCTGGAGGTCATGAGGGTTTAGGAGACGAGCATGGAGGGCTTCGATTCGGTAGGCACATTGTCGTGTCAAAGTTCCAACTTGAAGGTATTGCTTCCATGGATGCCTAAACTTAAATCTACCATGACTGGGTTCCCATCGTGCAAAATTCGCCTGAAAAAACATAATACATATATACACCCCTCTTAATAATTCCAACTTAAATATATATTTTTAGGGAATTGACATAGTAAGTATATTTACAAAGAAGTTAAATTACAATATGTAACTGTAAACGAATATTAATTTCTTTACTTACAAAAATAAAATATTCTTAAAAATAAAAATAAAATAAGGACCTTTTAAGCTTAATATATTGGCGTTTGTTTGACGTTATCTAGCTATTGAGCCGGCTCTATACACATACGGATCGCAAACGCGTTCTTATATGTGGCGCGTGAGAACAAGGTACTAAACTATAATATTTAGGAAACATAATTCATAACTTTTCATAATTTACATATGTATACTACATATATAACGTATATAGTATTTTCATTATACTTATAAGACTAATTTTTCTAACAAATCCAAAATTATATGTTTGTTTTCGTACATATTAGCACTTTCTTGAAGTACGTACGATAGAAAAAAGGGTTTACAAAAGATTAATTCAAAATTCGCGTTTTATTTACTGCTAATATATTTCATTTGTGTTTTAAGGAAGAAAAGTTTTAAAATAATTTCAGTTAGTATTTAATTGCTACTTTAAGTTAGACGATTGTGAATAAATCACTTAAACAATTAAAATTGAAATTTAGTCAACATTTTGAGATTTTTTTTTATCTAAAGTAGTCAACTAGATAATAATTATATTAAAAACGCCTTCCACACCTTTTATTTACGTATTATTCTTAAAATTAATATTAACCAATATATACCTTGGTCAATTATTAACCAGCTTTTAATTTGGGAATTTACTGTTTTGAATAAGTCAATTATTTAGTTGATTATTTATTTTCGTATATGAGTGGGATTTCTCATTGAGATGTGAGGTTTTGAAATATAGAAGATAAATGGCCCAAAATATCACCTATATTACTATTTTTTTTTTCTGAAAATTATATTTTTCCTGATTTGCTACTAAAATTTAGTTGAAATGACAATTTATTATTTAAATTACTCATTTTATTACCCAATTTATTATATTTCTCCTAATATATTAAGAAAAGTAAATTTTGTTTTGCTCAATACCCGGTTTTAGATTTATTTTCTCTCCCCACTCAATGAACTTGTGCTTTTTATTTTTATTTTTTTATTAATAAGCTGGGAGAAAAATTGAAGAGGACTGAAAGTACTAAAATAATAATTCAAGGGTAAATCGTATTTTCAACTATGTTTTAGTAGTAAAATTGAATTTTTATTTATTTATCAAAAATGAAAAAAACATTACTAGTGGAGATGGCATTTTGGACAATTTTAAAATTATATTTAAACTATAGCCGTAATCTCATTCTGCTTCTATCTTTAACACTTGAGATTTTAAACCACTATATTAAGCTATACTGAAAGTATGATTTTTTTTTATATATATGACAATGCAAAGTAAGCATAATATATGAGAGCATTTTAGACCGTACACATTTTAAAAGTAAATAATTTATGGATAAGTTATAACATTAATGTATACGACAAACATGAAATCAAAATTGACAAAATTAGAAAACGCATTATGTAGTATTTTCTATACTTAAAAAGACTAACTTCCATGACCTATCCTTGTGACTTCACGTATGTATGCATGTGTATGTATGTATGTGTGTACAATGTGTATGTATATGAGAGAGATAGAGCGCACCAAAGATTCTTCAATACTTTTAGAGTTGAGCACACTTTTATAGCTTTGAAGAAATGCCTTGTTCTGGTCTTTGTTATCAGACTCTTCTTTCGCTGATGTGTTAAAGTACTCGTCTCCAAATCCTGTTAACAATTCAATATTCCTTTTGTTTAATGAATATGTTAGCATGCACATTGGATTAATAAAATGACATTGTTGGTCTTTGGTAAAGCAACCATTTTGTTGTTGAAAAAGAAATAAAATATTGGACGTGTTTTCCTATTGCAAATCGGAGCCATAACTTTTTAACTTGTTTTGTTTATCCTTACGTAGGGCTCTAAACTTTCCTTTAATAATATGGTTTTTGAGAACTTCGATAAAAATACATATTTTCTATAAGTGGAATTATTCTCTGATTATTTTGTATTGCCATATCGAGGGGTTCTAATTAGCTGATGTTTCAGGTGGTTCTATAGGCATCGAATCAATTTATCCGGTCCTTATTTAGTCCTTTGTCAACATTTATATTTAGACGGCACTGAAGGTGTACAAAACCAATACTTTATTAAAATAACTTAGGAGCTTTTTATTTCGAGCCAGTAGGATTATGGTATATAATGAGTTTAGATAACGTGGAATATAGTGCATGTGGGTACTATCATGACACGTAGTTTCTAAGAAAAGTTCTATGTAATGTTTTCACACCCCAGATCACGAAAGCATTGCATATAGCTATACTATTTGAGATGCTAAATTGATCAGCACTTCATATTTCGATATGGTGATTTGTATTTTTTTTAAGCCAGGTTCATTGCGGGTGGGGCTCGACTCTCCTATTTCTTAACTGAAGTTATATTAGAGAAGTTTGGTTTAAAATAATGATACTTTCTTAAAAGGTTATATGTACTCTACTTATATTTTATATCTTTATTAGTTGCACGATGGTAGAATTTTCTATCTCTTAAAAGAATAGTAGAATTTTCTATATGCTAAGCAAAATAGATATTAAGTTCTCGGACTCAATGAGTTTTGTCATTATACCCTTACCATTTAATATATTAAACCCAAAATAAATAATCAGCCAAAATTACATTAAATATAGAGATGAGAAACTATATATTTTTATACTAATTAATTAAAGCTACTAAAATGGAGTAGTGTAAGACCATCAAATTCATATCGGAAAAATCCAATATCATACCGACTCCAATTTGAATCCGCAATAATATTTTCCACTTAAGCACCTAAACATTTAGTGTTCCTGATATCTTTGTTATAAACTGAAGTAGGTTTTGTGTTCATTTATAAGATATTGTTTTGGTTTACTTTTCTAGATAATTTATGGTTTTATTTAAAAAAATATGGTTATTCGTTTTAGTTAATCCAGATTTTTTTGAACTTTTAATTTATAGATTTATACCGAATAAGAGAAAATAAACAGTTATAATCAAAATATTATCAACCAGTTTATAACCAATTAAGTCACATGAAATTTGTAAATTATATTTACTACCGTCTGGCTAATAATTGAAAATTAGCAAATTTCATGTCGAGGAGATAGGAGTGGATATTAGACAATATTGTAGCAGTTTAACTAATATAAAAGGGTAATTTTAGTATATACCAATCTAAACTAAGATTAATTTGAATATACTTAACGTTTTGTAAATAAGTCGTAAATAGTCAGATAAATTTGTTTACAGACGAAAATGTTAAGGGTAACCTAGACCAAAAATTAATTGTAAATAAATAACAATAACTATTTTCAATTTGTTTACGAGAGGTTGAGTATATCCAATTTGCTAATGTTTGAAATGTTTTAAAGTCAATTTTTTTGATATAAAAATGACTAATTTTCAATTACTAACTTAAAGTTTGACGTTGACTAAAATACAATTCACTCGTTCCAATAATTGTGCTAGATTCGGTCTTTAGCGTAAATTTATCGCTAGACTTTATATGAAAAAATATAGAAAAGTTTGCTATGTAACAAACGCATATATATTTAAAGATGTCTATATCTTTTTATAAGGAACATAGCATCCAATGTTAGCATTAAATAACTAGTTTACATGTAATTTTATCATATTTAAACATAAATTTTGTGTCTAACATATAAGATAATGAGAAATACAGATGAGCTCCTCTTGTAGTTGTTCCATGGAAACGAGCTTAAAGAGAAAAATGACACGTAAAACAGTTAGCAGAAGATTCTAACAGAACGTTCCGATTTTCGACGTACGTTCCATACAATTCTAAGTGATCATATTTTATGTTATGTAATTATTTTGTAAACTAGATTTGTGTCAAGACAAAAAACTAATTTTTGAAAGTGGCTTATATACGTACCTTCCAAGAAGTTAGCGAGCTTGTCCAAGTTTTGAGCGATCAAGTTGTGGAGATCTTCGCCGGCCCACACAGGGCACACGGAACATGAAATGACGACACAGGCAAATCCTCCGATGAGAATCGTCGAAAGCCGCTTGTGAGCCATTTCCAATATCTCATCGTTTCGGAAACCCGACACAGATATCAAACAAAACGTCAGTATGAATATCAACATTCCGTAGTCATATCTTGCCTTTATTTTCGGAAAGAACCGGATGAACGTCGAAGTTGAAGCTGCAATTAGATATATAATCGAGAATCAATATACGTGGTTATTACGTTGATTATCTCGAGAATCAATAATTATAATTTTACCTTGTAGGAAGACGAAAAAGGCTATTAAAATGGGCTCTCCTATTTGACCAGATAAGCTAGCCAAGTGGTGTGCTCCAATGCCTAAAGCGCCAGCTAGCAATGTTGCTAAGCCTCTATTCAAACCTTTTCCCAGAGTCGCTCCTTAAGCCACAGGGCATTTTTGTACACATATCAGTATATATATATATATATATATATATATATATATTTCTTACTTATAAACTATATTGAAAATAATCTTACTGGACATGGAAAAACAGTAATGGTCAGTCTTTGCGGTTATAGGTACATCATACTAATATATTTTCTGCAATTATCTTCCTACGTATAAAATGCATGCATGCATGAGAATAAAGCATTTTGTAACGAATAGAATTTAGGTTAGGAGCAGATTATTATATATACTTTAACGAGGAACAGTGAGGAACAGTGACAGGGAATCAAAGTATAATTATAATAAACAAAAGAAGAAGAAAAACATGTAATAATATTATAGAAAACTCGTTTGTTTATGAACGTGCGTACCAACAGTATATTCAAAAACGACGACGACGGTCATGATAGCCCACATTGCAGAGACACCAAAGTTGTTATAAAGCGGCTGATAGTAGTAAAGCAGAGACACCAAGGTCAGTGCAGTTGCCACTTTCACGGAGTGAATCACTCTTCTCGGGTCGTCTTTCCCAACCTTCTTTGCACTCTTAATCATCTCACATCCCTTCTCTCTCACTTTCTCATACATCCCTTTCATCCGCGACAAAGCGCCACCAAATCGCCCGGATTTGATCGATGCTTCTTCTTCCTGCTGTTTTACCGAGCCTAGCACTTCCATTGTTTGACCAATAAGTGTGGGATATGTTATTTACTAGTATCAGTTAGGATAATATGGTTGGTACGAGTGACACAAAGCGGAATATATATATCGAGATATATATATTTATCTATGTATATATACAATATGAGACAGTCTGTGTGTGCGTGAGTAAGTGACTGAGATATATATATATATATATATATATATATATATAGAGAGAGAGAGAGAGAGAGAGAGAGGGAGAGAGAGAGAATATAATACTTAGTCCAAGTTGGTTTACCTTTAAAAGAAAATATTTTTTGAAATTTTGGTTGATGTATAGTCACACGTACCATGCAGGTTATAAAGAAATTCGAGTGGTAATAAAAAAAGGTGTGGCTGAAAATGAATTCGTAGTTGAATAATATGTTGGAGAGCCCACAGATGGCTCGTTGCATTGGTAATGGTAAGTTTTACGAATAAATATCTTATTGTCCGCCTGTGCGGATTTCGCTATTACCTTTTGTCTTCTTGATTTTTATCTCTTACTCAAGTTGCTCGACTTGGGATGTTGACAACTGTATATAAGACGACACTTATAACTGCTAAAAACTCTCTCTCTCGCTCTCTTTCCTTTCTATAATGTATATATGTATATAGATCTGAATTTATATGAACGGTGTAGAAAATCAAGGTATAGGGTATTAGGGCTAAAGAAAATAAATTTATTAAGTATATATATAGTTGCAGTAGATTACTTAATATATTTAGCCAAGCCGGCCCGAACTCACGGTGGACGCTTAATAATTTAGGACCCTTTTATCATTATATTTTTATAAAAGATAATTTTAAAATTTTTTGGGCCTAGTTTAGTTCCTAGGCCTGGGCCTATCCCACCTATGCCAAAGCCCGGCCCTGTAATTTAGGCCTTGAAATAAAATTATGTACACTTTCCCCAAGGACTAAAGCGATTGCGAAACCTTCCTAGAACTTAAGCAGGCATGGGAGTGAATGCATAGGCACTCCTCTTATATATTTCATAATTACAAAGTTAATTAGACTTCGCTGCATGAAATTTTTTATCATCGGTGCACTTAGCCGTAGAAATGTCAGACCTAATTAGGGTGCCGAGCCACTTTGGCCGTTCTCAGCACGTGTTGGCTATCAATATCTGTCTCTTCTCTATTAAATGTGATGGTCTCTCGTCTAAACCTGTTTACTGTTAGCTTTAAATTCTCTAGTCTCTAGTACTACTGTTTTTGATGCGCTATGTTTTCACATTAATTTTATTTCTGTGTTTTCAGAACTTGATTGCTAAACTTACGTCGTTGTTTAGGGACTAGAAGTGAGGAACCATATCAATGTAACTAAATGTCTCCTTAATTAAACGTAATAAATCTGCCAAGCCTAGTTTAAAACGAACTTAACATGTAGAATAGAAATCAATGGCAGAATTAATTTTCTCTTGGACGAACAAACACCGTCATTAAACAATAGTACAAAGAAAAATCGTCATTAAATAGTAACTTTAGCTATTATTATTTTAAAATCCGGTCTAATATGGTAAAAGAGCTTAAATATAACGCTAACCGGTCCATTTTAGTTCAAAACCGCGGTAAACTAACCACGTGGAGCTGCAATTTTTTTTTAATATAAAAGTTAAAAGAATGATTTTTCTTCTTGGGTTTATATACTCTAAGTGGTTGTTCAGATTTATGCACTAACATTAGGAGATATTTGATGCCCTTGAATTTGAAGGGTATCGCGTGATCTTGATGCCGAAGCACGTGCAAACATTTTGCTTTAGTTTCAATATTGTACGTCTAAATCCAATCTGATATGCAGTGACGTTTAGCCTTAGAAAGTATTCTAATCCGACTTCTAATGAGACGTCCTGTGTATTTTATCAACTCAAAACAAACCTGCATGTAAAAAAGTGGGTGGGTACAAATCCATGGATACCACGAAAATGAAGGAAGCATTATGGGTGGGATTCAAGCTGGTTTCCACTTCCACCATTTTTCTACAAATCTTCTATTTTCAAAATTACTTTTTGCTGTTTTCTTTATCCTTTTTTTGCCGCAGGATCTAACGAATTTAAGACGTAGAAATTAGCGAGAACTTTTCAAGGTTTATATTTATATGTTGTAGCGTGTATCACACACTTCTTAATACTCCAACCTATATGTACATAACTTATTTTCCTAAACCTATAACAAATAGTTCTAGCTCTTGACCTATTATTATGACCAACAAATTGTTAATTTAAGTTTAGAGCTATATTCCTTCACGTAGCTATTGTTTTCAACATTGCATTTTGACAGTGGTCCTGGCTTTATTGCTTCGTCAAAAATTTATTGTCCGTGTTGATGTTTTGATCATGTGTTGAGAACATGTCTCCGCACTTTTTCTGACGCATTGTACCTGCTTCGCTATTTCTCCGATGCCTTTTTCATTGAGCCTGACTTCTCGAGTGGTGTGTGTTTTCGTCGTTTGTGTAGTATACAAATCCTCTTATGCACTCTTATAGGGTTTATGCATTCTACCTTTCTTGCACCGTCCTTACTAGGAAAATAAGACCTCTTTTCTCTGCATGTCCTCCTTGTAAAGAATAGGTTTGTGAAGGAAAAACTTTTCTGTAAGTGCATTTTTTCTATACCTTCAGTGTTCAAGACACAGACAAGGACTCGGTTCTTATTAGGGTGAATAAGTGAGTGGAGCTCACTCCTAGGGGAAGCCTTGGGTAGAGTATTACTTAAAACTAAATAAAGTGTTCGGTTTAGAAATAGTTGATTCGCTTCTAAAACTTTTGTATCTTTGCTCTTCTAACTTATAGTATACTCATTCACCGGCATACACTACCCCCCAGATGTAGGCAGTTGTCGAACTGGGTTACCAACGTCTCTGTGTTATTTATTTACATACGTCCTTCTCTGTTGTTAATAATCTTGTCTTAAACATAGTTCATAACATCACAACATTAGTGCATATCTTATTTTCATTTGGTATCAGAGCGGGAACCCTAATTTTCTGGGTTTACGATTCTTTCTTGTTAACTGTGTTGTGTATATTAGAATGGACACTTTTAGAGAAGGTGGGTCAGTGAATCGTGCTCCATTAATCGATAGTCAGAATAATGCTTACTGGAAAGCTCGAATGGGGGCTTTCATAAAATCTATTGATCAAAAGACGTGGAAATCTGTGATTGTGGGATGGAGTACTCCCAAGAGATTTATTATTGATAGCATTACTCTGGAAGAAGTTATTGCGCTTGAGTAGACTGCTGCTGATGATGAAGCCTCTCTCTCAAACTCCAAGGCTTTAAATGCCATCTATAATGGAGTTGACAAAAACATGTTTCGTCTAATCAGCACCTGCAAAAGTGCAAAGGAGGCATGGAACATCCTTGAGACCACCTACGAGGAAACTGACAAAGTGAAGAACTCTCGTTTGCAACTACTTACTTCAAAGTTTGAAAGCTTAAAGATGTCAGAAGATGAGTCGATTAATGACATCTATGTGAGAGTTCAGGATCTCTCAAACGAGTCTCACTCTCTGGGTGAATCCATGGCCAATGCCAAGATTGTTAAAAAGATGCTTAGGTCACTTCCGGAGAGGTTCAGAATCAAAGTTACCACGATTGATGAAGTCCATGATACTTCTTCCATGAGAGTTGATGAACTCATTAGTTCTTTACTCACTTATGAGATGTCTCTATCTTCCAATTATGATATGAATATTTGCAGTCTAGCTCTTAAATCTACTAGTCCCGACTTTTCAAATTCAAGATCGAAGATTCCCTGGACTCTTATGAAGACTCTCTTGCTCTACAAGCTAATAATTTTGGAAGATTCATGAAGAATTTTTATAAAAAAATCTGTGTCTTTGTTCAACAACTCAGGTTACAAGCCTAAACCTTCTCAAAGTACAAGACCAAGCTCTAACTCAAGGCGTTATAAAGAAGAGTGTCAATCTGGTCAGATCTATAAAGGGAAAGGAATTCAGTGCCATGAATGTGAAGGTTTTAGTCATATTTAAGCAGAGTGCCTGCAATTTCGTTAAGAGGCAATATAAGAGCTATAACTCTACCTTCTATGGTGATGATCAGAATGATAGATCCAGTGATGATGATGGCAATGATGGTGGTTCAAATAACAACTTTCCCGCTTTTGTTAGCCTGTGCAGTACTTCTTCTGAAGAGAATATATTGATTTCCCTGGCTATTGCAGATCTGTCTCTCCCTGACTTTCCTCAAGAACAATCTTTTGCGTCAGCTAATAGCTGAGAGCTCTCGGATGAATTCCTTGCCTATGCGTATGATCTCATTTCCTCTCATCCAAATTTCAAGTTAACCAGCTCAGACTCCTTCAAAGCCTCTACCGAGGAAGATGAAATTAGCGATGAGTTACTTATTGAAGCTTACAAAACTCTGTTTGTAAAATGGGCAGATGAATCTAATGCCCATGTGATACAAAACAAGATTGCTGATTTGGAGAAAACTCAATCGGAGTTACTAGAGCAACTTCAAGAACTTCAGGCAGACTCTCCTTTATCTGTCAAGGAGCGGATCTCTTCTCTCCTGGATGAGAAAACTAATCTTCTTGAGGTTATCAGCTCTCTAAAACTTGAAATAGCTCGGCTTACTCAAGAAGTTGTTCGTCTGTCTCAGTCTGTCGATCTTCATCCTGGTACTGGAATTCTAAATGACTTACTGAAAAGTGGCAAGTCTGGGTATGATAAAACGGGGTTAGGATTCGACAAAGGTTCAGTTCATCACTCTCATCCTAAGTTTGTCCCAGCATCAGGAAGGGTTTCTCGACCTCTTCGACAGATGAATGTTCCATTTAACTCCTTGCGTGGTATGCCGAGTGTCTCTGACTCCTCTCGTAACATGTCGACCACCAATTGAAGATCCAACTTTGTACAGCCCAATTGGAGATGTCAGTTTTGTGGTAAATCAAGGCACATCCGCCCGTTTTGTTTCAAAATTTTCGGTCGCACTCCTTTTCTCACCAGACAAAGGTTCCCCCCTGGGAGTTTTCACAGACATGTACCCCACCAAAAGGTTAATCTTCTCTCGACCAGATAGCACTATCGGCAATGGTGGCAAGTCAAGAGAAATCAAGCCGCATTTGTCGCGTATACCTCCTTAAAGACAACATCGCGTGATGACTGGTACTTTGACACCGGCTGTTCCAGACACATGACTGGTGTCTCTGACTTCTTAGCAAATGTTCAACCCTGCACCAAAGGCAGTGTTACGTTTGGGGGAGGCTCTACGGGTTCTGTCATTGGTAGAGGTAATCTCGATGTTTATGGGTGCCCATCTCTTGACAATATTCTTTTGGTTGATGGCCTAAAAGCTAATTTGATCAGTATTAGTCAACTATGCGACCAAGACCTTACTGTAACGTTCACCAAATCTGGCTGCTCCGTTCTAAACTCAGCAAACTCAGAAGTGATGCGCGGGTCTCATTCTTTTGATATAAGCTATATGTGGTTGTCTCTTGCTTCCTTTACTACATACCTTCTTAGTTCAGCTGACACTTCCTCTCTGTGGCATCGTCGTCTCGGGCATTTGAATATGCGGAGTATTGGTTCCCTTGTCTCCAAGGAAGCAGTAATTGGTCTTCCCTTTATCTCCTCCTCTAAACATAAAGTGTGTGGTGACTGTCAAATCAGGAAGCTAACTCGGGTCCATCACAAGAGTGTTGACTTCATTGCAACCTCCTCTGTCCTTGAGTCCCATGCAAGTGGAGAGCATTGGTGGTAAACCCTATATTCTGGTTATTGTGGATGATTTCTCTAGATTCACGTGGGTTGAGTTTCTCCGAGAGAAATCTGATGTGTTTCAAGATTTCCACTCTCTTGCCCTTAAGCTTCAACGATCCCGATCTGAAAAGATTGTTCGCATCAGGACTGACCATGGCGTGAATTCAAAAATGCCAAGTTATCTGATTTCTGCTCTACTGAAGGCATCTCTCATGAATTTTCTGCTCCCATCACTCCTCAATCAAACAGTATTGTGGAATGCAAAAATTGGACGATCCAAGAAATGGCTCGAATGATGCTCCATGCCAAGAAAATTTCCTATCGGTTTTGGGCTGAGGCTGTTAACACAGCTTGCCATATCCATAATCGTGTCTCGATTCGCCCGAGAACCTCCTCTACTAATTATGAGATCTAGAGGGGGAGAAAACCGAATGTTAAATAATTTCATGTGTTCGGAACTGTGTGCTACATCTTGGCTGATAGAGAACCAAAGAAAATGCTAGACCCTCGCAACAATGAAGGGTTCTTTATAGGTTACTCCTCAACGATTCGTGCTTTCAGAGTGTTCCACAACATGACTCAAGTGGTGATGGAATCCATGAATGTGAAGTTTGATGATGAAGGGGTTTCTATTCCGAGTTCTCAGTCCGATGACGTTCTATTATTTAATTCTGATCCTCCACCTCGTGTTGTTCCTCCTATTATCTCTAACATTGAATCTGCCTTGCCTACTGGGTCTGATGTTGTGGTTTCCCCTATCTATAAAATTCCTTCAAGCAGAGTCTCCTTAAACCATCCCATGGATGCGGTGATTGGCGAGCTCCATCAAGAGATTACTACTTGAAGAAAGAACCCTGTCAATTACATGGAATGAATTGGTAATGTCTATTTTACCTCGAGAATTGAACCTAAAAATATATTTGAAGCTATTCTCGACGAGTTCTGGATTTCGACTATGCAAGATTAACTCTCTCAGTTCGAGAGAAATGATGTATGGGTTCTTGTTCCCCGTCATTCTGCCAATGTTATAGGAACCAAGTGGTTTTTTAAGAACAAATGATGCTCTTGGTAATGTTACTAGGAACAAACCCCAGATTAGTTGCTCAAGGCTACTCGGAGGTTGAGGGAGTTGACTTTGATGAGATTTTTTCTCCAGTAGCTCGTCTCTAGGAAATCGGACTCCTCCTTGGCATCACCTATTTTACAGAAGTTTAAGCTCTTTCAAATGGATGTGAAAAGTGCATTCTTGAATGGTATGATTAATGAAGAAGATTTTGTTGAACAACCAAAGGGCTTTGTTGATTATCACTTTCCCGATCATGTTTTTAAACTAAATAAAGCTCTCTATGGTTTGAAGAAAGCTCCCAGAGCTTGGTATGAACGCATTGCTGTATATCTCACCTCTCAAGGCTACACGCGAGGAATCATATATCAAATCTTAATCATCAAAAAGTATGATTCTAGCGTGATGTTTGCTCAGATCTATGTCGATGATGTTGTCTTTGGAGTTATGTCTCAAGCGCTTGTTGATGAATTTATTGATAAAATGCAATCTGAATTTGAAATGAGTATGGTTGGTGAATTATCATTCTTCTTGGGTTTTCAAATTAATCAACGCCATGATGGAATTTTCTTTCTCAAAGTAAGTATGCCGGAGAGTTGATTAAGAAGTTTGGCCTAGATTCAGGAAAACCTAAGAGGACTCATGCTTCTTCCTAGGTCAAACTCTCCAAGGATGACTCCGCAGATCCTGTTGACTCTAAGACCTACAAAAGTATGATTTGTAGTGTATTGTATCTAACAGCTAGTAGGCCAAACATTGCATTCTCGGTAGGAGTTAACGCCAGGTATCAAGCTAATCCCACTACAAACCATCTTAGCTACGTAAAGCGCATTATCAAGTATGTTCATGGAACTGTTGACTATGCGATTTTCTACTCCCATGATACGATTCATCATCTTGTGGGCTAATCAGATGCCGATTGGGCAGGTAATGTAGATGATCATAAAAGTACCTCCAGGGGTTGTTTCTGTTGGCAGAGATGCCCATAAGAAGATTGTTTATTTACATATTGATGTAATATATAAATCTTTATAAAGTCCTTATTGTAATTTGCTGATTAAATTAATTAAAGTTGAAACGTTCATTCATTCCTTTTTAGTTTGATTGAAGGTTTATGATATTCAATAGTCTTATAGTCCTTAATTAAACCTAACAATGTATGAAGAGACAAATGTAGATTTGCGTGAACAAACTCTTCATGGTTTGACTAAAACGATATATTCGCAATCTATAGATCAACGAAATATTGATCCTAGTATGATTGTTGGAAGAATCTGTGGTGTCTGGTTACAAGGCATAGAGAGTTGGGAACTCTATAGTTCTTCCAGTGTATCTTTCGAAGATACTGAATTGACCAGTGCACCTTTAGAGACAATAGAAGAACAAAACATTTAACATCTTCTATCTCAAGGTCACTATGTATGAATAGCATCATGCTTACCTAAATCCTGAAATGAGACATGTCATTTCCTAGCATTAATATTCTCATTTGAGAAAGTCAAATTCTAGATCCATCATTTGATCTAGACTAGGCCAATTGGTGATATATTGAGATATGAAGATGTCATGAACCAACTTTGTGAAGTTCTCATAGATATGGAATTCATATACAAGATTGCTGAGATATAATATATATCCCCTCATGATTTATTACTTGAACTGTGAATAAATGAACTACGCAGTGTCCAAAATTAAGTAGCGACTTTATTTGGATGAAACAATGTGACTTGTTAGCTCCTCATCAATACATTGTTTCTGACTTATTCACAAGTCACAACGGAGAGATTCTCAGTGTCAACTCTTTAGTGGAGTCAGTTGACATTAACCTAATACTCGGAAAATGTTTGTGAACTTTTGAGTTCGAGTATAGAAGCTCAAGCTTTGTTCATTTGGATCCATAAGGTCACTATTACAGGTCATTAGAGTATGATTGTTAAACTAGAAGCTAAGTCAAAATAAGTTCAAATGTTGAACTAGACTTTTTCTCGGAAAATGTCTAAAGGGTATTTTTGTCCACATGGACATAAAAATTGTGAATGTTAAAATAAGATTTTGAATATTTTCATATGATGAAAATATAAATTATTTTCTAAAGCCGAAAAGTCATTTGAGGCATTATGAAATTAATTTCGTTATTAGTGCAATTATAATTCTACAATGGGTATTTTAAGAGTTGTTTTAAAAGAAATAAGGAAGCATCTAGAAGCTTCTCCCTAGGTAGAATTTCGGCCAAAACATGCATCAAGAGGAGATTTTTATTTCTTTTTAATTATAAGGATAATTACCCAAATGAAAAAGGGAAATGAATTTCCTTGAGAAGGAAATAAATAAGCTAAGTGAGGAAACAAATTTTCCTCCTTGCTTGAGGTGTATGGCCGGCCATCCTAAGAGAGAAAAGGGAAGGAAAAATCAAATATCGTGTCATGAAAACATTATTCTTTCATGAATGAATAATTGACTTTTATAGATTTTTCCTTCTCCTATAAATAGAGCCTCACATAGAGATGTGAAAGTTTAAGCTTTTACCTTGTTCTCTCTTGCTCTTGGCCGACCTCTCTCCCTTTCTCTCTCTAAAAAATATTTCTTTTATTTTGGCACCTAAGTCCTAATTAGACTTAGCTCTTTAGCTCATATACTTGTTCTTGAGTTATTGTGTATAATTGTGCCCATACACAAATCCTTCTAAACCTCTATAGACTCTTGTAATAGAAACCTTAGGTTTCTCATGTTCGAGACTAGACGTGAAGGAATCGAGCCATGGAAGAAGACCCACCTTTCCCAAGACGCTTCAAGTTTGAAGACACCAGAAAGGTTAGTATTCAAGTAGATTAAATAATGTTTTTAATTTATAACATGTATACGCACTTTATCTAGGTTAGTAAAAATTGTTTTACTAGTAAAAGAAATTTTTATATTCCGCAATTAATATGATTAATGATAAATTTTTCTTAATCCTAGACCTATTCCAACAGTTTCTTCCTTCGTAACAATTTAATCTCTTAGCTCAGTAAAAGCAGAACCGTGTGTCCCTCTCTACAACAGAGGCTTAGTTTATTGCTGCTGGTACGGCTTGTACTAATTGGTTTGTCTAAAGTGTATGCTTGATGAAATATGATGTCTCTCAAGATGTCACTACACTTTATTGTGACAACACCAGTGCCATAAACATCGCCAACAATCCGGTCCATCGCAGTAAGACCAAACATATTAAGATTCGTCACCATTTCATTCAAGATCTCGTTGAATATAAGATTCTATCTCTTGAACATGTTGGGACAAAAAACCAACTTGAAGAAATTTTCATGAAACCTCTCGACGTTGTTTAATTTGAGAAATTGCGAGGTGGTCTTGGTGTTTGCCTGTTGGACTTATAGCAGTTACTGTTGGGCCCTTATGTTTTTGTGTTTGTGGGCCCATTGCTTCTCCTGTCTTTATCGTGTCCAGTCAAACACATTGTTTTTGTTTTCTCTCCTTTTTTCTTTTGATGGTTCACCTTCTATTTTCTAAAGTGAAAACAGTGGACGTGGTGTCAGTTTTCTTTGCATAACTCCTCTTTGCCGGTTATTGTACTCAACCGCAGTTTCTCTCTTATTTTATCTCATCATTTGGCTACCGTAGTTTCCACTCGAGCTGTCGTTCTTCCTCAATCTCTTCTCTCGAGAAAATGGTTAGCCCTAAGAAGAAAGCGGTCAAGAAGTCTCAGACGAACATGCATGGTGTTCGTGTCAGAGGTCTCTCTACTAAATCTAAAATCCAGAAACATGCGATTGAGCCTTCCCCATCCTCTGTGGTTTCCTCTCCCTCTGACGAGACTCATCAAGGTAGCCCTAATATTCCATCTTCTATTGATATCGTGCCTCCTGTTAAAACATCTCATTTAGTGGCATATGCGATTTTGTGAATTCTTGATGTTCCTGACAAGTTGTCAGACAAAGGGCCATTATCCTTTTCGCTCAAAGACGACAGCTTTCATAATCCCTCTTTGGATGTCATGACTAAAGAATTGAGAGCTGGGCGATCTCCTTCTCCCTCTTCTCCTCCAAAGGAATTTTATCTCTGAGGAGGATTTCCATCGGATCATGGAGCCGAGTGGTGCTCATACAGGCTCTCTATTGAACTCATCCCCTTCCTCTCCTCAAGACACCTCTACCCCCGAGAAGGCGTCTAGTGTTCCTCTGGCCACTGGGAACTCTCCTCCGCTTGCTGATAGATCTCCGCCTGTTGTCTCTGTTGCTGCTCAGCCTTCCTTATCTCGAACCACCATGTATCCGTCTCCGAGCCCTGTGTCAGACTCTGATGTTCTCATGTCGTCCTTGTGTAAGCGCAAACCTATCCAGAAGAAGGGTCCTTCCAAAAAGAGGCTGAAGAAGAAAAGGGTAGTCTCTCCTGTCGCTAAGAAGAAACAAGCAGCCTCTCATGTGGCTAAGAAGAAACGAGCAGTCTCTCCTGTTGCTGAGAAGTCAAGGGAAGTCTCTCCGGTTGTGGCTGGTTCAAATTTTGTAGCTAACAAGGCAAAACTCGCCGATGAGCTTGATGAAGAAGTTCTCTCTCCAGTGAAGAAGAAAACCAGGACATCTCGTCATAACATCCCAGGTGTTCCTATTGATGATATTTATTTTCACTCCATCACTAATGCTCTATATTGGAAATATGTGCTTCGGAGGAGCATTTCCCCTGAGCATGTTATGTCTTCTGAGGCTATCCAGTGTAAGAATATGGTGGATCTTGTTGCTCATGCATGTCTCCTGAAATCCATCACTGCTATTGGACCTTATTACGCTCGTTTAGTAAGAGAATTTATTGCTAATCCCCCTACTGACATCAATGTTCTAGGCTCTCCAAACTTCCAAAAAGTTCATGTTCGTGGCAGGTGTTTCTTGTTCTCACCAAAGGATATTTCCTCTCTCCTTGATCTTCCTCAGTCTGTCATGGAGCCTCCTCTTCCATTCAAGGCTGACTTGGTGAAAGATCTCTCTGGTGGTCATGATCTTAAGGGCTGGCCTGATCATGGTCCTTATCCAGCGTCTAAGCTCAGGTCTAAGTACTTTGTGCTCCACAAAATTGGGATCAAGAACTGGTGTCCCATCACCCACGATACCAGGTTGTCATTGGCTCTTGCTGGTTTTATCTATATTATTAGGACTCAGTCTCCTGTTGATGTTGCGGTCTTTTTCTTTGAGCAAGTTCTTCGACATGATGGGTCATTCGCCATCAAGCTTCCCATCAAATTTCCTTCTATGATCTGTGGGATCCTTTTCTCTCAGGCCCCCGATATCTTCTCTGAGTCAGAACAGACTGAATGCAGCAAATCTTCGAGAAAGATCTTTTTCAACTACAAGCTATTTCTAGCGCATCATGTCTCAGATATGGCTCCTCCTCTTCCGACAAGCTTCCCACACTTGGTGTTCTCAGCCAGTGCCGCCCTTGTGATTCATCCTCTCTCTTCTGAAACTAGGTCCCTAATGGCTGTCTCTATTTCAGATGAGCTGAAGTTTTTTGACGGGATCATTGCCTCTGCCACTCTCCGTCATCAAGAGCTATCCTCACTCCTTTGTGTCATAGTTCCTTCATCAGCTTCTTCTTCGACTCAGCCTCCGCCCACGTCATAAGTGTGTTTTTTTTACTTTTTGATTAATGGTCTGTAATATATATACTTTGTGTGTTTTTGCTTCCCTCTCTCTCATTTGCCTTTATTGAGACAAAAAGGGGGAGTTTTTTTTTCGGGTTTGTTGCTTTTTCTTTTTGAACTTCTGGCCTGCTGAACTACTATGCTTCTATTTTAGTTCTTGTTTCTCTTGTATCTTACTCTGTCTGTCATTGTGGCATGAGTTGATTGCTCAGTGTTCGTGTTGTGGCTGCCAGTACTTCGCGTCTCAGGTTTTGCCTCCTCAAAGCCAAAAAAGGAGTTTGTTAGTGTGATCTTGGCCTTGTTGCTTCGTCAAAACCTTGTTGTCCGTGGTGATGTTCTTGATCAGGTGTTGAATGTTGGCAGAGATGTCCACAAGAAGATTGTTTATTTACATATTGATGTAATTTATAAATCTTAAAATTACTAAAAGTTGAAACGTTCATTCATTCCCTTTTATTTGATTGAAGATTTATGGTATTCAATAGTCTTATAGTCCTTAATCAAACCTAACAATGTATGAAGAGACAAATGTAGATTTGCGTGAACAAACTCTTCATGGTTTGGTTAAAATGATATATTCACAATCTAAAGATCTACGGACTATTGATCCCAGTATGATTGTTGGAAGAATCTATGATGTCTGGTTACGAGACATAGAGAGTTAGGAACTCTATAGTTCTTCCAGTGTATCTTACGAAGATACTGAATTGACCAGTGCACATTTAGAGACAATGGAAGAACAAACTATTTAACCTCTTCTGCCTCAAGGTCACTATGTATGAATTGCATCATGTTTACCTAATCCTGAAATGAGACATGTCATTTCATAACATTAATACTCTCATTTGAGAAAGTCAAATTCTAGATCCATTACGTGATCTAGACTAGGCCAATTGAAGAGATATTAAGTTATGAAGATGTCATGAACCAACTTTGTGAAGTTCTCATAGATATGAAATTCATGTACAAGATTGCTGAAATGCAATATATATCACCTCATGCTTTATTAATTGGATTGTGAATAACTGAACTTCGCAGTATCCAATATTAAGTAGCGACTTTATTTGGATGAAACAATGTGGCTTGTTAACTCCTCGTCAATACATTGTTTCTAACTTATTCACAAGTACTAAAGGAGTTGAGGAAATAACAACTAGGAGGGTAAAATGGTAATTTTATAAATCCCAACTAGTTGATGATATTCATGAAGGGTAATCATAGATAACATTCAATGAATCCGCTCAATATAATTAAGTTGAATTTGAATAGAAAATAAATTCATTTGAACTAAGATATTCTCAATGTCAACTCTTTAGTGGAGTCAGTTGACATTAAGCTAATACTCGAAAAATGTTTGTGAACTTTTGAGTCCGAGTATAAAAGCTCAAGTTTTGTTCATTTGGATCCATAAGGTCACTATTACAGGTCATTAGAGTAAAATTGTTAAACTGAAAGCTAAGTCAAAATAAGTTCAAATTTGAACTAGATTTTTTCTCAGAAAATGTCTAAAGGGTATTTTTGTCCACATGGACGTAAAATGATGTGAATTTCAAAATAAGATTTTGAATATTTTCATATGATCAAAATACAAACTATGTTCTAAAGCCAAAAAGTCGTTTAAGGCATTATGAAATTAGTTTCGTTATTTGTGCAATTATAATTCTACATGGGTATTTTAAGAATTGTTTTAAAAGAAATAAGGAAGCATCTATAAGCTCCCCCCTAGGTATAATTTCGGCCAACATGCATCAAGAGAAGAGTTTTATTTCCCTTTAATTATAAGGATAATTACCCAAAAAGAAAAGAGGAAATAAATTTCCTTGAGAAGGAAACAAATAAGTTAAGTGAGGAAATAAATTTTCTCCTTGCTTGAGGTGTATGACCGGCCATAGTAGAAGAGAAAGGGGAATGAAAAATTAAATATTGTGTCATATATACATTATTCTTTCATGAATGAATAATAGAGGCTCACATAGAGATGTGAAAATTAGTTTTTTAAAAGCTTCATTCTTGCTCTCTCTCTCATTGTGGCCGACCTCTCTCCTCTCTCTTTCTCTCAAAATACTTCTCCTACTTTGGCACCTAAGTCCTCATTAGACCTAGGCTAAATTAGCTCTTTAGCTCATAGACTTGTTCTTGAGTTATTGTGTTTAATTGTGGCTACACACAAATTCTTCTAAACCTCTATAGACTCTTGTTTTAGAAACCTTAGGTTTCTCAATTTCAAGACTCGACGCAAAGAAATCGAGCCAAGGAAGAAGATCCATCTTTCCCAAACGCTTCAAGTTTGAAGATACAAGAACGGTTAGTTTTCAAGTAGATTAAATAATGTTTTTAATATATAACATATATATGCACTTTATCTAGGTTAGTAAAAATTGTTTTACTAGTAAAAGAAATTTTTATATTCCGCCATTAATATGATTAATGATAAATTTTTTTAACCCTAGACCTATTCCAACAATCTTTTGGTAGAGTATTACTTGGAAATAAAGAAAGTGTTATGTTGAGTAATAGTTGATTCGCTTCTAAAACTTTTGTATCTTTGCTCTTCAAACTTATACTATACTCGTTCATCGGGATACACTATACCCCCAGATGTAGGCAGTTGCCAAACTGATTTACCAATGTCTCTGTGTTATTTATTTACATATGTCATTCTCTGTTGTTAATAATCTTGTCTTAAACATAGTTCATAACATCACAACCTTAGTGCATATCTCATTTTTACATTTCTATACATAAAAAATAATGGGACATCTAATATTTTGTTTATAACTAGTTTACTTTATGTTGCACATTTAGACTGTTGACTATGTTTGTCTTATGTGAAGATTAATTTTTTTCCTTAGCAAACAACAAGAAAATATACTTTTTGTGTGTTTGTGTATATGAAGTATTGCCGTAATTAATTACATTTAATTTTTATGTACAAATGATGAATAAAATAAAATTGTAACTTCTACGTCAAAACTGATCTAAATTCGAGGATTGAATTCACCCCTAAAACAAAAGAACATCTCGTGAAAGCAGGAGCACCCAAAGTAACTAATTGGAAGCAAGGATCAAAATCGCTATAGTCGACGATGCGTTGATGGTCTGAAAAAATGGAAATTGTGGTGACCCATATGAATTGTGATGAAAATAATGTAAAAATTTGAAGTAAATTAAAAATTGCAGTGACCAACAAATATAGCGCTAAAATACGAAAATTGCGATAGAAATAATGTTGCAAAATATTACAGAAAAGAGAAATATATAACCGACTTCCAAATTTAAGTAGACACAAACTTTAGACATATCGAAAGTTCAATTAAACATTAAATAGTTCAATATAATCAATACTCAATAGTAACTACAGTCACGGTGTGGTTCATAGAATCCTTCAGATCGTGCTTATAGGTCATAATAACCGGACCATGTCACGTAGCTCTTGTAATAGTATGTGTAGTTTATCACATGATTGTTGTAGTTCGATTAATCATCCCTACACCACATTGCAAAAGATCGGAAACTGAGATAATGCTCCTTGAACTTAAACAACGGACACAACGACAACCACATGATATGGATTAAGATATGGGTAGGGATTACCTTGATCGTCTTGTGATTGAGTAGACATGTGATGAAATACATTTATTCGAATTGAGTGTGTTGTTACAATGGTATTAATTATGTTAACATTATTCGTTGCTCCAAAATATAAATGGAAGATATTATGATTTGTGTTTTAATTTTCTCAAGATACCTTTCATGTATGTTTTGGGATGTTTCCTACTTTGTAAGATTTCGTGATAAATGTCTTAAATTACAGATATTTTAATATTTGATAAATTTTTTATTTAAATAGATTTTGTCCCAATGTTGTAACATCTGTCCAGATAGATTTTGAGTATGCTTTGGGAAGTTTCATGTTTGGCAGATTTCATCATAAATGATGTAACGTTTGGTGCAGACATCATGCCTGGCAGATCATCATGTATTAAATGGTGAGGAAATCTTAGGAAAACTTCCACTTTGTAGGGTTGTTGTAAAAGTAGTGTGTCTCTCCCTTATCAGCAAGGAAAAAAATTCCATTTCACTAAATCTCTAGGGTTCTTAGTTGTGCTCGATTGAAGGACTGAAAACCTATTGATTTGTATGTGTTTATAATTCTTTAAATACTTATTCATAAACTAAAAGATTAGATAAGTGTGGATTTTGCGATTGCGTGATTGAAGTCTTCATTAATGTCCATTGAAGCGACCAAATATCAGGTACGTATTTGGGTTTAGGGTTTAGGGTTTAGTGCCCACTTAGATATCATTTGAAATGGCGTGATTTATTGTAGGTTAACGTTTTTTTAGATGTACATTACCAAGGAATGAGGCTTAGTCAATCCACTTTCATTGCTCGATGGATCTAACTATGGCTACTGGAAGGATTATTAACACATGTACAAGTATGAAAGATGTCTGGGAAATACTGGAAGTTGTTCATGAAGGAATACTTAAAGTTCGTAGCTCAAAACTTCAAAAGCTTATTACTCAATTTGAATTACTGTCTATGAATGAAGATGATACTATTGCTGAATTGTAATATTAGACCTTGGCACATTACTAATCATTTTGTTTTCTTGGTGTTTCTATGATAGATGAGAAGTTGGTACAAAAGATTCTCGTATCACTTCCATCCGAGTTGCAGATTAAAGTCACAGCATTGAAAATTCATGATTTATCTACCATGAAATTGGATGAACGTATTGTCTCTCTCATAACGTATAAATTGATACTTCCTATACTGCAAAATGGGAATAATCTCCTTACGAACAAAGAGATAAGATAGTCTATGATTCTAATGAAGACATTTATGACTCAGTTGCTCTTCTTTTTAAGAATTATAACACGATCATAAAGAAGTTTAGTAAGATGCCAATGACAAATGTTTTGCATCATGTTAAAAACATTGAGACCAACAAGTTTGATAACAAAAACAAAGGAAAAAGAATTCAATCCCATGAATGTGAAGGTTTTGGCCACATTCAAAATGAGTGCCCAAACTTCCAAAAGAAATAGAATAAAGATCATGTTGCGACTCTCAATAACGATGAGTATGATACCAAATATGATAAGCCACGTAATTTTGTTGCATTTATGGCATGATTAATCTTCTCTGTGATGATCATGTTGATATTATCTACGAAAAATGATAATACCTCTTATGATGATGATTATTATTTTTGAAAAGCACGCATGCTTGTTTGTACTTTCGGAAGTGGAAAGAAATTAGTTCGATAGCATTTTCACGTGTTTTGTAGTGTTTCTCGTAATTTTTAGAGTTTAGGAGTTAAAAATGACAAATTGACATCCAAAGATGATGGGGCAATTGCAAGGAGTTCGGAACTTTTTTTGGATCTAAATTCCGACACTCGGCGCTCAAGGGAGGTGATTCAAGGCGAGACAACGCACAAACTTCCAAACTCCTATGGGTTTGCCTTGTGCGGTGCAAATCTAGAAGAAAACCTTGTGCGACCACCTGTGCGGTCCCTGTGCAGTGCACAACCATAAGAAGATCATGTGCACCCGCATGTGCGTTTGGTGTGCGGCACATAGGTTTGCCTGGAATTTTCACACTGCCATGCCACAAGTTCTAGAGTCTTGTGCGCCCGCATGTGCGTTTGGTGTGCGGCGCACAACTTGTCCATGAAGACCTCTGCGGCGTGCTAGCCCCGATTCTAACTTATTTATCATGCATTTTAATTGTAATATAAGCGGTTGGATGAAATCTAACGACCCGTATGAGCTCCGAAAAACCTAGGAAACCTATAAAAATAAGTTTATTCAAAAACATATCTTATGCTTTGTTTTTAGTTTTTGGTTATCTTTTCGCCCATATCCATCCCGGGAGAGAAGAAGTATTCAGAGAAGTCATCGCTGCAACAACTATGCTTTCACCGTTCACAATTTTTATCACTATTCTCTGAATCTTTGGAACTCCCGTTTTCATTAATACAATTTTGTTTTTATTTATGAGTTTTTCATATTCATCTCCATTTATTCTCCGTTCAATTATGCACTAAATTCATTAAGAGCTATGGTGTAGTGATTTAGGAATACAATTATTAATTCAATCATGTAGATTAATATTCATATGCTCTATCACGGTCGTTTATTTTAATTTCGTGTTTAATGATTGAATTTGATTAACTACCGTTTTCATAATTTAATGATGGCTAAACGCTTAGAAGAGATTAGGTTAGTCGTGTACAAGATTAATTTAACGGAATACATTCCTAGGCTAGAGATATCTAGGATGTTCAGAGTCGTGTGAACGTTCTTATTTTTTATGATTACCGTTGTTTTTAGGGGTTGAGATCGAGAAAAGATATCACAACATATGTTACAATTCTTAGATTACCATTATCAAGAGCGTGATTAGTAAACATAAGAGAGTGTGCTTAATTTCTGAATTCAAACCATTTGAATAATTTGTGAAACCATAGTTCTAGCTTTCTCATTATTGCAATCTTTCATATTTTAATTGTTTTTAATTTTGTTCAATAAGAGCAATTGCTTAAAGTACCACCTTTTATTTTTAATTTTCCCAAAATCCACCCAAACATGTTTATTTACGAAAATACAAGTAAATTTCAAGTAAAAAGACGAAATACCCTTTAAAAAAACAAAACTAACACAAATGCCCTACACTATATTACCGGCCAAAATAATTAAGAAAAAAATTAAAAAAATTAAAAAAAATTAAATTTTTAGGGTTAGAGCAGTTTTTACTTTTTAAAGTTTAATTTTTTAAAAAATAAATAAATAATAACCGATTAATATGGATATGGAATAAAATATAAAGAAATTGTTTTAGGGATATTTTAGACTTTTGTACTATTATTTTGTGAAAAATTTAATTTTAGTGGATTTTTGGAAACCAAATACAAATGGTGGTAGTTTGGGCAATTTCTTTTTTAATAATCATCACAATCATCAAATAATCAAGTTCAATTCGTGCTAGTAATCTCGTCAATTTAATTAAACATTTTCTTGTGGGATCGTCTCATACTTATAAGTTGTACTACATGAGCGACTACGTGCACTTGCGTACGAAAAAATCGAAACAATTTTTCTGATGATGTTCATAATGAAGTCTACAGTGTACTGAATAACAAGCAGGTAGAAAAATATATAGTTATTGATATGCTAAATGATATGATTCTGTCTTTGACATGTGACACGAACATGTTGATGGTTATTGAATTAAAACTTCAAGTTGCTCGTCCAAATGGTGAACTTGGAAAGATAACAAAATATGTAAGGATGATGAACTCCAGCATTAGTGACCTTGACAAAATTATTACTCTTGGAAAATCTGCTAAAAATATGGAAGGTCTTAGTTTTACTCATTGTGCATCCATCTCACTTGATTTACCATTACTGTGGCGAACAGGACACATAAACCCATTATTCTAGCGTCTCTATGCAATGAATCTTCTTCAACATCAATCTTTTCATAGAGCTCAAAAAAACCAAATCTATAATCCGCATAAAATTCGATGAGTAAAAACAGATACCATAGCCAACATCGCCTATACCTCTCTTCGCGCCTCCCCTCATGAAAACTGATATTTTGATATTGTTTGCTTGCATCACATGACATGTGCCAAAGATTATCTATCAAATAAGGGGAGATTGATCTTACAATGATATTAATTGTGTTTTAACTTCCTTAAGATACCTTTGATGTATGTTTTGGAAAGTTTCTATTTGGACAAATTTCGTGATAAATATCTTAATTTCCAAATTTTGTGATATTTAGGATGTTTCCTATTTAAATAAATTTCGTCGTAAAGCTGTAAAATCTGTCTACATACATTTTCAGTGTATTTTGGGAAGTTGTTTTTATTTTGACAGATTTAATCATAAATGTTGTAATATTCCATCCAGACATATTGCCTGCCAGATCATCATGCATTAAATGGTGAGGAAACCCTAGGAAAACTTTCACTTTATAGGTCTTCTATGAAAGTCGCGTGACTCTCCCTTCATGAGCAGTTTATCTACCACCCGCACAAACATCCCCACTAATAATACCACTACCACCACCAATGTCACCACCATCGTCACCTTCGCTATGGTCGTCATCATCAGATAAAGTCATATCCACCTTTCCACTAAGTACCTGGTTCACATAAATACCTTCCAATCGAACTTGGGAAACTACTTGTCGTTCTAACTACTGAAAGTCGTCCTCAAGGTGTGTGGGTTGAATCTATTCAAGTATAATATCGTTGTCTACCCCATCTACCTTGATCTGCATAGACTCCTTTAGGGTTTACAATAGATATCGCCCCTAGTTGATCTCATACCGATCTTTTTTATTATTGTGGAGTTGTAACTTTATGTTATACGTACAGAAAACAAGTGATTCCAACCTTTAGTATGCAAGATCATTCCTCTAATTTGTGTAGACTAGAGCGAAGTGCTCCAGTTTCTTTTGCAAGCTGAAGAAGATGACATTTGAGACAAAAATTGGCATGGAAAACTTGCGTAAAACTGGTGTATCTATCCCAAACACGGCCCGCCGCCCCCTTACAAAATCAAAGTTTCAAAGTCAAAAAATCTATATCGTAACAAGTAAAACAAATCAATTCATCATACCGGTGATCATCTTCCCCCGAATGGGAATCGCACTTTTCTATCTCAGCAGTCCTTGTGCATCCCAAAACTGTTAAATCTGAAATATATAGATCGGATTATTGTTCTAAAAACTAAATACACAACAGTAGAATATTGTGCCTCATTTCCGAGGGAAGAACAATCATCGTGTGTTTATCAAGATAGTAACATGCTCCATTTTTATTTTAATATTCGAGTTGTATTGACATCTCAGATTAACATAATATGTGGCTTGATGTAGTGGATGAAAAAGTTCTCTCCGACCGTTTAACCACTATGTCAACAACCCGATACTTGTTCGAAATCTTATCCAAGTTCTTCTTCATCAAGTCGAACGCGTGGTATAGCGCTCTGAAGTCCGAAACAACCTCAATATCCATGAAACATAAAGCAGTGTCCATGGGCTCGAATACCTTAATTAAAGTGATGTTGGTAACAATATTTGACGACAAAAACTCGTAAAAAACCATGTAGATTAAACAAAAAATATTGAATCAATAACCCTTGATTCAACAAATCTTCTCGCCGTAGTACTACGAACATGGTCTTCTCCCACCACTCCGAGGTGGATATCTGTTTCAACTCGACCTTATTACCCCGTAAACTGGTCAAGGCTAAATAGTTGGTGACAATTAAAGCAACATTGTACTTATAATTTCAACATGAATTCAACATTTTCAAATTCTAAAGTCACGGCATTGTTAATTAGTCTAAACTTTTCCTTCAAATTTCAAAATTCATAACATCAACCGTCAAATATTTATTCATATTCGTAATCAAATTCATAACTCAAACTTCATATTAGATTTCGTATTCACATTCATGGTGCAGACAATGTTTAAAAAAGTTCAAAAATATATATGCTATTCGCAGCATAAAAAAACCTTTATTTCACAATATTTTCTAAGAAAAATCGAATAACATAAATTTCAAAATGTTCTTACTGCTCGAAATTGTTTCGGCGAGAAATTAGAGGTTTGACCGTGAAATAGCACCAGAATGACCGAATAAATATTGAACGTCTATCTGGGAATGGGGCCGGCATCGCATCGAATCTTCACGTCTCTCTTTATTGCAACAAAACAAAACATTTAGGGTTTTGACTCTGGTAATGAAAACATTTTGTCTGGGCTTTTGTGGTGTTTATAGCCACGAGCGAACGACACAGAGCGCCAAACAACAAATGCATCTTTCACGTGGTGACGTCGCCTATTTGTCGACATATATATGAAAAACGACCAATGGTGATACTTTTTATGCCGAATTCAAATGCACGCAATTTCTTCATCATTTGACCGCAATTTCGTGAAATTTCAAAGCTTGGTTGGAAGTGAGTATCTTCAAAAGTTGAATTTAGTTTGTATTGAACATCTTAAGCTATTTATTATATATATAGAAAACCGAAATTAATTTTCAGATTGTTAAAAATAGCATTATATAAAATGTCTCCATTAATTCTCTTGGAACACAACGACGCGCAAGTGTATGTTATTAGTTATAACGATATTGAAAAGTACTACGTATAGATATAGAATGCATGATAGATAATACATACATATATTAAAACCTATCCACACACGTATATATAAATATATAGTATGTATATATAGTAGTCCCATAATAAATTCAGAGATACATTTCGCGATCTCAGTAACTGGTGATCAAGGTTGATCGGAATTAATTGGCTGAGTCATTGCAGATGCTGCACATGCAACAGAGAATATATGTTTTATCATGCTTTTTTAGTTTTAAATGAGTTATTTTTATTTTTCAATTTAGCTACGACTTTCTCTTGGTGCTTAATTTTCGAATCACTTTGTTTATTTGTCTATTCTTCTAAATACCCGATGGCCACAGAATTCCAAACCATTATATTTATTACTTTAAAAATATACCTTTTATTCTTTACTAATTTTAGAACAATATATTGGAAAAACGTATGACATACGCTATCATACATGGATTAGTTTAGTATATCTATATTTGAAATTGAATTTGCCATTATCACTGATGACTAGACAACCGTGAAATAACTAATAATATGATTAGAAATATACTTTTCTGTATCGAATATACTCAGTAATACATATAATTACCGGTAAAAAGAAAATTAATATGGCATTAACAAGTTCGATATCAAATATATTCCGTTTGTGTGACCTGAAAAAATCGTAATTTTATGCTATATGCTTTATGTAATACGAATCCAATTCAAAATCATGCAATATAGTACGTGTGAGTCTGTGACCATAAAGTTTACATGCAATACTAACCACTGAAATGAAAGGCTTTGCGTCGTTTTTATTACTTTTGCGACATATTCTTTTTTAATCAGAATATGCTCTCCTTACTTTTGAACTGTATTTCTATTATCGTATACTAATTTGTACCATGATATTTTATCGTTTAACTTTTCGTTCAATATGTGATATATGCATGTTGTGTATAATGTACGCGAAAAGAATAATATTGCCGAAACTAATAAGGGGAATAGTAGACAAATAAGAATTCAATATAGAAGTATAAGTTACACAATCTGAGATTTCAACCGGATTAGAAAAAGTTAAGAATCCAACGAAGGGAAGCATTGTGGCATGATGGAATCAAATCAAGAATGAAGCCCATTAAAATATATGTTATTGCTCGTTTTTGGACAACTTTATGAAGCTCAAAGCGGTCAGATCTTCACTCAGAATGAGTGACCCTCGTATTAGTTTGAGCGTGTTGAATTCGGCGTCACGAATCGTGTCTTAACTGTAGTGTTACTTTGATTTCTTCTAACACTCGAAGAGATAAGAAGTAAACTAAGAAATGAAAATAGAGGGGGTGTCCTCTGTTTACCTCTCCGACACTTAACATAAGTAGAATGTGGATAGAATTTAGAGGTAACTGAGGAAATATTAACGAGATCGAGTGAAACGATAATTCTTGGATCACGGACATTTCGGTGCTCGACTCTCGGATATTTTAGAAGATATTTTTTGAGAAACAATTTCTTGTATAGCATAATTCTCAGGTAAAAAATTTATACCTCAACCTTTGCGTGAAGACATCTATTTATATTATCGCGGGATGGTCTTGGCCGCCCATGGTTTAGGAGGCCGGCCGACCTATGACTTGCTGGAGCAGGAGGCTGGCCGACCTAGGCCTTCCTGAGGCTTAAAGGGCCGGTGTCGCCAAAGCGAGTTTTTGTGTTTCGAGCAAGTCTTCTTCTTTTAACCCCGTCGGAACGAGGCGTTAATATTAGCCCCCTAATTTAGAGTTTACCGAAGGTATCCATCGGTCAAAACAAGCTTCGCACCTTCGTAGGCCTTTTGAGTGACAAGTTAAAGCGTTCTGGAGGGCCTCCACGACGCAAATGTATTTATTTAATATTTCCTTTCCTTTTTGTTGTTCTCTGTTGTGCTGCATGGATTCACCGTCCTCTTTGTTGAGTGGTGAGGCCCTTGATAGTATTATTAACTCTCTTTTTGGATCCAACAAACACCCACGAACCATTCGACATATTCCCTTTCTATCTCCCATCTCTCACGCACTTTTTTTCTCCCGAAAATATTCCCTTAACATTGTCTCTTTTTAGCGACAATTTGTGTGACTCAAATTGGTAGATGCATTAGAAAAAATAGGCTTTACATGAAACTTTTGACGCATTTAATAGTCCTGAAATCGCATCTAGTGATACTATTAGATACAACATTAATATTGTGATGCAGTCATATCTGATAATTTGTAACTGAAATTCTTAATATGACTAATCACATATAAAAATGTACACCTATCAGATGCGACACTTTTGATGCAATAGATCGCACCATAAATAACATAAAACAATCATAAAATTTGGCGGTAATTGACTTTGAAAGCGATTAGTCGCATATAGAAGTATTCCCACCAAACTTTTTTTATTCGACTAGTCGCATAATAAAATCTGTCCGTCAGATTAAAGACATTATTTTTTTCTCCTACGAGACTTTCATCCAATAAATTTCGCGCGTGAGTATTGGATGAGACTAGGTTTTCTTTTAAAAAAATATTATTTTTCTTTTTCACTATAATAATATTATTATTTAAAATAAAAATACGAATTGGAAAATCAAATGAAAATAAAACAGAATTAATAATTTAACAAAGTTTAAACTACTTTACAATAAGAGAAGAGCATAAAAACATAAACATTGTTCACCGTTAATAAAAAAAACTACTACTACTATTTCTTCTTCGTATACCTAAACTATTTATCCGTTATGAACGGTATTCTTCTGGCTCAATGTCTGCATTCTCTTATCCCTTCCATGTTGGGACGATATCGGTGAAGCTCTGTAGAACCTGACGCCTCGTGGTTGCTGCTGGCGTCGTCTGTTGCGTTGTAGGCAATTAGCTTGGAGTCGCATTTTGTGTGAACTCATCGATTTGGCATTGCCTCTTCTCCATTTGACGTTGCATCTCCTATTTGATTGGCAAGTCTCGTTGATGACCTCGAGATGTTGAACTTGATGAGCTCTCATCGCAACTTTTAGTAACATGCGAGGAGTATGCAAGAATATAGAGATTTATCCCGGTCTCCCAATCATGATGATGTCAAAGTCCCTAGCATTCCGATTTCCTATAGATCGTCTCAAACAAATATAAAACCATATCCCTTGCCTTAGTCCTTAATTTAGCTGATGTGAGTTATCATCTAAGCCACGTGTTACTGCGGAACCCAACGTCATGTCATCCCTCATTTGCAAAAAAAATACATTATATAAATTTGAACTTTATTAAAGTCACGTCATCCTCATCTGCAAAATAATTGCTCATCATCATTGTGTTTGAATCGATCTAGGATTTAACAATTAAATATCATATCATATATGGCGGGATATAAAATATTGTATTTAATATGTGTAAACTATTTTACTACCTAGACAAAGTGCATGAACCTGTTTTTAATTAAAACAATATAAATATGAAATGACTTACAACCTTTTTCTTGTTGCTTGATCTTGGAGTCCCTTCTTGGATGAAGTTTCTTCTCCTTGTCTCACTACCTTTCGCCTTTGGATACTCGAGCAACCTAAAAAAATATTTTTAAAAACATTTTAATTTTGTAGGTAGTTTGTTTTTTTTTTAAGTTAAAGAAGTTATTAATTATAAATTAATTTGTATATATCTAACAACTTAGTTAATTATTAACAAATTACCTAAAAAACAAACTAACATATACCAAAAAAAAAACCGGTTTATATTAGTATCGACAAAAAGAGACGGTGATTGATACGAGGGTGCGACTAACCCGAGGTTCCAACGAGTTAATAATTACAAATATATCAAACAACTCGTAATAAAAACAAAAGAAAAAAAATAATTTTAACTTCATTGGATTTTAATTTGTTAATTTACTAAACTTAACATGATTTAAATGTAATTTCATTTTACTAAATTAATAACTATTATGTTTTATTTTTTAATTGATACTTCTAAACTTATAATTAAACTTAACCATCAAAATAAAAAATAAGAATTCAAACCAAAATCTATTTTCAAAACCACTAATTAAAAACTAAAATTTACCTAAAAAAATATACAAATAAAAACCAATTAACAAACTTAGATATAACCAAACTACAGAAAACATATAGTTAGCCGTTGTTTGTAGGAGGCGACCGGAGCAGCGAGGTGGAAGCCGGACACTGAGAAGCGGCGGCCGGAAATCTACAATCGTAAAAAACAATTTAAAAAGCATAGTGACTTAAAAAAACATACCTTAAGTGAAATAGGATAAAAAAAGGTAAACACATACCTCGCATGTCGCCGGAAAAGGGATGGACGGCAGATGAGAGTTCGTCAAGGCCACGCGGATCGCTGAAAAGGGCTTTCGGAAAAGGGGAGGTCGTCAATGAGGAAATCCAAACAGAGATAAAAAAGAGAAAGACTTAGCGGAGGTACGAAGGAAGAGAAGGGGCGGAGGCCGACAGTTGCAAGGAGAGAAGAGAGGAGGCGGAGCGCCGGTCGCATGGAGAGAGGAGAGAGGGTGCGGAGGGGTAGGAGAGAGACCAACCGGAGGAAGGTAACCGTCGGAGGAACGTTGAACGGCCGGAGGAAGAGAAGGGAACGCTTTGGGGGTTGAAATTTGTGAAATGGGGAAGAGAAAGGGAGATGGTCGGGTTTTAAAATCCCTAGGAGCAATCGAAGCGACCTTAGAAGCGACTAGTCATTTCTAAACCAAAATGACGTCGTTTTGGTTAGTGAGGGTATTAAAACCGACAAAGTTGCTTCTAATGTCGCTTCTAATGCTCCAAGAGTGAAATTTTGGAGCCAAATATTTTTGGTAGTAGAAACGACATTAGAAGCAATTTTGTCGCTTCTAATACCCATATTTCTATACTTAGCAAAATTTTGGCAAAGGAACTTTGGAGCCAAATATTTTGGGCATTAGAAGCGACATTAGAAGAGACTTTGTTGCTTCTAATACCCATATTTCTACACTTAGCGAAATTTTGGCGGAGGAATTTTAGAGCTAAATATTTTGGACATTAGAAGCAACTAGTCACTTCTAATGCCAAAAAATTGGCGAGAAAAAGCGAGCCAAAAGTTTAGGTCATTAGAAGCAACTACCAATAGTGAGGGAAATTTGTTTCCTCTCTTAGCACATTTGTTTCCTTATCAAAGAAATTCATTTACTATTTTCTTTTGGGAAATTACCAATATGCAATAATGCACCAAATAAAGAGAGATATTTCTCTATCTCACTTGATGTAATATGGCCGGCCATATGAGTGTCTACACACACATATATTTACTTCCTAATTTGTTCACAATAAAATAAAGAAAACCCTTCACATTATTGCCCATACAATAACATGTCACCAAATTTAATTCACTAAGCGTGAAAACCAATTTTCAGCCGTGTGATTTTAAATTAATTTGTGAAAAAATTCAAAATCTTAATTTGACATTTTTACATCAATTATCCTTAAGGATGAAAATACACTCTAGACCATTTTCGGAAAATACGTCTAGTTCAACAATTGAATTTATTTTGACTTAGTTTCTAGTTTAACAAACTCTACTCTAATGACTTGTCATAGTCACCTCATGGACCCAAATGAACAAAGCTTTAACTAGGACTCTTGGACTTAAAGTTCACAAACTTTTCCAAGTCTAGTTTAATATCAACTGACTCCACTAAAAAGTTGACACTGAAAATCTCTCGGTTCAAATGAATACATTTTCTACTAAACAATCTACTTATTTGTGATGAGCGGATCCATTGAATATTATCGAATGATTACCCTTCATAAATATCTTAAACTAGATGAGATTTATAAATTACCATTTTACGCTTCTAGTTATTATTTCTTCAACTCTTTTAATACTTGTGAATAAGTTAGAAACGATGTATTGACGATAGTTAACAAGTCACAATGTTTCATCCAAAATAATCCTTTATTCTACTTGGACCCGCCGGTACATTTATTCGCAATCCAAGTAATAAAGCATGAGGTGATATACATTGCATTTCGGCAATCTCGTACATGAATTCCATATCTATGAGAACTTTACAAAGTATAGTCATGTCAACTTCACAACCCAATACATCACCAATAGAGCGCATCTAGTTGAAAAACTTGGATCTAGAGCGTAACTTTCTCAAATGAATATATTCAAGTTATGAAATGACATATCTCATTGTCTCTAAATGTGCACTGGTCAATTCAGTATCTTCTGAAGATACACTGGAAGAACTATAGAGTTCCTAACTCTCTATGCCTCGTAACCAGACATCATAGATTCTTCCCACAATCATACTAGGATCAATAGTCCGTTGATCTTTAGATTGTGAATATTTTGTTTAAGCAAACCATAAAAGTTTGTTCACGCAAATCTACATATGTCTCTTCATACGTTATTAGGTTTGAATAAGAACTATAAGACTATTGAATATCATAAATCTCTAATCAAACAAAAAAGGTATGAATGAACTTTTCAAATTTTATGAATTTAATCAGAAAATTACAATAAGAACTTATGAGAGATCTTTATTACATCGATATGCAAATAAATAATCTTCTCGTGAGAATCTCTGTCAACACATTGTACATTAATGTAACCGACATGTGCATTACATGTAGAATGTGGTCTACACTTTGATGTGACATGTTGACCTATCATATTTGGTACAAGAGAATCGAGGAGTAGGTAACAGTTTCAAGGCGATTGGAGAACACCCTAATCTTTTCGTTCTCCAAACGAGCCAACTTGATGAACGTCTGATAAGTCCGAACGTTGTGGACGGCTCTTGCATCGGCATCTCCATCACAAGATTTTGACAAAATTGCACCAGTACTTAGTCCCCATGTGTTTCTTGAACTGGAAAATCCCGACGTTTGATGGGGATCCTTCACATCACCTGCTCCAAATGTAATAGACATCCTATAACACAAAACTAAAAAAATTTATAACATTAGTATCATCTTCTACATCGAGAAACTTATTAAATGAACTTGTTAGAATTCAATAACCAATAGAATAATAATAATAATATATAGCATTAGTCATTGATCGTTGTCACTCGTTATAAAATTAGTATAATCTTCTACATCGACTTTGACATCTTCTCCTTAAGAAACAACAAATTTATCGTCGTTTTCTACTCCATCGTTTTCATTAGGAATTAGCTTGGCGTTAAATATATCATGACATGATTCAGAACCTCGATGTCTAACAATGGTAGTGTCAATATAACCAAGGCCGAGTAGTGGCGTTAACTTTAGGAAATCCCAATTTCCTCAATGATTGCATTCGCCAAAGATATTCCATTTGCCAACTTTGACAAGATCTTTTACGCAACAAACTTGCTTCGCTTGGGTCACGAGTATGCATGGCTCGGCTGTGAACCATGCTTTTGCAGTATAAGCACTCGTTGCTCCGTAAATTTTATCATTGTGCACTATGTTGTTTACGTCGTAATTTTTTCCATACCAAATGAATTTAAATAATATGACACGATAATTTTACAATGTATGTCATGCTCTTATAGAAAGCATAATCATCTGCTGGAACATATACGACGTTGTTTTGTGTTATGCGTTGATTATCACGATCGCGAGTGATGAACTTCACGTTGTTAACTGATAAACTTGAATATTGATGGAAAACTTAAAAAGACTTAGCAGACAATGCATGAAGCTCTTTAGACAGTTATGAATTTGGTTTTCAAACAAAAGAGTTGCTTACCATTTTGGGAAACCAAACTTTGAATTTTTTCTTGTGCACCGCTTTGATATCATCGACTCATGTTTCTCTAATCACATCAGAATTGTCTCTAAAACATATTATTTAGTAAAACTTCAACAACATGAATAAGTGTTGATCCATTTAAATATATACTTAAGTCAATAACATACATCAAATATGGTATGGACGTGACACGTCCTAGCCATAGCCCGATCACCAATGATTTGAGCATATCTCTTTTTGATAGGGAGCTTCATCATTAGATGGTAAACAAAGGTTATGGTTCTTAGCCCGATTATGGTCAGTTGATCGATTTACATATTGTAGGCTACATGCTCATCAACAACAAGGAGCGTCACGACGCGAGTGAACTCAATGCCTCCTCGGGTGTCAAATGTGACTGGCAGGTCGATGGATCCTTCGGTCCAGACCCTTTCCTTCAAGAAACCATAGAGGAGAATTTTGACCGGGGCGACCTACTCTATCAAGATTCATGCACTCTAGTGCCAAATTGAATATTATATCCACCAAACTTCCATTATGAGTCAAGATCTATCGGACCTTGTTGTTCGGGAATGACGTCAACACGCCTATAACATCGTTTTATGTATGTAAGATCCGTGTTGCTTCCAATTTGGTGAACTAGATATCTTTAAAAAGAGTAGCTGGGGGAGTGGTGTGTGTGACGTTGATGGTTTGTTCCACCCTTTCATTATCCATCACCCTCAATTACTTCGTTTTTTGCCTGCTGGTGTCGTCGCATTCCGGCCCCCAAATGAGCGTTTTCAGGATGTTCATATTGGAGCTTTCTGACTTTTTGTTAACGGTGGCAATGTTGATAGCCTTGTTATTGTTCTGGTCTTTACTTGGGTTCATCGGATGGTCCTCCGAGATCGTCACCCTAATCGCGCGCAAGACAAATTCTTTGAGTTTTCCTTCTTAATTAGCACCTCAACGCGGCTCTTTAGTTCAAAGAAACTGAAGGTCATGTTTCCATGATCTAATTGGTATTCACAATACTTGATCTTATCACGTGTTGCAAAACCTTTCCTCAATGAGACCGGCGACTCGAGCTTGTCCTGATTAAGGGCCAAGACTCGAGTCGGGGTCACATTGAGTAGGGAGAGAAAATGTCCCTTGATTTGTCAACTAGTGGCCGTTTATACCGTGATGGGGGTTATCGCTGGTGAAGTTCTTACATCTCCTTATCTTCTCCGAGCGTTGGAGCGCTCATCATCGTGTCGTTGATCACCATGGTTATCACATCGCCTTTCCTCCCTTTGAAATACTCTAATATTCACAAATGGACTTTCACTCTCACCATCAACTTTGTCAGATCCTTTGGGACCTTCCCATGATGCATTTTAATAAGTCACTAGCCTCGAATCTCTCAACAATGGAAAAAATGGTGTCTATATCATGAAAGTCTTCGACTTTGTGAAATTTTTCTGCGAATCCAGCCATATATTGTCTCAGGTTCTCGTCATTTTTTGTTTGATTGTGAACATGTAAGACTTGGACTTCTTTTGTTTGACTGGCATAGAAAAACGAGCGAGAAAATCCTCTCGGAGTAAACAGAACGACCTGATGCTTTTGGGTTTAAGACTTGGAAACTATTCAAAACCAGACCCCATCAAGGTTAGGTCGAAGGCATGGTACTGCTGGAGTTGGAAGATGGAAACTATTCATTCCATTTTATCCTCTTCACACACATGTATCTGAATTCATAAGTTTTTCTTCTAAAAAATTATTTGGCAGATGTGTAACTGGGTATTGTATATTATTTTATTTCATTCCATTTTATCCTCTTCACACACGTGCATCTGAATTCATAAGTTTTTCTTCTGTTTCGTTGTTTCAAATTTAAGAATAAGGGAATTGCAAATTTAAGATTTTGTTGGTTACAGATTGAAACTTACACAGATAATATAACGATCATTGTTGTGCATATCAAAGGACTAACTGAAGTAAGGTTCTCTCCTGCTCTATTGTTTTCTATCAATTATTATATTTATTTTTTTCTTCCCAATCGTGTTGTTAAGTTAATTACATGTTTCTTGGTCAGTCTGTTACTGGTAAGCCTGTAATTTTGGGTGTTTTTTGACGGTCACCGGTTCCTCAAGTTGTGGAGGTTACGGCCACCGGCTCCGACCTTTTAAAGGATACACAAAGATATTTATGTAAGTTTATTCCCATTTACTTATCACTTGTTCTTCAAAAGTTGTTCTAAACTCTGTTATTCAAAAGTTGTTATGCAACTCAATGGATTAAATTTTCAAAGTCTTATAAAATTATCTTATTAGTCTTTTGCAATTTTTTCTAAGCTTGCACTTCTTCTTTCACAAAACTGATCACAAACGATATTGAGAATTCTTTCTTTGAACTTAATAGGGTTTAGACTTCATCCAAGGATCTCCAGCAAACTCTTAGGCCATGTCCACGAGGGAAAAAATGAGTAAAAATATTGCACCTAAAATTTCTACTACAATTGTTAATACATGTAATACTTCTACACCTAATACTTCTCTTTATTCTCATGATATAACTAAAGATATAGAGAAACACATTCAAACAAAGAATACACGTAGTAGGCAAACGATCTTGTTAAAAGAGAAAAGGAAAAAAAAAATTGATTGCTCTATAAATAAGAGTACATGTCTTTCTAATGAAACATTTGGCTCTCAGAACCCTCATGCGACCGTCGTGGATCCAGAAAAATTAAAAAAAGTTCATCTTGCGACTACTGCACGAAAGAGAATAATTCTTATACTTAATGAAAAAAAGAAATCTAAGAGGCGATGTCTCATCCATGTCGATGCTCCAATAGTGTCAAAGAAAAATACTTATTTTGAAACATTTACAGTTGCTCATGAACTAACTTCTTTTCATCGAATACCAGGTTTTGTCCTCGTATCAATTTTATAATATGCATTTTTTTAGAAGAAACTCTAATTATGTGATATTTGTGTCTCCATTTCGTGATATGCATTCAGTTTAATAATTTGTGGTCAACTTCACAACTTGAAGCTCTACGTTTTTTATTTTACTTAAGATTTTATTTCTTTTTAATTTTAGGATCCTCGTCTTCGTCGTGCCGCCACAAATCCAAAAGGAGAAGGCAAAACAACTTCAGCTTGAATGTAATTCCTGCGAAATCTACCATGCTTGACGAGCCAACTATTTGCACATATTGTGGGGCTTTGTTATTTCAGTTTGAAAGGAAGGGATTCTGTTGCTCCAATGGATATATTCCTCTAAAACTTTATGTTGCACGACAATTCAAAAGATGCGCTCGAGTTTATAACAGTAGCTTCGCTTTTCACGTCCCTTGAAGTTAATGGTGACAAAAAACTGAGCTCAATGGATAGAGGTATATAAACTTTTCAGCGTCCCTTGACCAACGAGTTTATAATGACCCTTTAGCGTCTCAAGTTGCTGCCTTGTGGGTTGATGTAGATTCAACTAACGACATCAACGCTCGTGATATCCTTGTTTCGGCTCGGGCAGGAGATAAATACATAATTAATTATTAGTTTGGGTGTTACGATCCTCTTCAATATCCGTTATTATTTCCATATGGAGATGCTGGGTGGCGTCGAGGCATAATTAAAGCTAAGAGAAGTGGAATTCAAACCAACTACGTTCAATCATTTCTCCCTCATATGAATGAAACGGATTCGATTGACGAGCTAATAACAAATGAGACAATAGGTATGTTTTTGGTGTTTTGTACTTGCTACTTTGAAATATTTTAGTTTTCCATGTTAATTGAACTCTTTCCAATTGAAGAAGAAGAAGAAGAAGAATAAGAAGACTAAAAAGAAGAAGAAATATTCATGATGTGAAACTTTCGTGGTGGAGAAATATGTGAAATTTTCATGGCGGAGAAGGATGTGAAGCGTTCATGAACACGACTATTCTTCTTCTTCTTCTTCTTCTTCTTCTTCTTCTTCTTCTTCTTCTTCTTCTTCTTCTTCTTCTTCTCCTTCTTTTTTTCGTGTTTTGATATTAATCTCAAATTTATGGATGAAATTTGGATTTATTTCTACTAGTAAAATTAACAAAAATCGTGTTTTCTTAATTAATATGGAATTAACGTTGTAAATCGTTACTCGATTTAAGTTGGAACAAATCCATATAAGTGTAAATTGAATATCAATTAACGAACACAGAAAAAATTCGGAGAGAGTAAAAATGAAAACAATGATTGATTGATAATAAATATCAGCGAAAGTAGATAATATCAAAGAAATAGAATCGGCTGAAATGTTAAATTTCCGGAAATGACTGTAAAAAGTAAACTAATCCGACCATAAAGAAAGAATTTTAATCAAAAAAGCTAAAAATAAAAAAGGTTAACTAAATATCCACGATTCTAGGATGTAAAAGGACTTAATCATCAACTAATAAATTTTTTGAATAAAAAAAGAAACTATTTGAAAATTTGAAATGAAATTTTTGAAAAAAAATTAAAAAATAAAATAAACATCGTAACTCATTTTCCATTATAAAAATCAATTGTCAATGTAAAATATAATTTACGTTATAAAACGTATCTCAATTTACGTTAGTACAATTTTGTTTCAGTTTAAATTGGATATCAATTAACGAACATTATCAGTGTAAAATCAATTTACGTGATAAAACACAATTAAATTTACATCGTAAGAAAATCATTTCAGTGTAAATTAAATCAACGACAAATAGATAATATCAAATAATAAAACCGGTTAAAAATATTAAAATTCCCAAAAATAACTGAATAAAATAATCCGGCCATTAATAAAGGATTTTTATTAATTAATCTAAAAATAATTGGTCAATTAAACCGCTCATAATTTTAGGATCTAAAAAAAAATATTAAATTGTCAAAAATTGTTTAAGCAAAAAAGAAAGTAATTCAAATTTGAAACGCAAATTAGAAAAAGAAATTAATTCAAAATTCAAAATAAATATGAAGGATACAAAGGTAAATTAATAATGTTATTAAATATGTCACGTCATTATTTTGGACATTTACAAAAAATTTATCAAACGTTGGACATAACAAAAAAACGTTTGTAAAGTAGGGCTAATTCGCTAAATTTTTGTTAAAATATAGTACAAGTGATTGATATAGTTCAAGTAATATACTGTGATTTAATCATATTTCAATAATCATAAATGACTGGAGTTATAGTTATTCTAATATATCTTATACGTTATTAAATTTTATCATATCCACTATTTTACAAATAGATTAAAAACTATCGTTTATTTCTGTTAATATAATAACCTGTTAATATAAAATATATAGTTCAAAGTGATGTTATGCAACTATAAGGGTTATTTAGATTTAAAAGTTGACATAGCTATTTATTATTGTGATTTTAATAAAATTTAAAGTGTCACAGGGTTCAAATATTTCGATTCCAAACTGTTGAAGTGTCATAATCTTTATAATTTACATAACTATAAAATTATAATTTCTGTTGATATATATTTACCATATATATTATATATGTGGTTATATTCATAATAATTTTTTGTATATTTTTTTTAGATGAAACATTTCGTGGTAGATTCGGAGGTGTGGAATCCAAATAAAAATATAATATAACACTCAAATTTATCATACCTGAAAGGTTTAATGGAGTGTTTGATTATTGATAACCAAGAAAGAGTGTTCGAGGATGGCCCTTTTGGAGCATTTCAAAATTTGTTGGAGCAATTTCCCAAAAAACCTCGTGCACTTACTACACCTATACCAAATTAACAAGGGGAGATCTAATGAACTATGGTTCAAAATCGGAAGAAAAATATTGGTATTCAACCAATACTTTGAACTGTTGACAGGTAAATAGTAAATATATAGTTCAAATATATATGGATATAAATGACAATTTATTGTGGTTAGTTTTCCAGGTTTGACCCGTGACACACTACCAGAGGCTATAGAAGAAGTATCTGCAGAGGACAATTTACTAGATCAATTTCTATGAGATCGAAAGACTCAGAATCGTAAGAATCTAATGGTGATACTTAAAGCAAGAATCCAAACTACAGATGATGAGCTAGTATCATTAGTTAATCTGGCCATTTTAAAATACATGATATCTGCCAAAACAGCCAACTGTGCTGATAGATGAAGACATCATCAATCTAGCATCAAGAAAAGAGGATTTCAACATTTATCCATGTGAGAGAGTAAGCTCCAACGAGCTATGTGAATCTTTCCACAATACAGAGAAATTAAAAACAAATGTTTGAGGTTATGATGTGCGAGGATTTATATATGCCTTGATAGCGTGGGTTTATGAAGCCATTCCAGATTTCAACGACCAAGATTTCACTACTCGGATTCTTAGGAATTGCATTCCAAGAATCTTCAAATGGTCATACAAAAAAAATCCAAGCTCTAGTGAGTTGCTGGAAAGATTTTTAGCAACAAAGAGGTAATTTAAAATTTGAGTTAAATATGTTTTCTATATAATGAGTAACTAATTACCTATATTGTGTAGATAAGTGTTGGAATAGGTTTAGGTTTAAGAAAAAGTTATCATTAACAAGTTAATGGCGGATATAAAAATTTATTTACTAGTAAAACAATTTTACTAACCTAGGCAAAGTACATGAATATCATATTATTTAAAAAGTATTATTTAATTACTTGTTTACTTGGTACTAACCTTTCTTGGAACTTCATTTTTGAGAAGTCCTAGGAACTATTGATCTTCTCGTCTTGCTCGATCCTTCACACCTAGTCTTAAACTCGAGAAACCTAAGGTTTCTATTACAAGAGTAGATACAGGGTTGAAGATTTGTATGTGGGCACAATTAAACACAATAACTTAAGAACAAGTGTATGAGCTAAAGACCTAATTTAAGCATCTAATGAGGACTTGGGTGTCAAAATAAAAGACATATTTGAGAGAGAGAGAGAGAGAGAGAGAGAGAGATAGAGAGAAAGAGAGAGAGAGTCCGCCACTTTAGAGAAATACAAGAGGAAATACTTATTTTCACATCTCAATATGAGCGTCTATTTATAGGAGAAGGAAATAAAGGAAAGGGTAATTACCCTTTCCTATTGTGTATTCATGACACAATATTTGATTTTTTTCTCCTCTTTCTCTATCAATATGGCCGGCCCTCCTCATGCTTTAGTGAAGGAAATTTGTTTTCTCGCTCAGCACATCTGTTTACCGTTTAAAGAAATTATTTCCTCTTTTCTTTTGGGCAATTACCAATATACAATAATGCACAAAATAATAAGAGATATTATTTCATTCTCTCTATTTGATGTTGACCGAAATTCTAACTAGGGGAGCTTCTAGATGCTTCCTTATTTCTTTTAAGACAATTTTTAAAATACCCATTGTAGAATTTCTTGGAATAGGTCTAGGGTTAAGAAAAATTATCATTAATCATATTAATGGCGGAATATAAAATTTCTTTAAAAGTAAAACAATTTTACTAACCTAGGCAAAGTGCATGAACATGTATAAATTTAAAAACATTATTTAAAGTGCTTGAGTGCAAAACTTTCTCGTACCTTTAATTTGAAGTTTCTTGAGAAATGTTGATCTTTTTCCTTGGCTCGATTTTTTCACGTCTAATGTTGAACTCGAGAAACATTAGGTTTCTATTACATCAGTCTTTAGACGTTTAAAAAAATTTGTGTGTGGGCACAATTAAACACAATAACTCAAGAACAAGTCTATGAGCTAGAAAGCACAACGAATACATTTTTTTGTCGGCTTCAAAACATTAGAAAGCAATTGGTAAAGTGTCGAATTGTCAAAAACTAAAGATAACTGTTAGTAAGGTCAATGACTTACTTTTGATGTTGCATTAACAAAGTCCGATGCAGCCCTTGAAAATATTTTCTCAGCGATCCCTCCAAAAAAATTTGCCGATATGCTCTCGGATGAGTCTTCAATATCCACAACAACTCTAGGCCTATATCAAGTTGATGTTTTTATGATATTATATAGTGTATAAAATGTACTTTGAACTAAATTACTCATTTGCAATGTACCACGGTATCGCTTTGGTTTGGGGAGTGTCGCAGAAAAGGCATTCGAACAAGCTTTGCATAGCTGATCCGGTTGCTCTATGACATCTATCACAAGACGTGTACCAAAAAGGTTGTTTGATGTTTGTAACAATAAGCTTACCCTTCACCCAAAATTTTGCTATGTAAATTTAAAGAAATCAAGAAATAACGATAAATTTGAATAAATATGCGTGAACAATAAGAATGGTATTTCAATAAAAATAACCAAATAATGATGGTTTCCTATGTTTTAATATAAAATCAGTGAAGAAATCACCAAATGAAAAATATAATATTATATCGTTAGAAGCATATCATTGACAAGGTTATTAGAAGAATGTGATCCATGGGAGGAGGACAGAGAGGGATGGATGAAGAGTCATAATTTTCGTTGGTCATGATATCAAAAGTTCTAGAAGACTTTTCAATGATCCTGTTTTACAATTTAAAATACAAGTTAAGATATCAAATTAAATTTAACTATAAATTTTAGTAATATACCATTTGCGAAACTGTTTTGCGGCGTTGAATTGAGGTTCGATGACAAAGCAAGTTATAGGTTTTGTCTGCACATTAATAGTACCTGAAAAAAACGGGAAAAGACAAGCGACATAAGCTACATTTTTATGATAACTTGCTAAACATAAACTTAGTATTAGAAGATTGACCATTATGTGACACAACACATAGCTGAAGTCCATCAATGATTGGCTTCTTATGAACAATGCCTGAGAGTGCTTCACACTCATTTTCGGTGAAAGAATTCCACATAGTTAGGGTGACAATTTGTATCCTGAATTTAAGAATTTGAGATAATGTATTAGTCAATATTTTTTTGTTATAACTGACATTGACTTGATAGATGAAATAATTTCAAAAATTATTGAAGGGTGAAATTTAATACTCTGCATTCATAAGAATCAGCTCTTGGATTGTGCGTCAAGCTGACGCCTTTGTCTGGATTTTTCTTTTTGGACGAATATCTAAAACAATAGCCATGATAAGAGTTTAGAGAACAAATGAAAAAAAAGGTAGGTGTAAGGTATTTTATTGATATCTGAGACTTTGTCCATATGTGACTGAAGTTCAAAGAAAGGAGTAAAGTTGTAAGTAGCCTCTAGTAAAGGATCATTGTTTTCTTCAACTTCTTAAATAGTTGTTCGTGAGTTTAGAATCCAATATTGGTCGTTATTGCGTTCTCTATATTCTGGTTTTGCTTCCCTGACAGACGCATTAGGTATGAGATACGTTTTTGATAGTTACAATTTGTTATGAAATGTGTGAATGGCTGAATAAAAAACAACAACATGAATCTTGTTTCCCTGAGAAAATAAAAGCAAAGATATATATCATATAATTTCAAAGTTGAGGTGTTAGTTTTGCTTTAGAATAAAGGGATTTGTGGATCCAGTAAGATCAGCGACTGGTATTTTGTAGGACTTCGAGTTGATGAACGAGGTGTTGTTGTTTCAACAACAACTATTTTTGATGTCCAGCCCAATTCATCTTTTTGCACTTCTGGAATCAACTTGTATTTTTTTTTATGGAACAAGAGTACTACAAATGTAGACATGATTTAATTAATTATAAAGCCTGATAAATGAATTATTATTTGTAAAACTGAATAAGCATACCTTGAACTCATCATGTCGAGAGGTAGATCTAGTATAGGAGGTCAGTGGAGGTAGAGGTAAAGATTGTGACCAATGAACTAGTATTTATAGAGTTACAAGAAAAATGTGATTCTTCAATGTAATTACTGAGAATGAAAGAAATGAATGACTTAATGTAGCACTTACAAATTGGCAGTTAAAAAATGTCTTAGAATAATGGCCGCATGTAGAGAATTCAAACCAAACAAGTTACAAAAAATGTCTGAGAATAATGGCCGCATGCTGAATGATATACCAAGGACCAAGTTATGTGACGTTAGAAAATAGATATGCCTGAGAACCAAACTGTCTAAAACAAAGTACCAGTGAGTAATGAATGTTTGTAGGTTTTAATGTAATAATGTCTGAGAAACCAATAAATAACAAAATTATGCAAACAAAAATAAAACGTCTGAAAATATATATGCCCGAGAAGCAAATAGCCTAAAAAAAATACCAGTGAGTAATGAATATTTGCAGGTTCTTCATATTCTAGTTGAATGAAAAAATGACTTAAATTCAGAGTTGTTTATTGGCCTAAAGTAAATGCAGTTAATAAAGATGATAGCCACAATCCCAGATCTGAAGTATATACAAAATATTTTGAGATAATACTCCCAAGTAAAAAGCTGAAGCGTCAAAACATAATTTTTATTTTATTACATCATATTCAATTGAAAACTTTGGTTTTATTGTAAAGCTAGTTTTGAATTAAATCATGACTAAAATAGCAGCATAATGATGATGAAATTTTGAAATGATCGGAAACGATCGAAGATAGCACCAATTCGGTAGAAAAGAAAATAAAAGAAGAATAAGGAAGAAGAAGCACGAACTGGTACCTCAGACGGGCTGTTTATCTCTGGGACGGATCTCAATATAGCAAGTGTCCCGAAATGAGGCGACGAAACAAATTTTTATTTCAAACTGCCGAAAGAGAGGAAAGAGGTGAAACGAGCTATACAAGTTCAAGACTAATTCTCAACCTCGTTTTTATGTTTCTTAGTTTCCTGTCAATATTATTGAAATATATTTTAAAAAAAAATTTAAGTATGACATGAATGTGAACATACTCGATCAGTAGCGGCTTGTAGCGTAACATGATCTCCCCACTCTCCTAATCTTGTTACAAAAAAATTGTTTGATATTAGAACTTGTGGGAAAACAATGTATTGAATCATAACAGAAAAATAAATCAGAAGCTAATTTTCTTATCTTCCTCCGATAGTGTTTGTACTTCATTGGCACATAACTTTCATACAATTTCCGGTGTTGCTTTAGCTGGAAGAAAAGAAGTCCAGCGAGTAGTTAATGTTTCGCTGATTATTAATTTCAATATTGAAATTTTAGACCCGGTCATTTGATGTTTTCAAAAACTTTCTAGTATCATTATATGCTTCTCAACGACTACTTTTTCCATGGGCAGCGGGTGATAAATTATTTTTGGGTAAATTGATAGTCTTATTTTTTATAACTTATAGCATTAACCTCAACAGAACAGACCTGTTTTAAGACTTGCTTTTGGACATGCTTGTGGTAATCTGGACTACGGAAGAGTTGATCTGCTAATACTCGAAACTGCAAATTAAACAACAATTATATTCTGCGTCATAAAAGAATGAAAAAAATGGATTAACATTATGTGAATATAGAGAGATGTAACATTTTATTCCAAGACAAACCTGGAAATTCCTATCCCCCTCTATATGCAGTTCAACTAAATCATAAGTGATCAACTTATATGAAATGATTGTATTTATCAACAAGAAAGTATTCCATTAACTTATAAATGTTAGCCAACATGAATGAATACACTGAGATACGAAAAATAAACGGAAAAAAAAAAAGAATGGACTGCTACAAAAGCTTACGAGCTCATCAGAAAACACAGTGAGACAAAGCTACGAAGTAAACAAAAAAAATATACAAATAAATAAATTTTTGGGGAAGGTGAGAATATCAAAAGCTAACACTTACCTAGTAAACTTGAAAATAAGGAAGAAACACTGAATAATAAAAAAAAAAGACAATAACCTTTGGGCAAGGCGTTTATGGTGAAAGGTGGCCTCACTAACATTGAGTATTTTCTCATTAAACCGAGGGGTGTGCTGAAAAACATAGTGATGTATTAAGAAAGCTACTAATTTCCTAAAGCAAACCATACACTAAATAGAGGTAACAACCATAGTTTTTTTTATCTATATTACTATGCCAATGGATCCAAGCAATAAGACAAGTATTTGGATTGAATATATTTATTGATTTCACTGTATTAGTCTTATTTGTATGTACAAACTTGATTGCATACGTGTTTTGGATTCAACGAACCGCAAGGACCATGCATCATGTGTTTTGCAACAAGAGAGTGTAAATGAGGAAGTTCGTATAGACTTGGGATTTCAGCTGAAACAATGTTATCATAATTTTCAGGTCCGATGAGCTTCGAGTTCTGATGGAGGATAAGTAGGAAGTGAGCATGCGGAAGACCTCGCTTCTGAAATTTGATCACGTAAATATATGCAGTAACATACCCAAAAAAATTTCTCTTAAGTAGGTCGTTCTTTAGCTCTTCAACTTTTGCTCTGACCACACGCGACACCAACTCTGGCCTATCTTGAGCAAAATCAGTACTTGCTAATTGTTGTTTAATCTCTGGTCAATTTGGGTTGCATGTCATGGTTAAGAAGATATCCATTTTTCCGAATCATTGAACCAGAATCATACCATCCTTGTACCTCCTACGCATATCTGGCGGACCACCTGTAAAAGTAGCGGGCAAAATAACTCTTTTACCAATGTCATGGCCTTTAGACTGGCCCATATAAACACTGTCAATGATTCCTTGGTAAAGTTCCGCTCGTATTTCTTTTTGTTTATGCCGAAAGTAGTCTAGCCTCTGTGTCTCCAATTTGACGTACATATCAACCACACACTGCTGCAATAAACGGCCCGAATGCAACAACAAAGTCTTCTATAACAGCCTTATCTGCAATCTGTGAAAAAAATAAGAATTCTTCTTCTTCTTCTCATCGTCGTCATCGTGTTCGTGATTAAACCAATTCTAAAAAAATTTATTTACAGAAAAAATTTAAAAAACAGAATCGAATTAGATACCAAAAATAAATTAAATACCTGTTAATCGTCGATCGATTTACATCGTTGAGTTTGTTCGTCAATAGATTTTTGTTTCAGAGAGATTTTTTTTAAAGTGGCGTTTTTTTGCATGCGTTTGAAGTTTCTCTCTCTTGAAATCCTATATATATAAGTTAATATGGTGCATTTATTATTCTGTGATTTACGCTGTAAATTAATTTCCGAAATTAAGTATTTAAATTTCATTAAAATTTGGGCGAGATTTTTGTTTTCTTGGACAATATTGGAATAAAATTTTCGTTAATTAAATGACTGGACATTTATAAAAAATTTACAAAACGTTGGACAAAACAAAATTATGAAACCTATATAAGAGTATTATATATTAACCTTATTTTTAATATTAACAGGTTATTAAATTAACAGAAATATGATAATTTTAAATAACGTATAAGAAATATTAGAATAACTATAACCTATATTATTACCTATTAAAATATTAGAATAACTATAACTCCAGTCATTTATGATTATTGGAATATGATTAATCACAGTATATTACTTGAACTATATCAATCACTAAAACTATATACTAAATATTAACAGGTTATTAAATTAATAGATATAGACGACTTTTTATCTATTTCTAAAGTAGTGGATTTGATAAATTTAAATAGCGTATAAGAAATTTTAGATTAACTATAACTTATACTATTACCTATTAAACTCTTATTCATTTTTTTTTGTTATGCAGGCAAATATCTTTGTGCAGTATAGTCTTACCTCGTTTTGTTTTTCTCTTTTGATTCTTGGTGTTTCTGTACGTGCATTAACAAACACTAAAATTAATGCAAAAAAACAGTCGACAACTTTAACATTTTGGATTTCATTTCGTACGAAAAGAAGGACCTTAGTACTGAAAAACTTAAACCAAGAAATTGTATTTTATTTTTTTCTGCATGCAGCTTTTCGGATCCAAAAAATTCCTCAAACATTTAAAACTTCCAATGTCATTTACAGAGGTTGAATATTTTAATTTCTTTATTCACTTGTTTATTTTCACTTTATTTATTTAATGGCTTACACTTTGTATATGTATTTTATTCCGACCTAAGATATTCCTAAATCGCTAACTCAATCTGTTCATAGTATTCTAACTATTTATATTTGCTTCATAAACCTCTTTTCTTAACCATTTCCAGGATATAAGACATAGGTTACTCTTTAGACATAGCATTATCTTATCTCTACGCTTTGCATGTTTTATTTTATGAATGGATAAAATATATTACCGAACTCTTACCTTTCCGTCAAGTCCACCGAGTACAACCGCTAATCTCCGGGTGAAGGTCTGAAAATGGTTATTTGGAGTATGAAGTTCTCGGAAGGGGAAAAGGTTTAAGTGAAAGAAAGTAATTCGAATGTAAGGTGGAAAATGTTTTTTTTAGCATTTAATGTTTTTAATATCTCGCCCAAATGTATTAATCACATGTAGTGGGTAATTTCTTTTTCTTTTTATTTTATGTCGGTTAATAATCAGCGGTTATTAATTTTATTTTATTTCTACATAGATTTTCGATTTCTTCTTTCTCTTTCAATTGGGGTAAATTTGTTATATTCACCGGTTTATTTTAGTTTATTGCTATAAATCATTTTTTGCAAATTTTTGGCTATTTTCCAATTTTTAAGTTCCAAAATACTATATTACTCTTTCTCTCATATGTTATCATATATTTATATGTAAATAATAGTCAAACAAATTTATAATATTTAAATTTATTGACATATGAGAGATTTCAAAGGAAAAAGTAGTGGAGATCGGGCAATAAAAGTATTATTATTATTATTTGTTATATCATTCTACCTTCTTTTCTCTCTGTGTTTTAAGTGAAACTCCATTTTTATTAATAAAGATTTATCAATTCAAATGCTTAAAGTCTAAGGTAAACTTTGAATCATAAAAGTTTATTAATTCATATTTTATTTTTATATCACTAGTTTATTTTTCCACTCAATATTAGTGTTCGTTTAGAAATATATAGGCAACTATATTGAATTCAAGATGAAGACAATTATATTAATGTTAATTAATGTGTTTACATCACAAAATCCTAGAAAAGTTCAATTTTTTCAATATTTCTTTGCTAAATTTTTTTGTTTATCAGTTGATTTATTTTGTTAGGCATTTGAATAAAATAAATGGACAAGTTGAAGACATCTGTTTAAGCAACGTTTTTCAATTTTTTTTTTCTAAGAATGCTTTGTTGTCGCTGAAATTCGAACACCGTTCAGACATCTCGGCGGTCAGATCCCCGCTCAGGGCGAGTGACCCTCGCTTCAGCCTTAACGTGTCGAATTCGGTGTCCCGGATCGTCTCTTAGCTGTTGTGGGTTCTTGGAGTGCTTCGATTACCTGAAACGAGTGAACAGACGTGAACTAAAAAGTGAAAACAAATGTGGGTCCTCTGTTTACCTCTCCAACGCTGAAATCCTGTTAGCCGCTCGGACATGTGTCACAAAACCTGTTGTAACAGTGTGCGTGACACTTGGACAAACAAATATGAGATGACAATTAAAACAATATAAATAATAAAATGAACACGAGAAGTAGTAACCCAGTTCAGAGCAACGTCTCCTACATCTGGGGGGCTCTCAACCCAGTAAAAAAGAATTCACTAATAATAGGTAATAGTACAACAATGGCCTTACATGAATCTCGACATCAGTGCCACTTTTGTTAATACTATACGTGAAAACTAAATCAAGGACTCCCCCTGACTTTGAGACCCCTCTCAATACCACTCTTCAAACACTCACCGATGTTTGGCAACTTCAATGAACAAATCATGAGGACTTCAATCTCGCAAGCACATAACCGATACTTCTCTAATCTTGTAGTATATCAATAAGTGTTTAGAGAATTACAACCATATAAATGTGAACAATGGAGTTTTTCCTTGCTGCTAATGGAGAGCTACTCAGCTTATATAGCACTCCTTCGAAGTGGAAGTCTTCCCTAGGGTTTTCTTACCCTTTAATAAAACCTTCCCAAAAATAGAAAACTGTGGCAGACATTGTCGCAATTTATGACGTGACAATATACCGAGATCTGTCAAAATAGGAAACTTCCCAAATAATATAAGATCCGAAATTAATCCATTTATCACCAAATAGTTCAACATGTAGAACTGTCCAAGATGAGCATGCAAAATATATTGAGAAAGTTAATACATTTATCATGATATATATGATTTGAATTTTTGCCCAAAAATAAGCCAACACAATAAATTACAATGAATGTCATTGTAATATCAATCTCCCCCTTTGGCTATTTTTTGGGCAAACACAGCAAGACAAATCCAATCCAAATACCTCTCCCCCTGATTGCCTCAAAAACATACCAACGGCAAGGATAGACCAACTACAGGAGGAGGAAATGAAGTACCACCAGAAGCACCTCTGGCTGGACCATCGACACTTGCTGAGGTAACTACATCCATGATCTTGCTTCTCAACATTCTCAAACGTAGTAGTAAATGCACACTTCTTCAAGTCGTTGTTGACTCTGTTATCCGTTTTCACTCTCCGGACTTTGCGCGGATTAACGAATTGATTCCTCTGAGTTCTATGGAAGGATTGATGTTGATGAAGAATCCTTCCATAGAGACGATTGCAAAATGGACATATGTGGCCTAAGCGTCCACAATGATGAAAAATCCAGTGAGGTATGTTGACAAGAGACCTCCCAAAATTTTGTTTTCAAGGGAGTTGCGAGTTGTCATGGCCAGATGTCTGAGACATGTTGTGCCACAGTTGGGAGGAGAGTCCATTATTTTGTGGAACAAAGACAATCTTAGAAATGGATACACCATGAGTAAAATCAATACCTTCCATATCTTTGGCAGATTTGCCAAGAATAATAATCTTGTCAAGATCCTTAGTGCTTGAATTCATCATCCTCACAGACTTCATATTCTTCTCAAGTTCACCATTCAAATAAGCGACTTGACGTTTTAATTCAATAATAGTCTCCAACAACCTGCTTTTGTCGCTTGTCAAAGAGAGAATCATATCATTCAGCTTATCCACAACTTGAGACTCTTCAACATCTTTGTTATTCAATACATAGACTCGACCATGAACATCATTAGAAAAATCATCATCAGAGGAGGTATTATCTTTTTCCGTAGATAAACTAGCGACATTAACATGATCATCACACGTAATATTAATAGATGTCGGAAACGCTAAAAAATTACTTGGCTCAGATACATTATCATACTCATCATCAGTGAGAGTTGCAATATGACCTTTATTTTGTTTCCTCATGAAGTTTGGGGACTTCTTTTGAATGTGGCCAAAGCCTTCACATTTTCATGACATTGAATTTTTCTTTCTTTACTTTTGCTATCAAAGTTGTTGCTCTTGGTAAGAGTCGAGGGGGGCTATTTATAGCTCTTGGGGGAGCCCCGAACCGGCCAAGGTTGTTTGATGTGTGCAAGGAAGACCGCCAGCCGGTCAGGGCCTACGAGTGTGCATGTCGGTCGGCCAGGACTAGGCATGTGCTTGGCGGCCGGCCAAGGGATAGGCGTGTGGCTGGCCAGGGGAGGCCAGGCGTGTGCCTGTCGACCGGCCAGGACCAGGTGTGACAGGCCCGAGGCCTTCCCGGAGGGTCTAGGGTGAGTCTGAGAAGCACGAGCGCGGGTCCGACGCTCCGGTCCCTTACGGAAGACGATGGGAGATATAAATTTGAGTTGCCGCCCAAAAATACGGCGACAACATGCTTCATTTCTTTGTTTCGCTTAAGTCCCTCAAAATAATTTGAGTCGTTCCTGCCACGAAGTGCTCATCTTTTCAATGAGACTTTCCTAGGTCTCGAAAAAGAAGAAAAAGTAGATGAATGTGATCATGACACCCAAGAAAGTATAAAATATGAAAATCCCAATCTTACAATAATTGTCTTATAGAAGAGGGAAAATAAGTTAAATGCGAGGGTATTAATGATAAATGAAGAGTAAATAATGATGTGTACATGCGTGAGCGCACAACATTTTTCTTAATCCTCTATTAATTTGCCTTCTGTTGTTCTCATTATTAAAGTATCCACAATTTATGAAGTATCGATTTGTGACCGCAAAATATATGAGTTATTATTAGCTGATGGTATATACCTAAAATGATCAGCCCTTGTTTGAACTATTCCCCATCCACTTGGTCCAAAAAAATGTTATTTGTAATGAAAAAACAAGCATGTAGAAATGATGTGGAGCTTGCATTTGGAATATTGAAGTCAAGATTTACAATTGTGTCTGGGTCCGAAGTTCCGATCCCTTACGGAAGACGATGAGAGATCTAAATTTGAGTTCCCGTCCAAAAATACGGCAACAACATGCTTCATTTCTTAGTTTCGTTTAAGTCCCTCGAAATAATTGAGTCAATCCTGCAACAAAAGTGCTCATCTTTTGGATGAGAATTTCCTAGTCTCGGAAAAGAAGAAAAAGTAGATGAATATGATCATGACACCCAAGGAAGTATAAAATATGAAAATCCCAAACTTGAAGGGGTGCTCTTGGTCACGGATCCATCACTGCAAGACAAACATCACCACCGTTACCTCTTATTATTTCTGAACCACTACCAAATTTCACACAAAAATTACTATTCATCATTATTATATTATAAAACTTATATCATATTTTTATAAATATTTTAATAAGTAATGATAATACTTTTGATTTTTTTAATCAAGTGATAAAAATTATTTATTACACAAGAGGAAAAAAAAAATATAAAAATAACATAAAAAATCGTACATTTGAAAAATAAATTACAGCAAACTAAAACTTTAGTGTGTTTAAATATTTTATGTTTTAAACGAAGTTTATTTTTATGTGTTTCTTTTATCAATTTAAGAATATTGGTATTTTGTATATATATATATATATATATATATATATATATATATATAGGATTTAATATTTATAAATATATATGAATTAAAAAAATAAAAATAAAAGATTCCGTTTGAACACTACTATGTCAAATATGCGTGGTATTATTCGTAACCTCGAATTTGGTGTGAAAAATGTGGTAGATTGGAGGCATTTTTTACACCAAATTTGATGTATTACCGTTGCGTTGAAGATAACCTAAGCAATAACCTAAACTCTAATTCTTTTGCGGAAAAAATTAAAGAAAAGGTCTAAATTTTTAGGAATAATATTTCAAAAATGATTTAGTGCTCCAATTGTTTCCATGAAAAGATATCTAAAAGGGCTTCAATTTTATGAAAAATATATAGATTTTTTATTTAAATTAAGCTATTAAAATTGATTAATTTTAATATTTTATAAAAATCTTTAACTAGCGTACCTAAATCCTGTAATAATTTGGGTAGTTCTTGCCCATAATATGGAAGGTTGTGAATCTTCTTAGAGCTCATAAATTTTTCATATTATTATATAATAGGCCATGAGTCGAGATAAATTGTAAATTACTATAAATTTTGAGCCGTTTGAAACATATGAAAACATTTTTTGATTTTGTTTCAGTTTAAGAAAGTTAAAATCATTTGATAAATGTATTCCGAAAAAAATTTATTAATTAAATTTTGAGTTTCTGATATTCATGTTTAGATTTGTTTGGTGAAATAAATGATAAAAAAATATTTAGTAAAAAATCATAACAATTCAATTGAAATACTTAAATATTTTCAAAATGTTGATTGTATTCCAAATGCATGTATTCTTATAGTATATTACTAACTATTCTCATAACTGTAATTTCGGTTAAAAATAAATTCTTTAAATTAAAATACAAAATTAAGTTTTATTTAAAATCAATTAATATTACACCAACCGTTCAAGGAGTTGCTTACATTGTCAACTAAAGAAAGTAAAAAAATTGAAGCTGAAAATGCTCAACTTTTAGTAATCCTAGTTTTATATACGCGCTACGCGGGAATGATTTTAAATAATATAAATTATCAAACATAGGAATATTAAATAAGTTAAAAAATGTTCTTCACATTTTCTATTCAATCAATAGGCATCACAAGAATAAGAATCTAAAAAGGTATGGAAATAATAAGAAAAATGAAATTGTCTAAATTCTTCGGAATACAAAAAGAAAGCATAATTTTTAAATAAATATTTTTGACATAAATATATATGTTCTTGATTTAATCTAATAAATTTGATTATAATTGACAACAAATGTAAATTTTAAATAGTATTGTCTTGTGTATAATGTTAAGTCAATCTCATTTAGATCTTGATTTTATTTTTTTTATAAATATGTTTGGTATAAATGATAATATAATTTTTGACATAAATATATTAGTTCTTGATTTGATATAATAAAGTTAATTATACTTGATAACAAATGTAAATTTTAAATATTATTGTCTTTGTAAAAATTAAGTCAATCTCATTTTAACTTACTATTAGTCTACATCTAATAAGAAATGCATGTAACAACTTTTAGTTGTTGTATTTATATTTTTTTTTGTTCTATATGAGTTTTGATTGTTTTGAACATTCGAATGATTAAAACGATTTCTTATATTTAAACTATGATTTAAACAACGCATTTGAAATAAAATATACTACAAAATAGGAGGTGAATGGAACAATTATTAGTTGTTCTATTTATATATTTCTATGTGAATTGTGGTTGTTCCGGACATTCTAAGAAATTCATGGAGCAACTTTTGGTTGTTCTATTTATATTTTTGGTTGTTCTATATGAATTGTGGTTGTTCTGAACATTCTAATGATTAAAATGATTTTTTTTATTTAACTACAATTTAAACAACGCATTTGAAATAAAATATACTATGAAATAAGAAATGAATGGAACAACAATTGGTTCTTCTATTTATATTTTTGGTCGTTATATGTGAATTTTGGTTGTTCCGAATTCTATGAAATGCATGGAACAACTTCTGGTTGTTATATTTATATTTTTGTTTGTTCTACATGAATTGTGGTTGTTCTGAACATTCGAATGATTTTTTTTATTTAAACTACAATTTAAATAACGCATTTGAAATAAAATATATTACGAAATAAGAAATGAATGGAATTGGTTGTTCTATTTATATTTTTGGTTATTCTACGTGAATTGTGGTTGTTCCGAACATTCTAAGCAATGCATGGAACAACTTTTGGTTATTCTATTTATATTTTTTGTTGTTCTATATGAATTGTGGTTGTTCTGAACATTCGAATGATTAAAATAATTTTTCTATTTAAACAACGCTTTTGAAACAAAATATACTACGAAATAAGAAATGAATGGAAAAAACTATTGATTGTTCTATTTTCTATGTGAATTGTGGTTGTTCCGAACATTCTAAGAAATTCATGTGGAGAGGTATATTTAATGTAGGAGGTCAGTTGAGGTAAGGGAAAAGATTGTGACCAATAAAATAGTATTTAAAGAGCTATAATCAAAATGTGATTCATCATATTCCATGTGATGTAATTTTTGAGAATGAAAAATGAAATAAATAACTTAAAGTCAAAGTTATTTAAAGTAATGACTGATGTAATGCTTCATATTCCATTTAAAGTAATAATGTGATTCTTAATATTTCATTTAATATAATGTCTGAGAAACTAAAATAATCCAAACAACAAAATTATGCAAAAAAAACAATAAAACGTTGAAAAATAGATATGCCTGAGAAACCAAACAGTCCAAAACAAAATAATGTGGGTAATGAATGTTTAATTTGCAGGTTCTTCATATTCTAGTTGAATGAAAAAAACTGACTTAATGTCATAGTTGTTTATTGGCTTAAAGTAAATAAAGATGATAGCCACAATTGTTAATTAATGCTTGAAAATCTGATTCTTCAAATTTCAGATGTACTTAACAAAACAAAGCAATTATAAAAAAAGAAGAAGATGAATGATGTACCAAGGACCAAATTATGTGACGATTCATGTTTATTCTTCAACTACCTTTTCACATTTCAATTTCCAACTATTTTTTTTAATTGAGTTTCTAACGAAACTATATATATATATATAGTTATATACTCATATAATATTATACATATACAGTGGTCCTTATTTCTCTAATACTGTTATTTTTCCATGTACTAATCACATTTACCACTAACATTTCAACATGACAAAAAAAGTATCAGTCGAATGATTCAAAAAGAAAATTACATAAATTTGAAGAAATGACCTTTTCATGTTGACGAACTTGTAGAATTTTGGTAGTTACTCGGTTGTTCCGGTTTCAACAGCTGCAACAACAAAATCAAAGGAGATAGAATGAGAATTGAAATTAAAAAATTAGTTTCTTAGCTTAAAATCTAAATATATAAGTAATATAAAATGTAATGGAATATCATGTACCTCATGTGTTACAAGATGAAGTAATTATGCAATTAGAATCAGTATTCGCCAAAGATAAGACCTCATGATAAACAACATTTTTTGTGCATGGAAGAGAAATATTGTCACCGTTATTTGGACGTATCAACACTTTAATAGAACCAGAATTTCTAGCCCTTGACAAAGAAACGTATAATTGTCCGTGTGAGAACACATTCTCCAGTAAATATAAACTAACGTAGTCCAAAGTCTGTCCTTGAGCTTTATTAATCGTCATTGCAAAACGAGGGGCGTATCGGAAATTGTCTACGCTTGAAAGCAAATGGACATGTGTTAGTGTCAAGTAGGATAAACAGAATCCTAGGTAGGAAAACTAATTTCCCTGAGTAATCACCCCCGACTACTTTAGCATGAATTACATTTTTAGGAAAATGGACTGAAAATAAAACTTGTAGCTTTCCAACATAATACCATTAATATTTTCAATTATGCGTCAGATAATAACGATAGACAAAAAGTACTGAAAATAAGAATATATAAGCAGAAGGAAGTTTCAAACCTCTCTAGAAGCAAAAGGAAGCTGTGTTGTCTCCCTGAAGCATTTCATCGAACATATGGAAATACAATCCCTAAACCATAAACCCAAACGAGTTGTGTTCTTATATTTCAAGTGATAAAGAAAAAGATGTCACTATACATGTACTTGACACAGACGACACAAATGGAGGCAAGATTGTTATCCTCGCAAATAGCACAACTGCAAATCCTAAATCAAACCTAGATCAGTGTGGCGTCTCGATTTCTACAAACATATCGCTAATCATGGCCCTTCGATATCGAATCGTAAATTAATAGCTCGAAACGAAAAAAGAAAAAAACACATATACATATACATATATTCAGTACTCACATGTGGCTTCCTGGTTGGGTAACGAATCTGAAAGAGCGATGAAGAAATGGTCGCCGGAGAATCGACATAATAGGAAAAAAGACACGGTAAAAATCGTCAAGGGTTTGAACCCAAACGAGTTGTGTTCTTATATTTTAAAGAAAAACAATCGCAAAGTAGATCTTAGTTAATGTATCAATAATGAAAATAGTTACATACCGCAGAAGCATATTTGACCATTATAGTGGTGAGTGTATGATTACACAGGTCGTCATTATTTTTAACCATGTTGAGTTTTGAATTGTGAAACACAAAAACCACACACCATATAATAAAGCTCAACCTATACCCAAAAGTCAATATAGTTCAAGAATCGTGGAAAAAAAACAAAAAGATATATGTTCAAGAGAGCTTTACCTCTTATAAGTAACAACTGAAAAACAGAGACGAAATGAGGTGCCGACGTGGCAACCATATAAGAGATTTGCTAATAGGATGTTCTCCTTATTAACTTTGTTATGGATTTATTTTTAAAATTTGTTGTTTTGTATGGTTATTAATTTTGTTAAGTATTTGAATAAATGAACTCGTAACGCCTTCTCATTTTTTAATTGCAACAAGGTAATTTTAAAAATAACTATTAATATAAAATTAACTTTAAATATCGTAATTCATTAAGGTAGGACCTCATTTTCATTTTCATGTCCCTCCACAAATGATGGGGCCGGTCGTTTTATGATTCAAGTGACGAAGGAGGACACAGGAGAGAGGCGATGTCGCCCAAGCCGATGGTGCTGAAGAGAACAAGTTCGTAGAACACAACGTTAATCTTGGTGAACGGCTGCAAGAAGGAAACTATAATGGCCATGGTGGTCTGAGGGCTTTACGGCCTCTGTCATTCTCTTCGGCGTGCACGTGACCATCTTCGACTCGTTCTGGTTTTTACTTAAATTCACAAAGCATTAAATAGATAATGATATGAAATTGTTAGTAATAATTTATTAAAACCTACTGGACCCATTTTCTGTTCCATTAAAAAGAAAATTAGATGTCCAAATGGAAGGCACAAACAGGAAAACATAGTATTTTGTATTAAAGTAGTTAAACGGGACAAATCCATCCTCGAGGGAAAAAAGTTGACTTGTAAACCTAGGATCGGATCGAAAAGGGTTTGGGATCGTCGGATAAGTGAAATCATGACGAGCGAGAAAGTGGCGGTGTTCTGGGAGGAGGGAATGCTGAATCACAATGCGGGGAAAGGGGTATTTGACACAGGAGCAGACCCGGGTTTTCTGGACGTGTTGGAGGATCATCCCGAGAACTCCGACCGCGTCCGAAACATGCTCTCCATCCTCCGCCGCGGACCCATCTCTCCCCTCCTCACCTGGCACTCCGGCCGCCCCGCCCTCATCCCCGAGCTCCTCACCTTCCACTCCCCAGGTCCCCCCCACCCACCATTCAATTTTAACCTTGTTTTTTGTTTTCCCTAGCGTTGGTGTTGTGGTAAAAATGTGTTACTGGTGTGGCGGCAGAGTACATAGAGGAGCTGGTGGAAGCGGACAAAGCCGGGGGGAAGGTGATGTGCGCGGGGACGTTCTTGAACGCGGGGTCGTGGGAGGCGGCTCGTCTGGCGGCGGGGACGGCTCTGTCGGCGATGCAGCACGTGCTCGACGGCCACTCGAAGACGAGCTTCGCCCTCGTGCGGCCCCCGGGGCACCACGCGCAGCCAGCCACGGCGGACGGCTACTGCTTCCTCAACAACGCCGGGCTCGCGGTTGCCCTCGCCCTCCGATCGGGGTGTCGCAAAGTGGCCGTCATCGACATCGATGTGCACTACGGGAACGGCACCGCGGAGGGCTTCTACCGCTCCGACAGAGTGCTCACCGTGTCCCTCCACATGAACCACGGCTCGTGGGGCCCCTCCAACGCCCAGCAAGGCTCCGTCGACCAGCTCGGGGAGGCCGACGGCTTCGGCTTCAACCTCAACATCCCCCTCCCCAACGGCACCGGGGATCGAGGCTACCGCCACGCCATGCTCGAGCTCGTCGCTCCCGCCGTCCACAGGTTTCACCCTGATATCATCCTCCTCCTCGCTGGCCAGGACTCCAGCGCGGTAATTCCACCCCTGATACTAGTCAATAGGGTCTCAGAGCTTATTTGAAATTGGTGAATTGCTCGTACATAACATCAATCTTTTTCTTGACTTACTAAGAAACTAGTTTGCAGATCAATTAGTTTCAATGTTGAACGTGTATTAACAGATACGTGTCGGTGTGTTCTAGTTCGATCCGAATGGGAGGCAATGCTTGACAATGAAGGGGTACAGAGAAATAGGGAAGATCGTGAAGGAGCTCTGTAAGAGACACTGTGATGGAAGACTTGTTATCGTGCAAGAAGGAGGATATCACTTGACGTACTCGGCGTACTGTCTCAGCGCAACTCTCGAAGGCGTTCTCGATTTGCCACTCCCTTTATTGGACGATCCCGTTGCTTATTACCCGGACGACGAACCATATTCCATTCAAGCTGTCGAGTCCATCAAGAAGTACCACAGAGAGAACGTACCCTTCTTGAAAGAGTAACGTAGTTCGTCTGCTTTTTTATTTGACTGCTTTTTACAACCTTGTACACTGGAATCATCCCTGGACATTCCTTGACGTGGCCGAATTTGAAATCATTTCACAAGTCATTTAATTTGTTTCTGTGTAATAGTTTGGTTATCACCAGTGCTTCCATGGATTTATACCGAAGAAAATAAACTTTAGTTTTGTATATTCATCTCTAAGATGATTATGTCTTGATTTGGAGATGTTGCTGCTATATTGTTTTTTGGCATTTTACTTGTTGAGCATGGAAGGACGTCCGTTTTTTATTTATTATTCATAAGCTTGTTTTGTTGGACTCATTATTTTATTTTTATTATCAGGTTTTAGGGACTGAATAATTTGTGTGTAAAAACCATTTGTCATTTCATGTAGTGTGATTAGGGTAAATGGTGGTTGTAGCGATGGCATTTGAATAATATATATTTCTTTAAATTGTTTCTGTTCATTTTAAGATCATATTAAAAATAAACGTCCCGCTGGGCAAAGGCCTTGTGAAAACCTAGACCAAAGGAGGACAACTTCACAAAGTGGGCTCGCTCGGTCTAAGAATCATCGTGACTGAGGGCCTACCTCAAGGAGTTTCCACATGAACGAACTGAGGCTCAAACTATGATCGCTACAAATTACGGGCATATAAGTAAAAAAAAAAAAGCAAAGAAGCTTCTATATTTTGGCTTGATGATCCTCTGCATGTAGTTTCTCCAAATAACAAACTTCAGATCAAGTTCTGTAATTTCTCAACATATGGACTCGACCTTGTTGAAGTACCTATTAGTTCTAGTGTCGTATTGTTCTTCTTTGAGAAAAACGCGACGAATGCGTCCCATGTTACTTTTGGCCTTTGGCCTTTCACGTCTCGAATGTTCTCCAGTATCTCCGTTTCGACAGTAGTCTTCAAGGCAAACATTGATTTTCCAGCTTTGATCCTCCTCTTGTGTCGTAGTTTCGCTCCCGGCAACAACTTCTCAAAGGTCATGTCCTTATAAGTAGGATATCATGCATGAGCCAACGTGTTATAGGTGTTATTGAATTTCTTGATTTTTTTCGACGACTTAGAGATCACCCATGGAGAGTTGGCAGATCTTTAGTAATACTAAATTTGCTAATTTCGACAAAAAAATTGCAGAGTCACCGACTACTCACGATATAAAAAAACTTACTAACAATCTCAAAAAGTCATTTTTATGTGGAAGATTAAAATTTCAAGATCAAGTAACCTAATTGACGGCCTTGCTTTCATACCAAATTATGGAATACAATTATTTTCTGAGAAACACAAACTTTTTATCAAGACTACTCGAGAAAATATTATAAGAACAAGTGTTTAGGGATTCAAATTATAAGAGAGAAATTTCTTTAATTGGACCTAATAGTCACTAAAATATCAAAATTTGACTTCTTATGTATACCTCTATCTCAAATTAGACTTTTGACCCATTTTCGGACAAATATACCCTTCAAATGCCTTTAAAAAAATCTCATTTCTTTCCTTCATCGGATTTCATCGGATTTTATCACAAAAAAAAAAATCATCGGATTTTATTGGATTTCATCGGATTTTATCGCGTAAATAAACAAAAAAATCATCAATATCTATCCGATTTTATCGGATTTTATCTGATTTCGTTAACAAAAATAATTCATCGGATTCCATCAGATTTTATCGCGTAAATAAACAAAAAAAAATTATTAATTTTTATCGGATTTCAACTTATTTCATCAGATTTTATCTGATTTCATTAACAAAAAAAATTCATCGGATTTCATCGGATTTTATCGCGTAAATAAACAAAAAAATTCATTAATTTTTATCGGATTTCATCTGATTTCATTAACAAAAATAATTCATCGGATTCTATCGGATTTTATCGGATTCCATCAATGAAAAAAATAAGTTTAAAGAGATTTGAAGGGTAATTTTGTCAAAAAAATGGGTCAAAAGTCTAATTTTAGATAGAGGTAAACATAAGAGGTTTAATTTTGATATTTTAATGATTATTAAGCCCATTTAATAAAATTTCTCTTATAAGAACACGTTATACTTTTTTCAGACACTACTATCCTTTGCTTTGGGTTGGATGCAAAATAAAGTGGTAGTGAGGGGTACCTTTACTAGTGGTGAAACAATATGCAACACTCATTTTCACCCCTTCTAGAATGTTCTTACAAAATATCTAAATATTTTACAACACGCTAGTCTCTTGTAAATAATACTAAGAAGTTTCTAGTTAACACTATAGCAAAATATTTCTTTAAAAGCGACAAAAAGTCGCTTCTATTTTATCATTAAAAACGATTTTTTCATTTCTAAAGGCCCATTTCTAAAAATAAGTATTTTCTAATATTATAAGCGACAAAATTAAAAGCGAATATTTACTTCTAACGATTAAAAAGGCGCAAAAAATAGCTTCCAAAATATGCCGGTAAAAATTAAAAGCGACTTTAGAAGCGACAAGTCGCTTCTAATAGTTACACGCCAAATTTTAGAAGTTGTTTTAAAAGCGGTTTTAGAAGCTACTAGTCGCTTCAAATTTGGCGACGAAATTTTATGTTCTAAAATAGAAGGGACTTTAGAAGCAAATTATCGTTTTTAATATCAATTTTTAATGAAAAAAATTAATTGTATTTTGTAATGTTAATTAAAATTATTATTAAATATAATTAAATATTAAAGTTAATCATAATTGAAAGATATTAATTAAATTAAAATAAAACATAAAACCTAAACGAAAAAAATATAAATATAACTATTCAAGTCGACAATCCATCAAATATAAATTAGACAACATGATTATGTCATTCGAATAAAGTCGATAATCCATAAAACGTAAACTACAAAAACATAAAGTCTTAAACATAAATGAAATTAGAAAATGTAAAGTCGATCATCTAGTTGCACGTCTCTATCCTCATTCACTGAGTCTTCCAACTAGTCCGTGTACGGGCGCATCTGGCTCGGGGTCGGTGAGAGGTGTTGTAGAAGAAGGGCCATCTGGTCTTCGTCGTGGCTGGTCAGTAGTGTACTTTACCATATATGAAGCTCTCAAGGTTTGAAATTTAACCATATATTGGCTGAATCTAGAGGCGAACTCGGGGTTGATAAGTCTCGGATTCTAGCTCAATCCACCGATCATATCTAACACTAATCCTTAAAGACGCGCCAACTTCTCCTTTATCTCAGAGACAACTGTGACCAGCAAGAACGAACGTCACGGAGCTATGGCCAAACTTTTTTTTTATTATTAAAGAATGAGCACATGTTCGATATAATTAAACATGTTTTGGAAAGAAAAAAGAGAAAACAAAAATCATACATGTGAGGAACCTGGAGAAGAGAGCAAAATCGGAAAAGAGACGAGACCGCGAAGGAGCATATGCCACTCGAGACGCGGCAGGGACCAACGACAATGAATGAAAAATTCAATAAAAAAATAAAACCTAACCCAACGAGCGCTAAGAGATACAAACATACTTAAGAGCAACGCGGACCGGTGAGAATGAACAAGGCGGTGAGCAGGAATGACTCCGGCGACCACGACCAGAGAGCTTCGACGATGAAAACCACAACATGAACGAGGAAATGACGTTGTTGTTGGTGATTGATACACCTTAGCAACCATATTAAATGCGGAAAATAATTAATTTCACTCACAATAGCTGATTAATAACTATAATTGCTAACAAGATCTAGATTTAATTAATTTAATTCAATTTTGAAAGCAATTCAGCAACCAATAAATAGAAGATGCGTTCATAATACTTACATGGATTTTGACTCAGTTACAGAATGCTCCAATCGAATGCTTGTTCCGTCTTCAAGATTTCACAACTCTTTTTGCTAATTTAGTACTCGAGGATGACACCGTAATCTTCCAAAATAAATATCTCCGAGACGAATAAGAAATATGAGTGGGGACAATCGAATCTCACTAGAGCTAGAAACCAGATTATGTCGAGATCTCGTTCCTATTATTATGATTGGAATTAGAAATTCCAGGGAATCGGGGAACGGAAATAGTCGTCCAAGAGAGAGAGAGAGTAGGCCAAAAGTTCTCTGAAGAATGGAATGAATTTTCCTCTTCTCTTCCATCATTAATTATAGCATTTAGGGAGAGATAACCTTTAAGAGATTTTCTCTCCTTTATGTTGAGATATTTTCCCATTTCTAGAGATATTCTCTCTTTGTAGAGATATTCTCTCATTTAGATTTAATCTGGCCATTAGATCTCAGCAGTGAATCTAAACTCTCTCTCATCCATCAGATCAATATTATGTTTGAGAATTAATCTGGGCCATTAGACTAATATGACCAAGTCTTAAAGTACCAGAGATGTGTTGATTTTATTAGGTCAGATGAGTCATTAAGTTTGATCATCTTTGGTTCTCTATATCTATTTCAGTGTCTAACAGTAAAGGTTCTGTAGGATAAAGATAGTATAAACCATTCGTCATACATGCATAAGTGACAAATGAATTGGAAAAAGAAATTCAAATTTCATTATCAGTAAACTTTAAATAATAATTCTGCTCAACAATTTGAGGTACAAATATTAAGTTTTTCCTAAAAGAAGGAACAAAATATACATTATTCAAATTTAAAGTTCTGTCTTCAAAAGAAAATATCACAAATCCCACATCCTTTGTAGACACCAAGCTCCCATCACCCCACTTGAAGCAGAAGTCGTTATCCTCTAAGCTTTTTCTTTTCCTGAATCCATTCAAGGAATAACAAATATGGTTAGTAGCAGCGGAGTCAATAATTCACGATGATACATTATCAGCTACTAAAAAAGCTTTGGTAATAAATACAATACATTTCCCTTTAGCCTTGAGGTAGGTAGGTCAATTCCTACGCCAGTGTCCGGTCTCATTGCAATAGTGACAGTTGTCCTTAGACTTGTCCACCTTGGCAGTTCGGGACACCTTCTTCTTCTTAACCTTAATAGCGTTTTTCTTGTAGGCTCTATGAGATCTCTTCTTAGATCCAGAGGTGAAGGCTATGTGCTCAGTAGCATGAGCCTCTCCAGTAGCCCTCTTTTTCTTAAAGAATCCCTCAGCGGTGTGAAGCTCCTTTATAACTCGGTAACAGTGTACCCTAGCTTATTCATAGAGTAGTTCAGCTTGAAAGTATCAAAAGATTCAGGGAGAGTTTCCAAGATCATATCTATCTTGGTATCTCCATCAATCTCTGATCCAAGAATTTCCATCTCATTAAGATTACTTATGATCAGCATCATATGTTCTCTAACGGGAGTCCCTGCTTTCATACGACAGTTCATAAACTGTTGAACCGCTTGTTGTCTAGCCTGACCCCCTTTCTCTCCAAACATCTCTTGGAGATTGAATAGCATATCACTGGCTGACTCAAAATCACGATGTTGTAGCTGCAACACATTGTTCATCGATGCTAAAATATAGCATCTCGCAATCTCATCGGATCTAAGCCAGGCTGTGAGGGCGTCCTTGTCTTCTTGAGTTGAATCATCATTCGTTTCAAGAGGACATGGGATGGTGAGTACCCATTTGTGCTTGTCCACGGTAAGGACGATGTCTAGGTTACGTTTCCAATCTACGTAGTTATCACCTTCCAGTTTATTCGAGGAAATGATAGTAGAGAGGGGGTTTAGAGACATGTGTCAGAAAGTTGAAACAATTTATTATTAGTCTTTTGTTTAGGATTTTAAGTTTAATATTAGAATAAAAAAAATCCAAAGGTGTTATGAACAAAATGACAATTTACTCCGTAAGGCATAATCATGATGTCAATACATAGTCATTAATGCATAGTCATGATGTCAATACATCAATGCTTTGACTAGCCACCTTATAAAAAAGTTTGATCACTCAAAATTATTCGCAGGGCCTCGAGGGAGGATTACTAGACTTAGTCTAAGTGTGTAATCAACCACTTAGTTCAACAAGATCTACTTTGAAAACAATCCGTTGAGGGGAGGCTTTGTCTCATCGTTTCACTTTTGAACGTAGCTATTAAAGCAACGTTAAGAGAAATGAGTCTTTGAGTAATCTCATTAAAGAGAGGGTCAGGAGGGTGACTCTTAGTCTGGCGACATATCACTTAACATTAGTGTTGGGGATCGTGGATTGCAAACAATTAGTACAACCCTCCCACTTAGTTTTTGGAATAGGCACATCATCTCTTGTACGTTTGGAAACACGATTTCGTGAGTAAAGAGAGATAGAGTAGATCACTAGAAAAAAAAAGAACCTTAAAATCAATATTTGTGAGGGGAGAGCAGTGTTAATGCACTAAGGCACAAGGAACATACTCGTATCTTTTTATCTATTAATTATTTTTACTAAGGAAAGTGTGTAAGATTAATAAATCTCACTTTTGCACTTGAAAATTTTTTAGATTCAAAATCTTCTAAAACTAATTTCTTCATCTTCATGACATCTTCTTTCAAGGCATCTTCATGGTGGTTGAGTGCATCAAGAAGAGGGGAAGAAGTTAGGAGTCACAAATCCGGATTCAAAATCCTGGATTCGCGGACTGACGTACACCTCGGACTTAAAGGGTCAAAAATGACACATCCGGTATCCGATTAAGCTGAAACGAATTGCATTAGATAGCTAACTTCCGTACCTTTAATTTGGTTTAAGAATGAATAATTTTCAAGTTCCGAGCAAAGAGTTATACCCGGTGTACTGAACCATAACAATTTGTCCAGAAATTTAAAAACAATTAAAAGGTAAGTCGGATAGAGGCGTATAGAGAAAGAGGTTTATTGAAACATTTTATTTGTATATTTGGATTTCAATTGTGTGTTATATTAATATATTAATAATTTACACAAAATAAAAGAAACAATATTCTACAAAATATTCAATAATTAATTTAAACTATAAGTGCAAAAGCTGGTTTAAACTATGTACAAACATTTTCAAACTTCTCAAAAAATTGATTTCGAATATGCTAAACATAAAATAATGAAAAAAAGCTTTTAATGTATTTATATAGCATATTTAAAAAGTGGAAAATCAACACAAATTTAATTTTAGAGGTCGTACCAAAAAATTAAAATTGTGTAAAATCTAGTCTTTGAAAAAACCATATTAATCAACCAAATTTTGAAAATAATTTTCTTATAATGATTTTAAATAACATGTACATGCTTATAATTTGACCATAGCTTTGATAACATTTGTTGGAATAGGTCTAGGGTTAAGAAAAATTATCATTAATTATATTAATGGCGGAATATAAAATTTATTTACAAGTTAAACAATTTTACTAACCTAGGTAAAGTGCATGAACATGAATAAATTTAAAAACATTATTTAAAGTTCTTGAGTGCAAACCTTACTCGTACCTTTAATTTGAAGCGTCTTGAGAAAGGTTGATATTCTTTCTTGGCTCGATTCCTTCACGTCTAATGTTGAACTTGAAAAAACTAAAGTTTCTATTACATGAGTCTTTAGAGGTTTAGAAGGATTTGTGTGTATGCCCAATTAAACACAATAGCTCAAGAACAAGTCTATGAGCTAAAGAGCTAATTAACTTTAAGTCTAATGAATACTTAGGTGCCAAAATAAAAAGGAATTTTAGAGAGAGAAAGAGAGAGGGTGGTCGGCTAGAATAGAGAGAGCAAAACCAAAAAAATTCTTTTCACATCTCTATGTGAGTCTCTATTTATAGGAGAACGAAAATCAAGAAAGGGCAATTACACTTTCCTATTATGCATTTATGACATAATAGTTTATTTTTCCTCCTCTTTGTCTAGTACATGACAGGCCAAATATGCTTCATTAGTGAGAGATATATTTTTTCCTTACTTACCATATTTATTTCATGCTCAAGGAAATTCATTTTCTCTTTTTCTTTTGGGTAATTATCTTTTTACTTAAAGGCAAAGAATCCTCTCATGTTAGGGTGAAGTTGGCTGAACTTTACACCTAGGGAGGATCATCTAGATGCTTTCTTATTTCTTTTAAGACAATTCTTAAAATACCCATTGTAGAATTATAATTGCACAAATAAAAAAATTAATTTCATAATGCCTTAAACGACTTTTCGGCTTTAGGAAATAATTTATATTTTCATCATATGAAAATATTCAAAATCTTATTTTGAAATTCACATCATTTTATGTCCATGTGGAAAAAAAATACCCTTTAGACATTTTCCGAGAAAAAGTCTAGTTCAACACTTGAACTTATTTTGACTTAGCTTCTAGTTTAACAATCTTACTCTAATGACCTGTAATAGTGACCTTATGGATCCAAATCAACAAAGATTGAGCTTCTATACTCGGACTCAAAAGTTCACAAACCTTTTTCCGAGTATTAGCTTAATGTCAACTAACTCCACTAAAGAGTTGACACTGAGAATCTCTCGGTTCAACTGAATTTATTTTCTATTCAAATTCAACTTAATTATATTGAGCGGATCCATTGAATGTTATCTATGTTTACCCTTCATGAATATCATCAACTAATTGAGATTTATAAAATTACCATTTTACCCTTCTAGTTGTTATTTCCTCAACTCTTTTAGCACTTGTGAATAAGTTAGAAAAAATGTATTGACGAGGAGCTAACAAGTCACATTGTTTCATCCAAATAAAGTCACTACTTAATTTTGGATACTGCACAGATCATTTATTCACAATCTAAGTAATAAAGCATGAGGTAATATACATTGCATCTCAGCAATCTTGTACATGAATTCCATATCTATGAGAACTTCATAAAGTTGGTTCATGACATATTCATAACTTAATATTTCACCAATAGGCCTTGTCTAGATCACATAATGGATCTAGAATTTGACTTTCTCAAATGAGAGTATTAATGCTATGAAATGACATGTCTCATTTCGAGATTTAGGTAAGCATGATGCGATTCATACATAGTGACCTTGAGATAGAAGATGTTAAATGGTTTGTTCTTCTATTGTCTCTAAAGGTGCACTGGTCAATTCAGTATATTCGAAAGACACACTAGAAGAACTATAGAGTTCCTAACTCACTATGCCTCGTAACCAGACATCCTAGATTCTTCCAACAATCATACTGGGATCAATAGTCCGTTGATCTTTAGATTGCGAATATATATCGTTTTAATCAAATTACGAAGACTTTGTTCACGCAAATCTACATTTGTCTCTTTATACATTGTTAGGTTTGATTAAGGACTATAAGAATATTAAATATCATAAATCTTCAATCAAATAAAAGGAATGAATGAACGTTTCAAATTTTATTAATTTAATCAGCAAATTACAAAGATTTATATATTACATCATTATGTAAATAAAAAATCTTCTAATAAGGACTTTACAAAGATTTATATATTATATTAATATATAAATAAACAATCTTCTTGTGGGCATCTCTGCCAACAAACTCCCACTTGACTCGAAGAACATGAGAGTAGTCCTTCATGCCTAAACCGTCTCGATGTTGGTCGAAGACCTTGTTGGATAGGGCCTTGGTGAAAGGATCTGCCAAGTTCTCAACCGTTGAGATTTTATTCACCTCCACGTCTCTGCGCTGCACGATCTCTCTAATCAAATGGTATTTCCTCTCAATATGCTTAGAGCGCTTATGGCTTCTAGGTTCCTTTGAGTTAGCAACAGCCCCACTATTATCACAATAAAGTGTCATGGGCTCGTTGACATTTGGAACAACTTCCAAATACTTAAGGAATTTTCTAAGCCATACAGCCTCTTTTGATGCTTCACAAGCAGCCACATATTCTGCTTCCATGGTGGAGTCAGCAATGCTTGATACTCCTCCAAACCACAGATCCACCATTCAGGTGGAACACAGATCTTGAAGTGGATTTCCTGGAATCCTTATCCGCCTGAATATCGGAATCGGTATACCCCGTCATATTCAGGTTGGTACCTGAATGTGTAAGCATCAAGTTCCTAGTTCTCCGAAGATACTTAAGAACATGCTTAACAGCAACCCAGTGCTCGGGTCCAGGATTTGATTGGAAACGGCTAACTACGCCAACGGCGAAACATATATCCGGTCTAGTGCACAGCATAGCATACATGAGACCTCCTACGGCTGAAGCATAGATAATCTTTCTCATGTCTTCAGTCTTGGGAGATTGGTCCTTAGAGAGTGAGACTCCATGTCTAAAGGGGTTTAGGCCCTTCATGGAGTTTTGCATAGCGAAGCGATCCAACACCTTAACTATATAAGATGCTTGGGAGAGCGACAGGGTCCGATTCTTTCAATCTCGAAAGATCTGAATCCCCAGAATGTACGCAGCTTCCCCTAGATCCTTCATATCAAACTGCTTAGTTAACCATATTTTAACCTCAGACAATTTACCTACATCATTCCCAATGAGTAGTATATCATCAACATACAATACTAGAAACACAACCTTGCCCTCGTGTATCAATTTATAGACACAAGGTTCATCTATCAACTGTTCAAAACCGAAGCTTTTAACAGTATCATCGAATCTAATATTCCATGATCTAGATGCTTGCTTTAATCCATAAATGGATTTAAGCAATTCACAAACTTTGTCCTCTTGATCACTTTCCACGAAACCGTCTGGTTGAGCCATAAAAATGCGCTCGTCAAGATTGGCATTCAGAAAAGCAGTCTTGACATCCATTTGCCAGATCTCGTAATCGATAGCGGCAGCTATGGATAGAAGCATACGGATGGATTTAAGCATTGCGACTGGCAAGAAGGTTTCTTCATAATCGATACCTTCTCTTTGGGTGTAACCCTTAGCCACTAGTCGCGCTTTGAACGTCTCAACATTCCCATCCGGACCCCTTTTCTTCTTATAGATCCACTTACACCCTACAGGTTTAACCCCTTCAGGTAGGTCTACAAGTTTCCAGACTTTGTTGACATACATCGAATGCATCTCAACTTCCATGGCATCAAGCCAAAGGTTTGATTCAGAACCAGCCATTGCTTGGCTGTAGGAAACAGGGTCATCCATGTCAGCGACGGCTACGAGAGTATCGCCATAAGACATGTACCTGTCAGGTTTTTCAAAAACCCTCCCACTACGTCGAAGTACTACTTGACGAGGTTCTGAAATGTTAGGTTGCGTTTCAGTTGGGGTAAGAACAGTTCTTTCAGATGAGGTAGAAGTATCCTCACCCAACTTTTCTTCAAGCAAAATTTTACTTCTAGGTTTCGTATTCTTCGCATAGCCCTCCTCAAGGAAACGAGCATTCGTGTTGACAAACGTTTTGTCGTCCTCGGGACTATAGAATGTGAAACCTTTGGTTTCCTTTGGATATCCAACAAACACGCATAATTCTCACCTACTAGCCAACTTGCTAGTCTTTTGCCTTAGCACATGTGCAGGGCAACCCCAAATTCTGATGTGGCTTAAACTAGCTTTACGCCCAGTCATCGTTCATAAGGAGTACCAGGGACCGTCTTAGACGGAACTTGGTTCAGAATATATGCGGCAGTTTCGAGGGCATATCCCCAAAAGGAATTAGGGAGTGATGAGTAACTCATTATTGATCTAACCATCCATCAAAGTTCGATTCCTTCTCTCTTCAGACAATTACTCACCATCTCGATCAGATCGAAGGGTTTTGATCTGTTTGCGAGTTTGCTTTTCCACTAAATCCCGAAAAACCTTAAATACGTTAAAGGTTTCGGATTTGTGTTTGAGCAAATAGACAAATCCATATCTTGAGTAATCATCGGTAAAGGTAACGAAATATTCGTATCCTCCCCGTGCCTGAATTTTGAGCGGACCACATACATCAGAATGTATTAGTTCCAGCAGCTCAGTGGCTCTTCGACCTTTATCTGAGAAAGGTCGTTTGGTCATTTTTCCTTCTATACAGGATTCACAAGTCGGCAGTGAGCCTATGCAGAGGCTTTAAGTGGATCATCCCTCACAATTCTCTTAATCCTATCTAGACTAATATGACCAAGTCTTAAGTGCCAAAGATGTGTTGATTTTATTAGATAAGAGGAGTCATTAATTTTGATCCTCTTGGGTTCCCTAATTAGATCATTATCTATTTCAGTGTCTAATAACAAAGGTTGTGTTGGATAAATATAGTATAAAGCATTCTTTAAACATGCATCAGTGACAAATAAATTGGAAAAAGTAATACAAATTCCATTATCAATCAACTTTAAATAATAATTCTGCTTAACAATTTGAGCTACAGATATTAAGTTTTTCCCAAAGGAAGGAACATAATACACATTATTCAAATTTAAAGTTCTGTCTTCGAAAGACAGTGTCACGGATCCCACAGCCTTAGCAGACACCAAGCTCCCATCACCCCATTTGAAGCAAAAGTCGCCATCCTCTAAGCTTTTTCTTTTCCTGAACCCATTCAAGGAACAACAAATATGGTTAGTAGCAGCGGAGTCAATAATCCATGATGATACATTATCAACTACTAAACAAGCTTCGGTAATAAGTATAATACCTTTCCCTTTAGCCTTGAGGTAGGTAGGACAGTTCCTGCGCCAATGTCCGGGCTTGTTGCAATGGTGACATTTTTCCTTAGACTTGTCCACCTTAGTAGTCCAGGGCACCTTCTTCTTCTGAACCTTGCTAGAGTTCTTCTTGTCGGCTCTATGAGATCTCTTCTTAGATCCAGAGGTGGAGACTCTGTGCTCAGTAGCATGAGTTTCTCCAGTAGTCCTCTTTTTCTTTAAGAGTCCCTCAGCGGTGTGAAGCTCCTTCATTAGCTCGGTAATAGTGTACCCTAACTTATTCATGGAGTAGTTCAGCTTGAAAGTATAAAAAGATTCAGGGAGAGTTTCCAAGATCATATCTCTTGGTTTCTCCATCAATCTCAGAGCCAAGGATTTTCATCTCGTTCAGATAACTTATGATCAGCATCATATGTTCTCTACCAAGAGTCCCTGATTTCATACGACAGTTCATAAACTGTCGTACCGCTTGGTGCCTAGCCTGACGCCTTTTCCCTCCAAACATCTCCTGGAGATTGTAGAACATTTCATAGGCTGACACAATATCACGATGTTGTTGACACAATCTCATTTATTTAATGACAAGTCATTAATTATTTTCATACTAATCAATGTAGTACGAAACGAGAAAATATTTATTTTCATCTTTTATTTATTTGAATCATCAAATTATATTATTATCAATATAATAACATAATATGATTCGTGAAATAAATGTAATAATAAATAACCAGTTATTTATTTAATTACTCAGAAAATAATTTTCTTAGCGTAAATCACAATTTACGTTGAATGAGAAAATCAATCATTTCTTGTTCACCAAAATCTCGTCCGAGAGACTATCATTGAGACCTTATGGACCCACATGAACGAAGCTTTAGAATAAAGCTCGGACACAAAAGTTCACAAATTTTTTCCGGCTTTTAATTCTTAATATTAGTCGATTCCACTAAAGGACCAATATTGAACATCTCTACGTTCAAATGCGTTTATATTTCCATTTGATGTGACAAAACTATTCTTCACACGGTCCACTGTGTATTTTACGATATTACCCTTTATGTGTATGATTAACTCAGAGGAATGTAAAATTACTGTTTTACCCCTGAGTTATTATTTCACCAAGTCCTCTGTTATTTGTGAACGAGAAAAACATAAAGTGAAATGTCTCAACATGTCACATGTTTTATTTCAAAGAATTCTTTATTCGATGAATACCAGGCCTGGTTTATTCGCTCACACTCTCATAACAGAGCATGGTGTGATACTAATGCCTTAGCATTGTTTTAACACAAATTCCATATCTGTGAATCACATGTTTCAACGAAACAGTATTATGACACCAACCGTCGGGTCAATGAAACTTCATTTAGCCATTGCCCATTGACAGATCAAATGTCATAAAGTGTTACAAGAATACATGTACTCACTTCAGGATTTAGGTAAATACTAAAATACCTCTCGTATGTGAGTTTGAGGTTTCGAGTGATTAAACGGTTTTATCTCGAACTTCAAAACTTCACTTGTCTTGTTCAATATCTTCATTAAGATATCAAGAATGAATTACAGAGTCACAACTCTCCATATCACAATATAAGATATCGTTTAATTCATTCTAACAATCATTACTAGGAATCGATTGCCCAATCGATCTTTAGATTGCGAACTATTATTTAAACTAGTCATAAGAAGGTATCGTGTCAAGTTTGTACTTAACACTTCTTTCGTTGATGACAGTTTTAGAGCGTAGACATAAATGCGTAAACACAATCTTAAATACGAATGGATATTCAATCTTTATTTAATTTCAAAGCAAAACAAATACAAAAGTATTTAATACCAAAAATCTCCTTTGTGGGCATAAATGCCAACAAACTCCCACTTGACTCAAAGGAGATGCGAATGATCTTTCAGTCCTAATCCTTCTAGGTGTCCCTCCAAGACCTTACTGGTTAAAGGCTTCGTGAATGGATCAGCAAGGTTGTCCAACGTTGAGATCTTCATAACCGTAGCGTCCGCTCTATGAACTATATCTCGTACCAGGTGGTATTTCCGCTCGATGTGTTTCGAGCGCTTGTGACTTCTTGGTTCCTTACAGTTAGCAACGGCTCCACTGTTATCACAGTAAAGTGTAATGGGCTCGATGGCACTTGGAACTACTTCCAAGTACATCAGGAATTTCCTCAGCCACAGACCCTCCTTTGCAGCTTCGCAAGCTGCCACATACTCGGCTTCCATGGTCGAGTCAGCAACACAAGTTTGCTTTATACTCCTCTAGACCACAGATCAACCATTCAGGGTGAACACAGACCCTAATATGGATTTCCTGGAATCCTTATCCGCTTGAAAATCGGAATCGGTATACCCCGTCATATTCAGGTCATCACCTGAGTATGCAGGCGTATAATTTATCGTTCTCCGGACATACTTGAGAATATGCTTGACCGCAACTTAGTGCTCGGGTCCAGGATTCGATTGGAATCTACTTACCACGCCCACTGCGTAACAAATATCTGGCCTAGTGCAGAGCATTGCATACATGAGACTTCCTACGGCTGAGGCATAGGGAATATGTCTCATGTCCTCTATCTCTTGAGGAGTCTTGGGAGACTGCTCACTAGATAGATCCACTCCATGTCTGAAAGGTAGCTGTCCTTTCTTGGAGTTCTGTATACTGAAGCGATCCATGATCTTATCAATATAAGATGCTTGAGAAAGCGCTAACTTTCGGTTCTTCCGATCTCTAAAGATCTGAATCCCCAGAATGTAAGCCACTTCTCCAAGATCCTTCATCTCAAACTGCTCCAATAGCCAGATCTTAACCTCTGATAACTTTCCCACATCATTCCCAATGAGTTATATGTCATCTACATAAAGGATTAAGAAGACCACTTTTCCATCGTTTATCATCTTATAAACACATGGCTCATCTAATGACTGATCAAAGCCGTAGCTTTTCACAGTCTCGTCGAATCTAATATTCCACGATCTAGATGCTTGATTTAGTCCATAAATGGACTTTAGCAACTCACAAACCTTGCCCTGTTGACCTTTCTACATGAACCCGTCTGGTTGAGCCATGTAAATGCGCTCGTCAAGATTTCCATTCAAGAATGCAGTCTTGACATCCATCTGCCAGATTTCATAATCTAGGGCGGCAGCAATGGATAAAAGAGTACGAATGGACTTTAGCATCGCCACGGGCGAGAAGGTATCTTCATAGTTGATACCTTCCTTTTGTGTGAACCCCTTCGCCACAAGTCGTGCTTTAAATGTCTCGACACTTCCATCCGATCCTCTTTTCTTCTTGTAGATCCATTTACACCCAACGGGCTTGATGCCTTCAGGTAAATCTACAAGTTTCCAGACTTCGTTGACATACATCGAATGCATTTCAACGTTCATGGCTTCTTGCCATAGGTTTGCTTCAGAACTCTGCATCGCCTGGGAAAATGATACTGGATCATCTTCCTCCTTGTATGCGACTGGAGCAAAGGCCTCTCCGATGTACATCAATCGCTCAGGTTGTCGTACAATCCTGCTACTGCGACGAATCGTAGGAGGCTCAAGTTCTGAATGTGGTTCTTCTATTGTTGGTGTAGGACTTGTCCTATCTTGTGAAGTACCAGCTACTTCACCCAACATCTCCTTCAGCACAAGTTTGCTTCTCGGTACGGTATTCTTCATATAATCCTCCTCAAGAAACCTAGCGTTCGTGCTAACGAACGTTTTCTTGTCAGTAGGACTTTAGAATGTGTACCCTTTTGTTCCTTTTGGATATCCTATGAAAATACATAATTCTGAACGACTAGCCAACTTGCTAGTCTTTTGTCTCAGCACGTGTGCTGGACAACCCCAGATCTTGATGTGGTTTAGAACAGATTTCTTACCACACCATCTCTCGTAGGGAGTGCCGGGAACCGTTTTTGACGGAACCTGGTTCAGAATATGAGCTGCCGTTTCTAAGGCATATCCCCATAACGAATCAGGAAGAGATGAGTAACTCATCATTGATCTCACCATATCTAGTAGCATCCGGTTCCTTCTCTCTGACACACTGTTTTGTTGTGGAGTGCCAGGTGATGTAAGCTGAGAATGGATGCCTTCTTCTTTAAGGAGATCCTCGAACTCATCAGACAAGTACTCTCCGCCTCGATCTGATCGAAGGGTTTTGATTTGTTTCTCTCTTTGCTTCTCAACCAAGCCCGATATTGTTTGAACATTTCAAAAGTATCGGATTTGTATCGCATTAAGAAAACATGACCAAAATGTGAGTAGTCATCAGTGAAGGTTACAAAGTATTCGTAACCTCCTCTTGCCTGAATATTGATTGGACCACATACATCACTATGTATGAGTTCCAACACTTGTGTGGCTCTTAGACCTTTCGAAGAGAAAGGTCTCTTGGTCATCTAGCCTTCAAGACAGGATTCACACGTGGGCATAGATCCCACGTTTAGAGATTTCAAAAGACCATCCTTTGTTAACCTCTTAATCCTATCTAGGCCAATATGTCCAAGATGTAAGTGCCATAGATATGTATCATTCGTTTCATCACTATGAAATGTCTTACGCTTCCTGAGTGAATCACTATTCACCTCAGTGTCCAAGATTGTCGGCTCATTAGGATAAAGATAATAAATAGAATCTACTCGATCAGCTTTAGAAATAAAACAACCATTAAAAAAAATTCAATACCATTATTGACTTTAAACTCATAATGTTATTCTTCTAAACGACCAAAATAAATTAAGTTCTTGCAAAAATCTAGAACATAATAAACGTTATTCAATAATAAAGCCTTATTCCCAAAATTCAGCTGCATGGTCCCGACAGATCTGGCTCTGACCTTCGTTCCATTCCCCCAGTTGAACGTGAACTATTCTTCACCTAAGCTTCTGGTTTTCCTGAAACCATTCAGATTACACACAATATGGTCAGAAGCCCCGCAGTCTAAAATCCAGGGTGATTCTTTATATGTCGTGTAACATGCTTGGGTGACGAAAGCCATACCTTTCCCCTTGACAGTCTTGAGGTAGGCAGGACATTTCCTTCGCCAATGGCCGACTTCTCCGCAATGGTGGCACTTGTGTTTAGACTTGTCCACCTTTGCGATGCCCTTGCCCTTGACATCTGCAGTCTTCTTGTAAGGCGTCTTGGATCCCGTTCGGTTGGCGTTTTTGGGACCCTTCATCACTCTCTTCGATCCAGAAGTGAAAGCCCTATGTTCAGCAACATTGGCTTCACCAGTCTTCTTCTTGGTCTTAGGGAGATGTCCCTCGGCAGTCTGCAACTCCTTCATCAGCTCGGTTACAGAATAATCGAGCTTGTTCATGGAGTAGTTCAGACGAAAGCTATCAAAAGTATCTGTCAGAGTCTCCAAGATCATGTCGACCTTGGTGAGTCCATCGATCTCCGATCCGAGAATCTCCATGTCGTTCAGGTGACCCATGATCACTAGTATGTGGTCCCTGACTGACGTTCCCGGCTACATCCGACAATTCATGAGATTTCGGATTGCCTGCTGCCTCGCCTGACCCCCATGACATCCAAACATGTCATGAAGATTGTAGAGCATGTCATATGCCGTGGCAATGTCCTTGTGAGATTTTTGCAACACATTGCTCATGGAACCCAAGATATAACACTTGGAAATCTCATCGGACCTCACCCACGTGTCATAGGCGTACTTGTCCTCCTGGCTTGAGTCAGCACTCGGAGCTGGAGGACACGGGGTAGTGAGAACATACTTGTGCTTTTCCACCGTCAGTACGATGTCGAGGTTACGTTTCCAATCAACGTAATTCTCACTCTCGAGTTTGTTATAACTCAGTATAGATGCAAGTGGATTCATGATATTGCTGAAATTAAATGAAATGAATAAATTTAGCATATGCTACAGTTTCGAATTATGATGCATGTACAATCCTAAATTAGCGAGGAAAGCGATAAATAATTCATGGTATTATGAACAAAAATGATCAATTACTTTTCCTAGGGGAAACCGCAATTGATCGTCTTTCATAGTCGTGACACATCACTATTTAGTTTGAACCATAAAGGAAGTCACAACTTCTAGTTCTCGCTAATTACCATGGACTTTGGTCACTTATGTTTAACGCATAGCCTCTATGGAGGGTTACTTTAAACAATAAGTCTAAGCGTGTAACCAACATGTGGGCCCTTATCCAAGTTACTTTGAAAACGGTTCTCCTAGGGGAGACCCCGCTTCATTGTTCCTCTTTATATCTTAGTTCGTAACAATTTAATTAACTATGTGCTTCCGAAGTACTTCCATTAAAGGGAGGGCCACGAGGGTGACTCTTAGTTCATTCACACAAGTTAATTAAATTCATGTCGCGGACCTCGGGTTATTTCAACGACAAATAACCCTCCCACTTAGTTTTTGCAAAAATCATATTTTTGTGGACGATGTTCAATTTCATAACTAGTTATTTAAATTAAACTATAGTGATGCATGAACAATTCATATAGTGTTGGCGTTCTATCCTATATGACATGTGGATGAATATGAGATAAGATTAAATAAATAGAAACATAATATTTAACTTATATAATGGCCCATTTCTAAATTTACAACCCTTTACAAAAGAAAAATAAATAAACTACTTTATTCCTAGTCTTGTGTCGAGTCGACGAATTTCCGAGTTTTAAAACTTAGAGATTAATATCTCCCACTCAAATAACTAAATTCACTTTTATTATTTCAAAAATAATATAAGCAAACTTAATTATTCAAGATTTTAAATTTATTCGGAAACGATTTCTGAATCTCGGTCGTCGGGCCTAACCCTAGCTAGCACACGCGCGTCCGAAGACACACGGCCACGCTAGGGTTTTGGCCGATCCAAACAGCCCTCATGTGTCTCATAAACTGATCCTTGGGCCATTCGGAATGGTCCGGGATAGCTCCCACGCGTTACATAACGCGAGGCCATTCCCGGTGGTCGCCTCCATTCTTCTTCTTGTCCTCCCGGATTACAAATTACAAAATTTAAATTTACAACAAATTACAAATTTAAATAAAATAAAAATAAAAACCGGGACGTAACCCCTAAACAATCCTAGGGCCAATTAGAATCAAGATCCATTCACAAAACACACATACATTCACAAATGCAAATCATATAAAAACGCCAACACATAAAATCAATTTTAATGACAATTATGGCTCTGATACCATTTGTTAGAATTTAGTTAACAATTAACCTAATTAATCATGAAACATATCTATATACGGCGGAAATTCATAATTCAATAATACATATTAAAAACGTTTTCTAACATATTCATAACCATGTCATTAAATCTAAACTAGCATGTCAACAAATTTATGTACATATCAATAAATTCATTTAAGCATGCAAACGAACAATCTAAATAAATATAATCATTCTACAATACTATATCATTCAGATCTAATTCGTTTAAGAGACACTTACATAGGGTTTGGATCTGCGAGAGCAAGTCTCGGTGTACGTCCAAGTGATCGGCCGATCCTTTACACCACGCACGTCAAGGAGATCCTCAAATCTGTCGTGCCTTCGTTCCTCCAAAAGTAGCCGGCCCTGGGGAGAGAAAAATCACTCAAACAACTACAAGTTGAGTCAATGATAATACTCAAGGGATTTTAGGAGACAAAGAGGGTGGAATCTTTCGTCGGAACAAGGGAAGAAGGGGAAACTCAAAGAAAAGGAAGGGCTGCCGGGAAATTGTTTTCCTCTCTCTCTTTCTCTCTTAATTTCGGCCAAAACCTCTCAAGCACAAGGGGGAAGAGGTTTGGCTGAGTGTTGGTCGAAATTAAGCTAGGGATACCAAAGAGAGAGCCTCTTTTTATATCAGAGAGAATGGGTTTAAGTTAGGTCAAAATCCAGTTAAGACCCATTAGTCAAACTTAAGCCCAAAACTCTTTTTAATAAGTTTAAACAATTTTTCCAGCCCATAAAACACTTATTATGGCCGGCCATATTGTCCTTATTATCTCCCAAATTTATTTGATTTATTTCTAAAATAATATTTAATTAATTTAGAACATCTCATTTATTTAATGACAAGTCATTAATTATTTTCATACTAAACAATGTAGTACGAAACGAGAAAATATATATTTATTTGAATCATCAAATTTTATTATTATCAATATAATAAATAAATGTAATAATAAATAACCAGTTATTTATTTAATTACTCAGAAAATAATTTTCTTAGCGTAAATCACAATTTACGTTGAATGAGAAAATCAATCATTTCTTGTTCACCAAAATCTCGTCCGAGAGTCTATCATTGAGACCTTATGGATCCACATGAACGAAGCTTTAGAATAAATCTCGGACACAAAAGTTCACAAACTTTTTCCGGCTTTTAATTCTTAATATTAGTCGATTCCACTAAAGGACCAATATTGAACATCTCTAAGTTCATATGTGTTTATATTTCCGTTTGATGTGACAAAACTATTCTTCACACGGTCCACGGTGTATTTTACGATATTAACCTTTGTGTGTATCATTAACTCATGAGGAATGTAAAATTACCGTTTTACCCCTGAGTTATTATTTCACCAAGTCCTCTGTTATTTGTGAACGAGAAAAACATAAAGTGAAATGTCTCAACATGTCACATGTTTTATTTCAAAGAATTCTTTATTCGATGAATACCAGGCCTGGTTTATTCGCTCACACTCTCATAACAGAGCATGGTGTGATACTAATGCCTGAGCATTGTTTTAACACAAATTCCATATCTGTGAATCACATGTTTCAACGAAACAGTATTATGACACCAACCGTCGGGTCAATGAAACTTCATTTAGCCATTGCCCATTGACAGATCAAATGTCATAAAGTGTTACAAGAATACATGTACTCACTTCAGGATTTAGGTAAATACTAAAATACCTCTCGTATGTGAGTTTGAGGTTTCGAGTGATTAAACGGTTTTATCTCGAACTTCAAAACTTCACTTGTCTTGTTCAATATCTTCATTAAGATATCAAGAATGAATTACAGAGTCACAACTCTCCATATCACAATATAAGATATCGTTTAATTCATTCTAACAATCATTACTAGGAATCGATTGCCCAATCAATCTTTAGATTGCGAACTATTATTTAAACTAGTCATAAGAAGGTATCTTGTCAAGTTTGTACTTAGCACTTCTTTCGTTGATGACAGTTTCAAAGCGTAGACATAAATGCGTAAACAAAATCTTAAATAAGAATGGATATTCAATTTTTATTTAATTTCAAAGCAAAACAAATACAAAAGTATTTAATATCAAAAATCTCCTTTGTGGGCATAAATGCCAACAGTTGTTGCAATACATTTTTCATCGATGCTACAATATAGCATCTCGCAATCTCATCGGATCTGAGCCAGGCCGCAAGGGCGTCCTTGTCCTCTTGAGTCGAATCATCATTCGTTTCAGGAGGACATGGGGTGGTGAGAACCCAATTGTGCTTGTTCACGGTAAGGACAATGTCTAGGTTACATTTCCAATCTACGTAGTTATCACCTTCCAGTTTATTCGAGGAAAGGATAGTAGAGAGGGGGTTTAGAGACATTTTGCTGAAAGGTGAAACAATTTACGATTAGTCTTTTGTTTAGGATTTTAAGTTTAATTTTATTTAGACAGAAAAAATCCAAAAGTGTTATGAAAAAAATGACACTTTACTCCTTCGAGGGAAGGCCGCAAAGAGTCGCCTTTCATAAGTAAATGACACATCATTAATGCATAGTCATGATGTCAATACATCAGGGTTTGACTAGCCACCTTATAAAAATATTTGATCACTCAAAACTTTTCGCAGGCCCTCGAGGGAGGATTACTAGAGTTTGAGTCTAAGTGTGTAACCAACAACTTAGTTCAACAAGATCTATTTTGAAAACAATCCGCCGAGGGGAGGCCTTGTCTCATCGTTCCACTTAAGAACGTAGCTATAAAAGCAATGTTAGGAGCAATGCGTCTATGAGTACTTTCATTTAAGAGAGGGTCACGAGGGTGACTCTTAGTCCGACGACATATGCACTTCACATTAGTGTTGGGGATCGCGGGTTGCAAACAATAAGTACAACCCTCCCACTTAGTTTTTAGGAAAAATAAGGGGATCCTGGATTGCAAAGAAGTGCAATCCTCCCACTTAATTTTTTGGAAAAATGGCAAAAAGAGATAGAGTGGATCACTAGAAAAAAGAACCCTAAAATTCATATTTGTGAGGGGAGAGCAGTGTTAATGCACTAAGGCACAAGGAACATACTCAGATCTTTTTGTCTATTAATTTATTTTTCCTAAGGAAAGTGTGTGAGATTAATAAATCTTCACTTTTGCACTTGAATGTTTTTGAAATTAAAAATCTCCTAAAACTAATATCTTCATCTTCATGACATCTTCCTTCAAGGGCCCTTCATATGGTTGAGTGCGTGAACGTCGGCAATCCACGGAACAAACAAGAAGATGGGAGGAAGTTAGGAGTCGCAAAATCCGGATTAAAAAATCTGGACTCGCGGACTGCCGCACACCTCGGACTTAAAAGGTCATAAATGACACATCCGGTATCCGATTGAGCTGAAACCAATTGCATTAGATAGCTAACATCCGTACCTTTAATTTCGTTCAAGAAACACTAATTTTCAAGGTTGGAGCAAAGATATATGCCCGTTTTATTGAGCCATAATAATTTGTCCAGAATTTGAAAAACAATTAAAAGGTACGTCGGATCTAGGTGTAAAGAGAAAGAGGTTTATTAAAACATTTTAATTGTATGTTTTGATTTCAATTGTGTGTTGTATCAACATATTAATAATTAAACACAATATAAAATAAACAACATAATATAAAAAATTCAATAACAAATTTAAACTAGAAGTGCAATAAACTAGTTTAAACTATGTACACAAATTTTCAAACTTGAGTATGCTAAACATAAAATAATTAAAAACTGTTTTTAATGTATTTATATAGCATATTTAACAAGTGAAAAATCAACACAAAATTAATTTTAGAGGTCGTACCAAAAAATTAAAATTTATCTAGTCATTGAAAAAACCATTATTCAAGCAAATTTAGAAAATAATTTTCTTATGATGATTTTAAATAACATGTACATGCGTAACTTTGACCATAGATCTGATACCATTTGTAGGAATAGGTCTACGATTAAAGATAAATTTATCATTAATCATATTAATGGCTGAATATAAAATTTTATTTTAGAAGTAAAACAATTTTTACTAACTTAGATAAAGTGCATATACATGTTATATGTTAAAACATTATTTAATCAACTTGAGTACTAACCTTTCTTGTGTCTTCAAACTTGAAGTGTCTCGGCAAAGGTGGATCTTCTCGTCTAGCTTGATTCCTTCAAACCTACACAAGAACTTGAGAAACCTAAGATTTCTATTACAAGAGTCTATAGAGGTTTAGAAGGATTTGTGTGTGGACACAATTAAACAATATGAGCCAAGAACAATTCTTGGATCATAAGCTAATTCTCTATATCAAGTATGGATCTAGGTGCAAAATAAGAAGAGTATTTTCTAGAGAGAAAGAGAGAGAGGGTCGGCCACAAGAGGGAGAGAGCAAGAAAAAGCTTAACCTTCACATCTCTATGTGAGGCTCTATTTATAGGAGAAGGAAAAATCTATAAAGGTCAATTATTCATTCATGAATGAATAATGTATTCATGACACAATATTTGATTTTCCATTCCCTTTTCCCTCTTGGTTTGGCCGGCCATATACCTTGCATTAGTGAGGAAATTTGTTTCCTCACTTAGGTTATTTATTTCCTTCTAAAGGAAATTCATTTCTCTTTTTCTTTTGGGTAATTATCCTTATAATTAAAGGGAAATAAAACTCTCCTCTTGATGCTAAATTGGCCGAACTTCTACCTAGAGAGGAGCATCTAGATGCTTCCTTATTTCTTTTAAGACAATTCTTAAAATACCCATTGTAGAATTATAATTGCACAAATAACGAAATTAATTTCATAATGCATTAAACGACTTTTCGGCTTTAGGAAATAATTTATATTTTCATCATATGAAAATATTAAAAATCTTATTTTGCCATTCACATCATTTTATGTCCATGTGGACAAAAATACCCATTAGACATTTTCCGAGAAAAAGTCTAGTTCAACATTTGAACTTATTTTGACTTAACTTCTAGTTTAACAATCCTACTCTAATGACCTGTAATAGTGACCTTATGGATCCAAATCAACAAAGTTTGAGCTTCTATACTCGGACTCAAAAGTTCACAAACCTTTTTCCGAATATTAGCTTAATGTCAACTGACTCCACTAAAGAGTCGACACTGAGAATCTCTCGGTTCAAATGAATTTATTTTCTACTCAAATTCAACTTAATTATATTGAGCGGATCCATTGAATGTTATCTATGTTTACCCTCATGAATATCATCAACTAATTGGGAATTTTAAAATTACCATTTTACTTTTCTAGTTGTTATTTCCTCAACTCTTTTAGTAATTGTGAATAAGTTAGAAACAATGTATTGACGAGGAGCTAACAAGTCACATTGTTTTATCCAAATAAAGTCACTACTTAATTTTGGATACTGCGCAGTTCGTTTATTCACAATCCAAGTAATAAAACATGAGGTGATATACATTGCATCTCAGCAATCTTGTACATGAATTCCATATCTATGAGAACTTCACAAAGTTGGTTCATGACATCTTCATAACTTAATATCTCACCAATAGGCCTTGTCTAGATCACGTAATGGATATAGAATTTGACTTCCTCAAATGAGAGTATTAATGCTATGAAATGACATGTCTCATTTCAGGATTTAGGTAAGCATGATGCGATTCATACATACTGACCTTTAGATAGAAGATGTTAAATGGTTTGTTCTTCTATTGTCTCTAATGGTGCACTGGTCAATTCAGTATATTCGAAAGACACACTGGAAGAACTATAGAGTTCCTAACTCTCTATGCCTCGTAACCAGACATCCTAGATTCTTTCAACAATCATACTGGGATCAATAGTCCGTTGATCTTTAGATTGCGAATATATCGTTTTAATCAAACCATGAAGAGTTTGTTCACACAAATCTACATTTGTCTCTTCATACATTGTTAGGTTTGATTAAGGACTATAAGACTATTGAGTATCATAAATCTTCAATCAAACTAAAAGGAATGAATGAACGTTTCAACTTTTATTAATTTAATTAGAAAATTACAAAGATTTATATATTACATCAATATGTAAATAAACAATCTTCTAATAAGGACTTTACAAAGATTTATATATTACATCAATATGTAAATAAACAATCTTCTTGTGGGCATCTCTGCCAACAGTATTGACAAGGAGCTAACAAGTCACAACGTTTCATCCAGACGAATTCTTTATTCTATTTGGACATCGGTCGGTACATTTATTTACAATCCAAGTATCAAAGCATGAGGTGATATACATTGTGTTTTAGCAATCTTGTACATGAATTCAATATCTATGAGAATTTCACAAAGTATACTCATGTCAACTTCATAACTCAATACATCACTGATAGAGCACATCTAGTTCACCAGGCTTGGATCTAGAGTTTAACTTTCTCAAATGTATATATTAAAGTTATGAAATGACATGTCTCATTTCAGGACTAAGGTAAGCACGATGTAATTCATACATAGTGATCTTGAGACAGAAGAGGTTAAATGGTTTTTTTCTTATATTGTATCTAAATGTGCACTAGTAAATTCAGTATCTTCGGAAGATACACAGGAAGAACTATAGAGCTCTCAACTCTCTATGTCTCGTACCCATATATCATAGATTTTTCCAACAATCATACTAGGATCAATAGTCCGTTGATTTTTAGATTGTGAATATTTTGGTTTAAGTAAACCATGAAGAGTATGTTCACGCAAATCTACATTTATCTCTTCATACGTTGTTAGGTTTGATTAAGGATTATAAGACTATTGAATATCATAAATCTTTAATCAAACGAAAAAAGAATAAATGAAAGTTTTAACTTCTATTAATTTAATCAGCAAATTACAAGAAGAACTCATGAGAGATTTATATTATATCGATATACAAATAAATATTCTTCTTGTGTGCATCTCTGCCAACATTAGCCCCATCCAATCTCATTGACCCTCTAGAAATAACTAGAGTATGTCGAGCATTTTCTCGTCAACAAAATAGGGTAAGTTATATACTTGATGGGGGAGCCAGAATTATGCGATAAATTTCTCACTAAATATTTCGCAAAATGTTTTACATGTAAGTATTTTGCATCACAACCCGCTCTTTTTTGTAGTGCACGAGTAATCATATCTAAAAGCATAAAACATTTTCATAATCTTCAAATCCCTAAAATCAACATATTCAATCGCTTATATCAAACAAAAATAAATAGTATAATAAACAATAGAAACATGAAAGAGAAATAAGGAGATAGAGATTTGTCACAAAAATTTCAAAAATAGAAACATTCAAACTCAATTATAAAGGAGGGCGGATCTTTACTGAGAATTTTTGCGAACAATGAAATTTTTTTATAAAAGAGGGGAATTTTTACTGAGTTTGAAATCAAAACCATAAAATAAAAATACTTACTTGAAAATGTAATCGCTTGAAATCTCTGTAAACTTTGTCAAGGTTTTGCATAGATTAGGGTTTTGAGTTTTGTGGAAAAGATGAATCGGTGGTTAATTTGCTTTGCATTTATTTTCTTTTTCCGTTTCAAACGTTTTTATAAATAAATGCAGTATCAATTTCCTTGTTAATAAATGATCTTAATTAAATTTTATATTAATTTATCAAACCGGCAAAAAAGCATGGGCAGGAAAAATTCAGGGCCTATTTCATCTATGAAAATTTGTTAAACTATTGGATGGGGCTATCTACGCTAATTTTACAAAATCACGACTATTTCCAATATTACCTACGTTAATATGACTAGTATATGCAATAACCTTAAATCTAACTAAGATGAGCGTCGTTACACACATAAGGCGAACCACTGCACCCGGGCATTAAGTCCATTTCTTTGTCTTTTTCAAGCATTGGCGGTCCATAGAACCATTCCGCTGACAACGTATTTAGAGATTAACCATATGAGATCCCACTATTAAGTAAAATACAAGACTACTTACTTAAGAGTGGCATCTCGTATTTTTTTTGTACTTGGACGTGCTTTTACCCATCTACCAACATGTTCTTGATTCGAGAAAAGCATGTTGCCTAAGAGGTCAATCTAGTCGTATAACTTATTCACCTAGATTTTTGTTTTCCCCACTTTTTCTTCTTCTTTATATTTCTGAAAATAAATTAAGAACATCAAAATAATGATGACCCGTGATAACATCAACATGCATGGTCAAAGAAAACGTAAACTTGTGTTTTGACTTTTGACCCAATACTGTGTACTTTCTATGGTCCTAAGGAGATATAATTTATTTTGTGCTCATTAGAACTATATATGGTGATTAGATTGCACTCGTACATTAAAGCTAGTCATATGGGTTCGATTTTTAGCGTTACACGCTTTTCTAGAAATAAAAAGTAAATGTGTACCGTATATGGTTAAGCTTGCGTTTGAAATATTAAATAGAAAAGGAAACATAGTAAAAATTTAGCATATACAAAAGTACAATGATTTTCTCATATATATTGCGATAATTTTACCTTGCAAATAATCTTCTATCTCGTACTTCGAAATTTGAGACAAGATCAACTGAGAATCTCAATCCATTGATCCTACATATAATGATACAAGTCTTCGACTTATATTCTGTGACCCATAGCAGGAAAGAAATTGAAAATAATTATTAGGAGCCATTTAATATGAGAAAATTCAACCACGGTATAAAAATTTGGTTTTAATTTTTTTTTTTTTTTTGTAGAGATAGTCATTATATTCATTATTACTACGTATCAGCAAATTATCTAAATATTCCTTGTAATTATTTCGATATACATAGCTAATTCTTTATACGAAATTTTTGCTATAAGAGAATATTTTATATTTTCAGATATTTGCAATTGCATACAAAAGAAAATATAGAAATTATAACGTGAGGCCGATCGAGACATGTAATAGGAATGGAATGGAGAAATACAACGGAAAGGAATCCATGAATAATGGGAATGATTTATTTAATTATTTTATAAAGTCCATGCGGGACAAAGAAAATTCTATCCTTAATCAACGGAGTTCTTGGTACCCGCAAATAACCACTTTTGTCGGCTTTTTTCTTTCTGTGGGTTGTTCTTATTATGCCCTCCACTAGCATGACACTGGTAATAGAAGAGCAAAATCATTAATCCGAAGTTCATATTGATTTAAGCTTTCTATTCAAGAAGAAAACTGGTGGTGATTATTTTACGGATAAAGAGGTATATACTTTTTTATAGTATTGAGTTTTCAAAATACTCAATTTATTAAAAGTTTTGGTTAATACTCGGTTGTAAAAATTAACGAAAATTAAAGGACTACTATACTCTTTTCGGAAAAATTAATTTCTGAAAATTAACGAATATAAGGCCGGATTTCATGTACATGGATAGATTCACTTTCTCTCTCCAATTAAAGTGCCGGATAATTTGGAAATAAAGAAAAATTAATGAAGACTTTTATTTTTTGGCGGGATATATTATTTTGGATAGTTGTTATATACTAAATCAGACCTCTTAAACTCTTACCCATTTCAACACTCCGACTTTAATCTCTCACTACCACCGATTAAACACTTAAACGTCACTCCTTTTCTCTATGTAAACCCACTCGACATTTTCTCTCACTGCAAACCCAAACCATCGACATTTTCTCTCTCTGCGAAACCGAAACCTCGCTTTCTCTGTCTGCATTTTACTATCGGTATGTTTCTATCCATCCATTAATGTTCATTTTCGAGTTCTTCTCTGGTTTCTCCATCTTCTTTAAGCTTCGATTTTTACGAGGAAGTTAACAAATATTATTATTTACAAAAGTAACAGAACATGCGAAATTGTACAAATATACTGTCGTAAATAATTAACCAAAATTAACAACAACAAAGAGTTTAATATAACAGTACAAGAGGAACTGTATTGTATTAAACTAACGTAGAAAATTAACATAAATGATAGAAAATTATGAACCTTGTCTTCGTATAAATTAACGCAAATTAATATCAGTTAAACATTGGGATAATTGATATGAACGATACAGATAGAAAAGAGGACGTTCTTCATATTTAAATGTTGATAATTAACAGTCCCGTCTAAATTTAGAGTTTAAATGAAAAATATTCGAAATTCTGCAAAATTTTAAAATTGTAATATTAAAGGCTATAAAATAGGAAAATCGAAACAGTGTTAAGATTTAGGACGATCAGCATGGAAATTGTAACACCATGTTAGTTTGATTTGAAAATGATTAACTTTCTCTCTCCAATTATGTATATAAAAGGAAATATCATTAAAGTATATAAACGAAAACAAATTCCAAATTAATTACATGAAATCAGTGGATACGAAAAAAAAAATTAACAAAAATTAACTCGTATTAAGTTTGCATGTACTTCAAGTATAATTTGCAACATGAATAGTATGAAACGATGTTTACTTACTAAGAAAAATCGAGTCATGAATGAAATATATAACAGTTTAAAATGAAATCAACAAAAAATCTTTAATTGTTCAGTTGACTAATTCAAATATTAATCAAATCCAGTAATTAACTATTTCAAATCCATGAAATCAGGGGAAAGGATAGGAATTAAATATTTCACAAATACAAATTAACGCAAATTAATTATTTCAAATCCATGAAATCAGGGGATATGATTTTAATGTTTCGTTGTTATATATAAAAAATTATACGCAAATTAACTAGTATTTCATATGGACGAGTATATTTTAACTGTAACTTCCAATCGAGCATATATATATATAATATATATGTAATATATATAATATATATGTAATATATATATAATATATATAATCGAGCCATTAAAATATATTTGATTAAAATTAAATCAGCAACAAAATCACTTCTTAATTATTAGTTGACTATTTCAAAAAGATATTAAATACATTAAATAACGGTTGCAAATTGGATAATTGAAAATTAAACACGAAAATCCTGAATTTTAGGTTAATTTGCGTTAGTATTTAAAAACTGGATTAATTAAATTATTTAATCGCAAACAAAAAAAGGGCATAATTATAATTGCATCTCCCATTAAAAACTGCCACGTAGTACTGGATTGGTATTTTTTTTAAAACGTTTGCAAAACATTTTATAATTTACAATTGCAACGTTTCATTTGACTTAGTTAGAGCAATTTTTCTTATTTTATTGCAGCGAAGATGATTATTTTGGTGTTCTTTTGTCGTATGCTAGTAATGGGCGTGTCCTGAAATAAATTTTGAAACAGAAATTTAACGTCACGTTATAAAAAATGACGTTTAAGTATCTAAAAGTTTCTTAGGACAATTTCTAACAGGAAAATTTTCCTATGCGACATGCTGCATATAAAACTTTTATATACGAATTTTTCGATGCGACGGCGTTGCATTTATTGTTGTATCTAAATATATTTACAGATACGACAATAAAACTATTAAATACAACAAAAGTCTCATCTAAAATCTCTTTTTTGTCTTAGTAATGCTACCAACAATCAAGTCTGCAGCAATAGTTTCAGGGACGTATGACAAATAATATATATATATATATATTTATATTTATATTTATATATATATATATTTATATTTATATAAATAGGTGGAGTATATATGTGTTTAACAAGTGAATAACAAAAATCGTGAGAATATCTATATTGTTTATGTGAATAGTGTTACATTTATTGGAGATATGCTAAAAGGATAAACATATCATAAATAATTACTGATATACAAATTTCGTTTCTAATATACGAAAATTGAACTTTGAAGACATCGCATTTTAAAAAGAGAGGGAAACTAAAGTACTAGTTGTAACTTGTAACAGCGCAGGAAAAGATAAAGAAATTGGAAAATTAAAGGTAGGCGAAGAGAGAGATAAAAGGCACGTGGTGGACCTCGATAACACCTTTTGTAGTTCCTTCTCATAGGGAAGAGATGTAGTAAAAATACTGCGAATAACTAATCATTTCACAGGTTCATAACCGAGTTTATTAAGTTTCCTTTCATATATACACCCGATTATAAGTTTCTAAATTCAGTAATATATAACTTTTATTAGAGAATATTATCATTTATCAGCAATGTGGAACGGTTTAAGCAAAGATTGTGAAGCGCAACAGGCATACGACGATTAACGTGAGCATCGCAGCATAATGATCAAAGAATAGTTGAGGAAGATGATGAAATATCTGATCTTTCTGAGCGTCCTTTTCAGAGCGTCTTACAGTCTCACCGATCCAAGCGACCTCAAAGTTTTGACCGAGTTCAGGGAAGGCCTGGAGAATCCAAGCCTCCTCAAATGGCCCGAAAACAACGACGATCCGTGCGGACCACCCTCATGGCCCCACGTGTTCTGCTCCGGCGACCGCGTTTCGCAGATTCAGGCCAAGAACCTCGGCCTCCGTGGGACCCTTCCCCGGAGCTTCAATAACCTATCCAGGCTCGTCAACTTGGGGCTGCAAGGCAACAACCTTTCCGGCGAGCTTCCGAGCTTCAGAGGGCTGTCTGAGCTTGAGTTTGCTTACTTGGACAATAACCAGTTTGACTCGATCCCATTGGATTTCTTCTCCGGGCTCACTGGTCTCCGAGTGTTGGCGCTGGACCGGAACCGGCTAAACTCCTCCATCTCCGGCGGCGGGTGGTTGATCCCCGGCGACCTGGCAGAGTCGCCGCAGCTCACGAACCTTTCTCTCGTCGGCTGCGGATTGGTCGGACCCGTCCCGGGCTTCCTCGGAGCAATGCCGACCCTCACTGTCCTCAAGCTCTCCTACAACCGCCTCTCGGGGGAGATTCCGGCGAGCTTTGCACAGTCTCTGGTGCAGATCCTGTGGCTGAACGACCAGGACTCTCCGGGTATCACCGGAGATCTGGGAGCCGTGGCGTCCATGTCGATGCTCACTCAGGCCTGGCTGCACGGCAACAGTTTCGCCGGAGAGATCCCAGAGAGCCTCGCCGCAGGACTTCCTTCCCTGAAGGAACTCAACCTAAACGGGAACAGGCTCGTCGGGTTGATCCCCAGGAGCCTCGCGGCGGCGGAGCTCCGGAGCCTCGACCTGAGCAACAACCTGCTGGTCGGAGCGGTTCCGATGTTCGAGGCCGGCCACGTGGCGGTCTCGGGGAATTACTTCTGTCGGGGAGAGCCAGGAGGTCGATGCTCGCCCAGCGTCGACGTGCTTCTCGAGCTCCTACGCGGGTTCGGCTACCCGAAGGGGCTCGTGTCGGAGTGGTCCGGCGATGATCCCTGCAGCGGAGAGTGGCCGGGGCTGAGTTGCAACAACGACTCCGAGATATCCGTCATAAACCTCCCACGGCGAGGCCTCAGCGGGACTCTCAGCCCCGCCGTGGCTGCGCTGAGCTCTGTGGTCGAGATACGCCTCTCTGGAAACAACCTGACCGGGACTGTGCCGCAGAATCTCACCCGCCTCGAGCACCTGAGGCTTCTCGACCTATCTGGGAACAATCTCCAGCCTCCGCTCCCGATGTTCCCGGACACCGTCAAGATCGCCTTAGACGGAAACCTTCTCTTCCTCGCCAGCAACCACCCACAGAGCCCAGCGACAACATCGCCTCCGCATCCGAATCCGAATCCGAATGAGGAGACCGATTCGAGCGGGTGGGAGGAGGGAGGGAAGAAAGTGAGGACGGCGGTGGCGGCGGTGTGCTCGGTCTCGGCGCTGGCCCTGGTGGCGACATTTGCATTCAAGTTCCGCAGCGCGAAGCAGAGGAGAAGCGGGGGAGGGGAGTGGGGAGAGAAGGGGCTGCGGCTGGGAGGGGCGTCGGTGCGGGCGCTGATAAAGTCGACGGGGGGGTTTGCGGCGGAGAAGGAGGTGGGGAGGGGGGGCTTCGGGAGGGTGTACCGGGGGGAGCTGGAGGACGGGACGGCGGTGGCGGTGAAGCGCATGGAGGGCATGGGTGGGAAGGCCCTGGAGGAGTTCGAGGCCGAGGTGGCCGTGCTGTCCAAGGTCAGGCACCGCAACCTGGTGTCTCTGCTGGGCTACGCGGCCGTGGATGGCGGAGAGAGGCTCCTCGTCTACGACTTCCTCCCCCACGGCGCCCTCAGCACCCACCTCTTCCACTGGCGGGCCCTGCGCCTCCCCCCCCTCTCCTGGCCCACCCGCCTCCTCCTCGCCCTCGACGTCGCCCACGGCATGGAGTACCTCCACCGCCTCGCCCGCGAGACCTTCATCCACCGCGACCTCAAATCCTCCAACATCCTCCTCTCCCACGACTTCCGTGCTCGCGTCGCTGATTTCGGCCTCGTCAAGCTCGCCCCCGACGGTGCCAACTCCGTCGCCACTAAGCTCGCTGGCACCTTCGGCTACCTCGCTCCCGAATACGCAGGTCCCGTTCCTACATCTACTTCAGTTCACTAACCTGCGTACGTACTCGAAATGGTTTGCCAATGATTTGTGTTTCTTTGATGGGTTCAGTGATGGGGAAGATAACGACGAAGGCGGACGTGTTCAGCTTCGGCGTTGTGCTGATGGAGCTTCTGACGGGGCTGCCGGCGCTCGACGAGTCCCGGCCGGAGGAGAGCCGGTACTTGGCGAACTGGTTCTGGAAGATCAAGTCGGACAAGGAGAAGCTCCGGGCGGCGGTGGACCCGGCGGTGGCAGAGGAGGCGGACGAGGAGGGAGTGAAGGCGGTGGCGGAGTTGGCGGGGCACTGCACGGCGAGGGACCCCGGTCGGAGGCCGCATATGGGGCACGTCGTCACAGCTCTGTCGGGGCTGGTCGTGGGGAGGTGGAGGCCCACGGAGGACGGCCCGGAACGCGGCTCGGGGATCGACTATGGCCAGCCGCTCCCCCAGCAGCTCAAGGCGTGGCAGGAGACTGAAAATGACACCATCCCCGCCAGGCCGTTCGCCGATTCCCTCACTTCCGACGATGCGCGCTGACTCCTATATTTTACATATGGTCACACCACATTGTCTTGTTTTCAATTTTATTTATCGCAAGAATGTGGTTTCTTTTCTCTATTTCATAATTATTTTTTATAGATAATGATAAAATATAGATTAATACTCCAAAATGCCAACATTTGGAGGTTTTTATTACCGATATTTTGATTTTTTTGGTATATCATATCGACGAATATATTAATGAATATGTTACGAAATTATTATATCAATTGTCGATGATATTGATAATTTATATATCGAATATTGATATATATATCGACAAAATTTATAATATAATTTTATTTTTAAATAATTAAAATTATATATAAATCATCACATTCAAATTATAAAATTAAAATTTAATATTATAATGTTAGACAATAAACTTAGAAATTATTTTTAAATGGTAAATATTAAAGAACCCAACAACAACCTTTAAATCAGTTGTAAGTCGAGTATAAAAAAAAAAATTAATATCCGTCAAAAATTTAAATACTTAAGGAACTGAAAGAAAACAACTTCCTAACACCAACGATATTTAGATCTTATTATAGGAAGATGGGTTGACACGAATCAAATCAATAAAAAATATCTCATATTCATTTATATGATATTTATTATTTGTTTCTCTCTTTCCTAGCTGATATGTGGCCGATTATTACCTTCCTAAAAAGAAATATTTTTTTCTCTTTTTTCTTTATGTGGTGTATATCTTCATATATCTTTATCCAAAATAAATAAACACCTGCTTTATAGTATTATTGGTCGGCATTATGTATCTAGAAGCGCCTTATAGATGTTTCTTTTAATTGTCTAAGACAAGTACAACAATAACCCTTCTAGAATTATCACATATAATTCCACACAAAAAAATTCTCGAGTTGTAGCCGTATGAATCATTTCATAATCGTCATATGAATATGTCTAATATTTTATTTTGACATTCACATAATCTTTTGTCCCAATGGACAAATATACCCTTCAGACAAGTTTTGAAAATTTATCCAGTTCAAAACTTAAAATTACTCTTATGACTTGTAGTAGATCTCATGGACCCAAATTAATAAAACTTGAGCTAGCATGCTTGGACACAAAAAATTCTCAAACTTTTTCCAAGTTGTAAGTGACGGTTGGCACCTAGGTCCTTACTTGATATAGAGAATTAGCTTATGTTTCAAGAATTTCTCTTGGTTCATATTATTTAATTGTGCACACACACAAATCCTTCAAACACTCTATAGACTCTTGTAATAGAAACCTTAGGTCTATAGAGTCTTAGAGTGTTTGAAGGATTTGTGTGTGTGCACAATTAAATAATATGAACCAAGAGAAATTCTTGAAACATAAGCGAATTCTCTATATCAAGTAAGGACCTAGGTGCCAAAATAAAAAGGACTATCTAGAGAGAGAGAGAAAATGGTCTGCTAGAATAGAGAGAGCAAGACCAAGAATGCTTCTTTTCACATCTCTATGTGAGACTCTATTTATAGGAGAAGGAAAATCAAGAAAGGGTAATTACCCTTTCCTATTATGCATTCATGACATAATATTTAATTTTTTCTCCTCTTCCTCTAGTACATGGTTCGAGTATTAGCTTAATGTCAATTGACTCCAGTAAAGAGTTGACACTGAGAATCTCTCGGTTCAAATGAATCATGTTATTTGGATCTTATTATAAACAACATTTCTCACAAAAAAACATTGTAAGACATCGTAGAATATCGGAAAACATTTTCCTTGAAAATCATCAGATATCATCGGATCCAGTCGTAATGCATGATTCTCTCGAAAAGCCACATGATTCTCTCCACAAATTTTAAAACCCTAAATTTTCTAAAACCGTAAATTTTCTAAAATTTATCCAAACGATCTAATAATTCCGAATAACTACTCTAATCTAAACTTAAATAATGCCAAATCAACAAAAAAGAAATAAAATCGAGAAACATATTCGTCATTTTTGTTTCAGGCTTTGAAGATGACTTTGATCCTTAAAGAGAAAATTGTGTTGCCGCTAATCGAAAGGGCGTCCAAAATTGTTGGAGGTCTTATATGGAATGTTATGATAAAGTAATTGCTTAGAGCGATAGAAAAGATATGGAAATAAAAAAGTTATAAAGAAAAAATATGGAGTTGACATGAAGTTGGGTCAGAGTTTAATTTCGAATAACCTAATTATAAAGGATAGAATTTTGATATTAAATAAGGCTAGAAAATAATATTGATATTATTATTTTGGTTTAATAATTAGTGAGTATTCATTATCTTTTTTTTTAGGGGGAGCATTCATTATCTTGGGCAATGCAAATAAACATGAGTCTGTCTGTTAACACAATCCCACCAACTCAACTCTATGAACCGCCCAAACTACCGCTCGTGCCATTCCAATCGGCGAGCCCAACTCAACCACCTACGCCACCCATATTCTTCAACCATTCTCGCTCCGAGAAACGCAATCAGAGCCACGTCAGAGCCGTCGAGCCAGTCGTCAGGTGGACCTCTTCCATCGCCAAGCTATGCCGTGACGGCCGGCTTGCCGAGGCCGCCAGAAAGTTCGCCGACATGAGTCTTTCCGGCGTCGAGCCCAACCACGTAACGCTCCTTACTCTCATATCCGCTTGCTCCACCTCCCCTGTCGACACTCTCTCTTTTGGAGCCTCCCTTCACGGCTTCGCCCGCAAACTCAGCTTGGACACGACCAACGTCACGGTCGGTACGGCCCTCGCTGATATGTACGCCAAGATGGGGCTCGTCGACGCTGCGAGACTGGCTTTTGATCGTATCAGTGTGAGGAATACGATTTCGTGGAATACGATGATCGGCGGGTACATGAGGAATGCGAGGGTTGACTGTGCGGTCGAGCTGTTCGACGAAATGCCCGAGAGAGATAAAATCTCATGGACGGCTTTGATTGGCGGCTTCGTGAAATGGGGTCGGTCGGAACAAGCCTTGGATTGTTTTCGGGAGATGCAAATCGCCGGAGTGGAGCCGGATTTCGTCACGGTAATCGCCGTCCTCGCAGCATGTGCCGATATCGGAACAGTGGGGCTCGGACTCTGGATGAACCGGTTCATCACGTCCCGCCATTTCAAGGACAACGTCAAGATCAGCAACTCATTGATCGACATGTACTCGCGGTGCGGGTGTATCCACTTCGCCCGCCAAGTGTTCGAGAAAATGCCCGAGAGAAGCGTGGTGTCGTGGAACTCGATCATCGTGGGGTCAGCGGTCAACGGACACGCCGCGGAGGCTCTGGAGCTCTTCGCTCTGATGCAGAAAGAAGGGTTCGAACCGGTCGGAGTGAGCTTCACAGGAGCCCTGACGGCCTGCAGCCACGCGGGGCTGGTCGAAGAAGGCCTGAAACTGTTCGAGGAAATGAAAAGGGTGCGCGGAATCAGGCCCAGAATCGAGCACTACGGGTGTCTGGTTGACCTGTACAGCCGGGGTGGGAGGGTAGAGGAAGCCCTGAAGACGATCACGGAGATGCCTATGAAGCCCAACGAGGTCATCCTGGGCTCGGTCCTGGCCGCTTGCCGAGCCCGAGAGGACTTAGCCTTGGCCGAGAAGGTCATGAAGCGACTCTCGGAGGTCGACCCCGGAGTCGACTCAAACTACGTCCTCCTCGCAAACACGTATGCAGCGCTCGGAAAGTGGGACGGAGCCGGGGTCGTCAGGAACCGAATGAAGGCTCTCGGGATTCAGAAGACGCCCGGGCTCAGCTCCATTGAGATCGATTGCCACATTCACGAGTTTGTTGCCGGTGACGTGTCTCATGCTGACTCCATCCGCGTCTATTCTATGCTCCACCTCCTTTCCTCGGAGCTCAAATCGTTTGGGTATGTTCCCGAGGACGTACTCGAAACTGGACTTGATCATTTGAACACCTAACACATTTTGTTGCCTTTTCACACCGTTGCTTCGATTTTATTTTTCATGCTGAAACACCACGCGATCAACAAAGTTCACTCGGAGAGAAAAGAAGAGGCAAATGTATTAAATACAAGTTTCTGGTTTCCAAGGCATCACAGATAGGGAAATAGAACTGCAAGTAGTAGAAACATATAAAACTACAGTAAAGCAGAGCAGATGAGTAACTACGTTGTAGGATGGTCTAGATTTCATTATTCCGCAAGTATAGATACCCCAACAAAGTTCAGTTCAAATAGAACCTGAAATTGAAATAAGTACAGATCAGGCACAGTTCAACCTATTTACTCAAGACAACTGTAAATATATTATCGACTATACAATTGAACTCCGACAATGACGAGCACTAATCATATGCAATTTCACTAGGCTTCATTGATGTTAATTTTGCATGCACATTATGTATTTATTAATATAGTTATCCAAAGTTACAAATAGTTTTTTCAATAAAAGTAACAAATAATTCAACTATGGATACATTCATCCAAAATTGCATAACAAGATCATTAAATTTAGCTTTTATTATATAGAAAGTGCCAAAAATACTATATTTTATTGTTGGGGAATGGACATAATTAGGATCCCACCAAAGAGATAAAATAAACAAAAATTTGGCGAGTTGGCCTTATCTTACTTACGTTTTTTGGTTTTGGCCAACGTTTTGCAAAATTTTAGTACATGTCCAATAATCCTACGTGGTTTTTTTTATTTAATTATCTATTTACATCTTTACCCTTTTTTAACTACCCAGTTTTAATTATATTTTATTTTCAAATTTTGGTGTTCATTTTCAAATTCATATTTATTTCAAATTTTGAATTACTTTTGAATTGATTTCAAATTTTGAATTATTTTCGGATTGATTTCAAATATCGGATTGATTTCAAATATCGGATTGATTTCAAATTTTTAATTAATTTCGGATGTTTTCAAATTCCGGATTGATATCAAATTTCGTTTTTTTATTTCTATCCGATTATAGGTCCTAAAATCTTGTTTTTTCGATTTGACTTGGCTATGTAACCGTTTTATACATATACGATGAGATTTAATTGGAAACAATATTATTCTCATCCGATTTATTGATTTGAAAAGCAATTAAAATTAGGGTACGATGATATTTAATTGGAAACAATATTATTCTTATCTGATTTAAAAGCAATTAAACATTAGGTATGGCTTTTGTTATTAATTAATATCGTTGACTTTCAATTAATTTACGTGTTTATTTTCTGCTTGTCATCTTATTTACCATATTTTCATTCTCTCGATAATTGTTATTCTATTTACCGGATTGTCGTGGCTTTTGTTTATGTTTTTACAAACGGTTATTGATTTTTAATTTACGCGAGATGGTTTTTGTGCATGGTGAGAGTTCGTTTCGTCAATCCGGTAAGCCCTGACATTGTTAATCTTGTTCAATTCTGGTTGTTTTTTTTCCGAGGTTGTTTAATTTTCGTCAATACTTTTACAGTTGAAATTTTCGAGCGTCAATGTTCTCAAGCTCGTGATGTGGAGAGTATTGATATCAACGATACTAAGAAGGATGATGTAGTCATGTTTGTTCATGCAGATTTGAATAATTTCCGATGACAATTGATATTAACGTTGGAAATGTGTTCACTACCAAATCTGTTACAAACTGCTTTGAGTATGTTAGCTGTGCGAAATAGTTTTGAATATAAAACTATAAAATCTAACAAGACTCGGTATCGTGTTTGTTGCAATGATCCTAATTGTTCTTGGATGTTATATGCTAATGTGAGCTCTAAATCAGGGATTTGGGTAGTTAGGAGCTTTTTGAAAGATCATTCATGTTTTGGTCGTGTTGTTATCAACAAAAATAAGCATGCATCGTCTAAGCTTATTAGTCAATGTGTATAAGATGATTTTAGGGGTTCATTAGCAACCGAGATTAAACTGGCAGGAGTGGCTGAGATAGTGAGGAGTCGTTGGAACGTTGAAGTTTCTTATGGTCGTGCGTGGAAGGGACGGAAAAATGTGTGGATTGATCTTCGCGGTGATTTTGATTCTTCTTACAGTCATCTCCCTATCATTGGCGATTTGATGTGTGAGAAAAACCCTGGTAACAATTTCAAAACTTTATTAATTTAACTTCAATTTACATGGTGAATTGAATTTACTTCGTAAATTACTTTGTTAATAACTCTTTAATTTACTTGGTGAATTTAATTTAATTTCGTAAATTACTTTCAGGTTCATACACTAAAACAGAACTTGAAGAAGATGGAACATTCAAGTATTTTTTCCTTGCGTTTGGAGCTTGTGTGCATGGGTTTAGATATTGTCGTCCTGTCATTTCGGTAGATGGTACATTTTTGAAGGGAAAATCGCATGGGACGTTGTTGCTTGCTACAGCTCAAGATGGAGATAATCATTTGTTCCCTCTTGCTTTTTGTATTGTGGATTCAGAAAATGATAAATCATGGTCGTGGTTCATGATGCAGCTTCGTCTTGTTTTTGGTGTACGTGATGATATGGTAGTTGTATCGGATAGGCACAAATCCATCCAAAAAGCTGTGAACAAAGTCTTGATGGAAGTAGAATGGGCTTCTTGCATGCAACATTTATGGGGTAATGTTAAAGCTCAATTTGGTAGTAGTCATATTCAGCCACTCTTCTACAAGTGTGCTAAGGCTTACACTTCTAGAGAATTTGATTTTTGGCTAAATAGTCTTTCTATTGGGGATCGCAAAATAAAATAATATTTGCTAAACGCAAATCCAAAGGTTTGGGCTCGTAGTCATTTTTCTGGGAAGAGATTTAGCATCATGACTACAAACATTTCGGAGTGTTTAAATTCGGTTTTGCATGAAGCAAGGGGTTGGCCTGTGTCTTGCCTTGTTTTGAGTTATCGAGATCTTATCCAAAGATGGATAGTCAAGAAGAGGGCTCTCATTCCTAAGATGATTTCCGTTTTAACTGACATTGGATTTACAATATTGAAGGAAGCTCAAAAAGCTGCTCGTACCATGAATGTAAGTATTTACGTCTTTAATTTTTTCGTGTAGTATTAAGTAAATTAAGTTGACATTAACGTTGTTTAAAACCTATTATGTAATTACTGCGTAAATGGTTACGCCATTAACAATATGTGATTTTTATATAGGTAAATGCGATAAATGAATTTCAATTTGAAGTTGTTGATGGGGCTATTCGTAAAGTTGTTGATATTCAAGAGAAGTCGTGCACTTGTCGTTTTTGGCAACTTGAAGATTTTCCATGTCCTCATGCTTGTGCTGCCTCATATAGACGTAATTTACATCCAATTGACTTTGTTTCTCCCTACTACACTGAAGAGTATTTTCGGTTGACGTATTTACAAGATGTGTTTCCGATTTCTCATGAAGGAGATTGAGATTTGCCATTAGGTGCACGCGTGATTAAACCTCCTGCTTTTAAGCGTCAATCAGAGAGGCCAAAAGAGAAGCGATATCGATCAAAGTCTGAAAAATATCATCCTTATGTGCAACGATGTGGAAATTGTGGACAAAACGGCCACAATAAACGTTGTTGCAAGAATTAAATATTCGTTGTTGTTTGTTTTTTATTTGGTAAAAGTTTTAGTTATTTGAACATTATATTTCGTTATTGATTTGTAATTTTATTTTGTTTAAGTTTAATGGTAAGAAACATTTGTATTCGTTGTTGTTTGTTTTTTTTATCAATTTAAATGGTAAATTAGTCATTAATTTACTTTGTTTTTCATTTACGGGGTAAAATATTCAATTCTTATTTTCCATTTATTATTTACATAAATTGTAAACTAATTAAATCCGTAAACTTTTATGTGATGTTCTATATGATGAACTTTAATTTACTAAATTAATAATTCAATTTCAAAAGCCGGATAAAAGTATCATTTACCAATATAGGGCACAAATTCAATATAACCGACATCATTTAAATATTAAGAACTAAACATTAAACAAAAATCGTATCAAAATTTCAAAATATAACCGTCCTAAACCTTCAACATGTTTACCCAGGTTATAATACTAGCACCATATGGCAACATCATTACTTGTCCCAAAATTATACCTTCAACATATTGTAACATAAACCAAAATAAACACCATAATAAAAACAAAAGATCCCAATATTAAACACCATGTAAATATTATATTCCGAGATCAAACGATGGCTGGCTACTTAGTTTTTCTTCTGTGCTGGCAGTTGTTGTAGTTTTTATTTTTTTTGGGCGTTTCTCCTCAGTGTAAGGTGGTTGCATGTAAACCGACCTTTTAACTTGTTTTCTTTGCCTTCCTTGAACGAGTGATTCTTCTTGAGATGGTTTATCAGTCTGTTTCAATTTTATTTAAGTTGTCAAAATAAAGTAGCTGTATATTTACTAAGTAAATTATTGTTGATACCTTTGGAGGCTGCAACTTCTTGGCTGTTTTTTGATTTTTTGACAAGGCATTGAGTTCCTGAAATGTGAAAACAATTTTAGTATAATCTTTTTGTAACTACAACATCTTAAAAGTTGTCAAATATTTAACTTACTTCAACAGCTTGGTCATGTTTAACCAATTCTTTGTTTTTTTGTTGTCCCTTCCTTAGTCGTTTGTAGTTGGTCTATTGTTCATAAAAGTTTCCGTTAGGATCCATTTGGAACACTTCATTTACCGCAAATAACCAATCATCTTGAAGCTGTTGTAATCTTTCCTGTCATGCCATTTAATTTTAATTTTGAATAACACATTAAAAAACTTATACACAATTAACTACGTAAATATCATATTGGAGTCATATTTTTGGTGTTTTCCTCTCCCAACAGCGGTGAAATATCTTGTGGTGGTTTCTCCATCGGTGGTTGTACTTTCTTTGGCGCATTGTCGTTTGTAATCTCATTTTTATCCTTTGGGACCTTAAACTGCACCGATAATTAACATCATTAATGACATACCATTTTACATGCACAATTAAATGTTTAGAATTTTACCAATGACTTTTTTGGAGCAGCAATGGAGTGATCATCTTCTTTTATATTGGGTTGTTCAACAGACTTGTTCATTGTCTTCTTAAACTATAAATGAAAATTTACATTGTTAATAATCACACCATTAAATTGATTAACGTAAAAAATTACCATTGCTGTTAATGTCATTTGTTCTTGGTCTGCAATGCTTATCCCTTTAGCTGCTAGAACATAAGACTTTGCAGATTCCTATATAACATGTAATTAATAATATTAATACATGCAATAACATGATTATACTTACTGAAACATCTTACCCCTTTATTTACCAATGATCTCGGTGAAGTTTTAGTTGGTTGCATCTTTTGTTTCCCTTTGTTATTCTTTTTCCGGATTTGTTCCACATTTACTTCATGTCGAGGAGTCATTTGGTCCTTGTTTGCATCCTAATCAAAATTGTTATTATAGTATCTAATCACATTACATAGTTAATGTCCAGTACCTTTTCTTCATTGTTGGCAGCAGTGTCTTCAACATCTACTTTATTCTCCTGCCAATATACTAACAAGTTTTAATACATTAAAACCACATTAATCAATAACAAATTTAGTCAGTTAATTACCTCTAAAAGTTTCAATTTCTCAGTTTCAAGGCTGGTGACACGTGTTTTCAGAGCTTCAATTTTATTGAGGGCTTGTTCTAGTCTCTCGCACACAACTTTCAACTCCTCTTTTGTCACGTATCCATCCTGGCACTTTGAAGAGCTGGCTTTCGTTTTATCGTTTGCTGTTGTTCCAGACAATGGTATGTCATCAGGGACAGGAAAATTGGTTGTCCTTATACGTGGTCCACCTTTTTTTAGTTCCAAGTCAGTTGTTGCTAAGTTGTTGAAACGAAGCTACAATTTACCATAATTATTGATTAGCAATTTACAAAATAGTACCCATAAGTAAATTAAATTTTAGTACGACATACCTCATCATTGTTGAATATCATTTGTACATCTTCCGATGATGGGTTGAAATGGTAAGCCCACTTCAACATTCTCGGCATTGTATATGTGCTGTTTGATTTTGTATACCCATTCTCCTCAAATGCAAGTATTAGCTCGTAAATCCACGAAACAATTGGGTGCAAGAATCCGTCGACGTTGAAGCCTGTCTTAGTACCTGAAATTTTTATTCTTTTGAATGATTCGCATAACCTCATAAAACTTTCTCTCCCACAAGGTAATCCATTGAAAACTTCATCATTTGTGGCCATTTTCAAAAACTTGTTTGAAATGATGTGGTTCCTTTCACGTGGCAGCACCATTGTCTCAATAATTGCCACATTTATGAGTGCGATTCTTTCCTCGTCTGTCCCACCAAATTTCCCTTGCAGTAGTCCGAGCAGATAATTAACCCTCTGTGTTCCTTTAATTTTGAAGAACGTCTGCTGTAATGGATTCCCAATTACAATGTCGTCATTGATATCAGGGATCTCATCACAACATAAACCTGTAAATCATATTACAAATTTACTAAGTTAGTTAATTAAATACGTCAATCAGAATTGAACAGGTTAACATGTTTAATAACAACAATAAATTTACCTGAAATCAGTTCGTATTCGGATATTGTGAACCGGTGAATATGGTTTCCTATTTTAAAATGCAATTCATCCGGTTTACCTGATTCGACTTGGGAGAGCATAAGAAGGTGCATTAACCTCTTTGGAAAGACGTCGCCTTTTATGTATTGGAAATGGAAAAAAGGCGATTTTGAGAACAATTTATATTGTTCTTCTATTTCTAAACCTTTCATAATAGCTTTTATGGCTCCAAAGTTCGTGTGTACTATTATTTTTTGATCAAGATCCCAATGTTTGGGATCTACAAGGTCCGAACCAACTTGTTTTTCAATCAATTAACTCAGTAAATAGAATGTTTCATATCAAATAATTAAGTAAATAATTTTTTTATTAAGTCAGTTTAAAACATACCTACTGTGACCCTTTAAACTTGTCTACAGATCCTCCTTTCTTCGAATCTCCATGTTTTCTCTTCTTACTTTCAGACTTGTCCACTACTTCCATTTTTGTCATTTGAACTAAAATAATCAAATAACATTATTAGTTTACAATATTCTAACCGGAATAAAAAAAATAATCGGTTATAATGAAGAACACAAGATAAAACCATTTACTTAAATATTATTTACAAAAAAAAAAGGTTTTCCGATTTATCGACGACCAAAAAAGAAAAATCATTTACTCATAATCGATTTACCATATGTAGAACAATCATTTACTCATAATCAAAACCCTAACTTATTTTTTGTAAATCGATATTCTCATTATCAAGAAAATGGAATAGCTTCGGAAAAGGAAAATGAAACAACAAATATACTCCATCAATTTCTTGCATGCATATCATAAACATCCCTTAATCGTTTGATGATTTTCTTCCGACTAAAACCCTAACTTTTCTTTGTAAATCGATATTCTCATTATCAAGAAAATGGAATAGCTTCGAAAAAGGAAAATAAAACAGCACATATACTCCATCTTTTCTTGCATGCATATCATAAACATCCCTTAATCGTTTGATGATTTTCTTCCGACTAAATTTCAATAACCGGTTTAAAGTTTTTGAAATTTTGTGAAAATATTTTAGGATTGATTTTTGAATAACATAAAAATAACAATCAAACCTGTAAATTTTTGATGGCTTTCACGTTTCCTCCTTCGCCTCTTCAACTTCGACTTCTTCCCAGGATTGTTTTAAGAGTTTTTCAAGAAATTCAAGAAGATTTATTTTCGGGTATAAACACTGTGTTTCTCTCTCTAAATCTATTTCGACGTGCTTTTTCAGAAAAAACGCTTCATATTTCGATGTTGCATGGATTGTGTTTCTCTCTCCAAATCTATGTACCTTTACGTTTCCATATTCCGGTTTTAAAGGATTAATTAATTTCCTTATTAATATTATCATTTAATCCGTTTTAATTAATTTATAATTGGGAAGTGTTTGAGCGGGAAAAAAATTGGGGAACCTCAACTAATGTTTCGCCTATTCATTAGCATTAATTAACTTCTTTATTTATTTTTCAATTTATCTGGTTTAATTAATTTTTTTTTTGCCGAAAAAACTTTGAGCGAGAAAAATTTTCGGGGTAAATTAGGTACAAATTTTCGGCTATTTCAAATATTGGACATTTTACTAAAGTTTTACCAAAAAATGGACAAAGCCAAATTAGTAAACATCTATAGGGCTATTACCTTCTTTTACCCTAAAATAAATGAGAGAAGTCCAAAGAGATAAAATAAATGAGAGAAGTGCAAATGTAGGTGTTTATATTTCAGTTGGAGTTCTTTCTCTTTCTCATTTTGATTCACCATTAAAACCAGCCCGCCTATTGAAATTGCGTCGCCGTTAGCCGCTGCCAGAGTTAAGATGAAGTACGGCTACATCTGTAAGTTGACGTCTATTTGGAGTCGCATTCCAGATCGTGTTTCTCTCGCGAGTGTGTTTAGGTCGTGTTTACAACCCCATGCCTCTGCCGAGCAGATGGATTTCTTCGGCGCCAAGTATTATGTTTTTTTAATTTCATTGGCGAGACCTTCGACAAAAAAATGTATGCATGTTGATTTGCAATTTGTCTCGGCCTTCACCATAGTAATCTCTTAATCTATTTAAACCCTTTTCCGTAAGTGAAGGTTTTCCTGCGGCAACCCAACGTTTACCGGCGAGAGCAAAAGATTCCCGACCACCATCATTAGAGAATCATCAGTTCAGATATGGGGTTTATTCATCTCCGACGAATCCATTTGTTTCCCCAAAAAAAATTATTTGGTTTGCATATAATGTGAATATAAACCAAAAATTTCAGACCTGTTTCAAATGTATAAATATTTTTAGAGTTTTCAGATATGTTTGGTCAGTGTAACTAAATATAATTAGTTATATAATCTACATAACTAATATGTCAGTTTGTGTACCTGGTACATTAATTGATTATAGTTATTAAAGACGATATTTGTACATATGTCAAGCACATCGACGAATGGTTGGGAGATGATTATTACAGACCGGTGGTTCATTTGCATCCATCATATCTCCAACCACCACATTTGAGGACTTAAAAAAGGTTTGTTCACGTGTTTTGGTGGGAAATTTAATGAGAACACTCATAAGGTATTGAGCGTGAAGTACGAGACATATGAGTTGGTAAAATCTATTATAATTGACTCGAACATTAGTTTGACTTGTTATTTACATATTTGGAAAGAGAAAAATGATAAATCTAAAATGTCTTTGATGTTGGAAATGGAGTCATTGAATACTTCATCTACGTATGTTGGTTCCAATCCGAACAGAGTAGAAAATGATGTGTCGCCGGTTATTGAGCGTGAACCAAGCACTCCTCAATCGCACGACAAACAAAGAACTGCTCAAGGAGCCAGAGAACATAACACCCCCTGGAGTAATAGGGGGCGTCTCCAGCTACCGGCGAACCGACCACCTATGCAGACGCCAATGAACAAAGCAGTCGGCCATCCACTCAACTCGGGACACTTGTTACATCATCCAATTTCATGGTGTTGGGCATGATGGACATACACTCACCCATAAAGGTACGTAAAAGAAGATTGTACGCCAATAAATCTGGGTTGCAAAAGCATTTGAGCATGTTTGCAATCAAACACCATTTTACTTTCAAGGTTAGGACATCTACTACAGAGTATTACCACGTGGTGTGCCGTGATGAGTCGTTCGTAGATCGTACATCCAGTTAGATTAATGAAAAATCTGTATAATTCAAATACGGAGGTAATGTTTCTAACAATAGAAATTTTGTTATGCAAAATAGCATTTTACTTACATATAAATCTGATTAGTTCCATATAAACAGGAGTTAGTTACATTAGAAACACGAATTAGTTACATATCAACATGAACTAGTTGCATACAAACAAGAATTAGCTACAGTAGAGAACATATTAGTTACATACGAAAAGTAATTAGTTACATACAAAGATAGACTAGTTACATACAAAACGAGTTAGTTACATATAAATCGAGTTAGTTACGTACAAAACTAGCGGTATCATTTCGTGAGAGACAAGATCGTTGAGGGAATAGTTGATGTTGAGAAAGTTGCAATTGAAGACAATCCAACGGACATTGGCACCAAAATAGTCACCAAGTTCAAACATTGTATGAACTTGTTGTTTATAGAATGATCAGTGAGGTAAGTGAGTTGTGATGGCGGGTTAAAGAAATGGTATTCGATTTCAGACTTCAAAGTGGAGAATGTTGATAAATGAAGCCCAAAAGCTACAGGCCTATTCTCAGTTTTTTTGGCTCTGTTCCTTTGAGAGCGGGCCTCGTCGATGAAAAACGAAAAATAAATGTCATTTTTTATGCCAGCGATTAGTGATCCTTGATTGCTAATGAATTGGACGGTTGAGTTTAACTTTGTTTGCATTTTTTATAAATAATTTTTTTAACCTAATCGAGTCATGATGTATAATGTTGTATCTTTTTCTTCTTCATCTTCTCTCCTTTTCTTTATCAGCTGGAGTTATAGGGTTTTAGAACTGGTCTGAGTATAATATGTATTTGATGATTCTTTGAGATATGTTTGTATAAGGGGTATAATTTGTATGTTAGAAACGTATAGCTCAGTGTAGAGTTTTATTTCGACTTGTGATTATTGTAACCTTCGAATACTATTAGTTGCGGTTCTTTATTCTTGAGTATGGTTTTGAAATGTCAATCCCGATTCGTCACCGAGTTTCATGTTAAAGCTCAACGTGCATTTTACACTGAAGCATGGTAAAAATCTTATGTGTTCTTATTGTTTCAGTTTCGATTTGATTTACATGTTTGAATATGTGAAAATAGTTAACAAGAATTGATTTAAGGCTGTGTAAATCGATCGAAATTCCTAACAGCATGGATTATAACTTTTGGAAGCCTAAATAAAACAAAAAAAAAATCAGAATTTTTCTTGACAAAAATATTTATTTGATTAGAACGATACAAACTGCTTCGGAAAGTTCCCGAAAAGCAAACGTGGAAGTAAAATTACAACTGATTTCCACAGCATTTTTCGAATCTAAGCATAACCTTAAACCACAATTTATTTCACGGAAAAGCAATCAAACGAGTTTCGAAGAAATTAAAGGTTGATACTAAACAAATTTGTTTGGCAATGACTACCTGGAGAAAGTGGCGGCTGAGCGAGTTTAGGTAAGCCTCCGCTTCAAGACTTTGCCGGCGCTGAATCCCTCCAGCTGGAGCTCCAACAAGAGCGAGGTCACTTTCTCTTCTTCCACATCGGGCGACGGTGTCGTTGGGACCAAGTTATATCCTAAATACGGATACCGAAAGTCTTGAAGTAAAGAAAACCAAATTTATTTTCTAATTTATAGTTTTGATGCGTGAAAAGAAAGAAGAGGAGAGAATGTTTGAGAGAGAAAAATAGAGTATGTGTAAATATTAAAAAAAAAGAGTACTAAGGTCTTTAACTCGATCAGAGGTAATGTCAACCTGTTAAGATGTGTCCTTTTTTTTTAAGAGAAAAACATAATCCGAAAGATTGTTTACAAAGTAAATGTTTTTTTCACCATCTTTTATGTCCAATTAAGAAAAAAAAGAACTTTTATTTTAGTGTCATATTTTGGACAATTTATATTTTTATGGGATGACAAATGATTGGCACCTTGGGCTGGGCTATATAGACTGGACAAACTTTTGGCTCAGCAGGAAAAGCTCAAATATTTGGTCAGCTACGTCCGGCCTCAGTTGACCCAATAATGGGGGAGGATAACTTGTGTCTCACTCTGAACTAAGTTACAGAACCACGATTAACAACTTATTACAAAAGATAAGAGCAAAAAAAAAAAAAAAAAAAAAACCCGTCAATTCTACGGAGCGAATTTCCGGACCTAACAGCTATGGCCGCGGGCGATTATGATAGAATCGAAGATTTGAAACGATTCGACGAAACAAAGACCGGAGTGAAAGGCATCCTGGAACGCAGCCCACAACTGACAACAATCCCACGAATCTTCGTCCACCCTCCCGAGACCCTCGCCGCTTTCAAAGCCTCCACTGGCCGCGGCGTTCGAATCCCGGTGGTCGACCTGAGCAGCCCCGCTCGAGCTGCAGAGATCGCCGTGGCGGCCAGGGAATTCGGCTTCTTCCAAGTGGTCAACCACGGCATCCCCCCGGAGACCCTATCTCGCACGGTCGCCGCCGTGAAGGCTTTCCACGAGCAACCGCCGGAGATTCGATCTGCCATGTACAGGAGAGAGATGGGAAGCGGCGTGTCGTACCTCTCCAACGTGGACTTGTTCCACTCGAAGGCTGCCAGCTGGCGCGACACGCTTCAGGTGAGGCTGCCGCCGCCGCCGGGGCAGCTCCCGGAGCTCTGCGCTGCCGCGGTGGAGGAGTGGGACCGCGAGGTCTTGCGGCTCGGCGAGGAGCTCATGGATCTGGTGGGGGAGGGGCTGGGATTGGGTGCGGCCAGGCTCAGGGAGCTCACGTGTGCCCAGGGGAGGACCATGGTGGGCCACTACTATCCCTACTGTCCTCAGCCTGATCGGACGGTGGGGATCGCCTCTCACGTGGACCCCGGGGTTTTGACGGTTCTGATGCAGGGACACGTCGGCGGCTTGCAGGTCAAGCACGCCGAGGAGTGGCTCGATGTCCAGCCTCTTCCCGGAGCTCTGGTCGTTAATATCGGCGACTTACTTCAGGTTCTTATTTCAAAGCTCATAACTCCTTACGCAATGAAGTGAAGTTTAGGATGTTTATGGTGATCATGTATTTGGTTAATGGTTAGATGATGTCGAACGATGCGTACAAAAGTGTGGAACACAGAGTGGTGGCCAATTCGAAGGAAGAACCACGAGTGTCCATAGCAGTATTCTTTAATCCAAGCAATAGAAATGGAGTGTTTGGTCCATTGCCGGAGCTGACTTCGCCAGAGAAGCCACCCGTTTACCGGCAGTTCACTTACTCAGAGTTCATTACCAAGTTCTTCAGTAGGGAGTTGGATGGCAAGTCCTTGAGAAACTTCTTCAGGCTTTAAGTCACTGCATCTCGTCACATGATCTGACATGAAGATTTCTGTATGCATTTGCTGTATATAACATTTATTTACATGGCAACGGCACTACTGGCCAGATTACAATCATGTACTTGTAATTCAGGGGTATGATTAAACGCTGCACCTGTGACTGTGATACATGATACCATAGACAGGGTAATAATACACTCAGTATCGTTGACGGACAAAAATGCTATACAGTTGTCTCGTTCCAAGCACTTGGTTCCGAGTCTTGAGTCCCGAAAATTCCAAGTTTTTAGATAAAATTATCTTTTAACTACAGAAGAATTTCGTAAAAGAGGGGTGTAAGTGGAGGGGTTGAATAATGGGTGAAGCTTTTTAAGTTGAATTTCTGTAATAATTGTCTAACCTGTTTTATAAAGTTTTTAGTCATTCCCGTGTGTTCAGTTTTCGACCAGGTTTAACCCGTCATTTTTTTTCTTCTTTTCAGAATTCTCTTTTATAAACGAATGTGTATCTTTCGTTTGTCTCTCGGACTCATTTGACACGGGCTCAAATGTGAAATTCATGTTGTTCTTAGTGCATCCGAGCGACTTTAACTTTAACTGTCAAATTTATATGAGTAACATTCTCGAATTGGTCAATGAAAATATTAGAAGAAGCAATCAGCCCGGCTTTTTAAAAGGAAATTGATGGATCTATCCATATCTCATCAACCAAAATAGTAATTTGGTCAAATTGCAAATAGCTTTGTCTCCTCTCTTTCTCTCGCATTCTTGTTCGGGTCATTTCCACTCAAATATAGCTTCTTACGAGTCATGGCACTACCACTTAACGCACACTTCACAATGCTTGTGAACTGATTTTGGCTCCTCAATACTGGAGTGCAATGCTTTTAAAAGCCTTTATTTTTTATCTGAAAAATTGTACATTTTATTTTACAAAAATTGCTATTTTTGTAACGATTTCCAAACATAAAAAAGTCAAAGTAATATATAAATTAACAATAAGTAAACCACCACATAATTTCAACCAACTTTCAAAAAAATAGAAAACCCTAAAAGTCCAACTTTGAATGTTGGCCGAAATAGATTTTTGGGCAAACGGTGGGACTTTTGCCGTTGATGTCGACAAAATAGTGTTATATTCTTGCGCGGATGGTTGACAATGTCCCGGCATGACAAACATGATAGCAAAATCTCTTAGTCGCCCTTTGTCGCCACAACAAAAATTTAAGGGTTCCTTTAATGGGAATCTTGACGACTTATTCAAAAAATGACATGTCATCTCGTTAGGTAAAAATAAAATAAAAAATTCACGGCAAAAAACAAATAATGATGTAATTTTGATGTACTACCTTACTTATCTTGTTCCTTCTATTTTTGGACATTAATTCTTGGATCCAAAAGGTCTACCACGTTTCTGGCGTAATTTAGACCCATTTGCTAGCCTATCTCTCATTTATCTTTGAGAAATATTAATTTTGCAAGGAAATTTTGGTATGTGTGACTTGCTCACAACGTTAACATTAGTAAATGCATTAGGAATGTATATGCTACTTTTCGTAAGTATATAATCTTTTGAACTTTAAGTTCACATTGATTTGTACGATGATCCAAATGAGACAATATTAATGCATTTCGTAAAAAAAAAATTATCTTTCTTTTTCAGACTTTTGTTTATCTTCCCTTGATGTAGGAAAAAATGTCTCATCAAATTGACAGTCGGCAAATCGTGCCTTAAACATATCACTTGTCATGGGTTCCAAAGATCTAATAATTGTATAGAGAATCAAACCAAATATAAAATTCCAATTTTCTTTGGGTCCCATTTTACTAGGTTGAGAGTGATATATTGAGACATAAACTGCACAACCAAAAACTCTTAAATGAGATATTTGGTTCTTGGCCATTGACAAGTTGCAAATGGGAAAATTTATGATATGAAGTCGGCCTTATACGAATGAGAGATGTACCATGCAATATCGCATGTCTCCAAGTAGAATTTAGAAATTTTGTTCTCATAAATAAGGGTCTAGCATCAACTTAAGTCTCTTAATAGAAGATTAAGTAACCCATTTTTGGTATGAGTATGAGCAACATGATGTTCAATTAAAATTCAAATCGACATATAATAATCATTATAAGATTGAGATGTAAATTTCCATGCATTGTCTAAACGGATTTTCGTAATTGTATGATATGAAAAGTATGCTCTTAGTCGAATTATTTGAGGAATGAGTCTTGCAAATGCAACATTGCAAGTGGACAATAAACAAACATGCGACCGTCATGAAGATACATCAATAAGTACTATAAAGTACTGGAATACCCCTCTTGACAGGGTGATATGTTCGCATATATCTCCTTAAGTCCGTTATAAAAATGTTGGACATTCAGTTACAAAGTTCATTGGAGTTTACCTTGTTACAAGTTTTCCTTAAAAAATATGCCACACATGAAAAATCTTTGACAAACTAACATTTTTACTTTTTAAAATATGTCATGTGAATTTTCTATAATTATTCGTATCATTATGGAACCATGATAACCTAAACGATCATGCTATAGAATAAAACTTTATGGCTCCATTGATTCTCTGGTTAATAATCAGATATGATTCATTTGGATTTATATAAGTATAATATAATATAGAATTGTATGCTAGGAGTTTTTCTAAAATTTCTTTATTCACTGAGCCCAATAGACGTAATTGTTGGCAGAGATGTCCACAAGAATATTATTTATTTACATATCGATGTAACATAAATCTCTCCTACGTCCTTATTGTAATTTGCTAATTAAATTAATAAATTTGAAACGTTCATTCATTTCTTTTCCGATTGATTGAAGATTTATGATAGTAAGTAGTATTATAGTCCTTAACAATATGAAGAGACAAATGTAGATTTGCGTGAACAAAATTTTCATGGTTTTGTTAAAATGAAATATTCACAATATAAAAATCAACGGGCTATTGATCCTAGTATGATTGTTGGAAGAATCTAAGATTTCTTGTTACGAGGCATACAGAGTTAGGAACTCTATAGTTCTTGTAGTGTATCTTTCGAAGATACTGAATTGACCAGTGCACCTTTAGAGACAATATAAGAACATGCCATTTAACCTATTTTATCTCAAGGTCACTATGTATGAATTGCATCGTGCTTACCTAAATCTTGAACTGAGACATGTCATTTCATAGCTTTAATATTCTCATTTGAGAAAGTCAAATTATTAATCCATTAAGTGATCTAGACTAGATTAATTGGTGAGATATTGAATTATGAAGATGTTATAAACCAGCTTTGTGAAGTTCTCATAGATATGGAATTCATGTACAAGATTGCTGAAATGCAATGTATATCACCTCATGCTTTACTAATTGGATTGTAAATAAATGAACCATGCGGTATCAAAAATTAAGTAGCGACTTTATTTGTATGAAACAATGTGACTTGCTAGCTCATCGTCAATACATTGTTTAGAACTTATTCACAAGTAACAAAGGAGTTGAGGATATAGCAATTAGAATGGTAAAATGGTAATTTTATAAATCTCGTCTATTTCATGATATTTATGAAGGGTAATCATTCGATACTATTCAGTGGATTTGCTCATCACAAATAAGCAGATTTTTTAGTAGAAAATATATTCATTTGAACCGAGAGATTTTCAGTGTCAATTCTTTAGTAGAGTCAGTTGACATTAAACTAGACTTGGAAAAGTTTGTGAACTTTGAGTCTAAGAGTCTGAGTTAAAGCTTTGTTCATTTGGGTCCATGAGGTCACTATCACAAGTCACTAGAGTAGAGTTTGCTAAACTAGAAGGTAAGTCAAAATAAGTTTAATTGTTGAACTATGCGTTTTTTTTTTAAAAATGGTCTAAAGAGTATTTTGTCCATAAGGATAATTGATGTAAAATGTCAAAATAAGATTTTGAATTTTCTCTTAATTTAAAGTCACACGGCTGAAAATTGGTTTTCATGCTTAGTGAATTACATTTTGTGACATGTTATTGTATGAGCAATAATGCGAGGGTTTTTCCGTAATTTATTATGAATAAATCAGGAAGTATACATGTGTGTAGACATCCATATGGCCGGCCACTTTACATCAAGAGAGGGAGAGAAATATCTTCTTTTATTTGGTGCATTATTGCATATTGGTAATTGCCCAAAAGAAAAGAGAAAATGAACTTCTTTGAGAAGTAAACAAATGTGCTATATAAGGAAACAAATTTCCCTCACTTAAGACACAAGGGTGGCCGACTATTTGGAAGAGAAAGGGACGAGAAAATCAAATATTGTGCCATGAATACACAATAGGAAAGGGTAATTTCCCTTTCTTGTATTTGCTTCTCCTACAAATAGAGCCTCACAAAGAGATGTGAAAACAAGTTTTTTGGTCTTGCTCTCTCTCTTCTAGCCGACCATGTTCCTCCCTCTCTCTCTCTCTCTCTAAAATACTCTTTTATTTTGGCACCTAGATCCTCACTTGATATAGAGAATTAGCTTATGATCCAAGAATTGTTCTTGGTTCATATTGTTTAATAGTACCTACTCACTAAACTCTTCAAACGCTCGAAGACTCTAGTGGTAGAAACTTTCGTGGTTGCTCGAGAATCCAAAGACGAAAGGCAGCGAAAAGGAGAAGAATCTTCATCTAAGAAGGGACTCCAAGATCAAGCAACAAGAGAAAGGTTAGTATTCAAGTATTTTAAATAATGTTTTTAAATTGATACATGTTCATGCACTTTGCCTAGGTTAGTAAAATTATTTTACTTCTAAAGAAATTTTATATCCCGCCATGAATATGATTAATGATAATTTTTCTTAACCTTACACCTATTCCAACAGTAATATACAAAAATTCAACATTATACATATTTGTTGTCTTGATATGATCAACATTTCGACGTATACCCTTGAAACTCAAAAGGTTTCATTTTTATCTAGTTGAAAATATTGCATCATCAATGTTAGATTATGTACCATTAGGTAACATTTTATGGGCTCTTTCAAAGCCTTCAATAAGATATAATGCACCGGGTATTGTGTTTATTTTAGTTTTATATTATGTGAGATAAGAAAAATATATTTTATCACTTAAGATGGTGTTAGGAATATTTCCCACTTGAAGATGACGTATTAATAATTATTGAAGTCGATAATTAGATTACTATATAAGCATTATATGATTAGTGGGTTGAGGTCTGGATAATTATTCAGAATAAATAACAACTATTTTCCATAGCCTTTTTATTAAAGTGAGTCACGTGTTGGACACTTTAGTTCGGGCAGTGTGCTAAAATGAGGTCGAAGTATAAGCATGTGCATGTTATTTAAAATCATTATAAGAAAATTGTTTTCAAAATCTAAATAATAGTTTTTCAAAGACTAGATCATACACAATTTTAATTTTTTGGTACGGCCTTTAAAATTAAATTTGTGTTGATTTTCCACTTTTAAATATGCTTTGTAAATAAATTAAAAACGGTTTTTAATTTTTTTATGTTTAGCATACTCGAAATCAATATTTTGACAAGTTTAAACTAATTTTTTGCACTTCTAGTTTAAATTAGATATTGAATATTTTATAGAATATTGTTTGTTTTATTTTTTTGTAAATTATTAACATGTTAATATAACACACAATTGAAATCAAAACGTACAAATAAAATGTTTCAATAAACTTTTTTCTCATTACGCCTAGATCCGACGTACCTTTTAATTGTTTTTCAATTTTTGGACAAGTTGTTATGGCTTAGTAAAACGGGTATAACTCTTTGCTCGAAACTTGAGAATTAATGAGAGTACTCAAAGACGCATTGCTCTTAATATTGTTTTAAAGCTACGTTCAAAAGTGAAACGGTGAGACAAGGTCTCCCCTCGGCGGATTGTTTCTAAACACGTTTTCAATAATCACTTCCTCGAATAAACTGGAAACGGAAAAAATACGTAAAGTAGAAACGTAACCTAGACATTGCCTTACTATGGACAAACACAAATGGGTTCTCACTAACCCATGTCTTCCTGAAACGAATAATGATTCGACTCAAGAAGAGAATGACGCCCTTGTGGCCTGGATCCGATCATATGAGATTGTGAGGTGCTATGTTTTAGCATCGATGAATAATATATTGCAAAAACATCATCGTGATATTGATTCGACCTAAAGCCTGCTCTTCAATCTTTATGAGATATTTTGAAAGTCAAGGGCATCATGTTAGATAACAAGCGGTCTGGCAGTTTGTGAAGTGTTGTATGAAAGCTAGGACTCATGTTAGAGAACACACCACGCCGATCATAAGTTATCTAAATAACATGAAAATCATGGGATCTGAGATTGGTGGAGAAAATAAAATATGATCTTGGAAACTCTCCCTGAATCTTTCAATACTTTCAAGCTGAACTAATCCATAAATAAGCTAGGGTACATTGTTACTGAGCTAATGAAGGAGATTCACACCGCTGAAGGGCTTTGGCATAAGAACTGCCTGCCTACCTCAAGACTAAAAGAAAAGGTATTGTACTGATTTCCGAAACTTGTTTAGTACCTGATAATCTATCATTGTGGATTCTTGACTGCACTGCTACTAACCAAATTCGTTGTTCCTTGAATGATTTCAGGAAAAGCAAAAACTTAGAGGATGGCGACTTCTGTTTCAACTGGGGTGATGGGAGCTTGGTGTCTGCTAAGGTTGTGGGATCTGTGAGATTGTCTTTTGAAGACAAAACTTTAAATTTGAATAATATGTATTTTGTTCTTTCCTTTGGGAAAAACTTAATATTTGTAGCTCAAATTGTTGAGCAGAATTATTATTTAAAGTTTATTGATAATGGAATTCAAATTTCTTTTTCCAATTCATTTGTCACTAATACATGTATGAAAAATGGTTTATATTATCTTTATCCTACACAACCTTTGCTATTAGACATGAAATAGATAATGATCTAATTAGAGAACAAAAGATGATCAAATCTAGTGATTCCTCTAATCTAATAAAATCAACACATATCTGGCACTTAAGACTCGGTCATATTAATCTAGATTAAGATTAAGAGACTTGTGAGAGATGGTCCACTCAAAGCATCTACTATAGGCTCACTGCCGACTTGTGAATCCTGTACAGAAGAAAAAATGACCAAACGACCTTTCTCTAATAAAGGCCAAAGAGCCACTGAGTTGCTGGAACTAATACATTCTGATGTTTGTGGTCCACTCTGAATTCAGGCACGGGGATGATACAAATACTTCGTTACCTTTATTGATGATTACTCAAGATATAGATTTGTCTATTTGCTCAAACAAAAATTCGAGACCTTTAACGAATTTAAGGTTTTTGGTATTTAGTGTAAAACCAAACTGACTAACAGATCAAAACCCTTCGATCCAATCGAGGTGGTGAGTACTTCTCTAAAGAGTTCGATGACTTTCTTGAGGAAGAAGGTATCGCTTCTAAGCTTAAAGCTCCTGGCACACCTCAACAGAACGGAGTGTCAGAGAGAATGAATCAAACTCTAATGGAGATGGTTAGATCAATGATGAGTTACTCATTACTCCATAATTCCTTTTGGGGATATGCCCTCGAAATTGCAGCATACATTCTAAACCAAGTTCCGTCTAAAACGATCTCTGGTACTCCTTATGAATGATGGAGTTGCCCTGCACATGTGCTAAGGCAAAAGACTAGCAAGTTGGCTAGTAGATCAGAATTATGTGCGTTCATTGGATATTCAAAGGAAACCAAAGGTTTCACATTCTATAGTACCGAGGACGACAAAACGTTTGTCAGCAGTAATGCTCGTTTCTTTGAGGAGGACTATATGAAGAATACGAAACCTAGAAACAAAATTGTGCCTGAAGAAAAGTTGGGTGAGGATGCTTCTACCTCGTCTGTAAGAACTGTTCTTACCCCAACTAAAGCACAATCTAATAATTCAGAACCTCGTCAAGTAGTACTTCGACGTAGTGGGAGGGCTTCTGAAAATCCCGACAGGTACATATCTTATGGCGATACTCTCGTAGCCGTCGTTGACATGGATGACCCTGTTTCCTATAGCCAAGCAATGGTTGGTTCTGAGTCAAACCTTTGGCTTGACGCAATGAAAGTTGAAATGCATTCGATGTATGTCAACAAAGTATGGAAACTTGTAGACCTACCCAAAAGGGTTAAACCTGTAGGGTGTAAGTGGGTCTATGAGAAGAAAATGGGTCCGGATGGGAACGTTGAGACGTTCAAAGTGCAACTAGTGGCTAAGGGTTACACCCAAAAGAAAGGTACCGATTATTAAGAAACCTTCTCGCCTGTCGCAATGCTTAAATCCATCCGCATACTTCCATCCATAGTTGCCGCTCTCGATTATGAGATCTAGCAAATGGATGTCGAGATTGCTTTTCTGAATGGAAATCTTGATGAGCACATTTTCATTGCTCAACCAGACGATTTCATGGAAGGTGGTCAAGAGACAAAGGTTTGTGAGTTTCTTATATCCATTTATGGATTAAAGCAAGCATCAAGATCATGTAATATTAGATTCGATGAAACTGTAAAAAGCTTCGGTTATGAAAAGTCAATAGATGAACCTTGTGTTTATAAGTTGATACACGAGGGCAAGGTTGTGTTTCTGGTATTGTTTTTCAATGATATACTACTCATTGGTAATGATGTAGGTAAAGTATCTGAGGTTAAAATCTGGTTAGCTAAGCAATTTGACATGAAGGATCTAGGGGAAGCTGCGTACATTCTGGGGATTCAGATCTTTCAAGATCAAAAGAACCGGACCCTATCGCTCTCCCAAGCATCTTATATAGATAAGGTGATGGATCACTTTGTTATGCAAAACTCCAAGAAAGGCTAAAACCCCTTTAGACATGAAGTCTCGCTCTATAAGGACCAGTCTCCCAAGACTGCACAAGATATGAGGACATGAGAAAGATTCCATATGCTTCAGTCGTAGGAAGTCTCATGTATGCTATGATGTGCACTAGACCAGATATATGTTTCGCCGTTGGCGTAGTTAGCCGTTTCCAATCAAATCCTGGGCCCGAGCACTGGGTTGCTGTTAAACATGTTCTTAAGTATCTTCATAGCACTAGGAACTTGATGCTTACATACTCAGGTATTGACTTGACTATGACGAGGTATACCGATTCCGACTTTCAAGCGGATGCGGATTCCAAGAAATCCACTTTAGGAGCTGTGTTCATCTTGAATGATGGATCTGTTGTTTGGAGGAGTATCAAGCAATCTTGCATTGCTGACTCCACCATGGAAGCAGAATATGTGGCTGCTTGTGAAGCATCCAAAGAGGCTGTATGGCTTAGAAAATTCCTTAAGTATTTGCAAGTTGCTCCAAATGACAAAGAGCCCATGATACTTTATTGTGATAATAATGGGGTTGTTGCTAACTCAAAGGAACCTAGAAGCTATAAGCGATCTAGACATATCGAAAGGAAATACCATTTGATTAGAGAGATTGTGCAGCGCGGATACGTGGTAGTGAAGATGATCTCATTGGTTAACAACCTGTCACATCTTTTCAGCAATGCCCTATCCAATAAAGTATTCGACCAACATCGAGACGGATTAGGCACTAAGGACTATACTCATCTTCTTTGAGTCAAGTGGGAGTTTGTTGGCAGAAATGTCCACAAAAAGATTATTTATTTACATATCGGTGTAATATAAATCTCTAAAAAGTTGAAACGTTCATCCATTCCTTTTTAGATTGATGGAAGATTTATGATATTAAATAGTCTTATAGTCCTTAATCAAACCTAAAAATATATGAAGAGACAAATGTAGATTTGCGAGAACAAAATCATCATGGTTTTGCTAAAATGAAATATTCACAATCTAAAGTTTAACGGACTATTGATCCTAGTATGATTGTTGGAAGAATCTATGATGTCTGGTTACGAGGCATAGAGAGTTAGGAACTCTATAATTCTTCTAGTGTATCTTCCAAAGATACTGAATTGACCAGTGCACTTTTAGTGACATTGTAAGAACAAACCATTTAACCTTTTTTTGTCTCAAGGTCACTATGTATGAATTGCATTGTGCTTACCTAAATCCTGAAATGAGACATGTCATTTCATAGCTTGAACATTCTCATTTGAGAAAGTCAAATTCTAGACCATTAAGTTTTCTAAACTAGACTAATTGGTGAGATATTAAGTTATGAAGATGTCATGAACCAGTTTTGTGAAGTTCTCATAGATATGGAATTCATGTACAAGATTTCTGAAATGCAATGTATATCACCTCATGCTTCATTACAAGATTTCTGAACAAATGAACTGCACAATATCCAAAATTAAGTGGATCCGCTCATCACAAATAACTAGATTTTTGAACCGAGAGATTTTCAGTGTCAACTCTTTACTGGAGTTAGTTGACATTAAACTAGACTTGGAAAAGTTTGTGAACTTTGAGTCCAAGAGTCTTAGTTAAAGTTTTGTTCATTTGGGTCCATGAGGTCACTATCATAAGTCATTAGAGTAGAGTTTGTTAAACTACAAGCTAAGTCAAAATAATTTCAATTGTTGAAATAGACGTATTTTTTAAAAATGGTCTAAAGGGTATATTCGTCCTTAAGGATAATTGATGTAAAATGTCAAAATAAGATTTTGAATTTTCTCACAAATTAATTTAAAGTCACACGGCTGAAAATTAGTTTTCATGCTTAGTGAATTAAATTTTGTGACATGTTATTGTATGGGCAATAATGCGAGGGCTTTTCCGTAATTTTTTATGAAAAAAAATCAGGAAGTATATATGTGTGTGTAGACATCCATATGGCCGGCCACTTTACATCAAGAGAGGGAGAGAAATATCTTCTTTTATTTGGTGCATTGTTGCATATTTGTAATTGCCCAAAAGAAAAGAGAAAATGAATTTCTTTGAGAAGGAAACATATGTGCTAAATAAGGAAACAAATTTCCCTCACTTAAGACACAAGGGTGGCCGACTATTTGGAAGAGAAAAGGAGGAGAAAATCAAATATTGTGTCATGAATACACAATAGGAAAAGGTAACTTCCCTTTCTTGTATTTCCTTCTCCTACAAATAGAGTCTCACATAGAGATGTGAAATCAAGTTTTTTGGTCTTGCTCTTTCTCTTCTAGCCGACCATGTTCCTCCCTCTCTCTCTCTCTCTAAAATACTCTTTTATTTTGGAACCTAGATCCTCACTTGATCTAGAGAATTAGCTTATGATCCAAGAATTGTTCTTGGGTCATATTGTTTAATAGTACCCAGTCACTAAACTCTTCAAACGCTCGAAGACTCTAGCGGTAGAAACTTTCATGGTTGCTCGAGAATCCAAAGACGAAAGGCAACAAGATAAGGAGAATAATCTTCATCCAAGAAGGGACTCCAAGATCAAGCAACAAGAGAAAGGTTAGTATTCAAGTATTTTAAATAATGTTTTTAAATTGATACATGTTCATGCACTTTGCCTAGGTTAGTAAAATTGTTTCACTTGTAACGAAATTTTATATTCCGCCATTAGTATGATTAATGATAATTTTTCTTAACCATAGACCTATTCCAACAATAATATACAAATATTCAACGTTATTTATATTTTTTGTCTTACATTCCGGCCGTACCCTTGAAACTCAAAAGATTTCTTTGTTATCTAGTTGAAAATATTGCATCATCAATATTAGATTATGTACCATTAGGTAACATTTTATAGGCTCTTTCAAAGCCTTCAATAGGGTATTGTGTTTATTTTAGTTGTATATCATGTGAGATGAGAAAAATATAGTTTATCACTTAGGATGGTGTTAGGAATGTTGCTCACTTGAATCATGTCTCTCGGACACTGAATCGTGTAAGCGAGCGTATTCAAGTACCGCGAGGGAAAGATGAAAAGGACTTTGAAAAGAGAGCCGAGATATCATCGCTGAAGTTGTCATGGACACTGAATCACGTCTCTGAGCTTTTTAACTCATTCGCTAAAAAGCTATTCATGCTAATCACATCTTATGTATTGGGAGTCTTCCCCTGAAAGTCTTCTCAGAACATGATTCAAGTGGGAAGTGATTTACAGACACGGAATCCAGACTTCCTGAAAGGAGGTCAATGGTCACTCACCTAAGGGTTGATTCCAGAACCGATTGATTGCACGCACTTTCGAAATAAGTTAAGGTTTGAAAGAATATTTCGCTAGGGAAGCAACATGCTTAGGGCTGATATGTATCATGAAAAATATAATGGAATAAATTGACTTCTCTTGGCATGGGTAGAACCTGGAGGATCTTGATTACGAACTGACTATATCAGTGGACACTCGTCATGATGAGTAAATATAATTATAGTATTAAAGAAGGGTTCAGTCTTTGATTACACGGTGGAGTATTGATAAAGACTAGACAAATCGATGAAAATGAGATATAATTTTATCGTCTTTTTTGTCGAGTACGTTAAGCTTCTACTACTTGGTCCATAGTCCCCGATTCGGCTATGATAAAGGCGGATAAGAACTGTCGAATAATAATGTTGTTCATTATTTAATCTCACTTGTCGTAATGGTGATTGACATCATTAATTTTGGAAAACAGGTATTCGCATAATTAAATAAATGTTTATAGTAATTGTTTATTTATTGTTGGATCAAGTAAATAAATAATTAATTGAATTTTTGGTCTTGAGAAAATTTTGGGTTGGGCCTTGGCACTAGGGTGGTCGAAATTCCCCCTAGGGGAATGCCCTAGGATGACCGAACTTCTCCCTGGAAGTCCTTGAATTTCTCTCTGAAAGTGAGAAGATCTCTTCCATAGATATTGATCTGATGAATGAGAGAGAGTTTAGATTCACTATTGAGATCTAATGACCCAGATTAAATTAAAAGGTGAGAATAGCTCTAGAAGGAGAAAATATCTCTAGAAATGAGAGAATATCTCAACAGAAATGAGAGAAAATCTCCCAGAAGTTATCTCTCCCTTAATGCTTTAAATAAGGATAGAATGGAAGAAGAAAATTCACTCAGTCCTCTCAAGGATACTTGGCCAATACTCTCTCTCTCTTTGCTGAATTGTCTCTTCCCCTATTTCTCGGAATTGCTATTTCTAATCCTAAATAATAGGAGCGAGATCCCGAAACAATCTGGTTTTGAGATCTAAGATATCGATTGTACCCACTCATCTTTCTTATTCGTCTCGAAGATTACGTTTCGGAAGACTACGGTGTCATCATCGAGTACTATATTCAGAGGAAGGACGAAACAGAGTAGATTCAGAAGAAGGATGAAACGGAGTCGATTCAGAAGAAGGACGAAACGGAGCGCGCGTTGGATCGGGGCGTTCTGTAGCAGATCCCAAACCCGTAAGTTTTCTATAAACTTCTTCTATCATATTGGTTGCTGATTTGCTTTCATAAATGAATTAAATTAATAAATCCATATCTTGTTAGCAATCGTAATTATTAATTAGCTATTGTGAGTGCAATTAATGATTTTGTACATTTAATATGGTTGCTAAGGTGCATGAATCACCTACAGATGGTATCTGTTGTTGCGCAATCTGCCAGACAAAGTGATTTCACATCGCCTTAACATAATCAGATAGACTAACATCCATATGTCTATATAAGAAAAATAAATAAAATTATAAATAAATCACTCAAAATATTTCAAACATAAAAAATTACAAACCATACAAGTACATGAAAATTTAGAGACACCAAAACAAACACTCATACATTTGAAAGTAAAAACATCAATTTCTTAAGCCATCTTGTATCACTGATTAACCTTTTAAAATCCTTATTAGTATTTTCAAAGAAGTCTCAAACCTCCAAATGAGTAAGATCCATAAGATCGTTTTGTTCAGTGAGATTTGTCTCTACACCTTATTCTTTCACCGAGCCATGTAAAAATCTACAAGGTGTTTTATGCCATTTTTCTCTTATCGATGAAAAATACTATCCATATTTTTAATAGTATTTTCTTTGCATAATTATTTGTCTACTTCAAGTGGTTGTGTGGTTGGTTCTTGATATTTGAGCTGTATTGATTATGATGACCACAACCACGTGAAGACCCACGACGATGACCGTGAGGGTGGCGACGACCACGTCCACGTCTATGTTGCTGATTACGCTCATACACATTACTAACACATCATTCACTTGAGGGAGTAGTGTTTATCCAATTGGCCGAGGGTTGTAACTTTTCATCAAAATCTCATTATTTTTGTTCAGCAACAAGTAGGCATTATATAAGCTCAGAATATTTTTTAAGGCCTCGTTAAAAATATTATTGATGCATGGGCATATTTGAGACAAAAGTGGAAAATTTCTTTTTCAATATATCGTTATTAGTGATATTTTCTCCGCATAAGTACAATTGAGAAGTAATTTTGAACATTACGGAATTATACTCGCATACACTTTTAAAATCTTGCAAACGCAAGTGTAGCCAATTAAAGCGAACCGCAGGACAATGATTTTGGTGGTCATACCTTTCTTTTAAATTTTTCTAAAAATATTCAACTTTTAATCCTCCGTGGAGATGATGACGAAAGAATATCATGACTTAACTTTGTTTTGTTCAAATGATTCATTGCTCTCTTTATGGTATCTTTAAGATCCATGACATTGGGGTGAATTTCAGCATCAACAATTCAAGCCAAATAATTATTGTGAAAAATGTCAAGGACATGGAACTCGAGAATTATAAGGTTCAACGTTGCAAAAACTATACATAATGAACGTGACATGAATTTATTTCAAGTTATGATATTTTATTCATTGTTGTTCATATCATGAAATACCAAAACTAATTGTTGTTCATGAAAAAGAACTTTTTATTTTTATGTTCGTTAAATACAATGTAATGTACAAAAGGTAAAAGGTATAGAATATGATTTAATAAAATTGATATTATAGACAAAATAGGTTATTTTCTTTTTATTTCAATTTCTTAAAGTTTGGTACATGTTATAATGGATTAGAAATAAAAACAAAAGTAAAATTGACCAAAATAAAAATATATAACATAGCCACATTTAAAGAATAAATAAATATATATATAGTGAGATAAAATAAAAAATTATGAACATAATTAGGATCCTGAATATTAAAATATACTCGGTTTACACATAAAAATATAGATATTATTTTTCACATGTTAGGTTTGTATGAGACGTTTCCAAGAACATTACTCAGTATTACCGTCATGGCAAAAAATATGGAGAATATAAATAATTACCATAAGTGTGATGATCTCTTAGAGATCTAAAAAATAGATATTATTATTCACATTCTAGACTTGTTTTAAGACGTTTCCAAGAACAACAGTCAATATTTTCATTATCGCACCATATAAAAAATGTTATAGAAAGTAGAAGATCATTACCACAATTGTGATGATTATTTTAGAGAAATCATGTTCATAGCGTCTTATAAAAAAATGGAGACATAATAGTATATAAAGAGAATAAAAACTATATGAAGAAAATAGAGCAGAGAATTGTATTGCTTGTGTTTTTTCATGGTTTACAATAGGCTCTATTGATATTGATAGGCCAAAAAGTAAAAAGAAAGTTACACTTTAATACAAAACAATACATGAAAATCAATTTAAACTTTAATACGAAGAAACAGAAAGCCTCGACCACAAGAGTTATCCAATACTACGTTTATATTTTTCTTGCTTCCTTATAATATTTTTTTTCAATTTACTACTAAAAGAACTTCAAAAAAATCGTTTACTCTGTATTTTCTTTTACATTTCCATCTAAACTCTTTATTAGTCTTGGTTAATAAAAATACAAAAAATATATTTAATCAAAATATGAGAGGTCAAGTTTTAAAAAGTTTTATTTAAATTAATCAAAACTTTATTAAAAGTTGTGACGAAAATGTTAAAAAAATAGTAAATGATTTTTTAAATTTTTTAGTGAAAAGTTGGATAAAAGTAATTTATAAAAGAAATGAGAAAATCACGAAAAATAACATTGTCTTAGTGGTGAAATTATTTTTTTAGTGTGAAGAAGTTGAATTAAACTCAAATGATATACCATTTACCATTTAACCGCTTGTGAATTGCTAACATATCATAATTAACTTTTTCGATACGGTGCAAATAAAGCTGCAATTATATTATAGTCAGAAAAATTTCGTAATATATGCGTAATATTAGAGTTCAACTTTGTTTTTATATGTGATAAAATTTTATTACGAAATAAATGTGTTAAAAACGAATTTTTTTTTAACAAAACTTAACTGTAACATATAACAATTAGTATTAAATTCTACACAATATCACAATTGACCGCAGTATACCGTAATTACAAAATTTTATTAAAAATTGTTTCTATCTTTTGACATATATATTTCGTAATACAATTTTATCATATATAAAAACAAAATTTTACCGCACTATCACACAATTTTTTTTTACAATTTCCTTATATTTAGTACTTTCTCCCTCTGTCAAATTTATATTCTTCTTGAAATAATAATAAAACAACATGAATTTTAGCTCGTTTTATAAATAAAAAGTACTATAGATGATAATCAATATAAAAAACTCCAAACAAGAACTGCTAATAATTTATATGCGGAAATAATAGTCAAATACTTTAACTAAATTCATATATAAGTTTATAATTGGTCGTGTGCATTGCCGATTAAATAAATCGGCTAGCGGGTAAATTTATACCTTTCGGATATTATATATATATAATTGAGTCAAGAACGGAATAGTAAGGGAAAGCAAAACTGAAATTGCAACTTAGTATGTATGGGCCAAAAACAAATGTAGTAAGGCCCAATTGAACACTCAAAGTATGGCCGAAATGCAGATCATAACGAAAACCCCATCGTATATATTCAGCGCAACCCTAGTCGCTTTATTCCGTGGAAACCCTAACCCTAGAACGACGACGAAATGCCTGCCGGACATGGTCTCCGCTCGAGGACTCGGGACCTCTTCGCGAGGCCGTTCAGGAAGAAGGGTTACATCGCTCTCTCAACTTACCTGAAGATCTACAAGATCGGCGATTATGTAGACGTCAAGGTTAACGGGGCTATCCACAAGGGAATGCCCCATAAGTTTTATCATGGTCGCACCGGAAGAGTTTGGAACGTCACCAAGAGAGCCATTGGAGTGGAGGTCAACAAGCAGGTATATATTAATGTCTCACTTTCTATGAGCTTCTTACGGTTTTCTTTCCGTTAAATGTCTATTCGATTAGGATATTCTTGCTGCGTAATTTGTGTTTGATATTTGAATACTTGTTTTTTGATTTTGTATCGATTTCGATCATGTTGCTCTGTTTTCTTGAATTGTTTGGGAGAACTAGGTACATAGTTTCTTGTCGAGCAATCTTTTAACTGAGTAAATCATTTTCAAATCTAATAAAAAAATAAACTGGGTCATTTCTAGAAAACAATACTAGCAACTTCGTCTACCAATGTCCTTTGATTTTTCACGCATTTGTTAACCTCTGTCAACAGGGAAGTTTGTTATGGAATACAAAGTCATTCACCTAATTGTGAGGACTTGTGTTCGTTGCTAATTCTCGGATCCCTAATTCTTAAGTCTGTAAAAGAATTAGCCAGTGTCCAATAAAATTAATCCCTTTTGGGTGCGGTGATTAAATAACCTTATGAATTGGCAGGTGGGGAACAGGATCATCAAGAAGAGAATTCATGTGAGGATTGAGCATGTTCAGCCATCTCGGTGCACGGAAGAGTTCAGGCTGAGGAAGGTGAAGAACGACCAGCTGAAAGCTCAGGCCAAGGCCGAGGGAAAGGTGATCAGTACAAAGAGGCAGCCCGAAGGACCCAAGCCCGGCTTCATGGTCCTCGAGGGTGCAACGCTCGAGACTGTCACTCCTATCCCCTACGATGTCGTCAACGATCTCAAAGGAGGATATTAGAGTTCGAATCCCTTGATTCTCCTCTCTTGTGTTGTTTTCTGTGTTTAATTTGCTAGTCCATTTTTAACTTGAGAGAAGTCCTTTTCTTTTCTCTAGTTTCTCAGACATTGTTACGGTAGTTAGTTGTTATTGATACCCTATTATATGCACAATTTTGTTTGATGCTCAAGTTGATTTTGGATACTGCACTATCGAAACGGTAGACTTGAATCGTTGGATGACAAGCTTCTTGGTTATGTAAGCGCAAGTGTGTATGGACGTGGAGCTTTAAAGTGTCTGGTTTAAGGAAAAACTCTAAATGAAGAGTCTTACTCTGTATATAAAAAACGATTTGGAAATTAGCTCAGGTACATCATTCTTTGCTAATTGGTTTGCTTTCAGAATTCCATCATATCTGTTATGTAAAGAAGGAAAAGTCAGCATTGGATTTACGTCAAGGATTTCTATCTTGCCAAGGACTCAACTTCACAAGGACGTAGCATTATCTCCTGGCGAAAAGGGTTCATTTGTGGGTTGCCAATACTTTTCAGCTCCGAGAGTGTAACACTGTTTGTCGGGAGGCTATTTGTCATTTCCCTTGTTCTATTACATGGACTGGCTTGGCACAGCTAATAGTCCTCGAACATAGTCACTGTTTTCTGGGACGTTACGTCAGGCTTGCGCTTCTCGTGGATCAAAATATTTGCGGGTTTCCATCCGGTTCTCGTTAATTATTGTGCAAAATTCGTGCATGGGAAGACGAGTCGAAGCTTCCTACAGAACTTAGATGGTTTCCGCTTAAAGGAAGAAAGTAATCCCTAACAAGAGCATGTTCCATTCCCCGTTTTCAGTAATGGCTCTACTAACCTTTGAGGGTATTGTACTAATACTCGTTGGTGTTTGGTAGCCATAGATACTCGTTCCCATATTATCGTGAATGTTGCGATGGAGCCTTGATGAGTGTCTCTATCACACCCACCCCGGTAACATTTTGTCCCTTCATCGCTTAGAGCTCTCATCCGGATGGACCCTTTTCAACCATAATGGAACTTGGGCAGCCCCAGGTAAAATATCTATATTCAACTTCGATGATATTTTCTGCTCCTCGGTGTTTACTGAGAAAGAAAGTGCCAATTTCTCCATATTTACCAATTATCCGGAAGCTTTTGCGTATACCTCAATTCAACATACTGTACAACTCGTTCTGTAACCATAATTTTGAGGCTAAAGTTTTTTATACTATGAAGTCACTTACATAAACTGTAGAGACTCAGAAGCAAATCGGATCTTAAGCTTATTAGAGCAAATGTGAAGAAAGTAAAATGGTTTTAAACATACTCCGCATTTGCACTATTATTAGGTAGTTATTTTTATTTTATTTTAATTCGAGGAATAAATAAGAAGCCAATTTTATATTAATCCTTAATTTATATAGAATTTGTCATCTATAGCGATAAAATTAGGCTGATTTCCAACTATGTCTTTTTTAAAAGGACTCAACTAGAAGTTCGGATAGAGAGAGAAAATAATATATATATATATATATATATATCTCCTGCTCTTACCTAATCTCACCTCTCTCTCTCTTGAATCTCATATCCATCTCCATCTCCATCTCACCTCCTCTTCGTCTCTATCAATGCTCATACCCAGAAACTATATTTTTCATCTCCGACAGTTACCATACCCAAAAATCATATTTTTCGTTGGATTCCGATTTACAAATCGTCACAGAACATTGGGATAGAAGGAAACCCCAAAAGTCAATTTTTTGATCCCGTAAAAACAAGAAATCCAAAAAATGTCGTGTTTCAACTCGGTAAAAGAATGTCTGACTAATCTCCGCAGCACAACCAGGGTACTCCGGTAAGTTGTTTATGTGACCTGAGTTTCCAGCTAACATTAGTAAATAATCGCATATTCGGGCAGATAAAATTGAACTCTGATGTTTGTATGTACGTGACTACAAAGTCACAAAACATTTGACAAAAATTCAGATATGGAATTTAACATTGTCACAATATCGTAATCATTTTGTGACGATATCAACATGAAGTAACCATTTCGTGTCGATGTCGTCACGAAATGGTTATTTCGTGTACATGTCATCACGAAATGACCATTTCGTGACAATGTTAACAAATATTATGAAAGTATTTATATTTATATCTGGATTGTATGCAATGATGAGGTACATTCATACATTCGTCAAGCATATTGGACGATGGTGAAACCTTCACGCTACTTGACAAAAAGTAGTGAGGCTATCTTACTACCCATCAAAGCGACATACGATGAGTTTTTGCAACTATTGTATGTCACCCTTCAGCTCTCACATTTTACTCATAACCTCGATGTGAAGTACGAAATAGAAGAGTCGGTGCCACCTGTTTGCATCGCGTCGAACCTAAATTTGACATGTTATCTGCATCTTCGGAAGGAGAAAACAGATAAATCAAAACTGAATTTGGTAGTGGAGTTTGAGAATATAGTGGATATAAAACATGAGGGTGTGGCTCTGGAGAACCCCAACCATAAACCGGCACCAGTTCATTCACCTCAGCTAGATATGTGGAGACCAGCACTGGTGAGTTTAGCTTATATGAACTCCAAAGATTACTCACAAGTTGAATCTATTCTGCCATGTCCAGAGCCTGTTAGTGTATCGTTGGTGAAGCACCCGATTTTACTCAGAACCAGTTGATTCTCATCAGCCCGAGATTCCATGTCCCGACCCGGGGTGTGTATGGTCCGACGTTGTCTTCCACGAATCTGCACTACTTGTGTCTGAACTTTCCAATGACCAAAGTCATGGTCCTGCGTGTGTAGGCACGCCACCACATACTCCTACTTATTTTGGCACACCGGAACACACTCCTTCAACTGGCACATCCCCGACACCGGATCATCACACTCGCAAGGAGTGTCATTGGCCTTCAGAAGATCTAATAGAGTGCATGGTTGACGTTGGAATGATGGATATTCATTCTCCAAACGAAATATACAAAGGAGTATATCAACAAAAAAGCTTTGAAGAGACATTTAACCATATTCGCGATCCCCAATCATTTCTGCACGAAAACAAAGAATTATAATAAATTGTCTCTACACTTAATTTGCATTGACGACTCGTGTGCTTGGACAATTTGTGGGGTTAAATTAGGACAAGGTGATGTCTTCGTCGTGAAAAGGTAAACATTTAGTCAAACTGTTTCATGACCATGTAGTCAAGATATTACAGGTTTGTGATTATGTTGAAACGAAGTTTATACACATGGTTTGTGACGCTGTTTTCAGGTTTATCTTCGAGTACACATGTGCAACGCAATTCAGACAAGGAAGACATCCTCAAGCTACAGCTGCATTTGTCAGAGAGGTTGTAAGACCAAAATATATCGATCCCGCTTGCTCTTCCTTTAAGCCAATAGACATTATGTGTCACATGCAACAATATTTTGGAGTGCAGATGGGTTACAAAAAAGAATGGAGGTCAAGGCAGAGTGCGCTAGCATCTTTATTTGGCACAGATGGCAAGTCATACGCATTTTTGCCGAAATTTGTACACATGAATTCGACTATCAATCCATGTTCTTCATTTGACCTTGTCATAACTCCTCGTGCTCATCATTTCAAACACCTATTTATGTCGCTTAGTGCTTGGAAAAGGATGGAAGTATTTTCGACTCGTAGGTATTATTGATGGAACATTTTTTAAAGAATTATTACAAAGACACGTTGTTTTCAGCATGTGGTATAGACGCGAATGAACAAGTTTCACACTTGCCTTTGGTGTGGGTGATTCATAATCAAATGAAGTCTGATTCTACTTCTTGACCTCATTAAAAGAAGTAATTGGTGAGAGAAGACATCAAGTTATTGTCTCTAATAGAAACCCGGGAATCCTTAGTAGTGTCAAAAAAGTATTCACTGGTTCAGAACATGGCTTTTGCGCACTATCTTCTGAAAAACGTGAAGTCTAATTTTAAAGATTTCGCAAAGGAAATGAATTGGGTATTCTACGCAGTGGCAAAGGCGTATACGTCCGAAGAGTTTGAAAGATTTATGGTTACAATTGACGAAGAAAATCCAGGCGTCCAAGATTATTTTCAGAACAATGTGGGTCACCATACTTGGGCTCGTTGTTTTTTCAAAGAGAAGAGGTACTCGGTTATGACGTCAAACCAAGGGAATTCCCGATCGCAAAGTTGTTCGATTTTCTTTGCGAGAGAATGACAAAATGATTTTACGAGCGTAATGAGAAAGCATCGGCATCGTTGGCGACACTTAAACCACACGCGACCAAAAAACTGGTCGATTATCATGCTAAATATACTGGAATGTAGATTCGCCAGTCACATCCAAAAAACTGGTTGATTAGGATTATTGTTTGGACTGAGTGGTTCGTGTGGGTTTGAGGAGTTGGGTTGAGTAGAATGTTGTGGGGGCTGGTCTGGACTGTGTTGGTTTTGATATGTGGGAATAAAAAGTTGAATTGAAGGTTCATTTGTGGTATTTTGAGGTTGTGATTACAGTGTTGAGTATGGATTTAGGAAGCTTTATTTGATTGGTTAGGGTTGTTCATCGAAGTGACATTTTTTGCTACATAGACTTTATCTGAGAATGTAGGCACCTATATCCTTTGTGGGAGTTGCTATAGCTATACATAGGTCGGATCTAAATTTCAGTTTAATGATTATTTTATGGCCTTAGGTGAGGGAAGCAGGAAGACCCAAAAAATTTAGATGGTTACAATCAAACTTTGTTTTGAAAACTAGGCTGGAGGGTGTTTGAAAATTTAACATTTGGTAATTTATTTAGCAAATAGAAAGCAGTGGAGAAAGATACCACTAGAAATAAATTGGCATGTAGCTTTCAAAGAGATAGGTGAGCCCCAACTCCACAACGTGTCTATGTTTTCGCTCGACCCTTCCATTTTGTGAATGAGTGTGAGGATATGGATGACTAAATAAGATGGCAAGCTGTTGGAGAAGTGTCAGCAATGACTTGAACTCTCCACCCTAGTCAGTATGCAAGCACTTGATTTGTAGGCGTCTACTGAGGTTGTAGATGATGGCCCCCAAATGTCGGTTCTTATCCAGTTCTTGATGAGCTCTATAATCAGAACTAGAATATTATTGACGACATGATTTGCCTATGTCATAAAAAATTCAAAAATAAACTGTTTTATGTTACAATTATTTACACTTTGTCTCTTTAGTACATGAGACAATACTTTTGAGCATGGATGCCCAAATATTTTATACCAAATGTATGGAATTTTTTATGAAATTATTTTTTCAAACAGCATTATAGACTTTATTTTCATGTGATTTTTCAGATTCTTAAGCTCCAGAATCTTTATTTGTTGCACCTGCTGAAGCCTTCATTGATATTGTTGTACATAGAGCTGTCTTGATGTTGAACTCCACATTTTTCCGTATGAGTTTAGACAGATCTAAGCAGCACGATTCATCTCTAAGCGCTCCTATTAAAAGCCCTTGGGTCGTTGACTTGTCCTTGATGACACAACAATCCGAAAAGAACTCAACCACCGCATTGTTATCCTTTGTGAACTTAGACACGCTTCTTAAGTTTTTAGCAATTTTTGGAACATGTAATATATTCCTAAGGACAAGTGGCTTAGGTTGAGTATTAATAACTGATTCTCGTGTGTGTGTGCGCGCGCGTTATCGAGAAAAATTACTGTCCTCGACGATTAAGTTCCTTTCCTTTTATAATCTTCAGATATTTTGAGGTTATTGAGGTTGTTGGTGATGTGATTTGTAGCTCTCTTATCGATGTACAATTATTGATCATGAGGTAAGACATTGATGTAGTCACTTATTGACATTGAGCCTTTCTTGAATGTCTGCAGTTGGACTCAGAGCTGAAGACGGTGTGCTTTACCGCTACCGGCGAAGACTTACATGAGTGTGGTCCATATTTGATATGAATATGTGCACGGAGCTATGTTTCCAAGTATCTTTATAGAGACAAAGGACATTAACCATGACATAATTGTCTAGTTTGTGTGGCGCAAGATTGCATAATCCAGATTTGGTCGAGTACTGCTTTGTGAAGCCATTGTTCGAGCACCTGTTTCCGACTTGGAGCTGGTGTTGAGCTCAACGATCTTTGGTGGACACGATTGATATCCGTCGATGAAGTATTCTAGGTGTGCACCTGATTGTCGCAAGCGCCTAAAATCTCCAAAATAAATAGTTGTCTCGGTCAAGTTTGAGATTGATATGAATGAGATTTGCGATGAACGAAAGCGAGTTCGTCTGGATCAGTGGAGTCGCCATGGGCGATTCGCAAGATTGCTCTAATAACAAGTGAAGAAATGAACCGGATAGAGAAAGAAAGATTTAGGGATTCACCGGAGAAAATACTTGATCGAGAATGAGAGAAGTTGATTCTCATTAAGCGTTGAATAAAAGCTTCAACGAAGCTGTATACGGATGGTGAGATCATAACAAAATTAAGAATCTACTAGAAAGTTAGTTACAAAGATCGTGACGTAGACGATTGTGCAGACCCGACTTTTAGGAAATTGACGGCCTAAAACAACATAAAGAAATTGGGTCTTTTTCTAATATAGATATACATATAAAAATTGTGGACTTTTTCGAAGAGGTGGGCCTAAAGCTCTTCTTTTAGTTCTCTCATGAATGAGTCGAGCCTGCAATTGTGACTAATCACCTATTTTGATACAATGAGCTATTTTGATACAATGAATGATGCTACAGGTAATTACAATATTACTCAAAATGCATAAAATTTTATGCTAAAACAATGTGAATTTGAAAATAATAGAACACTAATATTATACAAAAGAATGAGGCAATGCAGTAAATTTCTCAAAAACATATACTGCATTGTCAATAGTTATTTTGATTATTATTTTATCTTACGTCAATAGTTATTCATTAATATTTGTTAAACGGTTAAACTAACTTTAATACCTCATTATTTTATAAATTTTAAAAGAGTAATAGATATGTAATACTTCATTCCTAGATGCAAATCTCTGACATGCCTATATAATTTAATGTATTTTTATCAGGATCTGGACTGATATGAGTTCTAATGCTATCATGTTATGAATTAACTACGAACGAGATCTTTTATTGTTGTATGATGATTTTTATTAAGTATTTTTGGAGAGCTTTTGAAAAGACAAACGTGTTCGTGGTTAGATTCGACATTTCTAAAAGTTTCAAAATACTACCTTCTAGTTTTTTTAATTGATAGTCTTTTGAATAGTTATCGAACATCTGATATTTAGAATATTGTCTTGCATTCAGTACTTGTTCTATCCCTTTCGATTTAATAGATTATAATAGGATTGGTTAATATGCAGCCTGTTATTCTCTGTCATGTACCACATTTGTTATTTCAGGTTTTCCTTTTTTGTATAAAACAGACTTGTATTTCACGTAATTGAGTAATGAGAAATCTCTCTCTCTCTCTCTCTCTCTCTCTCTCTCTCTCTCTCTCTCTCTCTCTCTCTCTCTCATTATGGGTTAATCAGAGCTTTCTCCTCCATCAATGGAAACTCCTACAGCTTCGATCGGATCCCCGTCACCTCGGCCAAGACCAATTACCTTCACAAACTCTCTCTCGATCAAGCTGAATCAAGACAATTTCCTACTGTGGAGTCACCAAGTTCTTGCTGCAATACGAGGTCATAAGCTGCTTCGTTTCATAAAATCCTCTACAAAACCACTAGAGTATCTCTCTGATGAACATCAAAAATCCGATTTGGTAAATCCAGAGTTTCTGGATCATGATCAACAAGATCAATTATCCCTCTCCTGGCTTCTCTCTTCGATGTCTGAGACTCTTCCCATTTGAATGATTGGATGTAATGGGTCGCACAAAGTTTGGTCTAAACTTGATCACTACTTCACTGTCACGACGAATTCAAGGATAAAACAGTTGTGTGGATATCTTGCAACAATGATGAAATGAGAAAAATTTATGAATGATTACGAGTTATAGATCAAATCGACAATTGATCTACTCGCCTCGATCATAGAAGACATAACTGATGAAAATCACGTGGATGCCATTTTTGAAGGTCTTGGATCAGATTACAATTCGTTCATCACGTCGATTGAAACTCGAAAGGAGTAGTTTAGCCTTGCGAAGATTGAAGCACTCCTCCTAAGTCAGGAACATCGCATTGTCAAACAACATTAGGATGTTGATTCAGCCACGAAACAAATGGCCAATCTCATCTCAACAGACTCAACACAATAAGGATCTCAAACTACTCGACATAGTCCAACCCCACCGCCTTTCTCAGGCAACTCCAAAGGTCGTGGTCGAGGATGTTTGAATACGTCTAGGGTTAAGAAAAATTTATCATTAACACATTAATGGCGTAATATAAAAATTTCTTTTACTAGTAAAACAATTTTCACTAACCTAAATAAAGTGCATATACATGTTATGACTAAAAAAAATATTATTTAATCTACTTGAATACTAACCTTTCTTGTGTCTTCAAACTTGATGCGTCTTGGGAAAGGTTGATCTTCTCTTCTAGCTTGATTCCTTCAAACCTAAACGAGAACTTGAGAAACCTAAGGTTTCTATTACAAGAGTCTATAGAGGTTTAGAAGGATTTGTCTGTCGGCACAATTAAACAATATGAACCAAGAATAATTCTTGGATCATAAGCTAATTCTCTAGATCAAGTATGGATCTAGGTGCAAAATAAAAATGAGTATTTTCTAGAGAGAGAGAGATAGAGAGAGAGAGAGAGAGAGAGAGAGAGAGAGAGAGAGGGTCGGCCAAGAGCAAGAGAGAACAAGGCAAAAGCTTAACCTCTCACATCTCTATGTGAGGCTCTATTTATAGGAGAATAAAAAATCTATAAAGTTCAATTATTCATTCATGAAAGAATAATGTATTCATGACACAATATTTGATTTTCCCTTCCCCTTTCTCTCTTAGGATGGCCGGCCATACACCTCAAGCAATGAGAAAATTTGTTTCGTCACTTAGCTTATTTATTTCCTTCTCAATGAAATTCATTTCCCTTTTCCTTTGGGGTAATTATCCTTATAATTAAAGGAAAATTAAAACTCTCCTCTTGATGCACTCTTTGGCCGAAATTCTACCTGGGTGGAGCTTCTAGATGCTTCCTTATTTCTTTTTAAGATAATTCTTAAAATACCCATTGTAGAATTATAATTGCACAAATAACAAAATTAATTTCATAATAGCTTAAACGACTTTTCGGCTTTAGAAAATAATTTATATTTTCATCATATGAAAATATTCAAAATCTTATTTTGACATTCACATCATTCTATGTCCATGTGGACAAAAATACCCTTTAGACATTTTCCGAAAAAAAGTCTAGTTCAACATTTGAACTTATTTTGACTTAGCTTTTAGTTTAATAATCCTACTCTAATTACCTGTAATAATGACCTTATGGATCCAAATGAACAAAGCTTGAACTTCTATGCTCGGACTCAAAAGTTCATAAACCTTTTTCGAGTATTAGCTTAATGTCAACTTACTCCACTAAAAAGTTGACACTGAGAATCTCTCGGTTCAAATGAATTTATTTTCTACTCAAATTCAACTTAATTATATTGAGCGGATCCATTGAATGTTATCTATGTTTACCCTTCATAAATATCATCAACTAGTTAAGATTTATAAAATTACCATTTTACCCTTCTAGTTGTTATTTCCTCAACTCCTTTAGTACTTGTGAATATGTTAGAAACAATGTATTGACGAGGAGCTAACAAGTCACATTGTTTCATCCAAATAAAGTCGCTATTTAATTTTGGATACTACGCAGTTCATTTATTCAAAATCCAAGTAATAAAGTATGAGGTGATATATATTGAATCTCAGCAATCTTGTACATGAATTCCATATCTATGAGAACTTCACAAAGTTCGTTCATGACATCTTCATAACTTAATATCTCACCAATTAGTCTAGTTTAGATCACTTAATGGATCTAGAATTCGACTTTCTCAAATGAGAATATTAAAGCTATGAAATGACATATCTCATTTGATGATTTAGGTAAGCACGATACAATTCATACATAGTGACCTTGAGACAGAAAAGGTTAAATGGTTTATTCTTACACTGCCTCTAAAGGTGCACTACAAGAACTATAGACTTCCTAACTCTGTATGCCTCGTAACAAGATATCTTAGATTCTTCCAACAATCATACTAGGATCAATAGTCCGTTGACTTTTAGATTGTGAATATTTCATTTTAACAAAACCATGAAGATTTTGTTCACGCAAATCTACATTTGTCTCTTCATATTGTTAGGTTTGATTAAGGACTATAAGACTATTTAATATCATAAATCTTCAATCAATCAGAAAAGGAATGAATGAACGTTTCAACTTTTATTAATTTAATCAGCAAATTACAATAAGGACTTTACAAAGATTTATATATTACATCAATATGTAAATAAACAATCTTCTTGTGGGCATCTCTGCCAACAGAGGACGCGGTCAAGGATGCTCGTGGAACTCCAACAATCGACCTCAGTGCCAGTTGTGCAGTCGTACTGGTCACCTAGCACCACCGTGCTTGTTTTTCTTTGATCAAACATACTCTGGAGCTTCTTAGTTTTTAGCTCAAACATCTGGTGTGCAGACTAATCTTCATTCTAGAGCTGGCCGAGGCTTTCAACCTCACGCTTACTCTGGACCAGTGCAGCACTATGCGCCTTCAAGCTATGTCTCTGCTCTAGTACCTGCACCACTTATGTATTTCAACTCTCCTTAGATAGGGTAGGACCCTACCTGGTATCCAGACTCTGGAGCTACTGCCCACATCACACCGAAGACCTCGAACATTCAGAACTCCTCACCTTACACTTATGCTGAATGCGTAGAGGCTGGCAATTGTAAAGCTCTACCTATCACTCTTACTGGCTCATCGATTATTCAGTCGTTAAAGCCTAGGTTTCCGCTCAGATTACATAATATTCTCCATGTTCCACTGATAAATAAGAATTTACTCAGTGTCTCAAAATTTGCTGGTGATAACAGTGTGTACACTGAGTTTCATGCCCCAAGTGCTTTGTTATGGATTAGGTCAATCATCGAGTTCTTCTTGATGGCTCAATCAAGAAATGGCCTTTACACTCTTCTTGTTTCCACAACTATCAGACCAGCTCAACTAAAGGCTGCGAGATATCTGGTGAATCTGGTTTACTGAGAGGGATCTTTTTCTGCATCTTCCTCTTCTGCGAATAATCATGACAACATTAGATTTTCTTCAGTTGCATTGTGGCACAACAGGCTTGGCCACCCTACTTTTCCTATTTTCAAAACAGTTATGAATAGTTTTACTTAGATAAGTCAAAAATCTAATAAATTTTCGAGCCATTTTTGTACTGCTTGTTGTCAAGGGAAGATTCACAATTTGCTATATCTGTTATTTACAACCAGTTTCTCTTTACCACTTGAGCTTGTGCACTCTGACCTCTGGGGTCCATCACCATCTAAATCCTTGAATGGCTATCTTTATTACATTCATTTTGTTGATCACTTCTCTCGGTACACCTGGCTATATCTTCTTCACAACATGTCTGAGGCATTCCAATGTTTTGTCAATTTTAAGACGAGAGTTGAACTGCAAACTGGTCATAAGATAAAGGTAATTAAAGCGGATTGGGGTTGTGAATATAGAGCATTCACGATCTATCTTACTCAGCACGGTATTGAACACCAAATCTCTAGTCCTCACTCTCATCAGCAAAATGGTCTTGATGAGCGCAAGCATCAACACATAGTGGAGACTGGTTTGACTCTCCTTCTTAGAGCCTCAATGCCTGTAACTTTGTGGGATGAAGATTTTCGGACTGCTGTTTACTTGATCAACATCTTGCCGTGTCTGGTTTTGTCAAACAAATGTCCACTTCAGGTCCTCTTCAATAGATTACTGGATTACAAAGTCTTGAAAAGTTTTGGCTGTGCTTGGTTCCCGAATCTGCGAGCCTTCAACCACCACAAGTTAGATTTTAGATCTAAACTTTGTATTTTTTTTGCTATAGCATCAACCACAGAGGATATAAATGTCTTTATTCTACGGGGAAGATTATAATATCTAGAAATGTCATCTTTGAGGAGTGCTCATTCCCTTACAACAACCTTTTCCCTATCACTAGTCCTAAGTCAATATCTCCTTCCCATCTCCAAACTTCCTCTCAAATTCCAACTGTCCAATACCAATGGCCGGACCTGCATCAAACTTAGCACAATCTCACGCTTATGCCTCGAGCCCTCACTCTATCAGTTCTCACATTAATCATGCCTTACCTCTTCATTCAAACCCAAACACTTCTCAGTTCACCATTCTAGATGTTGATGTCATCCATCCACACTCTTCCACAAACTAAACCCCTGACCGTTATCAACCTCAACCCATTATACTAGAAAATGCCCACCTGATAACAACTAGAGCGTATTTGGTGAAAGCTGGCATTTACAAACGCAAAGCTTATTTGGTCACTATGCAAGAACCAGACTCAATTGCTGATGCCCTAGAAGATTCAGATTGGTTGAAATCAATGCACACTGAGTACAATGCGTGAATGATGAATCAGACGTGGTCGCTGATAGATTTTCCGAGCAATCGAAAAGATATTGGCTGTAAATGGGTCTATCGAGTCAAGGAAAATGCAGATGGCACTACTACAAATGTTGGATCCCACAATGGGACTCCCACAACGCTTGTAATAAGCGTTGTGGAAAATGGAGTTCCCACAACGCTTAAGAATAAGCGTTGTGGGAACCAGAGATCCTACAACGTTTGTCATTAATCATTGTGGGAAGATCGATTTCCCACAACGTTTATCCACAAGCGTTGTGGGATCATTGATTTCCAAAACGCTTAAGCTAACAATTGTGTAAAATTGGCGGATAACAATTCTCCCACAACGCTTATTTGTATCCGTTGTCGGAATCATGCCGCAGCGAAGTACAAATCATGCCGCAGCGAGATGTTCCCACAATGCTTAAGCTAACCATTGTGGAAAATTGGCGGATGAGAGCTCTTCCACAATGGTTAATGGATCCGTTGTGGGATTCTCGCCGCAGCTACGTACAAATCTCGCTGCAGCGAGAAGTTCCCACAATGCTTACCTTAAGCGTTGTGGAAGTGAGGCTAAAAAGAAATCTCGCTGCTGCGAGATTTTTTTTGAGTTTTTTTTTCGCCCAGAACTAGTCTCGCCGCAGCGGTGCCTAATCGTCGCTGCGGCGAGAAATCGCGAGTTACCCTAAAATCAGGTATAAAATCTTCATTTTCTTTTCATTCATTCTTTTCTTCCACTTCTCCCAATTCTGACACTCTCTGGCAATTTTCTGCATCTCCCCGCCGCCGCTTAATCTCGCCTCCTCCCCGCCGTCGGGTGTTCTCGCCTCTTCCCGCCGCCGCGAGATCTCGCCTCTTCTCCGCCGCCCGAGTTCGCCCTCCTCCCCGCTCCTCTTCGCCCGAGTTCTCCCTCCACCAATCCTCGCGGCCCAAGTTCCGCCCTCCTTCTCTCTCCTCGCCTCCTTGCCGCCGCCCAAGTACCTAAGTAAGTTACATTTTGGTTCAAATTTTTGGATTTTGAATTTCTTTCACATTTTAACTCAAATCTAGGTTTTAAATTGGTTAGGTTGATAGTTTAGAACCTAGATTAAATGGTTGAGGTGTTTTGGTTTTGAGGCTCCGGCGAGACTTGCAAAGAGAAATTAATTTCGGCATCGCTGCAACGTGATTTATGCACGGCTGCAGCGCGATTTGGACTCCCGCTGCGGCAGTTTGTGTTTGTAGCTGCGGCGGGATTCAAAATTTTGCATTCTCTCGGTTTCTTCAAAATTTTGAAAGCGGAATTACATGTTTGTGCGATTGTTATTGAATCTTGTTTATGTGATTGTGATGTATAAATTGATTAATTTTGTTTGTGTAGGTGAAAATGATTAACACGAAAAAAGCCTCGGGTGCTGGTCATTCTAAGGAGGCTAGTGCTTCTAAGTAAAAATGAAAATCTAAGCGTCCTCGTCAAGCGGTACCTGAGGTCGACTACAACGACCAAGTATTTTCAAGTAAGGATGCCGAGCTTCGCTACGACATTCTCATGGGGCGTAGTGTAATTCTTGAGCGAGGATTTCAAGTTAGTCGAAACACCGACATCGGAGCACTCATCTACAACACCATTCAAGGTCTTAAATGGGACAAATTTTGTCGCAAACCTGAGAACGAAGCAAACTTGACTATGGTGTACGAGTTCTACGCCATCCTAAAGGATGCCGCAGAAGATATTGTGATGATCAGGGGTAGACAAGTCAACTTCAACATTGAAGCCATTAGCGATTTTCTCGAGACATCCGACATGGATTTTGAGATGGAGGAGTATCGTCGTTGGTTGCGAAAATGCAACTACGAAAAAAATGACGGAAACATTGTGCATTCCGGGAGAGACTTGGCTTACCGACAAAGGAAAACGTGTACTCAAGCGTTCACAACTCACCAGGTTAGCATATGTTAATTAATATGTAAAAATATGTTTTGATATATTATTTACATCTTATTATAAAATTTAGTCATATGTTAGCATGTTTTTAATAATTTAGTCATATATTATTTACATAATTTATTGACAAACATCACCAGGTTAGCCAAAGCTTGGATTTACTTTATTTGTGCTCGCCTCTATCCGATCAAGCATTTCACGACTTTGGGAGAGGATCATCTCCAACTTCTGTACTACATCCTCAAAGGCTACACTATTAGCGTAGGTCGATTTATCTACAATTGGATGAAAAACATCGACTACGCTAACGAACGACACGGGCTACCATATCCGTCCATCATCACCGCTCTTTGCCTCAATGCGGGGGTAGGTCCTTCGAAGAGTGACACAATCAAGCCTTGTATGGGTCCCATCAAGGATTCAACCATTGATCGCTACAAAATTCGAGAGGAACAACAAGAAGAGGAGGAGGAGGAAGAGGAAGCGGCACCACCACCAAACTCTCCCATGTTGCAACTACCAGCACCTCAGGTAATCGATCCTTGTACCATTGACTACCTTGCACACGACATGTACTTCAACATCGGCGTTTCTCAACCTTCAAGAGTCCGCGATCCAACAGTCGGAGTACGGTCATAATCATATTGACCAACTGAACACTCTTTACGCTCGTTGGGATATCAACCGAGAGAACCAGATACAATTTCCTCCTTATCCACAGTATTCCTCATGGCCGCACCCACCACCGGAGTGGCCGAAATATATGCCACCACCATATCCGGTGCCTCCACCACAACCAGAAAACACCAACGACGACGTATGAAAGTCTCGCAGCAGCCCGGTTTCCACACTGCTACGGCGGAAATGTTCCCGAGAGCAAGAAAAATATTTACAAAACTTTCGTCGCAGCGGGGAAGAAACTCGGCTGTAGCGGAACAGTCTCGCTGGAGCCAAGTTTCTACACCGCTGCGGCGAAAATGTTGCAAAATATTTTTCTTGCTCTCGGGAACATTTCCGCCGCAGCCGTGTAGAAACTAGGCTGCAGCGAGACAGTCTCGCTGCAGCCCTGTTTTCACACCGCTGCGGCGGAAATGTTCCCGAGAGCAAGAAAAATATTTTCAAAACTGTCGCAGCAGCGGTGAAGAAACGCGGCTGCAGCGGAACAGTCTCGCTGCATCCTAGTTTCTTCACCGCTGCGGCTTTAATGTTCCCGATAGCAAAAGTTTTTGTCTACGCTGGAGATGAGTTTACGCATGGCTGCGGCGATCGCTGCAGCAAAAATCCCCAAAAATCAAATAAAACTTCTGAATTATAAATTATAATGATACATTATTTAAACAAAAGTAGCATCAATATCCCTACGAAGTAAATGAGAAACATCATCATCATCAAAATTATCAATATCTTCGTCGACAGGTGGTAATCCGGATGTAAAAGAAGGAATACTAGTCATGTATTCGTCTTCATCTTCATCAATATTTCTTGCTTTCATATGAACCACTAATGATAACTCCGGATTGACAGGATCCGAAACATAGAACACTTGATTTGCTTGCGAGGCCAACATAAATGAATCATTCTCATAAGTGGTTCGTCTAAAGTCGACAATGGTAACTCCGTCCTTGTCAACTTTAACGTGATTATTATCTGCCCATTTACACTTGAACAATGGGACCCATAACCCACAATAATCAAGTTCCCATATGTCTTCAATGTACCCGTAGTAATTCATAAAACCTTGCTTTGGATTCTTATCCTTTGCCGACGAAACATGCAATGCCTCGGCATAGAATGTAACACCAGAGTTTTGAACGGGATGCTTGTTATCTCTATCTCTTGTATAAAATGTAAATCCATTAACAGACCACGCACTGTACCTGGTAACCATTGAAGAAGGCCCGCTTGATAGTTTACTCAATGTAAAAGAATGTACCGACTCCTCAAATATTCATTTTCCTAGCCAGTTTTGAAACAAACGGTTGTGCTCACCTTGTAACTATTTTTCATTTCTTGCTTTCTTTGGATCATTCACCCTCAATTCATGATGTCAGAAATGTTGTGTAACACGTGAAGTGAGGCTCGTTGCCATTCTTTGCGATCGACACTAGAATAAATACCTATACATAAAAATCTTGGTTACATAAACTTATTTTATGGATTAAACTAAACATAAAGTATAACCAATAAAAGATACATGTAGATAAGGATTTTGATTCAAAACTCAAATTTTCGGGCACGCCAATTTCGTTTGCTTTAGCTAAATATTCAGAACAAAAATCAACAGACTCTTCTACTAGTAAAATTAAGGAGTTTATATAGTCTCGAAAATTCTCGCCGCAGCGTGTTTATCAAACCGCAGCGGCGAAATATTTTACAACGTTTTATATAAACGTTGTGGAATCATATTTCGCCGCAGCGACATGAAGTTTTCGCTGCAGCGAGATTTCTTCGCTGCGGCCTATTTTGTAAGTAGCTGCGGCGAGACAGGTCCAGGAAGCTAAAAAAAATTAAAACCTACGCCGCCGCGGTGTAGGAAAGGTGCTGCAGCGAGATGAACTCGCTGCAGCGCGTCTCCTACACCGCTGCGGCGGAAATTCACCCGAGAGCAACTTTTTTTGGATGAAATTCTCGCTGCAGCCATGTGAAAGTCTGGCTGTAGCGAGAGCTTCTCGCCGCAACATGATTTCTTCATCACTGCGGCAGAAAAGTTCCCGAGAGCATAAGAAATCCTGGAAAGAATTCCGCCGCAGCGGTGTAGAAGTCATGCTGCGGCGAGGTTGCTCCCACAACTCTTAATACATGCATTGTGGGAACTCGCTGCAGCGAATATTGTACTCCGCCGCAGCGAGATCCCACAACAGATGTATTAAGCGTTGTGGGAGCGTTTAAAATGAAATTTTTTCCGAAATTTTCAGTTCCCGCCCAAAAAATTTCGACCTAAAACATATTTTTTCTATCTTTCTCCTCATTCTCTCCCTCGCCCGCCCTCTCCTCTTCTCCCTCTCTCCCGACCTCTCCCTCCTCCCTCGCCGCCCTCACACCCCTCGCCCTCCCGCCCTCTCCCTCCCGCCCTCCGCCCTCTCCCTCTCACCCTCTGCCCTCTTCACTCGCCCTCTCCCTCTCGCCTTCTCCCTATCTCGCCCTCTCCCCTCGCCCTCTCTCCCCGCCCTCTCCTTCTCACCCTCCGCCCTCTTCTCTCGCCCTCTCCCTCTCGCCCTCTCCCTATCCCGCCCTCTCCCCTCGCCCTCTCCCCCTGTCCCCTCGCCCTCTTTCCTCGCCCTCCCCCTCGCCCTCTCTCCTCTCCTTGTCCCCTCGCCCTCTCACCTCGCCCTTTCTCCTCGCCCTCCCCCTCGCCCTCACTCCTCGCCCTCTCCCATCGCCCTCTCCCCTCGCCCTCCCCCTCTGCCCTCTCCGTCTCACCCTCCGCCCTCTCCCTCTCACCCTCCGCCCGCTTCCCTCGCCCTCTCTCTCCGGCTTCTTCCCTCTGCCATATTCCCTCCACGCTCTCTCCAGACTTCCTTAGGTATGTTTTCTTTTGTTTTTTTAATTAGAATGTTAATGTTAGTGTTAATTGGATTTTTGCGTTTTAATTTGTATTTTACTAGGTTCGATGTCGTCTACTATCACTAGTACTAGCGATAATAGCCTTAAGAAAGTTAGAAGACTCTTATCGGTAGATTTTGAGGAATCCGGAAAACGAAGAAATACTCTTATGAGTTGAGTTAATAAGGTCAAAACTCTAGGCAGAAAGATACCGGTATCATTTGATGAAAAATGTCAACCAATAGGTAAAGAGGGAGACGAATTGTTGAGTTATTTTGGTGTGTTAGCTAGAGAACACGTTCCTATTTCGATGCGCGATTGGAGGTTAAAAGAGAACAATCAAATAAAAGAGTGTATTTGGAACGAAATACAAGAAGTATTTGACATTAAAATTGAACGGAAACACGATTGTCTTATGAGAGTTGGAGAAGCGGCAATGTTGTTTCGTCATGAGTTGTATCATGATCTAGTCAAAGACAAAATCAACGAACCTAGCGTTTTAAAGAGACCGACTTGCGTATTGAAATTATTCACAAGTATTACCGAAGAAGATTGGATTAAGTTTGTGGAGTACAGAAAAACCGAAGTATTCAAACAATCATCGGATAGTGGAAAATCAAATATCTCAAAAATCAAATACAAATCGCGAACCAGCCGAAATGGATATCGAAAACTCGATCAACAAAAGGTTAGATTTATTTAATTTATATTTACTTCATATTACTTAATTCTTTATTAATCGATTTTATTATTGTAGTATAACGAAATGGGAGTATGGGCTACAAAAGAGGAATTGTGGATTGACTCGCGGAAGAAAGACGTGGCGACATTCAAGGACAATGACGCCAAAGAAATGGCGGAAAAAATTGTAAGTCTTATATATATTTTGTACTATTACTATTATATTGTTAACTAACAATAATATGTGTATATCAATTGTTATCGCAACAAGCAACAGAAGGGTCTTGGAGACCGTAAAATGGAAAAAATATATTATAAGAAGCCTTGGGAACATCTCGCCAATGCGGTCAATCAAAGCACTCTACACGATTCAAGTATTATGTCCCACCAAGTTCGAGCAAAAATAAGAAAAAGATGCAACAACAACTAAATATGCTTACACAATTAGTCATGGCGAAATTAAGAGGAAATGAAGGCATGAATTTGAATGAGTATATGTCTAGTTGTGATAATGTGAAGGAGCGTAGTCATGAGCATGTGAAAGAAAATATGAATGTCGACGAGATACCAAGTGAAAAGATACCCAATCTCGACAAAGACATGGTCAACGATGAAGTCCCAATTATACCAACCGCGAATTTAGGTATGTTATTTTGTATTGATATTATTATATATTAATTAGATGTTTATGTATAGCGTTATGAATGTTTATTATTTTGTAGAACACGATGATGTGTGCATGGATATTCTTCAAGACGAATGAAATCTCCAAGTGGTTAATAAGGAAAATAGTGTTCGTGCTAGTAACTCATTGAATCCGACCACGCCGGTAACTCCAAGTTCGGAAGAAAACGTCGAATGTCGTCTATTTATTGACGATGTTTCAAATACAGGTGTCATTCATGTTGCGGACGGACGGGCGTACAAGATTGGAGCCATAATTCACTTTACACTGATGGAGGAAGAAAATATACGAGTAAGTGTTTTAGGAGTGTTGGTTAAAAAAGCAAAATTGCCAATTCCTACCGAAGAAGCCATCACCGTTGAAGATTCCATGGGCGTGTTTGTTGAGTGGCCAAAGAGGTTGGTGGAATTCGATGCGGCAAAGTGGAGTCGCGGTCCGGTTGTCAAACAACAATAAAAAATGACTAATGAGAATCAACCGAGTCCCGATGACGGTAAAAAAATTCAATACAAGCTTATTAATGCAAAATTTCGATTGCTCGCTCAACATGCCAACAAAATCAAGTTACCTCGAGGGGATGTAATCATGGTTCTTTCAAGTCTCGCCGCTATCCCGATTTCGATATGCTTTGATGATATTTCTGATTTTTTGCGGTACGACGAAATTGGCGCGGGATGCATATTGATATACATGGAGTAAGTCTTTATTTTACAAGTTATTTTTCTTCATAAATATCTAATTTTTCGTGTCTTGATGAAATTAATATTTTTTTTGTTATAGTTATCTACGTTCAAGATTAGAAAAGGTAAAGAAAAATCACGATTACCTATTTCTCGATCCAAGTGTAAGTTCTCACATGCCAACAAACAACGAAGATGATTTTTTTTGTCTAAACGAGTGAAGGACGTTGGAAACATTATACGTAAATGTAGGATCGATCAATTAGTGTTGATGCCGTATAATATAAATGCGCATTGGATGCTCGTTGTTATGGACCTTTGGAGAGATAATGCCTCGTTTTTCGATCTGTTGAACAAGAAAGTACCGCAAGATCTAACTCGATTGATAAAAAGGTAATAAGTTCTTTTTCACATCAAGATATTAATGTACATTCATCTCTTAACGTTTTTCGTATGTTTTTCATGTAGGGTGTGCGGGGATTTTAAGCTTGAGCACCAAGACGCCAATTGTAACGGGCAATCAACTTATATCAAGCAATGTGTAGCTCCGAGGCAATACGGAAACACGGAATGCGGGTATTTTGTGTTATCGTATATGCGTGATATATTTGTAGGAGGTATAGCAAAATTACTAAGTAGGAAATCATATACGCCGGAAGATTTAGAGAGAGTGAGAGAGGAATGGGTAACTTATATTCAAACGTTTATAGAATGTGATGATTAGATTATTTGTGGATAGATTTTGAATTTTGGATGTAAATATTATATTTTAGATGTTACACTTTGGTTTATCAGGTATGTTCGCAATTGTGCATTCACTAGTTTTTGTGAATTCGAATTTTGCAGATTTTGGTAAATTTGTTGACATCATCGCCGCAGCGAGATTTATCTCTCGCTGCGGCGAAATTTTTGAAAATTTTATTTATCGTCCTACAACGCTTAACATATCCGTTGTGGAAACTCTCGCCGCAGCGAGATTGAAACAGTTTGAAGCGACCTTGAAAAATTTCTCGCCGTAGCCATGTACAATCTCCGCTGTGGCGAGATTTCCTACAACGCTTGAAATATCCGTTGTGGGAAATCTCGCCGCAGCGGAGATTGTACATGGCTGCGGTGAGATATTTTTCAAGGTACAAGTTTCCCACAACAGATATTATGCGTTGGGGAACGTAAAATCTCCCACAACGCTTAGCTAACCGTTGTGGGAACATCAAAGCTCCCACAACGCTTAACTAACCGTTGTGGGACATCAAAGCTCCCACAATGGTTAGCTAAGCGTTGTGGGAGCTTCTACAATGCTGGATTCCACAACGGTTAATAACCATTGTGGAAGATTTCTATAATGGTTAATAAGCGTTGTGGGATCCAATTTTTGTAGTAGTGTGGTTCCCGTAACAAGCTAAAAGCTCGTCTAGTTGCCAAGGGGTTTCATCAGACTTCGAGTTTTGATTTTTTTGAAACTTTTAGTCCGGTTGTGAAGCCTGCAACAATTCGAATTATACTGACTCTTGCTTTCTCGCAAAAATGGAATATCTCCCAATTGGACATCAACAATGCGTTCTCTAATGGTGTTCTTACCAAAGAAGTGTATATGTATCAACTAGATGGTTTTGAGATTCATGGAGCTGAAACCAAATTTTGTCGTCTTCATAAAGCCTTGTATAGCTTAAATCATGTGCCCCGAGCATGGTATGACAACTCTCTTTTTGTTCACTCTATCGGTGTTGACATTACCTACATTCTGGTCTATGTCGACGATATTCTGATTACTGGGAATCAGACAGGTCATGTGAGGTACATTGTCACCAAGCTTCACAACCTATTTGCTCTAAAAGATCTTGGCGAACTGGATTTCTTGTTGGCCATTCAAGCTATTCAGACTGGTTAAGGTATGTTGCTCACTCAGACTAAGTATATCCTTGACCTATTGAAGAAGACCAATATTCTTACTGCGAGAGGCATAGCAACACCGATGGTCAGTAGTCACCACTTGTCAAAGTATGATGGCTCACCTATGAAGGACACCTACCTCTATCAGAGCATAATTGAAGCTCTCTAATACGTTACAATACTTCGGCATGAACTTGCTTTCTTTGTGAACAAGGTCTTCCAGTTTATGCAATCTCCCACATATGTCCATTGGAAGGCTTTGATACGTATTCTCAGATATCTCAGTGGTACTTTGAAGTTTGGTCTTCACATTCAACCATGCATTGATCTCTCTCTTACTGCCTTCTGTGATGCTGACTAGGGTAACAGTCCTGACGGTTTTTGGTCTACTTCGAGCATGGATGTTTGTTTGGGATTGAATCTTGTCACTTGGCAGTCGAAGAAGCAGCATGTTGTCTCTCGGTCTGACATTGAAGCAGAATACAGGAGCTTGGCGTGTGCTGTGGCGGTGTTGGCATGTCAAGTCAGTCTTCAAAGAGCTTTGTGCTCCTCACCACAGACCTCCCATAGTTTGGTGCGACAATCTCAACATGGTTTTAGTCTCTGCTAACTTTGTGCTTCACACTCGTACCAAGCACATCGAGCTCGACATTTACTTCTGTTTATGAGAAGGTTTCAAACAAGGAGATTGAGGTTCGCCACATTTCGGCTCAAGCTCAGGTGGCTGATGTGCTGACCAAGGCGATCTCGAGCTCGATTTTCTCAACATGGTGTCACAAGATTCAAGTTGAAAACTTTACCACGATCATATTGAAGGGGACTAATAGATTATAATAGGAGTGGTTAATATGCATCATGTTTTTCTCTGCCATGTGGCAAGTATGTTATTTCAGTTTTTCCTTTTGTGTATAAAACAGACTTGTAGCTCACGTAATTGAGTAATGACAAATTCATCTCTCTCTCTCATTATGAAATTCTATCATAATTAATCATGTTTTTTTTCATAATAAATTAAAATTTCATAAAAGGACTTTTTCTTGGGTTTCCGTTGTAGCCGGTATTTAAATGATTAGGGGGTTTGATAGGTTAGGTAATTAGTTTTTATTTCATTGTTATCGATTGCTTCATAGGAAATATGCTTACTGCTTGATATGTTATGTAAGATTGTTTAGGTATTAAAAAAACTAAACATAACGCGATTTTATGAATGTTTAATAGTTGATTTATTAGAAAATTTAAGCAATTTATATATCCTTCGAACTATGGTGTTTATTGCATGTAATTTGTTTTAATAGGATTATATTCAGGTGATAGAACAAAAATTTGTCCATTAAATTATTTTGCTAGAACACTTGAGAGAGATTAGTAAATAGTGGTGATGTTGTGAAATTAGCATGCAAATGAGTATATTTTGTTGTTTGAACTCGTCCCTCCGTTAAAATTAAGACATATACTTTCTCTTATTTAAGAACTTGTTCTTTTTTATTTTATTTGGTTTTGTTAAGTGTTTCAAATCACATATGCTTTTCTTTAATTTTCACTCAAGTTAGATAATATTTCAAGTATTCATGAGATCAATATTCTCGATAATGGTATTATTTGAAGTAATGTTACTTGAGGGACATGTGTCTTTGTGTATCTTAAGTGTTATGAAAATCTTCGAAGTCGAAAATATCACGGCCTAAATAACGAATGAGATGCGCTTTCGTTATAATATTTCTTGCATCTCGAAATTTGTCTTAAGGTCACGACAAGTTTGGATTCAAACTGCACTAAGACGAAGTGAAATTCGAAAGAAGACAAAGAAAAATATCTGGAGAGAATGTGAGAGAGAAGAAATGAGGTTTGACTGAATTGAGTGCCGAAACTAGAACCTCATCGCGGTTATATAGTTGTATGGTACCCATTCGGATAAACGACATTTATTGTGTAAACGACACAACTGTTGGCCAAACGGTTGTTTCATTCGAAACTCATTCCAAACGACAAAACTATTCATTCGAACGGATACTCAGTAATAACCAAAAAAAGACTAAGGAGCGTGACCATTGCGAGGGCGAGAATCTCTGCGAGAATCCCGCAGATCACACTGTTTTGCCGGACTCGCCACGAACCCGAGACCTGACCGCCGTGTCGAAGTGGCAAAATGTGCCTACAAAGCGCCACTAAGAGACTCTACGACTCTACGTCGGAGCCGGGGCCAGAGCCGGAGCCAGAGCCAGAGCCAGAGTCGGAGCCGGAGCCAGATCCGGAGCCGGTGGCGACACAGGCGAGGGTGTTGATCAGAGTGAAAATTGGTATAGTCCCGCCACCTCACTGCCACATCACCGGTACCTCATCTCCACTTGGCACTCCACTGGCTCACCACACAATTAATATTGGTTATTAATTAGTTCATTTATAAGGAGCTCTTTTTGTTTGTATTTAATCAACGTGAGACTATTTCCCACACTCTTTCTAATCCACTTGTTTTGTCTTTATTGAACAGCCAATAGAAATCCTTCAAATAATAACACACGGTTATTATTGTTTCTAACAATCCCCCACTTGTTCAAAAAGACGAATAGAATCCAGATGAAAAATTAAGGAGTGTTAATACAGATAAGTATCTTTTGATTTGAACTTATCCTTAGTAAAAGCAACACACAATTTTATCAAAAAAGGTAGCTAGGCTTTGAACTGATTTCTTTGTGATATAATCTGTGCTACTCAACACAAACTATTTAGAGTTCTTTGTCTACATAACTAGCTTAGCATTGTTAATGGCCATGTGCTCATCCTGTCTCGTGAATTTTTATGAGAGAAACTCCAACTCTCATTTGAGACAACACCATCTCAAAATTCACACAGGTGAGGTTTTTACTGTATCTCTGTTACTTATATATATTTGTTCTCGTGATTGAACTTCATTAAGAATATAATTATCCAACCTCTGATTGTAACAATCAACATTTTATTAAATGTTGTGAATATCCAAATCAATGATTTGTTTGTACCAATTGAGCTTAATGTTAGTCATTTCCTAACGTTAAGTTGGGTTGCCATCATTGTCAGATCACTACTCAAGGAGTTTAAGACCCATACCTCTCGAGATAGATTTCACTAAGTCTCTCGTACGAGGCTTATTGAAAGGATGTGCTATGTTATAGCTTGATCGCACATATGTGAGCGAAATGATTCCATCTTTAATCAACTTTCTCACATAATCATGTCGTAGACTATTATGTCTAGATTTCCCATTATACACTTCGATGTATGCTCTTGCTATAGTGGATTGATTATTACAATGTATTGCCACAGCAGATACATCATCTTTAGCCAATGGAACTTCTAAAATAAGATCCCCTAACCACTGAACCTCTTGACATGCGGAAGCTTGAGCCACAAACTCTAATTCCATAGTTGAATGAGTAATACACGTTTGTTTCTTGGATTTCCAAGATATTGCACCTTCGGCAAGTGTAAATACCCAACCTGTCGTAGATTTATTATCTCCAATACTCGATATCCAACTTGCATAAGTATATCCTTCTAATATGGAGGGAAAACGACCATATTTTAGGACAAGAGTCTTGGTTTTCAAAAGGAAACCAAGTATTCTTCCTATAGCTTTCCAATGCTCGGTACTTGGATTGCCAATAAATCTGCTCATTTTACTAACTGCAAATGCTATGTCTGGTCGAGTACATTACGTCAAGTACATAAGACAACCAACAACACAAGCGTATTCCAATTGAGCCACTGCTCTTCCATCATTCTTTTCAAGTTTTATACTTGTATCAAAAGGGGTGTTCACATCTTTGAACTTCAAATGTTTAAACTTATCAAGCACTTTTTCAACATAGTTGGATTGACTAAATTCATAATCCCCACTGGTTCTACGTACATTGATACCTAAAATAGTATCAACTTGTCAAAGATCTTTCATTTTGAACCCCACTTTGTGACACATTTTGAACCCCCCTTGTGTTGGAATAGGTCTAGGGTTAAGAAAAACTATAATTAATCATATTAATGGCGAAATATAAATTTCTTTACAACTAAACTATTTTATTAACGGGATCGGGGAAGCGGAGTCTCGCCATATCAAACTCCCAACATACCCAAAAATATCCCGCACGACCAGAGATGAGGGGATTCGCACCATCGACTCCCTGACCATCCTGAAAGAGTCTGCAAGATCAGGAAAGTGGAGCCTCACCAAGTCGAACTCCCAACCTACCCCAAAGAATCATGTGCAATAAAAAAATGAGGGAACTCGAACCATCGACTCCACGACCAACATCAGTGTTCTCGGAGTCAAGAAAAAATTATATGTGTGCAACAATTCCAAGTAAACCAAGACTGAGAAATCTCGCAAAGACAAAGACAACAACACAACGACAAAGAAGAAAATACAAAACGTGAATGTTGTTGGAATAGGTCTAGGGTTAAGAAAAATTTATCATTAACACATTAATGGCGGAATATAAAAAGTTCTTTTACTAGTAAAATAATTTTTACTAACCTGTACAAAGTGCATATACATGTTATAATTAAAAAGAATTATTTAAACAACTTGAATAAAAACTTTTCTTGTATCTTCAAACTTGAAGCGTCTTGAGAAAGGTGGATCTTCTTCATTGGCTTGATTCCTTCACGTCTATTCTTGAACTTGAGAAACCTACGATTTCTATTACAAGAGTCTATATAGGTCTAGAAGGATTTGTGTGTGGGAACAATTAAACAATATGAACCAAGAACAATTCTTGGATTATAAGCTAATTCTCTAGATCTAGTGAGGATCTAGGTGCCAAAATAAAATAAGTATTTTGAGAGAGAGAGAGGAGAGGGTCGGCCAAAAATACAGGAGAGAGCAAGAAAAAACTTATCTTCACATCTCTATGTGAGGGTCTATTTATAAGAGAAGGAAAAATCTATAAAGGTCAATTATGCATTCATGACACAATATTTGATTTTCTCTTCCCCTTTCTCTCCTAAGTTGGCCAGCCATGCATTATGCATTAGTGAGGAAATTTGTTTCCTCAATTAGCACATTTGTTTCCTTCTCAAGTAAATTCATTTCCCTTTTCCTTTTGGGTAATTATCCTTATAATTAAAGGGAAATAATTATATTCTCCTTTGATGTGTTTTGGCCGAATTCTATAGCTAGGGAAGGGGCATTTAGATGCTTCCTTATTTCTTTTAAGACAATTATTAAAATACCCATTATAAAATTATTATTGCACAAATAACGAAATTAATTTCATAATGCCTAAAAGAACTTTTCGGCTTTAGAAAATAATTTATATTTTCATAAATCTTATTTTGACATTCACATCATTTTATGTCCATGTAGACAAAAATACCCTTTAAATATTTTCCGAGAAAAAGTCTAGTTCAATATTTGAACTTATTTTGACTTAGATTTCAGTTTAACAATCCTACTCTAATGACATGTAATAGAGACCTTATGGATCCAAATGAACAAAGCTTGAGCTTCTATACTCGGACTCAAAATTTCACAAACCTTTTCCGAGTATTAGCTTAATGTCAACTGACTCCACTAAAGAGGTGACATTGAGAATCTCTCAGTTCAAATGAATTTATTTTCTACTCATATTCAACTTAATTATATTAGCTGGATCCATTGAATGTCAATAATGTTTACCCTTCATGAATATCATGAACTAGATGAGATTTATAAAATTACTATTTTACCCTTCTAATTGTTATTTCCTCAACTCCTTTAGTACTTATGAATAAGTTAGAAACAATGTATTGATAAGGATCTAACAAGTCACATTGTTTCATCCAAATAAAGTCGCTACTTAATTTTGGATACTGCGCATTTCATTTATTAAAAATATAGCATCTCGCAATCTCATCGGATCTGAGCCAGGCTGCAAGGGCGTCCTTGTCCTCTTGAGTCGAATCATCATTCGTTTCAGGAGGACATTAGGTGGTGAGTACCCACTTGTGCTTGTCCACGGTAAGGACGATGTCTAGGTTATGTTTCCAATCTACGTAGTTATCACCTTCCAGTTTTTTTGAGAAAAGGATAGTAGACAGGGGGTTTAGAGACATGTTGCTGAAAGTTGAAACAATTTACGATTAGTCTTTTGTTATAGAATTTTAAGTTTAACTTTATTTAGACAAGAAAAATTGAAAGGTGTTATGAACAAAATGATACTTTACTCCTTCGAGGGAAGGCCGCAAAGAGTCGCCTTTCATAAGTAAATGACACATCATTAATGCATAGTCATCATGTCAATACATCAATTTTTTACTAGTTACCTTATAAAGAAGTTTGATCACTCAAAATTTTTCGCAGGGCCTCGAGGGAGGATTACTAGAGTTTAAGTCTAAGTGTGTAACCAACCATTTAGTTCAACAAGATCTACTTTGAAAACAATCCGCCAAGGGGAGGTCTTGTCTCATCGTTTCACTTTTGAACGTAGCTATAAAAGAAATGTTAGGAGCAATGCGTCTATGAGTACTCTCATTTAAGAGAGGGTCACGAGGGTGACTCTTAGTCCGGCGACATATGCACTTCACATTAGTATTGGGAATCGTGGGCTGCAAACAATAAGTACAACCCTCCCACTTAATTTTTGAAAAATAAGGGGATATTGGGTTGCAAACAATAAGTGCAACCCTCCCACCAAATTTTTGGAAATAGAACATCATCTCTTACACGGTTGGAAACACGTTTCCAGGTGTAAAGAAAGATAGAGTGGATATCTAGAAAAAAGAACCCTAAAATTGATATTTGTGAGGGGAGAGCACTGTTAATGCCCTAAAGAACAAGGAACATACTCGGATCTTTTTTTCTATAATTTAGTTTTCCTAAGGAAAGTGTGTGAGATTAATAAATCTCACTTTTGCACTTGGAAGTTTTTGAGATTCAAAACCTCCTAAAACTAATATTTTCATCTTCATGACATCTTCCTTCAAGGCGTCTTCAGGGTAGTTGAGTGCGTGAACGTCGGAAAGCCACGCTAGCATCAAGAGGCGGGGAAGAAGGTAGGAGTGGTAAAATCCGAATTCAAAATCTTGGACTCGCGGACTCCCGTACACCTCGGACTTAAAAGGTCGTAATGACACATCCAGTATTCGATTGAGCTGAAATCAATTTCATTAGATAGCTAAGTTCCGTACCTTTAATTTATTTCAAGAACCATTAATTTTCAAGTTCCGAGCAAAGAGTTATGCTGTTTTACTGAGCCATAACAATTTGTCCAGAAATTGAAAAACAATTAAAAGTATGTCAGATCTAGGCGTAATTGGAAAGAGTTTTTTGAAACATTTTAATTGTTTGTTTTGATTTCAATTGTGTGTTATATTAACATCTTAATAATTAAACACAATAAAAAACGAGCAATATAATATAATACATTCAATAACAAATTTAAACTAGAAGTGTAATGAACTAGTTTAAACTATGTACATAAATTTTCAAAATTGTCAAAAAATTGATTTGAGTATGCTAAACATAAAATAATTAAAAACTGTTTTTAACGTATTTATATAGCATATTTAACAAGTAGAAAATAAACACAAAATTAATTTTAGAGGTCGTACAAAAAAATTAAAATTTTGTAAGATCTAGTCTTTGAAAAACCATTATTCAAGCAAATTTAGAAAATAATTTTCTTATAATGATTTTAAATAACATGTACATGCTTATACTTTGTCCATAGCTTTGATACCATTTGTCGGAATTGGTCTAGGGTTAAGGAAAATTATCATTAATCATATTAATGGCGGAATATAAATTTTTTTATACAAGTAAATTATTTTATTAACTTAGGAAAATTGCATATACATGTTATAATTAAAAAAAAAATTATTTAAACTACTTGAATAGTAACCTTTCTTATATATTCAAACTTGAAGCGTCTTGAGAAATGTGTATCTTCTTCCATGGCTCGATTCCTTCACGTCTAGTCTTGAACTCAAGAAATCTAAGGTTTCTATTACAAGAGTTTATAGAGGTTTAGAAGGATTTGTGTGTGGGCACAATTAAACAATATGAACCAAGAACAATTCTTGGATCATAAGCTAATTCTCTAGAGTTTATAAAAAGGAGTATTTTCTAGAGAGAGAGAGAGGGTCGGCCACAATGCAAGAGAGAGCAAGAATAAAGCTTATTTTGACATCTCTATGTGAGAGTCTATTTATAGGAGAAGGAAAAATCTATAAATGTCAATTATGCATTCATGAAAAAATAATGCATTAATGACACAATATTTGATTTTCTCTTCCCCTTTCTCTCCTAAGTTGGCCGGCCATGCATTGTGCATTAGTGAGGAAATTTGTTTCCTCACTTAGCACATTTGTTTCCTTCTCAAGGAAATTCATTTCTCTTTTCCTTTTGGGTAATTATCCTTATCATTAAAGGGAAATAATTCTCTCCTCTTTTGATGTGCTTTGGCCGAATTCTATAGCTAGGGAAGGGGCATCTAGATGCTTCCTTATTTCTTTTAAGAAAATTCTTAAAGTACCCATTGTAGAATTATTATTGCACAAATAACAAAATTAATTTCGTAATGCGTTAAACGATTTTTCGGCTTTAGAAAATAATTTATATTTTCAACATATGAAAATTTTCAAAATCTTATTTTGACATTCACATCATTTTATGTCCATTTAAACAAAAATACCCTTTAAATATTTTCTGAGACAAAGTCTAGTTCAACATTTGAGCTTATTTTGACTTAGCTTTGAGTTTAACAATCCTACTCTAATGACTTGTAATAGTGATCTTATGGATCCAAATAAACAAAACTTGAGCTTCTAAACCCGGACTAAAAGTTCACAAACCTTTTCCGAGTATTAGCTTAATGTCAACTGACTCCACTAAAGAGTTGACACTAAGATCTCTAGGTTCAAATGAATTTATTTTCTACTCAAATTCAATTTAATTATATTGAGTGGATCCATTAAATGTTATCAATGATTACCCTTCATGAATATCATCAAGTAGATGAGACTTTTAAAATTACTATTTTACCCGTCTAGTTGTTATTTCCTCAACTCCTTTAGTACTTGTGAATAAGTTAGAAACAATGTATAAATGAGGAGCTAACAAGTCACATTGTTTCATCCAAATAAAGTCACTACTTAATTTTGGATACTTTGCAGTTCGTTTATTCACAATCCAAGTAATAAATCATGAGGTGATATATATTGCATCTCAGCAATTTTGTACATGAATTTCATATATATGAGAATTTCACAAAGTTGGTTCATGACATCTTCACAACTTAATATCTCACCAATTGGCCTAGTATAGATCACGTAATGGACCTAGAATTTGACTTTTTCAAATGAGAGTATTAATGCTATGAAATGACATGTCTCATTTCAAGATTTAGGTAAGCATGATGCAATTAATACATAGTAACCTTGAGATAGAAGATGTTAAATGGTTTGTTCTTCTATTGTCTCTAAAGGTGCACTAGTCAATTCAGTATCTTCGAAAGATACACTAGAAGAACTATAGAATTCCTAACTCTTTATGCCTCGTAAACAAACATCATAGATTCTTCTAACAATCATACTTGGATCAATAGTCCGTTGATCTTTAGATTGGGAATATATCGTTTTAGTCAAACTATGAAGAGTTTGTTCACGCAAATCTACATTTGGCTCTTCATACATTGGTAGGTTTGATTAAGGACTTTAAGACTATTGAATATCATAGATCTTCAATCAAACAAAAAAGGGAATGAATGAACGTTTCAACTTTTATTAATATAATCAACAAATTACAATAAGGACTTTATAAAGAGTTATATATTACATCAATATGTAAATAAACAATCTTCTTGTGGGCATATTTGCCAACACCTTGGTAACACATTTCGAACCCCCCTTGGTGACACATTTCGAACTCCCCTTGGTGACACATTTCAAACCCCTCTTGGTAATCACCCAAGATTAATACCAAAATTTCACTAAATATTTCGAACCCCCCTTGGCGACTCAACCCAAGATCAATACCAAAATTTTACTAAGTTTTTCAAACTCCCCTCAATGGCGACACACGAACCATACGATGATATGTCCTACGACGTCGTCTCATCAAATGACGAACCTACCCCCGCACCTCACCAACTCAATATAAATACCGAAACTCATACAAAAAAGGGATTTTTTGGGCAGATGAGAGAAACCTCACAATAAATTCTCTCTAAGGAAAACGTCTCTGGAGACCATACATACAAAAATTAACCATCATACCAAAGAGAAATCATTTTCTTCTCTTCTCTCTAGATTGGAAGAAAAATATTCACTGATTCCATATCCAAAGGCTTCCGGGACAAATTTCATTCTCTTTATACGAGTATTCAAGAACACGAGAAAATCATTTTTGTGTTCTTCACTCCACAACAGAAAAATATAATCTCGGTCACGCTAATTGAAAGACACGTGACCGAACTCACACTCACCACGTGTCCACAAATGTTAATCTAAAAAAAAGACTTAACATTTTGGCGCTAGAAGGAGGGGTACTGAAAACAACCACACTCGGCTCCCTACAAGCAAAATCCACTTTTCTCAGCTTAGGAGAAAGTCTCATTCAACCACGTGAGAAAATTTGCTACAAAGATATACCATGCCAAACCAAACTACGGTCTCTGATTATTTTTCTCAACATGGAACGCAGAGCGTGGCGTCCCACAATCGATGAGCGCCATCCCGTCGACGAACGTCGTTCCAACAACCACCCCAAACGTCGTTTCCTAAAGGCACTTCGAGCGTGATGACCAAATGCCGAATCGTGCGACTACCTCCAAGAACCACTATTACAAAAACCAATTTTAGAAGTGACATGGGGAATTAGAAGTGACTAGTCGTTTCTAATTAGAAGACATTTTACCTTTAGAAGCGACTAGTCGCTTCTAACATAAACACCCCGGTTTTTACCAAAATTAGAAATTTTTTACTTTTAGAAGCGACTAGTCGCTTATAATGGTCCGAGTCAACATATTAGAAGCGACTAGTCGCTTCTAAAGGCCAAAATATTTGGTTCTCTTCTTCTCGGTATTTTTTTTAATCTATTGGGGCATTAGAAGCTACTAGTCGCTTCTAATGCCCGAACTATTTGGCTGGAACTTTTCTTCGCCAAAATTTCACTAAGTATAGAAATTGGTGTATTAGAAGCGACTCGTCGGTTCTAATGTCGCTTCTAATGACCAAAATTTTGGGTTCCAAAATTTTTTTGCCAAAATTTCACTTCTAATGTCCTCACTTATGAAAACGTCGTCATTTTGGTTGTGAATGACATTAAAAACGACTAGTCGCTTCTAATGTCGCTTCTAATGTCTTCCCGATTTCCCTTCTTTCTTTTAAAAAATCTCTCCCTCCTCACCATTTTTCTTCTCTGTTCTGCGGCTCCTGGCCCTCCGCCTCCGCCCGCCCGCCTGCCATTGCCCATCCCACCCCCTTCGCACCCTCCGGTCCCTGCCTCCGCCACTGCCAAGCCCCTGGCCCTCCGGCCCCTTCCTCCCCTCCAGCCCTTTCCTCCCCTCCGGCCCCAACCCATCCGCGCCTTTCGACCCCTCCCTCCTCCTCCAGCACTGCCCCTCTGGACCCTTCCTCCCCTCCAGGCACAGCCTATCCGCGCCCTCCGCCCCTGACTCCTCGGGACCCTTCCCCTCTACGCCCTCCGCCCCTCATCCTTTGTGCCGGCCCAGCAAGTTCTGATTCTCCTCCGGCGGCGGTTCGTTTGTGACTATTCCCTCACCAAGTTAGTTGGTAATTTCCTTTGTTTGTTTGTTTGTTTGTTTGTTCGTTAATTTCCTCACCAGGTTCGTTTGCGACTATCGCTGCTGCCTCTTCGCAATTAAGGTTTGTTTGTTGTTAATTTTTAATTTTTGTTTAATATTTTTTACTTTTACGATTTTGAGTTATGTTTTGATGTATTTTATTGTCTTGATTTATTTACGGGTAAAGGAAGGTAATAGCCCTATAGAGGTTTCCTAATCTGGATTTGTCCAATGTTTGGTAAAACTTTGGTAAATGATCAGACATTCAATTAACCAAAAACTTGTACCAAATATACCCTTTAATTATATTTCGGCCCAATATTATTTGCAGTAATATTTTTGGTTAATAAATTGATATTCCCGCCCAAACAAATCGAATTATATATTTCGGTTGATAAAAAAAATGCATTTAAAACCAAATCCAATCAGTTAATCAATGCTATAAGGCCTGCCAAATATTTTGGGTATTAATTAGTTTCGAAAATAGTAGAGAGAATTATAAATTCAATTCCCAAAAGAAAAGAGAGATCGAACGGTTTCTCCCAAAAACCAAAATCCCATTACATCTGACCACGATTAACGACGACCGACGAGCATATTGACGACGACCGACAAGCATATTTACGACGACCGACGAGCATTTTGATGCGATTTACGAGTAATAAATCTACAGGTATGTTTTTCAAAAATTTCCGCACCATTTTTTCCATAATTGTTCATAATTTTTAACGATTAACTGAAATTTTTGTTTGCTCCGATGACGGTGGGGCCTACAACGGAGGCGCCGAGTTTTTGGTGGAAGCTTTCATGGTGGAGAGGATCGTCGTGATCATTTGTGGAGTTTAAAAAGGGGATAAAGAGCTATATATCCTTCTATAGTATTAAGTTTGCAAAATACCCAATTTTTTGTAAGTTTTGGTTAATACCCAGTTGTAGAAATTAACGCAAATTATCGGACTATTATACCCTTTTGGTTTTGTAATTTTTGGAAATTAATTTCCGAAAATTAAATAAATTATGGCCGGATTTTATGTATAAAGATAGACTTAATTTCTCTCTCCAATTAGTAGCCGGATATGTTGGAAATTAATAAAAATTAATGAAGACTTTTAATTTTTAGAGGGAGAAATTGTTTTGGAAAGTTGTTATATACCCCATCAAATCTCTTAAACTCTAACCCCCTTCAACACTCATCTCTCTCTCATTCCCACCGAAACACGAACGCACATAACTATTCTCTCTCTTGAATCCGAATTGTCACTTTCTCTCACTCTAAACCAATACTACTCTCTCATCTCTTCTCTCTCTACGAAGAAAAATCTATGATTTCAATGGCCTCGAAGGAAGATAAGAAGCCAGCGAAGAAGAAGTCGGTGGAGGAGAAGAAGACTCCGGCGACCGAGAAAGCTCCAAAGCAATAGAACCCGAAATAATGAAAGAAACTTCCCCCGGAGAGAAGAAGAAGAAGATGATGAAGAAGTCGGCGGCCGACGAAAAGAAAAAGAGTATGACGAATAAGAACGTTCATATAGTTTTTATTTTATTGTAATTACATCTGTAGTTTGTTTCCCCCTTAAATATTTCAATTAGATCTGTATTTTCTTTTCCCCTACAATCATTATGAATTTTTTCGTTACAGAAATTAACGAAAATTAATAGTTACTGTACAACACCTTATTAACAGAGGCACAAATTAACCAAAATTAATACGAAAATCATATAGATTTTGGGAATCAGTAAGCATAACTGAATTATAAAATAAATTTTTAAATTTCAAAATCTCAAGATTATATTCGACTGATATAAATTTCATTTATTAGTAATAGATACCGAATATTTGGTCACCATTTTTGGAAATAAAAAGATATGGTTTTATTTTTTAAATAAAAATAGATTTTAGACTAAACATATTCGGAAAGAATATATCTTAATATCAATTTGGAATTATTCGAATTAATAGTTAAAACTATAAACAGAATGGAATAAAAATTATATCAATTAAAATTGCCAAAATAAAGGCTACAAAACAGGAAATTCGTAACTATACACCACAAATTAACCAAAATTAACACGTAAAATAGTGCTCTTTTCCATATCAGTTACCATATTTTAAGTAGTAAAATCAAAAATTAAATTTCAAAATTCAAGATTATATTCAACTGATTCAAAATTCAATTATTGACTATATGAATTATAGATAAAAAGGGAAATATCAATTAAGTTTATAATCAATAACAACTACAAAATAGGATATTCGTAACTGTACAACATACTAGCAGTAGAGGCACAAATTAACCAAAATTAATACGAAAATCATATAGATTTTGGGAATCAGTAAGCATAGGTGAATTACAAAATCAATTTTTAAATTTCAAATTCTCAATATTGATATTCGATTGATATTAATTTCATTTATTAATAATAGATACCAAATATTTGGGCATCATTTTAGGAAAGAAAAAGATAAGGTTTTATTTTTTAAATCAAACAAGATTTTAGGCTATATATATTCAGAAAGAATATATCTTAATTGGAATTATTCGAATCAATAGTTAAAATTAAAAACAGAATGGAATATATCAATTAAAACTGCCAAAATAAAGGCTATAAAACAGGAAATTCGTAGCTGTACACCAGAAATTAACCAAAATTAACACGTAAAGCAGTGTCTGTTTAAAATAGCCATTAATGACAGAAATGAACTAAATCGATTGTAAATTAAAGAAGATAGTTGACTGTATCAAAAAGATATTAAAAGGGATAAAGAGGTATATACCCTTCTATAGTATCTAGTTTGCAAAATACCCAATTTTTTTGAAACATTTGGTTAATACCCAGTTGTAGAAATTAACGCAAATTACTGGACTGTTTTACCCTTTCCGGTTTTGTAATTGTTTGATAATTATTTCCGAAAATTAACGAAATTAAAGCCGGATATTTTGTACACAAATTGACTCAAATTTCTCTCTCCAAATTAATAGCCGGATATATTGGAAAATCAAAGAAATTAATGAAAGGCATTATTTTGGGCGGGAGAAATAGATTTGGAAAGTTGATATATAGCAAATCAACACTCTTAAACTCTAACCCATTATACACTCAACTGACTCACTCTCTCTCACTCCCACCGAAACAGACCCTTCACTCTCTCACGCAGTTCATTCAAACCGAAAACTTTCTCTCACTAGAAACCGATTCTCTCTCTCTCTCTCTCTCTCTCGATCTCAGATTCGTGGTAAGTTTTCTTCTTCTTTTTCAATATCATTATTTCGAGTTCTTAACTCATCCTTCATCTTCTTAACCGGAATTCGTTTTACAGGTTAAACAAAAAAGAAACGAAATCTGGAAATTTGGGGTTTTCAGATTCGTCAAATCTATAAACTCTCGGTAAGTATCTATTTTTTTATAGTTCCATTTACATGCATGCAAGTCGTTTTTGATCTCATCGGAATTTTTTTTTATTCTGTAACCTAAATCGAAATTTCGTGAATCTCTTGTAGAGACGAAGAAATGGCGAGGAGTAAAACAGGGAGGAGTAAGAGCAAAAAAAGTACCCCGCAAAAATCTGATGTAAGTCGTTAATTTTTGTATAAAAATAATTAAATTAACGTATATTAACATCTTCAACATTTGAATATAGGTCGGAAGTTTTGTTATTGACCCCGATATGTGGAATCCGTCCACAAAAATTATCAATCACTCCAATTTATCGACCCTGAAATCGATATTGGAGTGCCTGGTTACCGAAAATCAGAAGACACAATTTGCCGATGGTCCCTTCGGTAATTTTGGGAAATTTGGGGGTGCTTCATTTCCAAAACACCTTGTCCACCTCCTGGTACTTCATCAAATTAAACAACCAAAAGGGACAGAGTTGTGTTTTAAGATAGGTGGAAGGTTGATGAGATTTACACCATACGACTTCCATTTGATGACAGGTATAGTTTTAATGGAAAATTCTGTTAATTTAAGGTGTTAGTAAATGGTTATTATGTGTGTAGTGGTAATTTGTGATAATTTGTGTTGGTAAATGATTATTATGTTAATTTGTGATAATTTTAAGTAATTCATGTTCTGTAATTATGTTTATTTTTGTTAATTTTACAGGACTTAGATGTGACCCAATACCATCCACAGTACCTGTTCCCGATATTAATATTGTGAGTAAATTTCTACCGGAAAGAAGAAGTCAAACACGAAAAAATCTGTTACTCGTGTTGAAAGCAAGAATTCAAGTAACTGATGAAGAGCTAGTTGCCCTTGTTAATTTAGCTATAATAGAATGTGTGGTGATGCCTAAGCAACCAAATGTTTTAATAAGTGAGGATACCATAAACCTAGTTTCTAACCGGGGAGAGTTGTTAGGATACCCGTGGGGTACGATGAGTTTTGATGCGCTTTGTGAGTCATTTCAAAAAACCCGAAAACTATCATCTAAGGCTTTACAAGGTTATGATTTGGGAGGGTTTGTATATGCTTTACTAGCATGGTTAAATGAATCCATACCAGCCATGATAGATCAGGAATTCACCACTAGGGTGTTGACAGTAAGTATCCCTAGAATTTTAAAGTGGACATATAGGAAAGAGCCTGGATTTGAAGAACTTCAAGAGAAGATTTTTAATAATACAAAGGTAAATTTCAGTCTTTTGAGTTATTATATTTGAAACATGTTTAAATTTCTTGAAATTAACAGGCTTTATATTTATTTTAGCTTGAAATTATTGACATCACACCCACCCCCGAAGAGCTGGAAAATGGATTTCCTTCAAGGGAAGACAGTGCTGACAGCACAGCGACACCTAGTCCATTATCAAAAGTGCACTGAAAAGACCAATGGAAGAAGAAGGGTCACCGGGTTTACGGAATCAAATAAACACCCTATTCCAAGGACATAAAGAATTAAGCATGAAGTTTGATGACGCCAACGACGAAATTACTGAACTCAAACGACGTAGCAGTCATGATGTTCATGCGTTAATGAATGTTGAAGCCAAGGTGAAGCGACTCGAAGCAAAAATCAAGTTTCTTGAACAAAAGGTTGAAGATCAAGAAATTGAACTGATGCGACTTACAGGATCATCAGTAAAAAAGGTAAAGTAAAAATTTTTGTTTCTAATTAGCAATGAAGGAAATTAACTGAAATTTACAGGCCATTGAAGATGAAGCTGATAACATGGTCTTTGAAGATCGTAACATGCCGGAGGTAAATGTTTATAATAAAAAAAAATTTATAATAAACATATATTAACCATATTATGTACTTACCTTTGTAGGTACCAGATAATGATATAAACCGAAAGTCTCCTGGAACACACAACCAGGCTAGTGTTTAAATTGTATCTAAAATTAACAGAAATTAACTAGATGTATCATTAAGCACAGTTTCAAGAAGAAAATATAATTGCAATGGAAGAAGGGAACAATTTACAGAAATATGTATCTGAAAAAGGAAAAGAGGTAATTAAACACTGAAAATTTACAATGTATATGATTTCGTACAATAAGGTGTTACTATAATTTCCATAAATTAACAGATCTTTGTCGGAGGTGAAAATTCTGCCGCACAAGTATCAGCAGTGGTTGCTGGATTGGAAGGTACAGAAGGGATGGTTCCAATGGAAATAACAGAACGAAATAAAGAGGTAATAACGTTGACATTATTTCATGTAAAATTCTTGTGTTAAAATTTCCATAAATTAACAGATCTTTGCCGGGGTTGAAAATTCTGCCGCACAAGTATCTCCACTGGTTGCTGGATTGGAAGGGACAGAAGGGATGACAACAGTAAGTACATTTTAAGTACATAAATTAACGTATTAGACTAAAAGTATGTTTCTAATTCGTACAAATTTTCAGGAAGAACTTATGCAATTATCTCACGATATATCAATAGCTATTGATACTTACTTTGATGTTGGTATACCTATTTACCAAACGAACGAGACAATTTCTCAGGTTGAGACACACGACGAAAATTCAAAATTATGTGCTCAACAATACCAGAGGAAGAAATCGACAAGGATTGCAAATAGGATGAAAGTGGAGGTTGCCCCAGTGAAAAGGCCAAAAAGATTAACCAAACCAGCTGCGGTTACCAAAACCCCGTACACACAAGAGAAGAAGCAGAAAACTGAAGCAAAAGAAGATAGCAGCCAACCAAATTTCAGTTTGGGTCTTACGTCATCAGAAGAATAGAAAATGTTATGTAGAAGAATGAATGTTATTTTGATGCAAATATTTTGTCACCCTTGGATGTTTAGTATGGGTTGTTAATTTGCTTTAATTTGGAACTTTAACTTTTTGTTATTTACTAGAAACAATGTGATGTTTAGTATGGGTTGTTAATTTGCATTAATTTGGAGTTTTAGCTTTTTGTTATTTTATAGAAACAATGTTATTTTGCATGTATGAATGTTAATTTATGTTAATTTTATGACATTGTTAATTTACTATTCAGGGTATTTACCTCTTTATCCCTTTCACTGGATATGTTAATTTCTGGAAATTTGTTTTTTAATACCACAATACACAAACAACAAAGAGAGCACTATTCAACCTCGATATATAAATATTTCATTTGAAAATTAATAAAAATTAACCAGAATCATTTAAACAATGTCTAAACAAATAAACAAATACACACGACATAAATCAAAATAAACTACATCTAACAGTACAACTTATTTCACTGGATATGTTAATTTCTGGAAATTTGTTTTTTAATACCACAATACACAAACAACAAAGAGAGCACTATTCAACCTCGATATATAAATATTTCATTTGAAAATTAATAAAAATTAACCAGAATCATTTAAACAATGTCTAAACAAAGAAACAAATACACACGACATAGACCAAAATAAACTACATCTAACAGTACTACTTCTTGCAGGTTCTTTTGTTGTGCCCAGAATTTCCACATTTTCCACACCGTTGATGATAAGGATGGACAAATTCACTTGCAGCACGATATCGCTTCATCTTTGGTCTCCCGGCTTTAACCTTTTGTATTGGGGGATGGATGATACTAGCTCCTCGTGGCAAAACACTATTAAAATCGTATTCTATAGGGTTAACATCCATAGAATATGTAGCTGAAAAATCTTTCGCTGTGTAAAAGTTTGCCACAAAGTCAATCGGCTTCAAGTTTAGGCTCCACAACGCAGCAAACGCATGAACACATGGGAATAAATCCATTTGCCAAACTCCACATGAACAGTTCTGACAACTAACATCAATGATATTATGGAACGTACCATCAATGACTTCGAATTTCTCACCATTAATTGGGTAAACCTGGTGTGAACAAAAAAATTGTACGAAATTAATGACTAACATATGAAACAATAAAAATTAATCAAAATTAACTAGATATCGAAAATATAAAAGTTTTGAGAAGTTAAGAATTATAAATAAAGAAACTCACATTCAGAGTCCTTGCTTTGTCTTCAAGCTGTGTAAAATGTTTGAAATATTTCCCTGTGAGACCAGAAATCATAGAGGGGATTGTGGCTCGTTTGTCATTAAACCATTTTTGGAGGAGACTCCTAAAGCTTAATACAAGTGAAGCAACTGGAGCAGCACGAGCTTCATTCAAAACAGCATTTATAGATTCGGAAATGTTTGTTGTCATAACATTGAATCGCCTACCAGGAAATTTACAGCGTGCCCAAAGTGTAGGGTCAGCATCAAGAAGATATTTCTCAACCCCAAGATTACCATCAACCATCATACGAAACCATTAGTCAAAAGAATTAACAGTGTATGCTTTTGCACAATTGTAAAACAGTGGTTGGATGTAAGATTTTCCAAATTTGGCTTTGACATTCGCCCAAAGGTGCTGCATACAAATCGCGTATTTACTCTCCGGATACACGGAGTATACAGCCTTAGGAATAGAACTGTTTCGATCTGATACAATAACCATGTCTTCTCTCACACCATATGCATACTTAACATGATTTAAAAACCAATTCCATGATTTATCATTCTCATAATCAACGATGGCTATCGCGAGAGGAAATAATCCATTGTCACCATCTTGAGCAGTAGCAACAAGTAAAGTCCCGTGATACTTGCCTTTTAGAAATGTTCCATCAACGGAAATTACCGGACGACAATATTTCCATCCATGAATTGATGCCCCCAACGCCAAAAAGAAATATTTGAAATTCCCCACATCATCAACCTCGATGTTTGTAATTGTCCCTGATATACAAAAACATATTGTTAAGATCAGCAAGAAAATGAAGAGTAGCATAAAATGGTATGGAAGTATAATAAATTAACGTAAATTAACTGTATAAAATTTCATTCAGTATTGTAGGAAATTAACAGAAATTAATAAAACAGCAGATAGTGTACCTGGGTTATTTTGCTTGATTAATTCAGCGATAATTGGCAAATGAGAATAAGAATCTTTAAAACTTCCCCGAATCTGTGTCAAAACCTGGCTACGACCTTTCCATGCTTTGTAATAACTGACTTCAACCTTAAATCTATTACGCATTATTTCCATGACAGTCTTTGGTTTGAATGACTCCGAACTCGAACCCATAAATTCAGGCTTGATGAACCTACTGATCAGGGAGGATGAACACTGACGATGCGCAGTTGAAGATACCTGCCCATGACAAGTATGATGGTCGACAATGGATTTTATTCCCCAAATGTTGGATGCACCACTAACACCGGCGTTCAATTTCCAAGGGCAAGTTAAATCCTTGCATACAATAGTATATCGAGACAAGTCGGATCTAGTTACAGAGAATTCAAAATTATTACGAATTGCCATGATATGGCACGCATCTAGCAAACACCTCTTGTTAACGAATAAATTGTTCACGCACAATTTCATAGTTTGGGGAAACTGGTCAACTTCTTGATCGCCATAAACAATATATTCCTTCTTTAATATAGATGGATGCCCAGTAGGCAAATCGGCCACAGAACTGTTTTCGGTCATGGTGAAGGAATCAAAAACAAAACTGTGAAAAATATAAAGTTGTATAAGTGTACGTCAAAACAAATTATGTAAAATTAATAGTTTCTGAAACAAAGTACTCACCGGATATGAATGACAGACGAGTTATGAGCCTTGACGTAATTGAAATTAACGAAAATTACTATCAGATGAACATAGGAATAATAGATTTGAACGATACAGACATAAAAGAGAACGTTTTTCAGTTTTAACTGCTTGTGGTGCCTTAAAAAGACCCGCCTAAATTTAAAATTTTAAATGAAACATTAACTCGGAATTATTCATAAAAATTCAATCTCGAAAATATTCAAAAGTTTAAAACTGTAATAGTAATAACTATAAAATAGGAAAATCGATGTTGTATTAAAGTTTAGGAGGATAATCATGGAAACTGTTTCAAAAAAGTAACAGTTTAATACTCTGATACGTAAAAATTAACAGAAATTAACCCGGTCTGTTATGCAACAGTTTAAAATGAAATCGATAATAAATATTGAAATATTTAATATTTAATTTTTCATTTGACTAATTCAAATTAAATATATTCATCAATAAAATTGATCATTTGACTAATTCAATTAAAAGATATTCATCAAAACATTAATTAACAAAGGAATTCGAATTCCATAAATACAGGAAACTAAAAACAGCAAAGGATTAAAAGTCAACGTGTATACAAATTAACGCAAATTAACTACTAAATCAAGTCTGTTTAGAAGAGCAATTAATTACGGAAATGAAATAACAATAAAATCATACAAAATCGATTGCTTCTTAATTTATTTGGCTAAAGTTGACTAAATCAAAAAGATATCACTCCAATACATAACGATTTCAAATAAGAAAGTTGAAAATTATATCAACTTCCCGAAATCTCAGGTAATATGCGTCAATTAAGTCCCGAAATCTGAGATAAAGATGTGCGTGCATACAAATTAACACAAATTAACTAATACTGGGGGAGTAAAATTTGTAACCGACTTTTTATAAATATAACAATTAATGATTTATGAATTTATCTGAATGAAATATATATGAATAAAATTAAAGAAAAAATAAAATGGTTTATGCATTAATTAGTTGACTAATTCAAAATCATATTAACAGAAATAAACAAAACTGTCGCAGTTTTAAATAAAGAAAATTAAAACTAATTTCCGAAATTTCCGGTTAATTTCTGTTAATTACGAACATCCGGAAAGTAAAAAAAAAAGGGCAAATCCGGAAATACAACTACTTAAAAATATGCCACGTAAGACTAATTGGGTAGATTTTAAACATTTGCAAAACATTGGGTATTTTATAATTGCAACGTTTCATGTGGCTTAGTTAGAGCAATTCTTCTTTAAAAAGTCTCATTGTTCTTCGTTTTTCTTCTTTTTAGTGTTTTGATTTTTATCAAAAATTCATGTATGAAGTTTGAATCATATCCATCTATTGGAAACTATCAAAATCGTGTTTTGTTAATTAGTAAGAAATTGACGATATAAACAAACATCAATTTACATTGTAAATCTCAACTCCATTTATGGTATAGATTCTATTTATATCGTAAAACTAAACTCAATTTACGTTGGAACAAATCCATTCGAGTGTAAAATGAATATCAATTAACGAGCGTAAAAACTGGACGATGAAAACTGGTAAATTGATTAACGTAGTAAATGAATCGATGCAAACTGATTACCTAAACTCAGTGTAAATTTATTCCCAGGATGAGATGGTAAATGAAAAAAAAAGATTGATCGTTAATAAATATCAAACACAAAGAGATAATATCAATAATAAAATCGGATAAGAATATTAAAATTAGCAAAATTAATTGTATGCAATAATATTCAGCCATTAATGAGATTTTCATTAATTAATCTGATATAATTAGTCAATAACCGGTCAAATTTATAGGATCTAAAAAATTTCGAATTTATATAAAAGGAACAATTTGAATTCAATTCGGAAGTTTAAAATTTTGATTTGAAATTTAAAACAAAAAAGTTTAAATTCAAACTGAAAATAATTTAATAAATCGCCAAAACTATTAAGGGTAAATAACTAATTAAATAAAAAATATAAAAATGCCACGTAAGCGTTTTGAAAATTTACGAAAGTTTAATTAAACGTTGGCTAAATCCAAAAAACATTTGTAAGTTAGGGCCAATTCGCCATATTTTTGTTTTTTTAATGTCTCCCTGGTCGTCTCCCATTCTATCTCGCAGCCTTGTTCGTTCTTGCATCCCATTCTCGAATCGTCTTGGCAAGTTTTTTGTTTTTGTTTTGTTAATATATTATTTTAGTTAGTTTAATTTGTTTATTTTTGTAATTTGATTGTTTTGTTTTGAAATTATTTTTCCGATTGTTAATTTTTAGGTTGTCGGAGTCTCGACTTGGTAAGAGCCTCGTATGAATCATTGCATCTCTTCATCGATCGCAACATAAACCTGTAAGTTTTTAATCATTGCATCTCTTCATCGATCGAGGCACTGGTGCAAGATGGAAGACTCAAAGAATTCGTCACACGCTCTCCGGAATCAAGTAACTCGGCCGAGAGCTCTCCCGCAACTTCACGTAACCAGCTCGATTGCATATGGCGTACAAGTTAACCGTACGGCATGCTATGTCCCTTTCCTATGTATCTCAAACAAGGCTACGAGCCCAAAAAGGAGTCCAATTCTATGTTTAGCAATAAAGAATATCCTTTGTTATTCGCCCTATTTTGTATTCTCCATATTTGTGTTTCATGGTCATTCCACGAATACCACCAAACTCGGGGGACTAGGGCGGGTCAATAACAAACTCGATAATTACTCGATGAAAAGACGTCGCTCCAAAAGCGACATACGGGTTTGCCCCGCGAGGCGACTCGATGAAATACGTTGTTCCGAAACAATGTCCGAGTTTGCCTCTCATGGCCACTCGATGAAAAGACGTCGCTCCAAAAGAGACATCCGAGTTTGCCCCTCGAGGCGACTCGATGAAATACGTTGTTCCAAAGCAACGTCCGAGTTTGCCTCTCATAGCCACTCGATGAAAAGACGTCGCTCCAAAAGCGACTTACGAGTTTGCCCCTCGAGGCGACTCGATGAAATACGTTGTTCCGAAAAAATGTCCGAGTTTGCCTCTCATGGCCACTCGATGAAAAGACGTCGCTCCAAAAGCGACATACAAGTTTGCCCCGCGAGGCGACTCGATGAAATACGTTGTTCCGAAACAACGTCCGAGTTTGCCTCTCATGGCCACTCGATGAAAAGACGTCGCTCAAAAAGCGACATCCGAGTTTGCCCCTCGAGGCGACTCGATGAAATACGTTGTTCCAAAGCAACGTCAGAGTTTGCCTCTCATGGCCACTCGATGAAAAGACGTCGCTCCAAAAGCGACATCCGAGTTTTCAAGGCGACTCGATGAAATACGTTGTTCCGAAACAACGTCCGAGTTTGCCTCTCATGGCCACTCGATGAAAAGACGTCGCTCCAAAAGCGACATCCGAGTTTGTCCCTCGAGGCGACTCGATGAAATACGTTGTTCCAAAGCAACGTGCGAGTTTGCCTCTCATGGCCACTCGATGAAAAGACGTCGCTCCAAAAGCGACATACGAGTTTTCCCCTCGAGGCGACTCGATGAAATACGTTGTTCCAATGCAACGTCCGAGTTTGCCTCTCATGGCCGCTCGATGAAAAGACGTCGCTCCAAAAGCGACATACGAGTTTGCCCCTCCAGGTGACTCGATGAAATACGTTGTTCCGAAACAACGTCCGAGTTTGCCTCTCATGGCCACTCGATGAAAAGACGTCTCTCAAAAAGCGACATCCGAGTTTGCCCCTCGAGGTGACTCGATGAAATACGTTGTTCCAAAGCAACGTCCGAGTTTGCCTCTCATGGCCACTAGATGAAAAGACGTCGCTCCAAAAGCGACATACGAGTTTGCCCCTCGAGGCGACTCGATGAAATACGTTGTTCCGAAACAACGTCCGAGTTTGCCTCTCATGGCCACTCGATGAAAAGACGTCGCTCCAAAAGCGACATCCGAGTTTGCCCCTCGAGGCGACTCGATGAAATACGTTGTTCCAAAGCAACGTCCGAGTTTGCCTCTCATGGCCACTCGATGAAAAGACGTCGCTCCAAAAGCGACATACGAGTTTGCCCCTCGAGACGACTCGATGAAATACGTTGTTTCAAAGCAACGTGCGAGTTTGCCTCTCATGGCCACTCGATGAAAAGACGTCGCTCCAAAAGAGACATACGAGTTTGCCCCTCGAGGTGACTTGATGAAATACGTTGTTCCGAAACAACGTCCGAGTTTGCCTCTCGTGGCCACTCGATGAAAAGACGTCGCTCCTAAAGCGACATCCGAGTTTGCCCCTCGAGGCGACTCTATGAAATACGTTGTTCCAAAGCAACGTCCAAGTTTGCCTCTCATGGCTACTCGATGAAAACACGTAGCTCCAAAAGCGACATACGAGTTTTCCCCTCGAGGCAACTCGATGAAATACGTTGTTCCGAAACAACATCCGAGTTTGCCTCTCATGGCCTCTCGATGAAAAGACGTCGCTCCAAAAGCGACATCCGAGTTTGCCCCTCGAGGCGACTCGATGAAATGCGTTGTTCCGCAACAACATCCGAGTTTGCCTGTCATGGCCACTCGATGAAAAGACGTCGCTCCAAAAGCGACATTCGAGTTTGCCCCAAGCTGCAACTCGACTAAAATACGTCGCTCCTAAACGACGTCTGAGTCAGCCCCAAGCTGCAACTCAACGAAAATACGTCGCTCCTAAACGACGTCCGAGTCAGCCCCTAGCGGCAACTCGACGAAAATACGTCGCTCCTAAACGACGTCCGAGTCAGCCCCATGCGGCAACTCGACGAAAATACGTCGCTCCTAAACGACGTCCGAGTCAGCCCCAAGCTGCAACTCGACGAAAATATGTCGCTCCTAAACGACGTCTGAGTCAGCCCCATGCGGCAACTCGATGAAAATATGTCGCTCCTAAACGACGTCCGAGTCAGCCCCAAACGGCAACTCGACGAAAATACGTCGCTCCTAAGCGATGTCCGAGTCAGCCCCTAATGGCTACTCGACAAAAATACGTAGCTCCTAAACGACGTCCGAGTTAGTCCCTATTGGCTACTCGACCAAAATACGTCGGCCAAATGCGATATCGAGATTAGCCCCTCACAACTGCAAGAAGCCGCGAGAGACCTTCAGCTTACGAAGTCGCACGATGGTATGCCTTCATTGGGAGGATCCTGATTCTGAGTTCATTTTCGATCAGACGCTCAGAATTAAACTCAGGGGGCTAATGTTGTCGTCGGATTTACGGTGAAGACTTAATACATATGCTTCCCATAATCTCTCTGGATGGTGAGACGTCCAACGCTGCGAGGAGGGCAACCTTGAACTCCAAGGGCCTCCCTTCATGGAAGAATTGGCCCACGCATTCCTGGCCAACACTGAATCTCCCTGGCTAACACTGACTCTCCCTGGCTGCCCCTGACTCTCCCTGGCTGCCCCTGGCCGGTCCTGGACGCCCCTGGCCCGTTCTGGACGCCCCTGGCCTGTCCTGGACGCCCCTGGCCCGTCCTGGCCCGTCCTGGCCGACCTTGGCCCGTCCTGGCCGCCCCTGGCTCGTCCTGGACGCCTATGGCCCGTCCTGGACGCCCCTGGCTAGTCCTGGCCGCCCCTGGCCCGTCTTGGCCGACCCTGGCATGTCTTGGCCGACTCTGGCTCATCCTGGACGCCCCTGGCCAGTCCTGGCCGACCTTGGCTCGTCCATGCCTCTCCTTGGTCGATCCAAGGTTCCCCAAGGGCTATAAATAGTTCTCTTTGGCCTCTCAACAAGGTACACAAGTTTTCCCAAGAGAAAACTACCCTCTCTCTCTCATTCTCTCTCTATCTCGGCCATACCCTCCAAAACGCCAAAATTTTTTCCGATCGGAATTGTTCCCAAAGATCCGAGATCGGAGCCCCAAAACGCCGTTTCACTCGGTCTCGTCGATCCCTCCCCATCATCCTGTAACTCCACCCACATTATACTAATGTTGAGCGTCGGAGACAGAGGACCCCCCTCTGTTTTCCCTTCTTAGTTCACGTCTGTTTACTCTTTTCAGATAACAGAAGGACTCGAAGACCACGACAGCTAAGAGACGATCCGGGACACCGGATCCGACACGCTTAGGCCGAAGCGAGGGTCACCCGCTCTGAGCGAGGATCTGACCGCTTACGTCTCTGAACGTTGTCCAAATTTCAGCGACAACATTTTGGCGCTAGAAGAAGGGGCTAACAAGAGAAAAAATCAGCCAAAAGACGGAACGACGAAGAGCACCAGAGTGCCTTTTGTGTCACGGTGTGGCTTGGTCGCGACGCGGAGCTTATACTCGCTCGCTGTCCCGATGCGATGCCTCTTGTTGCAACGCGACGGGTCTGCGTCAGAGACTTATTTTTGCACGTGGACTGCTATTTTGGCATCTAAGGTTGTAAACAACCTTGACGTTGCTCGCTATCGTCGGAATGCCACGTCTCGTCCAAAACGCTGGAAAAACGCTCGCCGGAATTCCTGGGAACACCTTCGCCGGACTAGGGAGGTCTCGCCGGACTGAACTTGGTCGCTGGACTGATCGCTCGCCGGACTGGGAGCTCTCGCAGGGACCTGGTCGCTGGGATGCACCTCGCCGGACTGGAGAAGTCTCACCGGATGCTTCTCCCTGGTCGCCGGACAGGAGGTCCTCGCTGGGAATCAGCCTCGCCGGAATGGAGATCCTGGGACGCCTTGTCTGACTCGCCTCGCCGGACAGGATATTGGAGAGCCTCGCCGGACTGGACGCTGGAGCGCCTCGCTAGGAAATCTCCTCGCCGGACTGGACTACTTCGCTGGTCTCTGGGGCAAGGTCGCCGGATTGGCACTGGAAGGGAAAAACTCGCCGGATTGGACGCTGAACGTCCTGGGAAGGGTTCCTCGCCGGATTGAAACTGTGTCTTATTCTTCTTCAAAGAAACTGTATTTACTTGATTCATTTGCAACTTTGGCCTTTGTCGTTCTTGGCATTAACAACAGGGCTCCTTAGCAACTACTCGTGATACCTTTGAGTTCACAATGCTCGCAGAGATAATTCTCGATCGGGCGATCACCCCAATGCTCGAGGAAAGCGGGGGAGGAATACCAACATCGCCAAGGCTGACCCTCTCCCTCGACTGAGGAAGCCGTTCGCGGATCAATTCCGGGGGGAAGCTCTCACCCCGCTCAATGCGTCCCCGGCTCGAATTTTGGCCCTTCATAGGGACAAGCTCGGGTCCCCCGATGCCATTGAGAAAAGGTTCCGCAACGCGGGACAAGAGCAAATACTGTGAGTATCACCGGGACCACGGACACGTGACCTCCGAGTGTTACCAGTTAAAGCGACAGATAGAGGCCCTGATTCAGGATGGCAAGCTCAAAGAGTTTGTCATGAGAGCCGCCGGGGTGACAATCCCGGAGGATCGCCCACCTGCCCAATATGGGGGCTCGACCAAAGGAAAGGCCCCAGCCGTCGCCGCCATTAGTGGCGAGCACGAAAATCCCGAGATGAACAGTGTGAGAACAATCACCGGGGGGCTTGATTGCGGCGAATCAAGCAATCAGAAGAAAAAGTATTCGAGGGCAGTGACCAACGAGAGGGTTAGAAATGGCATCAACCTCACGTATGTCGCTCCCCCACCTACTCCCTTTGAAGACATCCGATTCACCGAGGAGGAAGCGAGACGAATACTCCATCCGCATAACGACGCTCTCGTCGTAACTGCAATGGTGGCTAACAACAAGGTTCTGACGAATCTTGATTGACAACGGCAGCGCGGTGGACATAGTATTAAAATCGGCGCTTGAGCAAAAGAAACTCGACGGAGTAAGGCTCCCCCCGATCCGGACCCCATTATATGGCTTTTCCGGGGAAAAAGTGTGGACGGAGGGGTCAATAGATCTTCCCGTCACCTTTGGGACCCGAGATAGCGCCAAGGTCACTCGGATTGTAACATTTTTGATCGTCGACGAACCGACAGCCTACAATATGATAATTGGAAGGCCAACCTTGGTGAGCCTCAAGGCCATTACGTCGATATATCACCTCATGATGAAGTTTCCCGCCGAGAGGGGAATCGCATGCATGGCAGGGGATCAGGCCATGGCACGATCGTGTCACGTACATGCCGCCAGTGACAAAATTGTCAAACTTGAGGGAGCGAAAGAGGTCTGCACCGTGTACCAACTCAATGACGAACTCCCATGCAAACCCGAGGAGGAGGGAACGTTCGGCGAGTTGGACCAGCGCGACGAGATCGAGCGTCGGCACATGGAAACTCCTGACGACCTCGTCACGGTTGTCCTGGATCCCTCCAAACCTGACAAAGTGGTCAAAATCGGCGCACAACTCTCCGTCGAAAGGCGGGAGTTGATGGCTTCCTTCCTCAGGGAACATAAAGATATCTTTGCGTGGACACACGCGGATATGCCGGGCATTGACCCGAAGGTCATGGTGCATCGCTTAAACGATGACCATAACATACCCGAAAGGGTTCAGCCCAGGAGGGCGTTTAGCGGGGAAAGATATCTCACCATAGGAGAGGAAGTTGAAAAACTCCTCGCCGCCGACTTCATAAGAGAGGCGGAACACCCCAAGTGGGTGTCGAATGTGGTGATGGTAAAAAGGCCCAACGGGAAATGGCGAATATGCATAGATTACAAAGATCTTAACAAACCTTCCCGAAGGATAGCTTCCCCCTTCCCCGGATAGAGCAACTCGTGGACGCGACAGCAGGCCACGAGCTCCTTAGCTTCATGGACGCCTATTCAGGCTACAACCAAATCCGGATGCACGAGGACGACCAGATAAAAACAACCTTTGTGACGAACAAAGGCTTGTATTGCTATAAGGTAATGGCATTCGGTCTAAAAAATGCCGGAGCAACCTATCAGCGTCTGGTCAACCGTATGTTCGCCGACCAAATCGGCAAAACCATGGAAGTCTACGTGGACGACATGTTGGTAAAAAGCCGACTGGCTCCCGACCACGTCCACAACCTCCGAACCATGTTCACGAGCCTCCGAAGATACGGGATGAAGTTGAATCCCAACAAATGTGCATTCGGGGTCGAATCGGGAAAATTCCTCGGCTACATGGTCAGTAAGCGGGGAATCGAAGCCAACCCCGAGAAGATCACAGCCATTCTCGAGATGAGGTCCCCACAAAAACCCAAGGAGGTCCAAAGTCTGGCAGGGCGAATTGCGGCGCTAGCCCGATTCGTCTCCAAGGCCACCGACAGGTGCCACCCTTTCTTCCAATCTCTAAAGAAGAGAGATGGGTTCGAATGGACTGCGGAATGTGAAAGGGCATTTCGCGAGATGAAGTCATACCTCGCGACCCCCCCATTCTTGGCAAAGCCCGTCGACCACGAGGTCCTCATATTGTACCTCGCAGTGTCTGATAAGGCCACAAGTGCAGTCCTCATACAGGAAGAAGGCCGATGCCAGCGGCCGGTCTACTACGTTAGTAAGTCTCTCCTGGACGCCGAGACTCGGTACCCATAGATCGAGAAACTGTCATTGGCATTGGTCATGAGCGCGCGAAAGCTGTGTCCATACTTCCAAGCACACCAGATAGTGGTACGCACTGGACATCCTATCGAAAAAGCTCTTCAGCGAGGCTCCTCGACGAGGATGGAAATTTGGTCGCAAGAGCTCAGCGAGTACGGGATAAAATTCCAGCCGCGAATAGCCATCAAGGGCCAAGCTATGGCTGACTTTGTGGCAGAATTCGCACCCGTAGAGATCGAAGTCGAATTAGACAACAACCCGTCGGACCCCCCAAGGAAAAGAGACATCTGGCCGATAGGCCCAACATGGTCCCTTCATGTCGACGGCGCTTCAAACGCCCGGGTGGCTGGCGTCGGGGTGATTTGACTAATTCCGGTGAGAATAAATTGAAGTATGCCCTGCGCTTCGAGTTTCGCGCCTCCAACAACGAGGCCGAATACGAAGCCTTGATAGTCGGTTTAGAGTTAGCTCGCCGATTGGGGGTCGATAACTTGCGCATCTTTTGCGACTCGCAGCTGATCGTGAAACAAGTAAAGGGTGAATACGCCGCCAAGGAGCCTAGCATGATCGCATATTTGGCAAAAACTCTCAAAAACCTAGAAGCGATAGCTTGGTTTGAAGTCATACAGATACCCCGAGAAGAAAATGTCGAGGCCGACGCGTTAGCACGCCTCGCCTCGGCGATCGATGAGGAAGAAAATGGCGATGTCCCTATCGAATTATTGACCAAACCTTACGTTTCAAGAAGTGACGTAGGAACGGTCGGCGAATCCCCAAACCCGTCGTGGATGACTCCGCTAACGGAGTACCTCGGAGGCGGAAAATTGCTCGAGAACCGCGATGACGCTCGAAGGCTGAAAGGCTTAGAATCGATGTATACCATGCGTGGGGACACGCTATACAAGCGCGGTTTCTCGATGCCGCTCATGCGCTGCCTGGGCGAGGCCGAGGCAAAGCGGGCAATGTGCGAAGTGCACGAAGGGTTGTGCGGAAATCACGCCCCAGGGCAATCAATGGCCCTGAAGCTCTTAAGGTTAGGTTATTTCTGGCCAACCCTAAAGAGGGACGCGCACAACTAGGCCCGGCAATGCGACAAATGTTAAAGGTTTGCCCATGTGCCTAGACAACCGCCGGCCCCCCTTTGCCCCATCATCGTACCCCGACCATTCGCCAAGTGGGGAATCGATCTGATCAGGGAACTCCCCATGGCCCCGAGACAATTCCGGTTTGCCATAGTTGCAATCGACTACTTCAAAAAGTGGGTGGAGGCCGAACCGCTAGCAAGGATCACCGAGGCAAATACAACAAACTTCATTTGGAGAAGCATAATATGCCGACATGGGATCCCAGAATCCATCGTGACCGACAACGGACGACAGTTCGACAACGCCCGCCTTCGCGAGTTGTGCGAGCAGTTGGGGATAAGCAAGACTTTCGCTTCCCCTAGGCACCCCCAAGCCAACGGCCAAGTGGAGGCAGTCAATCGCACCATTAAGGAGAACATGAAGAAGCGATTGGACGCCCGAAAAGGCGCCTGGGCGGAGGAACTCCTGTTCGTGCTTTGGGCCTATCGGACCACAGCTTGAAACGCTACAGGGGAAACCCCATTCGCCCTCACCTTCGGGGTCGAGGCAGTGGTCCCAATAGAGACCACGCTCCCCATGCTTCGCACCGAGACCTTCCACGAGGCGGAAAACGAAGAGGCAATGCGGGTAGAACTCGACCTAATCGATGAAAAAATGTCTGACGCACTCACCTGTCTTGCCAACCAGAAAAGAAAAGTCGAACGATACTACAATTCGAAAATCAAGCTACGAAGCTTCGCGAACGGGAGCCTAGTACTAAGAAGGGTGTTCCCGAACACCAAGGTACAAGGAGCCGGCGTCCTGGGTCCAACATGGGAGGGGCCATACCGGATTCGAAAAGCCATTCACAACGACACTTACGAACTCGAAAATCTGGATGGCCTCGTATTTACCCACCCGTGGAACGCCGAGCACCTAAGGCAGTACCACCAATAGCGGCGGCAGATCTGCGCCCAACCACGTTTCATGTAAACACAGTAGCTGTCGTAATTCAATTTAGTCCAATTGTACTTTTTTGAACATCGAAATAAAAGCGTATTTGTGTCATCATGTGCTGTTCTTTAAGTTTCTAAATTTTTTTTTTATATCAAAATTTTATGAAACTTGGGGGGCTAGGGTACTTTGGTCGCAACACCGACCAACCCAACCAAAAAACGGTAACAAGGCCACAATCTTGCATCCGGTCGCCCATGGATCTGAGGAAAACCGACGAACGTCGGGCCCAATCCTAAGACGATACTCGAATTCCCCTTGAGTAAAATGCGCGCGATTCCAACTAAGGATAGATCGTAAACCGATCGGTCATCGACACATTCGTAAACCCTCGGTCATCGATCGCGCCAACCCTCGGGATTCCCCATCCTCCGTAGAACGCAATCGTAAGCCGACAGGCCATCGATGAAAGCATTCACTGACAAAAGACTCGAAACACGGTCCTAACGCCGATGTAAACGAGCCCAGACGTCGCCTCACAAACGGATCGTAAATTGGCAACACAACCACCGCCCGCAAAACCCGAATTCCTGAAAGAACTCGGACGAGCGAGCTGACAAGATTGCCCATCATCGACCATACGAAGCGCACAACATCCCGGAAGAAAAAAAACAAAACAAACTTCAATATATGGAGAAATTGTCTTCTTTAATAAAAAGGAAGGTCTACAAAGCAAAGTAAAAAGCGCTAAACAAATGGCGCAACCAAAACAAAGAATCTACTCAAGGCCTCAATCGACACGTCCCTCGTCGACCGAAGAAGGTGCCCCCACCTGTGAAGGCGATGTGCCAACAGAGGAATGAGTGATATCTGCTGGACGAGAGTCCGTGAGATCATCGGCATCCGCATCATCCTCCAACGGCGGGAACATGGCGTCGAAGAACGCAAAGGAAATCTCGCGCGACCCGTTCTCTGCTATTGTGGCATCTCGGACCCGTACCGCTGCAGCATGGTGAGCCTCGTACAAAGCCACCTCCCAGTCCTCCTCCGCCCGAGCCTTGGAGCGTGCAATCTCGTCACGTTCCTTGGTGACGGCCCGCATCTCCGAAAGGAAAGACTCGTTCTCCTGGAGTGCATCCTCGTGCTCGATCTCGCACGCGGAAAGCTTGCCGCAAATCGCTTCCAATTCCGCGTCTCGAGCTGCCACCGTCCTCTCGAGCGATCTCGTCTTGGCGGCAAAGGCGACAGCCGATCGTTCCGCTTGTTCCCTCGAGGCCCTCTCCTCCGCCAGCTTCGCCTTCACGGCCTCGAGCTCCGCAACGACTTTCGCCATAGCTTCGGCATGTTGTCGCTCCCTCTGGTCGTTCGATTCCGCCGACACGCGTTCGCGACGAACGACCTCCAGCATCAGCGACTCCATTCGTTCGTGGTGAGCTAAGGCCTAAAGGGAACATCGTGTAAGCATATAGCTCATATGAAGAAAGAAGTTGGGAGGTCTACCTTTCGAGCGTCTCGAGTCCCTTGGCGGAAGCGTTCCATGTCGCTCACCACGACGAGCTCCTTGAAGCATCTCGGCGACGAGTCCACGAGACCTCGCGAACTGTGATCCCTCAAGCGTGTGGCTTCCTCCATAAAGGACGACGCTCCCCCGCCCGGCGAAGGCGGATCAACTAAGCGACGCAAACTCGAGGGTACGCCGCTCGCTGAAGAGACCGCGGGGCGCTTCCGCGAGGTGCCGCCCTCCTCCCGTGATGGAGCCAAGGCCTCAGTAGCCACAACTGGTCGGTCGGCGGGGAGTCGGGCTCGATCCGAGGAATGAACCCCAATGCCCGACGATGGCGCATCGCCATTTCTCCGAACGTGCCGTCGGGAACCACCTGAGACATAAACAACGGACAACGTGAGAAAAACTCGGCAACCCGATAATAAAACGAGGGATACCTCGTACCACGAGGGCGATCGACCACGTGAGATTAGCAGTCTGATCCCGAATCGGAATCTCGCCGATCCCTTGCCCGAGGACGTGGCGGCGGAGAGACCGACGAAACGAACCACCTCGTCGTGGCCATCATGTCAGGCGATACAAAGATGGACGCCTGACGCCGGGTCGCCGGGAGCCGATGGACCGCTTGTCCAAGTTCGGTAAGCTCAGGATCGACCACCAGTGCAGGCACCCTTGCCGGTCCGAAGGTGAGGGGGGCGGTCCCGAACGCGGCCTGAGATACCCAGATCCAATGATATCGGTATTTCGATGGCGTGTTGGTGACCACCGCAAAGTTCCTAGCGTGGTTCGCCCGATATGACCCAACTCGCGACGGCACTTCCACGATCGGTAAGAACCCCAAGAAGTCGTCTGCCGTCATCGCTCGCCGCTTCTCGCGAAAGAGGATCATGTGGCAGGCGGCGACAAAGCGATAGAAGATCGGCGCCATCTGTGCCGGGTGAACCTCCAACCTGGAAAGGAGGTCCTGTAACACAGGTTGGAGCGGAAATCGAAGCCCCGCTTGAAGGCTCGCAACATGTACGGCGGCATAACCAAGTCGAGGATAGGTCATGCGATCGCCGGGGATTGGTCGGAGAATATCGAAGCAAGAGAGGATGCCGAACTCCTCACGAAGCCTCTGGAAGGCGGAAAGGGTCGGGACCCACGCAGCGTCGATCCCGTCACACGAGAAATCTCCCCTGACCCGATATGCCGTAATCGCGTAGGACATCGTCCTCTTGTCCTCCTCCCTCGCCGTTAAGAGACGAATCGCGGTTGCCTCGAGCATTTCGCGACGAACTCCGACGAGCGTGGGCAGAGTCCCCCGACTCGATGGCAGAACCTGAGAGGTGTGGCTGCCCGACTGCGAGCTAGGGGCCACCCTTCCGCCGAAAGGTCTCCGCCCGACGAGGAAACTTCCTGGGCGGGGACGGTCGGCCGGTCGATAGTCGCCCCGAGGCCGACCGACAAGGCAGCTCCCACACCTGGGTCGGTCGACCCCGAATCGACCCGGGTCGGACCGGCCGATCGGATTTCGGTCTGGGCAGGTCCGGTCGTCCGGGATTCGGCCCGGGTAGGGCCGGCCGGCGCGAGTCCCGCCCGGGTAGGGTCGGCCGGCCGCGTTTCGGGCCACCCAGGGCCGGCCGGCGCAACCCCCGCCCGGGTAGGGCCGGCCGGCCGCGTTTCGGGCCACCCAGGGCCGGCCGACACAAGCCCCGCCCGGGTAGGGCCGGCCGGCCGCGTTTCGGCCACCCAGGGCCGGCTGGCGCAAGCCCCGCCCGGGTAGGGCCGGCTGGCGCAAGCCCCGCCCGGGTAGGGCCGGCCGGCCGCGTTTCGGGCCACCCAGGGCCGGCCGACACAAGCCCCGCCCGGGTAGGGCCGGCCGGCCGGCGCAAACCCCTCCTGGGTAGGGCCGACCGGCCGCGTTTCGGACCGCCTAGGGCCGGCCGGCACAAGCCCCGCCTGGGCAAGGCCGGCCGGCCGCATTTCAGGCCGGCCAAGAGAGCCTGGGCCGGATCCCAAGCGGCCGAAGCCGACTCAATCGCCGCAGGCGGGGCCGCCAATTTCCCAGCGGGCACGTCGGGGCCGCCGACGCCGACGCCGACGAAGAAGACGACCCCGGAAGTTCCCGCGTCCCCACCGTCTTGGTTCGACCAATCCGGGATCAGTCCCCCCGCGCGGCGCCGAGTTCATCCCCACGTCCCGCGGCCGCGCACAGCACGGCCGGCCGCTCTCCGCAATCGCCCAGATCTGGCTCGGCCAGATCTGGTCTCCTCCGCGCGACGACCCGCGATCGGCCAGCGGTGGGCCCCGCGTCACCCTCACGTGGCACGGAAGATCGAGGCGCGCCCGATCGCGTCGCGTCAATCTCCCGTCTGGCGGCGGTCTCCGCGCCGCTGTCCCCGCACGCGACCGGGTCACTAACGGCCAGCACCTCGCGACCGCCGTCCGCGTCTGCCCCTCCCGCCGGCGTTGTCGCCGCCTCGCCACCTACGCTCGCCATCCACGCGTCCAACGCTTCCTCGTCAAAGAACAAAGGGGAAAAGGGCTCGGGGTTTCGGGGGTAATTTGGGGAAGTCAAAGGACGATCAATGTCATCAGGGTTGGACAAAGGTGAACTAAAAAAGTCCTCCATGGACCCACCATCAACGGTAGAAGACAAAGGATCCATGACGCGTGCAAAACAAAAGAATAAAGAAAAAAAAGGAAAAGGAAGAATCAGCCGCTTATATTACCATTCCTCCTCCCCCTTCGAGAGGGGCCTCTTGCCGGTTGACCTTCGGCCCGGCCCGCCGGAACTCGCCCGATGCTTCGGCGCGGACGTCGATGCCGGTCCTCCTCTTCTGAGTTCATTCCCGATCGAACGCTCGACATTGAACTCTGGGGGCTAATGTTGTCGTCGGTTTTCCCGGCGACAATGAGTATAAATATATTGTCTTCGGATGACCCCAGGCCCGGCCACCGGAGGGTGCCACGGGCTCTCTCGACGCATCGCCCGGTCCCGACGGGCACCATTAGCCCTTGGCCGACCGTGAGACGCCCCCAGCCGACCCTAACCCGCCTCGGCTGGGCCCGGCACGTCCTGGCCGGCCCTGGCACGCCTTGGCCGGCCCTGGTACGTCCTGGCCGGCCCTGGCACGTCCTGGCCGGTCCTGGCAAGGCCTTGGCCGGCCCTGGCCCTCCCTTGGCCGGTTCTGGCACTCCTTGGCCGGCCCTATCCCGTCTTGGGCACGCATGGTCGATCGCCTCGGCTATAAATAGCCCAAGACGCCTCTCACAAAAGGTAACGAACAAAAAAATAGCTAAAGAGAGAATCCTTCCCCGAGTATTCTCCCTAGATCCGAGGTTTGAGCTTGGAAACGACGCTGATTTCATAGTCTCCCTTCCTACCTCACCTCGTCAATCTTCCCTCGTCATCCTACAAACTCCACCTACATTATACTAATGTTGAGCGTCGGAGAGGTAAACAGAGGACCCCCTTCTGTTTTCCCTTCTTAGTTCACGTCTGCTTACTCTTTTCAGATAACAGAAGGACTCGAAGACTACACGACAGCTAAGAGACGATCCGGGACACCGGATTTGACACGCTTAGGCCGAAGCGAGGGTCACCCACTCTGAGCGAGGATCTGACCGCTTAGGTCCCTGAACGTTGTCCAAATTTCAGCGACAACATTTTGGCGCTAGAAGAAGGGGCCTTCAATCTTGAAGCTCATCCAATCCACATCTCTCTATTACATCTTTTTTTTTATCCACTCACATAAGATGAGTGACGTTCCGACAACCCCTGCGGTTGTCTGATCGAGCAATCTCATCGTTCGAGCGATTAGCTCACAATATGAGTTCCGGCAACTTCCCCACCAAGTGACCATGCGAAAGCCTGCGGTAGGGAGTTCTGGGAACGTCGCCTCTGCCCTTCGTGACAACGAAAGCGGCGTAAGAGATGAGAACGACCGCCGCTTAGCAGAATTGCTAGCGCAACCGGAGGTGAACAAGGGTTTGGCCGTTAACCTCCTCGGATACGAGGAAGAGGATAATTCGACCAAGGACGAGAATTATGTCGGAGATGACGTGGTCTCGGAGACAGACACGAGTCAAACCTTCACCCCGTCGCCCTTGACAAGCGCGAGCGACGCTCCGCTAGAACCATCGGTTGGACGAGCTCAGACAGGCTCTCAACGCGAGGGCTGTAACAATATCCGCAGCGGATGATCCCGACGTTTGTGCCATACGTCTTCTCGACGAGGAGACGACGGCGCGAATAGTCATGCGGTACGTCGCGAAGGTCGCCCTCCGATGGTTAGACCCTCGCACTCCTCCAGGGAAGACCTAAGGACCTGTCTCGGCTCGCTACGGTATCCCCACGAGGAGGACCTAAGGAGAAAATTGGACGCCCGTCGGGCAGCTTCCGGGGCTGCAACCCTCGGGAACCCTCATCCCAACGTCATGGACCAAGGGTCCAATGAGCGGCAGGTCCCCATGCAAGTGGGACCAGTCGCAGGGGCCGCTAACGGGCTTGAGGTGATCACCATGATTCAGGGACTCCAAAATCAGATCATCGAGCTTCGGGAAGCAGGCTCGGGGGGCTCCAAACCTAACAACAGCCTAGAGGGATCATACTCACCTTTCACGGTGGTGGTGCTTGCACAACCGCCTGGAAGGAGTTTCAAGCTCCCCGCCAGCTCTTTATAAGACGGGCGTTCCGACCCCAATTTCCACATCCACCACTATGAAACATGGATGACGGTGCAAGGGCAGTCGGACGCAACACTTTGTCAGGCGTTCATCCTGACATTGATCGGATCGGGCTTTGATTGGTTAAGAAGCCTTAAACCCGGGAGTATCAGCTCTTTCCGAGCTCTTCGAGAGGCTTTCCTCGCCAGACTCGCCACCTTAGTGGTACAGAAGAAGTCCAAATCATACCTTTGGACAATCAGGCAGAAACCGGGCGAGAGCCTGCGTCAGTACCTGGCTCGGTTTACCGATGAATCCCACAAAGTCGAAGACTTCGACGATCGGGATGCCATAGTCGCCATCACAGAAGGCGCCGAACCCAGCGACTTCTTAAAGTCAATTGTGGAAAAGTCCCCGAGGGACATGGCGGAGCTCATGGCCTGTGCCAAGACACATATGAGAATCGAGGATTACCTCAACGGCAGAAGGGGCGAGGGGCCGAAAAACAGCCATTGCACCGATCCGGGACACCGGATCTGACACGCTTAGGCCGAAGCGAGGGTCACTCGCTCTGAGCAAGGATCTGACCGCTTAGGTCCCTGAATGTTGTCCAAATTTCAGCGACAACAATACCGTACACTAGAGAAAAAATAACGTGTGAGCAAACAGGAGAATGACCAGCCCACCACATTAACCTTACTCAGAGAAAGTGACCAATCACACCATACGAGACAATCCACGCCATGGACGAGGAAGCACGCCAGGTACTGCACTTGCATTACAACGTCGTATTTTTCAGGGCATAAATAGAAAATATCATGCCCTAGATTGAATAGAACTTGACAGAGTCCACCCTACTCCCATCAAGGCTCCACTTTTCGGATTTGCATAAGAATGTGTATACACAGGATGCTCTATCAGCCTCCCAGTCACTTTCTGATAAGACGGGGGAGTCCATACCACACACCTAGTAAACTTGATGATCGTCAACCGACCATCTACCCACAACATAATCATAGGGCGACCAACGTTAAACATGCGCCGCGCGATCACTTCATCATAAAACCTCATCATCAAGTTTCCAACACCAACGAGAATATGGGTGATACAGGGTAGTCAGGCTGACTCGAGAATGCGCCACATCCAAGGGTCTAAAAAGGAAGGGAGACAAAGTCACAGTGGGAACCAGCCATCGAAAAGAAAGAGACATCCCGTACAACACTGCGGACGCACATATGTTCGAAGACGTGGACCAAAGAGAAGAAGACATGACCAAAGAAGTAAAAACGTCAGGCGACCTCACACCCGTAATATTTGACCACAAACAGCCATAGAGCGTCATAATGATCGGAGCGACGCCACCAACACGCAGATGGTGGAACACCTAGACCCGGGGCAGGGAGACAACGCCAACAAAGTAAAGGCGTCAAACGATTGCACACTTGTATTACTCAACCACGACCAAGAAAAATATGTCGCCATGATCAAAGTAGTTCTACCACCCAAATAAAACGTGCCAAAATTTGTGACGACAAGAGGCTCGCGACCCCAAACGAAACCCAAAGCATCCATGGAGTCAAAGTGCCCAAGGGTCAGCTCAATGCATACCGCAAACGGCTTCATATGACAGGGATGATCAGACTCGTGCAACCGACTTTACGACCAACATCAAAGCGTTAACCTGATCAAGGAAGCGGAGTCTCGCCATGTCAAATTCTCAACTTAGCCCAAAGTATCCCACACGACCAGAGATGAAGGGACTCGCACCATCGACTTCCTGGCCAACGTCAAAGTGTTTGCACAGTCAAGGAAAAAATGTTTCGTCAAATAGAGAACTCTCCGTCAACGAATTCCCGCAACCCGAGATGAGGAGACTCGTGCAACCGGCTCTCTGCCAAAAAAAAACTACCTAAACAAAACGCGCCAAAATTTGTGACGACGAGGGGCTCGCGACCCCAAACGAATCCCAAAACATCCATGGAGTCAAAGTGCCCAAGGGTCAGCTCAATGCATACCGCAAACGGCTTCATGTGATAGAGATGAGGAGACTTGTGCAACCGACTTTCTGAACAACCTCAAAGCATTAGCTGGATCAGGGAACCAAAGTCTCGCCATGTCGAACTCTCAACTTACCCCAAAGTATCCCGCACGACCAGAGATGAGGGGACTCGCACAATCAATTCCCCGACCAACCTCAAAGTGTTTGCATAGTCCAGGAAAAATGGTTTCGTCAAATAGAGAACTCTCTATCAACGACTCCGCGTAACCTGAGATGAGGAGACTCGTGCAACCGACTGTCTAGCAAAAAAACACGCCTAAATACGTGACAACGAGGGGCTCGCAAACCCAACGAACCCCGAGCATCCATGGAGTCAAAGTGCCTAAGGGTCAGCTCAATACATACCTCAAACGGCTTCATGCGACAGGGATGAGGAGATTCGTGCTACCGATTCTCCGACCAACCTTAAAGCGTTAACGAGATCGGGGAAGCGGAGTCTCGCCATATCAAACTCCCAACATACCCAAAAGTATCCCGCACGACCAGAGATGAGGGGACTCACACCATCGACTCCCCAACCAACCTGAAAGAGTCTGCAAGATCAGGAAAGTGGAGCCTCGCCAAGTCGAACTCCCAACCTACCCATAAGAATCGTGTGCAATAAAAAATGAGGGAACTCGCACCATCGACTCCCCGACTAACATCAGTGTTCTCGGAGTCAAGAAAATATGATATGCTCAATTGTGCAACGATTCCAAGTAAACCAAGACTGAGAAATCTCGCAAAGACAAAGACAACAACACAATGATAAAGAAGAAAATACAAAACGTGCATGTTGTTGGAATAGGTTTACGGTTAAAAAAAATTTATCATTAACACATTATTGGCGGAATATAAAAATTTCCTTTACTAGTAAAACAATTTTTACTAACCTAACCAAAATGCATATACATGTTATAATTAAAAAAATATATTTAAACAACTTTAATACTAACTTTTCTTTGTATCTTCAAACTTGAAGCGTCTTGAGAAAGGTGGATCTTCTTCATTGGCTTGATTCCTTCACGTCTAGTCTTGAACTTGAGAAACCTAAGGTTTCTATTACAAGAGTCTATAGAGGTTTAGAAGGATTTGTGTGTGGTAACAATTAAACAATATGAACCAAGAACAATTCTTGGATCATAAGCTAATTCTCTAGATCAAGTAAGGATCTATGTGCCAAAATAAAAGAAGTATTTTGAGAGAAAGAGAGAGGAGAGGGTCGGCCAAAAATACAAGAGAGAGCAAGAAAAAGCTTATCTTCACATCTCTATGTGAGGGTCTATTTATAGGAGAAGGAAAAATCTATAAAGGTCAATTATGCATTTATGAAAGAATAATGCATTTATGACACAATATTTGATTTTCTCTTCTCCTTTCTCTCCTAAGTTGGCCGGCCATGCAGTGTGCATTAGTGAGGAAATTTGTTTCCTCACTTAGCACATTTGTTTCCTTCTCAAGAAAATTCATTACCCTTTTCCTTTTGGTTAATTATCTTTATAATTAAAGGGAAATAAAACTCTTCTCTTTGATGCATGTTGGCCGAATTTTTTAGCCAGGGAAGGGCATCTAGATGCTTTTTTAATTTCTTTTAAGGCAATTCTTAAAATACCCATTATATAATTATAATTGCACAAATAACGAAATTTCGTAATGCCTCAAACGACTTTTCAACTTTAGAAAATAATTTATATTTTCATCATATGAAAATATTCAAAATCTGATTTTGACATTCACATCATTTTATGTCCATGTGGACAAAAATACCCTTTAGACATTTTCCGAGAAAAAGTGTAGTTGAACATTTGAACTTATTTTGACTTAGCTTCTAGTTTAATAATTCTACTCTAATGACCTGTAATAATGACCTTATGGATCCACATGAACAAATCTTAAGCTTCTATACTCGGACTCAAAAGTTCACACACTTTGTCCGAGTATTAATTTAATGTCAACTGAATCCACTAAAGAGTTGACACTGAGAATCTCTTGGTTCAACTGAATTTATTTTCTACTCAAAGTCAACTTAATTATATTGAGTGGATCCATTAAATGTTATCAACTATATGAGATTTATAAAATTACCATTTTATTTCCTCAACTCCTTTAGTACTTGTGAATAAGTTAGAAATAATGTATTGACGATGAGTTAATAAGTCACATTGTTTCATCCAAATAAAGTCGCTACTTAATTTTGGATACTGCACATTTCATTTATTCACAATCCAAGTCATAAAGCATGAGGTGATATATATTTTATCTCAAGAATCTTGTACATGAATTATATATCTATGAGAACTTCACAAAGTTGGTTCATGAAATCTTCATAACTTAATATCTCACCAATTGGCCTAGTCTAGATCACGTATTGGACCTAGAACTTGACTTTCCCAAATGAGAGTATTAATGCTATGAAATGACATGTCTCATTTCAGGATTTAGGTAAGCATGATGTAATTCATATATAGTGACCTTGAGACAAAAGATGTTAAATGGTTTGTTCTTCTATTGTCTCTAAAGGTGCACTGGTCAATTCAGTATATTTGAAAGATACACTGGAAGAACTATAGAGTTTCTAACTCTCTATGCCTCGTAACCAGACATCATAGATTCTTCCAACAATACTATTGGGATCAATAGTCCGTTTATCTTTAGATTGTGAATATATCGTTTTAACCAAACCATGTAGAGTTTGTTCACGCAAATGTACATTTGTCTCTTCATACATTGTTGGGTTTGGTTAAGGACTATAAGACTATGGAATATTATAAATTTTCAATCAAACCGAAAAGGAATGAATGAATGTTTCAACTTTTATTAATTTAATCAGCAAATTACAATTAGGACTTTATAAAGATTTAAATATTATATCAATATGTAAATAAATAATCTTATTGTGGTCATCTCTGCCAACACATGCATCAAAAAATCTCGAAGGAAAGGTGTGCTCCACAAGACAACACCTCAAAAATATCCACCGAAAATTAGAGCTAAGTTTTTTGAACAACTAAGTTTTTTAAAAACTGTGGGTTAATGTTATAGGGGATATTTTCCCACCAAAAAAAAATGCAAAAGTCTAAACCAACTCGAGAATAGTGGGTCCGATCCATGAAGTAAAAAACTCAACCCAAAATTTTACTAAGTATTTCGAACTCCCTTGTTGACACATTTCGAACCCCCCTTTTCGAACCTATCTTGGTGACACATTTTGAACCCCCTTTGGTGACAAATTTAGAACCCTTCTTGGTGCCTCACCCAAGATCAATACCAAAATTTCATTAAGTGTTTTGAACCTCTCTTGGTGCCACATTTTGAACCCCCCTACTCGAGAATAGTGGGTCCGATCCATGAAGTAAAAAACCCAACCCAAAATTTTACTAAGTATTTCGAACCCTCTTGTTGACACATTTCGAACCGCCATTAGTGACACATTTTGAACCCCCCCTTTTCGAACCTATCTTGGTGACACATTTTGAACCCCCCTTGGTGACAAATTTCGAACCCTTCTTGGTGCCTCACCCAAGATCAATACCAAAATTTCACTAAGTGTTTCGAACCCCCCTTGGTGCCACATTTTGAACCCCCCTTGGCGACTCAACCCAATATCAATACCAAAATTTTACTAAGTGTTGCAAACTCCCCTCAATGGCGACACACCAACCATACGACGATATGTCCTACGACGTCGTCTCATAAAATGACGAACCTACCCTCGCACCTCACCAACTTGTTATAAATACCCAAACTCAGACGAAAAAGGGGATCTTTTTTAGGCAGGTGAGAGAGAAACCTCACAATAAATTCTCTCCAATATCATTCTCTCTAAGGAAAACGCCTCTGGAGGCCATACACACAAAAATTCACGATCAAACCAAAGAGAAATAATTTTCTTCTCTTCTCTCTAGATTGGAAGAAAAATATTCACTGATTCTCATACCCAAAGGCTTCCGGATTAAATTCGATTCTCTCTATACGAGTATTCAAGAACACGAGAAAATTATTTTCGTGTTCTTCACTCCACAAGAGAAAAATATAATCGTTCGTCCTGCTAATTCAAAAACACGTGACCAAACTGACACTCACCACGTGTCCACAAATGTTAATCTAAAAAAACGACTTAACAAAGCTTGCAAACCTTTTGTTCATTACCCGGAAGTACAAACCCTTCCGGCTGCTCCATGTAAATCTCCTCATCGAGATATCCATTTAAGAATTCCGTCTTGACATCCATTTGATGAACATTTAGGTTATGTAAGAAGCCAAAGCAAACAACACTCTAATTGTTGTTGTCCTTGCTACTGGTGCATATGTGTAAAAATAATCTATTCCTTCGTCTAAAATCTTTGGCTACCAACCTAGACTTATAGGTGTTAAGAGTACCATCACTATGATACTTCTTTTGGAACACCCATTTACACTTAATAGGTCTCGATCCTTTGGGTAGATCGACAATTTCCCAAATGTAGCTTGACATAATAGAATGCATTTCATCTTGAATAGCATCCTTCCAAAAGGCAGAGTCTCTTGAAGAAATTGCTTCCTTATAAGTCTTAAGATCGTCTTGAATTGGAAGAACAATAGGAATCTTTCGAACAAAATTCTCTCTATTTCCTTCTACAAGGTAAAAAAAAATAAGTTGAGAATCTATTTCTTCGGGTCCTAGATCCTTAGTCTTACGAACTCTTTTGCTAATCCGAGGTCTGGGTTGCTTAAAAACAATTCGTTAAGAACTTTCCTCTCGAAGTTCTTCATTTGTGGACGTATGAGACTCTTTTTCTTTTGAATTAAGTTTCTCAAAGAATTCCATATCACGAGATTCTACTATGACATTAGATTCAAAATTTAGAAGTCTATATGCTTTAATATTGGTGGGATAGCCTACAAAAGCACTTCGTATGCCTCGAGGACCCAACTTGGTCCTGTTAGAATCCATATTTTTGTAATAGACTAAGCACCCCCAATATTTAAAATACTCATTATTTGAATTTCTTCATTTCCATACCTCGTATAGAGAAACATGAGTTTTCTTTTAAAAAATACGATTTACAATATGACATGCAGCAGGTAAAGCTTCACCCCACAAACTAACAAATAATTCAGAATGGATTAACATGGCATTTATCATTTCTTGAAGTGTCTTATTTTTACGTTCAGCCAAACCATTTTGTTGTGGTGTACGAGGTGCGGAACATTCATGTACAATACTATTTTCTTCACAAAAAGCATTAAAATCACTAGGAAAATATTCACCACATATATCACTTCTAAGGACTTTAATTTTAATTCCTAATTGATTTTCCACTTCAGCCTTATAAATCTTAAAAGAATTAAAAGCTTCGTCTTTATGTTTTAACAAGTAAACATATGCAAATCTAGAGCAATCGTCTATAAAAGTAATGAAATATCTATTTCCACCACGAGTTATCATGCCATTAAATTCACATATATCTGAATGTATAAGATGTAGCAACTTAGAATTTCTTTCTACACTATGAAAAGGTTTCTTAATCATTTTCGATTTCATACAAATTTCATATTTATCAAACTTATCAAATTTGATCGAAATTAAACCGCATTTAATTAAGCTTTTCATAGTGCTGAATCCGATATGTGCTAATATATTATGCCAAAAAGAAACAGAATCAATCATGTACACAGAAGTAGATATTTTATTGATAATATTGTCCATAGTACATAACTTGACCATCCCTTCACTGGAATAGCCTTTGCCAACAAATACACCACGTCGGATCAAGATAATCCCTGGTTTGCCTAAGAGATCACCACTAATAAAGTTTCTACTCATTTCCGAAACATGAACCATGTTGGTCAAAGTGACCTACTTCCTGGATGTGAAGTTGAGATCCACATTGCCGATGCCGACGACTTTGGACCGGTGCTCGTTTCCCATCTGAACCTCTTGTCCTCCATTGACTTCAGAACAGGTGTTGAAAAAAGCTCTATCGTAGGTAACATGGACGGTAACACATGTATTATACCACCACCCTTGAACCTTGCCTTTGACCGCCATAAGTTCGCTCACCGTAGCGACTATGTTTGCATCGGTCATAATGGTATCGACTTATTTTTCCGTCGTCTTGCGAAGTCGATAATCTAAAGCATAGTGACCAGGTTTTCCACACACATAGCATCCTGTAATGTCCCCCTTGGATCCGGATTTACTTCCGAATGTGGATTTCCAGAATGCTTAAATTTCTTGGCGCCCTTTTTGGGACCCGTAGAATTACCTTTATCATTCCACTTCCTTTTTTCTTTTGCACGCACCGCGTTGGCTTTGGAAGTACCGGCATCCGTCGTCTTCTCTCTCATCCTCGATTCCTTATCGGTGTAGAGATTATAGAGTCTATCGGAGAGAGTGTTGAGGATATGACCACGACACAACAACTCTACCTATTAAAGCTTCTTCCTATTTGCCTTGGGTTCTTCGGTATCTTGGTTCGTCGCCTCAGGAATGGGATCCAGTGTCCGGTCCAGCACGTAGAAAATCTTCTTGGCAGTGAGGAAAAAATGCATCTTGTCTTGCCATCGGGTAAAGTTGGTGCCATTGAAACGATCCAACTTCACGAATTCTTGGTTCATCACTTTCAGGCTTGAAATTGAGGCCTCGGTCGCCATCGCAGAAGTTACTATAAGATTATTATGAAAATCTTCAAAGTCGAAAACGACTCGGCATGTATCACGCATGAGATGTGCTTTCGTTATAGTATTTCTTGCACCTCAAAATTGTCTTAAGGTCACATATAAGAATATCTCAGGATAGGACAAGCCTGGGTTTGAACTGCAGTACAACGAAAGTGAAATTCAAAAGAAAACAAAAGAAATATTTGGAGAGAAAGTGAGAGAGAAGAAATGAGATTCGAATGAATTGAGTACCGAAATTAGAAACCCAACGCGGTTATATAGTTGTATGGCACTTATCGGATAAACGATAGTTATTATGTAAACGACACAACAGTTGGCCAAACGGTTGTTTCATTCCAAACGACAAAACTATTCATTCAAACGGATACTAAGTAATAACCGAAAAACGATCAAGGAGCGTGACCGTTGTGAGGGCGAGAATCACCGCGGACCACGCCGTTTCGCCGGACTTGCCACGAACTCGAGACATGACCGTCATGCCGAAGTGCCAAAGTGCGCCTACAAAACGCCACTAAGCGACTCTATGGCTCTACGTCGGAGCCGGAGCCAGAGCCAGAGCCGGTGGCGACACTGGCGAGGGTGTTGATGAGAGTGTTTGGCATAGTCCCCCACCTCACTGCCACCTCACCTTCACCTTACCTCCACTTGGCACTCCTCTAGCTCACCACACAATTAATATAGGTTATTAATTAGTTCATTTATCAAGAGCTCTTCTCTTTTGTATTTAATCAATGTGAAATTATTTCTCACACCCTCTCTCATTCACTTGTTTTCTCTTTATTGAACAACCAATAGAAATCCTTCAGATAATAACACACGGTTATTATTGTTTCTAACATTAAGCACGATGTTCATTACCGATACTAATATCGATATCGAGCTTCTGCTTTTTCGAGTATACCGATGAGTATATTTAAAAGTATTTGTACCGACTATCGATGTTACCGATAATTTTTCATTAATATACCTAATACCGACGAGTATATCAACATAAATTATATAACAATTATATTTTTAAATAATTTAAATTATATATATAAGTCGTCAAATTTAAATATAAAAATAAAAATCGAATATTATAATGTTTGTGAGAAACAATAAACATAAATATAGTTTACAAAGGTTAAATATTTAAGAATTCAAACAAACTCAAAATCATCAAAAAATAAATTAATTTTTTTAATGATTTCAAATATATAAAAATCGAAAAATAACTTTTTAATACAAGTGATATTTTGTGTTATTCTGTTATTGATACTGATATTAAGATTTTGATTCTACGAATATATTGTAAGTATTTCACGATATATATTGTGTATTTTAGACTTTAGTATTAGACCATCTCCAATCCACCCTTAATTTGGGTGGGGATGAGACATATTTGGTGTGGGAGAGTCAAACTCACCCCAAATATTTACCTAAATTTGGGTAAAATGAATAGTATCTACCCAAATTTGGGGTTCAACTATTCATTACCCAAATTTGGGGTCCAACTATTTTTAGTTACAAATTCATCCACGAAAATATTAATATGTAATTTGGACAATAATTTAAATAATTAATTCAAAAATACATATTATCAATGAGAAAAGAGAATAAATAATATGATATTAATAATAATACATAACATTGATTATCAAAATACAACTAAATCAAATACATATTAATTATACTAATAGTTATACAAACACAATGCATAAAAAGTAAAATTACAACGTACACCATATAAATAGAAAAAAATTAAAAGCATGCATAATTTATAATAAACACACAATTATTTAAACACAATTATATTTAATATAAATATAAGTTAATTTAATATTGTTGATATACAAAAATAAAATAATGTTTAATAAGATTAATATTGACATAACATATTAATAGAAGGATTAATATGAAATTAAAACAAAGTAATATTGAAAAGTATAAAAAGAGAATATTGTTTTTGGGGTGAGATTTGGTGTTGTGGGTTGGAGTGAAAACACTATATCTACATCAAATTTGGTAAAAATTTAACTCAAATTTGAGTTTTGGGTTGGAGATGGTCTTAAAAATCGCAAATTGTATTCAAAATGAAATAATATTAAAAGGTTAATCGTTAATAGCAGCCATTTTTTGGAGAACTGATTATAAGTTGAGGACTTAAATAATTTTTTTATCTGTAGTGTAGTATTTTATAAATCTCAAATATGTGTAATCAACGGGCAGAGAGAGGTGACAAGTACTGCTACGCCGTCTTAAGAATATATTGATCATCGCTGCCCTGTGATGCTGTATTCACTATTATAACCGTATGTCGTTTCCATATCTGGTGATATGAATGCAGGATCGTAGATAAAAGTACGTATACACATCTTAACAGCTCATCCTTTATATAGTATCTTACGTATGCTATGATGATTCCACTTTTAAATAGCCAGTGGCACCATCACAATGATTTCTGAACTACGTCACACACATATTTTTGGTATAATTATCTGAAGACGAAATCTTAAAAGAATTATACTTTACTTAGAAAAACAAAATAAAAGGTAATAAACAAAAAAGTCAACAGTATTGTAAGTCATACTCGTTTACTTTATACTTAATAACATGTTTTTTCTAAGGAGTTGCGATGTTTATAAAATTAATCACTATATTCAAATTAATCAAAATATTTGAATGAATATAATAATATTTATTTATAAAGGATATTGATGAAAAAGTGACTCGACAAAACACAAAAAAGAACATCATAAATATAGTATAGTGTATTGAAAAATTGTTAACAATCTATAATTAAGGGTGTTTGAATTTTAGTTCGAATATACAAACAAAAACAAGCAATAAAATAACAAAGTGAACACTTTAATTTAAAAACAGTAAATTATAGAAGATGGTCGTAATTATTTTCTAATTCACGGTTGACCTCCAGCCACGCAAGTACAAAAGTTCAAGATCACAATTATCTCAACATTATTGTGGGTTGGAGTCACAAAATTCTCACAAAACAAAAAACTACGTTATACACGATTATACAAAGGTAGTGGAAACTTTTTATTCTTTTTTCAAGTTTTATTAAAGACAACTTCTAAAGCTTGTAGGTATGAGTCAACCACGACCACTATCATCACGTAAATAGATCTTTTGAGACGTTGTTCGCTTTGTACGTGGCAAGACATCAACACCAAAATCATACCACATTCAGAGCTCGCTGTGAAAACGTTGGAGTACGACGAGATCACTTTAACAACTTTCAGCAATTGGCATCCATGAGCATTTCTCACTTTCTTAACATGGTGGAGACAACACAAAAACATGTTTCTCATCCTATTATAGTTTACTCGAGAAATCCGCTCGAAATATGTTTTAACTCATCCGAATCTACATGTAGTAGTTCAAGGCGAATCATCGACGATTGACGACACAG